>VWZX01007397.1:0-650443 GCA_013399015.1 Galbula dea
GGCAGCCTGGGCCAATGCCTGAGAACCCTCTCAGGAAGGAGATTCTTTGAAATACCTAATGTGAACCTCCCCTCATGCAGCCTGAAGCTATACAAGGATACAGACTTGATAAGCTAATAGCAATTTAAATGACAGAACTGTTTTCCAAAGGAAGTAAGAGGATATTTGCAGGAATAGTGCAGACTGTAAGCTGAAGTTACTGCTCATAGTGGGCATCTCCCTGCCTTTAAACCAGGAAACTGGAGAACACAGCATAGGTAACCAGATGGCTCAGTGTGCTAGAGAGCAGACTTTCTTTTTCCTCCCTTGCTAATATTTTAGGGAAGGATCTGAACACAGGCAGGTCAGGTTACTGACCAGCCTGACATGGGTTAGCCAAGTAACTGAGATACCTGCCTGGAACATGGGCTATTACCTGGTCACTTGTGCTCTGGAATCTGCTGTGCCTCACTCAGGCTTCCTGAGCTCCATGTGAAAGCCTGGGGAGGTGCTGCTGAAGCTGGTGGTTTTCTGAGGGAAGATGTGCTTTAGGTTAATCATCATTTTAGAGCCCCAAAATATTAGGAGTGTCTTTAGTTTGCAAATAACACATCTGATTAACCTCATTAGTATAAAATTAATTGAACTGGGATACTCTTATTCCCTTTGAACAGCAAGTCATTAGAGGAGTCTCTCATCTTCACTGGGTTTTCTGAGGAGATGCAAATGTCAAACCAAGCATTCACTGCATGTTTGGGAACTTCTCCTTTCCTGTTTAACATTATTGGTGAACATATTCTGATTTCTTCCACTTGTATGGGGTACAAGCTTTGGTCTGTTGGAGCCAGTGGCAAGGGGCCCATCAGTTTCAATATGGTATTCTTCATTAATGATACCAGCAGGAAAGAGCAGGGGCCTCAGGAGATGAGGTTGTCCTCAAACTGACATGTTGAGATGCATTTTACTGTGATACTTCTAAATGAATAGAATAGTTTTCCTGTGTTGCTGATCATCTTAGGTGGCTGTAGGTAGATTTCTGAAGTGGTTGCTGGCAATGTTAGATGGCTATTGCTAAGTCTGATACTTTCAAGACAAATATCAGCTAGAAAGTGCTGAAGGACATCTCTAGATCTCTTTTATTCAGCTACTTAGGAAACTGAGGAGAATGCAGACTACACTGAGTGGTTTATGGGAGTATCTCCATACCACACATTTGCACTTCTCTAGGCAATAAAGATAAAAGGCTTAGCTGAGAGATTTTTACAAAGTAAGGTTTATAAACTCCTCCAAAAAAACCCAAACAATATTTCTTCTTAATGTAAGATTTCCTTCATGGTGCTTGAGGCTGTTAATGTGTATTCCAGGAATTGTCAGGCCTGTGAAATGTTCCAAAAACATCTAGCTGTGGCACTTAGGGCCATGGTTTAGTGGCATGGTGGTGATGGGTTAATGGTTGGACCTGATGATCTTGGAGATCTTCTCCAACCATACTGCCCCTGTGATTCTCTGAACAGACAGCATGCTTATTTATCTGTTATGAGAACTGGCACCAGCTCTTTAACACTGCTTCAGTACCAGAAAGGGTAGGCTTGTGTTTGTTTTCCTTGCTTTGGGGCTTTTGTTTGGTTGGTTTTGTTTGTTTTGGGGTGGCTTTTCTGTGTTTCATGTATGTTGATAGCAAAAGATGCAGTAGTTTACCACCCAGTGTGCAGAACACACCAAGCAGCTGCCCTTTGGAAGAGCAGAAACTTCTTCCTTAGCATTTTGGAAAACTCAGCTTCTGCTCTTATGGAAAGAATCTCCTGAGGCTCCTCTCACATGCTGGATAAGTTGTCAGAGATCTCTGGGCTTGACAGCATGAAACTGTGACTGAGACAGATTTTGAGCTCTTTGGCTGTTACGTCCCAGCTGTGCTGACTGTTATGAGTGATAAGAACACCACTGGAATGGCTCTCTAACATATTTTTCCTTGTATTTCTCAATTCTATTCTTTGATCTAGTAGGCAGTGATGTGTGACAAGGTTACTACCAGCTACTGATTAACTTAGAAATTATAACATGTCAGTACTGAAGTTGCAATCAATTCTTTTATGAAGGGAAATAGTAAATACACTTAGGTCAGGTATTCACGTAAATGACTCAACAGTTACAGGGGAAAATGCTGCTCACACTCAGCAGTTTGAGACTAATTGTTTACATATACACAAAGAAATTGCATTTTTCAAGGCAATACAGATAAAAGGCTTGTGAACAGTAGAAAACTGTAAACACTAATTGTGTTGTACAAAGAACAAACAAAGCAGTCGCTGATACTGTTCAAAATCAAGCAACATTCTCCAGGAATGCCAATACCTTGTGTCTGTCTCTGTCTCACAGGTGAAACTGTAAAATTACTGGTGGTTTAATCAAAACCAAATACTTTTGCAGCAGCATGCCTCTTTTACAAGCTATCTGACACCATTTTTGTCATCCCTAGAATGAGGTTTCTCTCATTTCAGAGGCTTTTCTTGTGTATCATGAAAATCTCCACTAACTGCAGCTTGCACTAGATCAGTGCCTACAGGGGCACTCTTTACAAGACAAGTTTAAGTGACTTAGCAGAGACTCTCTCTTTGTTTAGCATTTCTTATGCTTGTGCAGGTCTCTGATCTATTAACCAAGTGTTAATGATTTTTCAGACTTCTCTTCTGATGTTGATAATGGGAGAACTGGAGCCTTCACAGGGTAAAATTAAACACAGTGGAAGGATATCCTTTTCACCTCAAGTCTCCTGGATCATGCCTGGAACAATAAAAGAAAACATAATTTTTGGTGTTTCCTATGATGAATACAGATACAAGAGTGTCATCAAAGCCTGCCAACTAGAAGAGGTCAGTCATCCAGGACTGCTAAGACCTGGGACCCAACCCTGGTAAAAACAAAAACAAAAAGCAAAGAAAAAGGCAGAGAGTAGAGTTTTAAGTAACTGAGACATTTCTGAGAGGTAAGGAACTCGTCCTGGCCCCCCAGGATGTGGTGTATATATATATGTTGTGGAATAGGGTGGGGAGGCACTGGAACAGGTTGCCCAGAGAGGCTGTGGCTGCCCCATCCCTGGCAGTGTCCAAGGCCAGGCTGGATGTGGCCCTGGGCAACCTGGTCTAGTGGGTGGCATCCTGCCCATGGCAGGGGGGTTGGAACTAGATGATCTTGAAGGTCCCTTTCAGCCTGGGCCATTCTGTGGTTCTACGCATTGCAAGCCAACCTGTTGCCAACTCCCTCTGATGGTGCCAGGTCTGGTAGTTTGCACAACATGAGCTGAATAAGGCTGACTTAGATACTGTAAGATGTCTGCCTTCTCAGTCTTTCTTGCTAGTTAGAAATTATGTAAGCAGTGTTGTTTTTACAGGTCTTTCTTCCCCACCTCTCTTCCCCATAAAGAAGCTTTTCCTTACAGTCTTGGACATTAACCTGTTTTCCTCTTCTCTTCTCCACTTCAAAAATGGCTCTGGGGATAATAAGAACTCTGTGCCAGAAACCTGATTTACTGAGAGGAAGATCTTGACTGGAGTTGGTTTCTTCTGTGTGCACATTGCAAATTCTCATCCTGGGAGTTGTTGCAGGATCAATCTTCATGTGACATGTGGCCCCCAGTTAGCACAACCACGCTGAAATGGCCTTGTGCCTGTTGGATCTCTTGTGCCAGAGAGTAGTGTAGGAAAAGAGATACAAAACAGGATGCAAAAGGAGGCAGCATTTTAGACCTTTCCACCCTTATTGCTGGGCCTTAAGATCAGGCATTTTGTCTGTAACATGTTGATGAAAACAATAAATATTTAACTGTACAGAAAAGGATCTGTTTTGAGGCCACACAGTGAAGCACATTACCCTTCAGCTCCAGTCAAGCAAGAAAACAATAGCCAGTCTGTTTGAAAAGAAGAGGAGGTTACTGTGCTTTATCTCAGAGCAGGGGAGAGTTAAGTGATAAAATAATCTTTTCTTATATGTTTATGGCCATTTCAGTTTGTGTTTGGATTGAGGTTTGCTGGAAATCCTCTTTGAAAGCTTCTGAAGACAGGAGAATGAACAACTTCCGTGTCAGGCTTTCTGAACAGAGTAGTCCTTAACCCTGGTCATAAAAGTTGTAGTTAATGCCAAGGCTCCAAGAAACAACTGGCTTCAGTAGCTCAAAACTCTCCTTGCCCAAAGAGGCTTCCCAGACAGGGCCCTGCTAGAGCAGAAGGTGGTTAATGATGGTTTAGTTTCTGGGTGTTGGTGGGACAGATGCTCAGTGTCTTGGTGTTGGAGCAGCGCAGTGTCTGAGTGGTGGTGGGACAGCCTGGTGTCTCAGTGTTGATGGGATGTTGACTGTCTTGGTTTGGTGGGACAACTCAGTGTCTGAGTGTTGGTGGGATGGATGCTCAGTGTCTTGGTGTTGGGGGGACAGCTTGGTGTCTGGGTGTTGATGGGATGGATGCTCAGTGTCTTGGTGTTGGGGGGACAGCTCGGTGTCTTGGTAGGCTGCAGCTTTTTTGTTCCCCAAATAGGCTGGATCAAACCAGCTTTGCTCTGTGTTGGTACAGCTCAGTGCAGGATGATAGGCTTCACCTCCTAGCAGGGCTCATTATTTGAGATCAAGTTTGGTTCTTGTAAGAGTATTTTCTCCTGGCCTGAAGCTGAATCAGTTGGGCTGGCCTGAAGAGAAGGCTGAATGGCCTGGAAGGAGGCCAGGTGCATTACCTTGTTGCTGTTATGCTTTCTAGTCTCATTAGCTGTCACATCTTAGTTACCAAACAGGACTTAGTAGGGCAGGTTAAAGGATGGGCTTCAACTATTCATTCCCAGTTTATTGCCCCTTGTGACCTCTCAGGTGTTTATTCTGACAAAGGGTCAGTGCTCTGTGGGGTTGTGGTTGTGTATGTCCTCATTCTGCAGAAGTGAGAGGTACCAGAGGGGTTTTGCCTAAGGGAGTTCACTCTGCCCCTTCTCTGCAGTGTTCCTGGGTAGTTCTATAGTCCACCTGAAGGAAGGTCTGTTGCTAAGTCTGGTTCTTAGGTGGGTCAAGGTGTGAACCAAGGACTGGTGATAAAAGAGAGTTTATTTCCTTATTGCACATGTACTGGAAGTCAGTTCACATACAGCTCTTAACACTGGCTGAGTGAAATTTTCTTCCAAGCTCCACGCTCACAAAAACTTTTTGGGGAATACAAAGCCCTCTTCTTTGAGCCAGTGTGCAGAGAGATATGTGACTGCTGCCAAAAGTAGCATCCCTGCAAAATGCCCTTTTGCTTTGCCATCTCCACCATCACCCTGTAGAGAGAGCTTACTGCAGGTCTAGTCCAATTCCTCAGTTTGATGTCTTTGTTCCCACTGCCACCATAAATTAACAGAGGTTACTCTACATGCAGCATCTCATGCCATCTACACAGGTGTGGGGCTTCCCTGCCACCCAGCAAACAGCCTGTTCTTGTCTGTCAGCAGAACAGGACACTGAAGCTAGGTAACTTCACAGCAGGTGCTCTGCACTTTGGTTTAGGTCTGTGGAGATATGCTACTGATAGTAAACAAGTGTAACCTAAATAATTTGGGGTGCACAATGATGAGAAAAGTCAGTGCTCCATTCTTCTGCTTGATGTTTTGGGTTGGTAGATAGTTGATTGGCTAAGGAGTTGTCACTTAGAGCCTCTTGAGAGTTGTGAAGTGCTCCAGGTTAATTTATCTCAAAGTAGCTAGGAGAGATGGAAAGTGTAAGGAAATATTTCACAGAGCTTCCCATATTTTTAGGTCTCCAAGTATAAAATGGGACATTTTTGCATCCAAGGAGTTTGGGTAACTGTGTATTGTATCTACTCCCTGCTTGCTTTCTGCCTTCAGCTTTTTGTTCTTGTGGCCTTGCTGCACTTCCCTTACCCTCCAGTTGTGCCAGTAACATCTGTCCATGATGGACTTGAGCAAGCAAGCAGGGAAAGAACCTAACTTAACACATCTTCTGAAGTGAAGGTCTGAGGGTGCAAATGTGGAAGCAAAGGTTTTCATACTTTAGATCAAACCATTCCAGCATTTGTCCTTTCTTCAGAAGCTTTCTTGGAAATAAATTGTTTGCATGGGTTTAATTCTGAGCATGCAGGTGTTACCACAAATCTACACTGGCATGCTGTGCCAGAAGCCAGCATGAGATGTAACTGGAAGAGGCTCTGAACTGATTTCCCAAAGACACTGTCCCTGTAGGCAAGCTTAAAGGTACTCAAAAGGTAAGGTAAGATGAGTTGGTGCTGCCTTGGCTTATGCTGCCTTTTTTAGAATGATTTTATTTTTTACAAGGTGTTTTAGCCTTTTCCTCAAGAGCTTTGCATCACATTCATCATGAAAATCAGTTAGCAAGAGAAGGTGAGCTTCTGCCTAGCACTCCAAATTAAGGACCCAGTGGAGACACATTAAACACTGAGAAACCATCCTGCCTTATTCATTGATTTTTATTCTTCTTGCTCAACAGCAAAAGCCACCAGGAGATCTGAGCTAGATGAGTTTCTATGTCTGTGGAAACTTGCTACTAAATCTGAAGTCATTCCACAAGTGTCACTTCCCAGGAGATTGAAGGGTTCAGTTAATTTCATGGCAGGAGCAATGTGGATATAGATGGGAGTTGGCTGGAGTAGCCAATTGGCTTGGCCCAATCCTTATTACAGAAGAAAGGAAAGATGGGGAGGGAATGTGGCTTTCCATGACTTTCTCTCTCTACAACTACCTGAAAGGAGGTGGTAGCAGATCTCTTCTCCTGGGTTATCAGTGATAGGACAAGAGGAAGTGGCCTCAAGTTGCACCAGGGGAGGTTTAGGTTGGATATTAGGAAGAATTTCTTCCCAGAAAGAGTTGTCAGGCATTGGCCCAGGCTGCCCAGGGCAGTGGTGGAGTTACCATCCCTGGAGGGGTTCAAAAACCGTGGAGATGTGGCACTTAAGGCCATGGTTTAGTGACATGGTGGTGCTAGGTTGGTGCTTGGACTTGATGATCTTCGAGGCTTTTTCCAACCAGAATGAGTCTGTGATTCTCTGACTTCCTGTTTACCTTTCTGCAGTGTAAGATAGGTATTTTTCCACCTAGTTAGTTCATTTGATCCTTCAATAGTTACCTAAGAGACCATAAACACATAATGGCAAACTACCTTGAAGAGATTACCACTCTTAAAGTAAACACATGTTCTGATTTGAGAGGCACCAGCTGTTGGTGAGTGCAGTGTTTAACATGGCATGCAAGTAGGGGAAGTGTCTCCATCTGAAATCAAGGCAGAGAGTAGAACTAAAGACATTTGTGGCCAGATCCTGTGGGGGTTTTGAGCTGTTTTTACAGGGAATTCAGGAGGTTCATTTTCATCTAAGAACTCAGGATTATTGGGAGAATAACTAGAAGGGAGACAGTCAGTATGCCAAGCCCTGGTTTCTGTTCCTGTGTGTTTGGTCTCCTTGTCAAGGATGGCATCCATCCTTGGGTGATGAGCTCTCTGCAGTGTCAGGGATGCTCTGAACCAGAAACACATATCCTTGCATCCCACTGTGCTGCTCCAGCCCCTTTTATCTGTGCTGGTTTGGGGTTTGGCTGGTTTGCTGGGTTTTTTTTGGGAGATGGCTAAATCAAAAGGAGTTGAGAGTTATAATATCAGTGAGAGCAATAATTTGTGCCCTGATTTTGTGCCTGTTTTTCACAAAGGATATTGGCAGATTACAAAGTCTGTGAAAGAGAGGAACAGGAAGAGTTCAGGCCTGGGGCTCAGTGCTTTGTAGTAGTTAATTCTCTAGAGGAGAATGTTAAGAGGTGGCTTGGTTACCCCATCATCAGGTACCTGTCTATAGTGTGAACTATGTGGTAGTCTGTCTCCAGAGCTGGGTAGAGCAACAGGCATGTCAAGATGAAGTTGATCTCATCCTAATGTAAACAGCTAAAATAGCATAAATGCCTCTTTCAGGCAGAAATTTCATGTTGTACCAGTGGAGATTCAGATTAGATATTAGGAAGAATTCCTTCCCTGAGAGGGTAGGGAGGTGGTGGAGTCACCATCCCTGGAGGGGCTCAAAAAACGTGGAGATGTGGTGCTTGGGGCCATGGGTTAGTGGTGAGCATGGGAGTGTTGGGTGGATGCTGGGACTGGGTGATCTCAGAGGCCTTTTCCAACCAGAATGATTCTGTGATTCTATGATTCTAAATCTCCCACTACAGCCATTGCACCTCAGACAGGTGGGCCCAAAAGCTGGCTACCTTCATACTTGTTTCTGCCTTCCACTGGCATGAGCAGACTCTTCCAACTGCAATTCTTGTTTGTGGCCCCAGATGCTGGGCAGGTCAGCTGTGAAGCTGCTGACACATCGAGTTCCCTGGGGGAACAGGGAGTGGAGAGGCTGGCACAGTCTCCTTATAGCAGGGGAACATCTCAGTTAGAGAAAGAAATCAACCCTCCAAATGCACTGGCTTGAGGAAGTTTACCAGAGATCAAGCTCCCTGTTTCTCAGAGCCCTTCTGCAATGTTCTGTGTTGACAGAATTTAGTTAAGAACCTGTTTCAGTCAAGACAGCTCTCCCCACCCCTTTCCCTGCCTTAGGTGCAGTGCTCTGAGCTGATTACCTTGGATCTTGTCCTATCTTCTGTGTTACTCCTGGAATCATACTGAACTCCCTTACCCACACACAGCATACTGGCTGCTTCACGTCTCCAAAATCTGTTCCAGGGGAATGTTTCACCACAGATAAAGTGAGTTTTGCCAAAAATGGTGTCAGTTTGGGGTGAGCCTGACTCTGCTCAAGGTCACAACCTCTTGTGAAAACAAAGATGTGCTTTTGGATATTGAATCCATTGTAAGTGGTTCAGCTGAAATGTGACAAAGCCTTGGCTTTAGGAGCCATGGGCAGAGAGAGGAGAGTGTTCTAGATAAAGCAACAGTTTAAAAAGTAATTTCTGATTTAAAATGCTTTAAATTAGAGATCTGGTTTGCTGGCTTCTGGCCCAGGAAAATGGGAACTTGAGTATGTTCAAGCTGGTTACTGTCCTGGTCTGAGCTAGAACAGAACTGATTCTGTTCAGGTTTGACTTTCCAGCTCAGTCTCTCTCAGTGCTGCACTCTCTGCAGCTCACAGCATGTTCTCTCAGGCAGTGTCTGCTGCTAGCAGAGACACATTTGATGTTTAGAGTTAGTTCCAAGGGTTGTCCATTCTGCCTTCAATCCCAATCCCTGTGTTCCTGAATCCATTCCCATCTGCTGCTGAGTCCAGTCTGGGACATTCCCAGTGCCTGTCCACAGCAGCAGTGGTGACAATGATGTAAATGGCATCAGGAGGGTTGGGTTCAATATTGGCTTTATATCTGTTTGTACATATTTCATTTTATTAATACGTATTTTCAGTAGAGTAGTTCTGGTTTTCTTTGCCAATCCATAAGTGTCTCTCCCTTACTCCCTTTCTCTCCTCCTTAGGAGGGCAGAGGGATCATCTGTCACTCATTTGGTGGCCAGCCCAGCACTGACCCTTGACAGTTATCCAGAAGCCAAGATATAAAAAATGACAGAAATTTTTTCATCTTTTAAAAATTAAGAGAATGCTCCCTAGTAGATGTGAGTCTGAAACACAAGGCTTGCTTTCAAAACTGAAAGGCTTCACAGTTTGCAGCTCAGTTCATACCCTGTCTTACTTCCAAGATAGTTTCTTTTCTGAAAACCAGGAGAAATTGAGAGTTATGCTTTCTGCAAGATGGCATTTCAGATTCAGGGTCTGAAGCTCTTTAGTGGTCTCTGAATTCAGATCTGGAGCTTTGTTTTAGCTCCAGCTCCACCTTGTTGATGTATCAGAAGTGCAGGAATGCTCATGTCAGCGAGAAAGCAGGTAACAGTAATTTTTCCTTTTATAACTAAAGAGAAAACTGATCAGATAGGGTGGAGCAGTTTTGCTGCTCCTGCTGGAAACCCTTGGAGCTGCTTCTGCTTAGCTTTGTTCAGCTTTACTTGGCATTTTATACAGTAGAGGCTTCAGTGTTTATCTTCTGATTTATTGCAAATAGTCTGCAAGGCATACAGGGAATTGCAAAGAGCATTCAGTGGCAGCTTCTCTGAAACAGAGAGGAAGAAGGCAGCAGAAAAGGGAGGACTTTGGTCAGTGAGGAGGAGGGAGCAATGTCAGTGGGGGGGTTTTCTGGGACCAGTGAAAAGAAACACTAGGAATGTTAAAGGCAAGAAAAGGATGCATTCTCCTTGAGTGAGACTTGCTAGCTTCTGATTTTAGAATCACCCAGGAAGGTAATTAATGTCTGTGGGAGCTCTGTGTGTCTGTAGGTTCTTCTCAGAATAGTTGCCAGCAGGTTTCTCAATTTAATAATTTAGGAATAAAGATGTTAAAGAAAATCCAGTGGCTGCTTCATTAACATGCTGAAGTCTGTGCTCTTCAGCATCATTACATGAGCTTTGTCCCTGGCTTGATTTCACTTCCTGCATCAAATGACAGCAAGGATGTGTTTGGGCCAGCCCTGTGTCCTTTCTTACAATAGGTAATGCATGTTCCAACAAACAGCATTGTGTGTCTGGTAGCCTTCATCACTCTGTTTATGCCTTTGAAAGAAATTACTAAACATTTCTTTAATTATTATAATAACAGCCTGGAAAGTTCTTTGGCTGCTCCATCCCATATATTATGTGAGGTGAAGGGTGGAAGGGAGCAGAAGGGGAACTCATTAGAAGTCTGATTAAAACTCCATGCTGACACACGTGCAAAGGGATATACCTGATGAAATCCCACCACCATTTAAAACAGTGGGACCCCTGGGATGAAATCCAGCAGTGCTGGGATTCTACCCTGTCTGTAGGGGAAAACACACTGGGCCCAGTTCTAAACCTGGGCTTTTACTGGAAGGAAAGAGCAATGGCACCTGCACCATTACAGGGAGCAGTACTGCTAGAAATGGGCAACAGTTGAAAGCTGGGGAGGCCACACCTCAAGTATTGTGTTCAGTTTTGGGCCCCTCATCACAAGAAGGACATTAGGTGCTGGAGTGTGTCCAGAGAAGGGCAGCAAAGCTGGTGAAGGGTCTGGAGCACAAGTGTTGTGAGGAGCAGCTGAGGGAACTGGGGTTGGTTAGTCTGGAGAAGAGGAGGCTCAGGGGAGACCTTCTCACTCTCTGCAACTACCTGAAAGGAGGTGGTGGTAAGGTGAGGCTTGGTCTCTTCTCCCTGGTAACAAGTGATAGGAGAAGAGGAAATGGCTTCAAGCTGCCCCAGGGGAGGTTCAGGTTGGATCTTAGGAAGAATTTCTTCCCTGAGAGGGTTCTCAGGCATTGGCCCAGGCTGCCCAGGGAGGTGCTGGAGTCACCATCTCATAGAATGTGTAATGTGGTGCTTGGGGCCATGGGTTAGTGGTGAGCATGGGAGTGTTGGGTGGATGCTTGGACTGGATGATCTCAGAGGGCTTTGCCAACCAGAATGATTCTGTAATTCTGTGTCTAGATACTTAACCATGCAAATGCCAGTGTTCAGGTGAAGGTACTGGGTAAATACCAAAGTTACAGATGAATGACATGATTCCCTCCTTCTGTAAATCCCTGAGCTGGTCTGTCAGCACCAGGGAGTTGCTTGTGTGCCTCTCCTCTTACAGGAGGGAAATAACTAGTTAACATGAGAAGAATTTAAAAATCACCTGCAATAGATTTTCCATCCAGAAGAGCATCTTGATTTTTAAGGTCAGAATCCTCTAAGTCAGGAAGTAAATGCTATTATCAAATTAAAGAGTTGGGAGAATCTCCCATTTCCTGACTGACCAAGAAGTCAATTGCTAGTCCTTGAGTGGCTGGACCTTTGATCTGTCACTGATCCAGGGCTGAAGAGCATTGTTCACTCTGTTCCTGAGGTCAGGGCAATTTACAGGGGAGGAAGAAGGAAACATTTATCTGGAAGTGGTTTTTATTTATTTATTTATTACTGCAAAACCTCAGAGGCTTGGAATGCCAAAAGGCTGCCCAACAGAGAGAGTTTAACCATCAGAATCAGAGCAGGGGTGATCAGAATTGGATTTCACCTGACTTTGTATGAAAGAGCAGCTCAACTTAGAATCCCAGGTCACATTGCTCTGGAAGTGCCCCATGTGTCTTCCAGGCTTTTCCTCAGCAGCCCCACGATTTCTGTGGGTGCTGCAAAGTGCATGCAGGTAGCTGAGCTCCTGCATGTCCCTCAGCTGCATGGGGGAAGAGAGGCCCCAAACCAGGCTACATCTTCCAGAGCACTGCCCAAAGCCTGCTCCCAGAAGCTCACTCTCTGAGAGATTTTGCATGACACTTTTTTTCCCCCTCTAGAAGTTGCACTGACAGGAAAATCTTCATAAAGCATGAGAACACTGGGAGCTGATTTTGCCTGGTGTCAGGTGCCTCAGTTAACTTCCTTGGCTGCAGGAGATCCTTGCCTTGGGAGCAAGAGCATCAGTCCTGTGCTGCTGAGTGGGGACTGCAGGCACTGGGAGCTTCTGGGACACTTGGCCCATGGCATGGCCTGGAGTCCTACCCACTGGAAATCTAGGAGCTCTGGGGCCCAGGGAGCTCACCCAGCCCCTGTTTCTGGGAGAAGTCCCCTGAAACTGTCACCACCACAGTGGTAGTGGTGTCACTGTATTGGCTTAAGAGTGTAGGGCAAGTAAGGCTTGAAGGCAGAACTGATTTGTTTTGTTTGAGTAACTGTAAAAGTAGAATAAGCAGACCCAGCCTTCATGCACACAAGCCATTTGCCATCTTTCCATTGCCATGAAGTCCTGTGGTTTGTACAGAGCCTCAGTTTTGGTGCTATATGCTCCTCTCCAGAAGATTTCTGGCCAGCTCTGCCACTGGCTCATGAGGATGTCCTTTTCTTCTTTCTGTCTCACGTGAGACTGAAATGGTTTCTTCTGGTTTCACCACTGGCTAAAGATTCATTTTTAGCATAGTCATAAGTTGTAAGGAGCTCCCAGCCCAAGCAGTGGATCTTAGCTCCCAGAACTTGTGCATTCCTGGCACTCCCAGCTAGGAATTTTGTGCAAACCTTTCTTAATCGACCTGCCTGAAGTAGCATTTTCTCTGGGTCTTGAAGAGCTCAGATCCAGAGTTTGCTTCCTGCTCTCTCTAAGTCCAGTGGCAAGTGCATTTACCATGTAGTAAACTCCAATGGCTGTGCTCTTGGATTGCTTTGTACAAAGGCACATTCCTTTTCTCCTGGACATCTAGCAACTCAGACAAATCTTTGTTCTGGAGCTCTTGCAGCTCCCGGCCACTCTCTGTGATCCAATGTTTTCTGCTGTCTACTCCATCTATCTGTAGCTTGAGTTTCTTGGGCATGGAAAACACCTGTCTGATTCTTTTAAAAATAACTTGTTCCCAGGACATTTCCAAGTTCCCAGACAAAGATTACACAGTGCTTGGGGAAGGAGGAATCAGTCTGAGCGGGGGCCAGCGAGCACGAATCTCACTAGCAAGGTGAGTGGCTGACTCTTTAACTAGTGCCTCATCTGGAAGGATTATGGGGATTGTGAATTGTTATGACTAAGCACTTAAATACACGTGGACCAAGTCCTGCTAAATAAATATCCACCAAGTATAGCAGGAACTTCATTTTACTCTCAAAAATCTGGGGTTTGCTAGGCAGCTGTGTTTGTGCTACACCTGGGTATGGGTTGGAATCTAAAAGCTTGCTGTCACATGCATGCTGTGGCTTAGCTGAAGATGAATCTCTGCCTCCCTGATGCAAGATGCTGTGTGGAGACTCAGGCCTTTACTAATTGCCAGAGCAACCCATACCAGGATACAAACAAATATTCCAGGATCTCTCCCTGCTATCACACTTGTATAAAGCAGTTTATCTATTGATTAATGACACACTTCCTGTCTGCAGGGAACAGAGATCAGAAACAAAAAAAGCCAGCTTTCAAAAAACGTTGCTAATAATTTTGGTCTTTTTTTGGTGTGAAAAGAAAAGGTGGCAAGCAATGGCTAGTGAGTACCTGTGATTAACGGTCTGGCCTTGTCTGTTTGACCTTCCAGTGTTAGCAAGTAATTTTGCAGGCCTGCAGAACAATGCCATAGGTGTTTGTCTTATCAGTTAGCTCTGTGTTTCAGCAGGATCTCCTAGCTCTCAGCAGAAATCCAGTAGTGACAGCTCGGATGTGTAAATGGCCTCGTTTATTTCAGTGCCAAGTGCAAATGGTACTGGTTCCCATGCCCAGAGACACTGGCTAGAGGTAAAATCACCTGATGGTGATCCCCTCCAGACTTGGCTGTGTGAGCCTAACAGATGGGCTCCTTAAAACAGAGGGGCTTTCAGCATGGATCTTTCCAGCAGGTTGGTGAGAGGGAAGAGGCATATGGAGGAAGAAAAGCCCAGAGCAAGAAAACCCCAACCAACAAAACCCACTTCGATTTTCATTTCAAATGCAACAGGGATGTGAAGGCACATCCAGCTTAAGGTCCTGATGCTACAGAGAGTTTTTCATGTCCTGAGCTCAGAATACTGTACAGTGCCATTGCAAGGTCATGGCTCACTAACACACTTGGCTTTTTCAGCAGTTATTTCAAAATACTAAGTGCTGCAACCTAAGCCTTTTCACACCCTCCTTTCCATAAAGGTAACATCCATTCAGGCACCAGCAGGCATGCCCATAGGTACTGAATTCCCTTTGAAGTTCCTGGTCGTTGTACTCCAGTGGGGACTGTCAGATTCAGGCCATAAACAGATCTTTAGAGTCACTGTGTAGCTTCCTTTGCACGGGAATTAGTGGAACACTGAGGTAGTTTAGTTTGGAATGTGTTTTGCAGCAGGGAAAGGCTTTGTTGGGAGGTGTCTTCTAAGCAGATTGAACACTAAACTCCAGCTCCAGAGTGCTGCAGTCTATCCAGGACAACTTTTTGAGACAAAAATTGTCAAGGCCTTGGCTTTAGCTTATATAGATATGAATTGATAAGACTGGTGAAATCTGATGTCATTCCCATTTTCTCTGTGCAGAGCAGTCTACAAAGATGCTGACTTGTATCTCCTGGATTCTCCTTTTGGACACTTAGATATTTTTACAGAAAAGGAGATATTTGAAAGGTACTGTATGTTTTGCAAGATCCTATTTAAGAATCCCACCAAGCAGCACAGGGCAAAACCAAGAACAGAAATTTAATAACAGCTCAAAAACACTGAAGTGATCAAAGTGATACCTTTTGGGGATGTTTATTTTTAGGGTTTCTCATGACTGAGTATTTTGTGTTAGCAGCTGGACACCATCCTGTGCTGGACACAAGCCTAGCCCAGGTGTGGGCTTTCCTGCTCCCTCTTCCATCTCAACATCTTGAGCCTGCTATAATCTATTATTCCCCAGGTGCCTGGTGTGTCTGTGTACCTGAAAGGCTTTCATTTTAAAACACTTACCTACTTAAATAGAAATTCTTACCAGATCTATATCTTGTCTTGTTTTTCTAATTCCTGAAAGAGTGGCAGTGCCTGCTGAGGAAAGGGTTGGCCAAAGACAGAGACTTTGGCCTTGTCCTGATGGGATAGCTCAGAACAGTAAGGGCACTCGCTGCCACTCATGAGCTTTGAGTCATCATATGTTTGAAGTTTTGAGATCAAGCCAATACTTTTAAGTTTCTTAGCAGAAGATCTAAGTTAACTCTAAGATGAAAAGGAGTGTTGAATTTTCATCTTGAACTGTGCTTTTTGGATTGACCTGAAAAATTTTCCTCCTTGTTTTGGTCCCTGTGAGAAAGCACTCGCCCTTTACACACCTCAGCCTTATCACCTCCTCTGTAGCTTGAGGGAGCACCCAAGACTGCTGGTGCTGGGAGAGGGGCAGGTGAAAGCAAGGAGATGGAAGGTGAAAGGGATGAAAGCAACATTGAATCATGAAGGGGAAAGCTAATGTTTAACACTCTGCTCTGTTCTAGCTGCGTGTGCAAGATGATGGCGAATAAAACTAGGATCCTGGTTACTTCCAAACTGGAACATTTAAAGATTGCTGACAAGATATTAATTTTACATGAGGGGAGCTGCTATTTCTATGGAACATTCTCTGAACTCCAGGGCCAACGGCCAGACTTCAGCTCAGAGCTGATGGGGTTTGATTCCTTCGATCAGTTCAGCGCAGAGCGAAGGAACTCGATTCTCACCGAGACCCTCCGGCGGTTCTCCATCGAGGGAGAGGGCTTGGGACCACGAACTGAAATCAAGAGGCAGCCTTTTAAACAGACAGCAGATTTTACTGACAGAAGGAAGAACTCCATCATTATTAACCCCCTGAATGCAGGTAGGAAGTTCTCAGTAGCACAGAAGAACGGGCTGCAGGTCAATGGGCTAGAAGATGGCCACAGTGACCCACCAGAAAGGAGGCTGTCGCTGGTGCCTGACCTGGAACAGGGAGATGTGGGTCTGCTGCGGAGCAACATGATAAACACCGAGCACATGCTGCAGGGCCGGAGGAGGCAGTCTGTGTTGAACCTGATGACAGGCACCTCTGTGAGCTATGGAGCAAGCTTCTCCAAGAAGGGAAGCACCACCTTCCGCAAGATGTCCATGGTGCCTCAGGCCAACCTCTCCTCTGACATGGACATCTACACCAGGCGCTTGTCTCGAGACAGCGTCTTGGACATCAGCGATGAGATCAGCGCGGAGGATCTGAAGGTGTGTGGGGATCAGGGGGGTTGCTGTGGGGGTAGCTTAGTGCAGCATGCTCCTCCTGTGTTCTTCTACCTCACTATCTCATTCCTTATGCAGCACTTCTCTGGGGAGTGTCTTCAGGGGGTGTCTCTGGGGATTTGTAACCCAGAGATCATTTTGGCATCACTGAAGTTCTCAGAGATGTGTCTTGCCTTCATTTCAGTACTATCTGAGTGCTGTCTGGAGAGAACCCAGTGTTTACCCCTGCACTTTGCCTTTCAGATGACTTATGCTCAAATGAAACCTGAAACCATAACAGGGCAAAACATTGGTTTAAAACATGCATGTAAAAATGAGATTTGAAACCTCAAGGCTGATGGAAGAAGGAAAAGTGCATTTGGAGTCCTAACAGAGTTTTTCAAACTGGAATTGAATTTGTCAGACTGGTTAGCTCTTGTGTTCTGCTACAGATAACACACAGAGGAGTGACCTGCAGGTTCCTCTGGTTTTATGGGTGTGCTGGAAATGATGCAGTTAAGGTTGTACACCAAGAACTTGGACCAAAGCTCCTTTTTTTCTAATAACTCTCAACTGGCCATGATGAACTACTTTAATTTGTAAAACTGACAGCTGGTTTCTAGAGAATAAGGAAATTCTCTGAGGTAGTTTCCTAGGTGGAAAAAAGCCTACAAGGAATATTTGAATTCTTAACTTGCTGAAGCACTGCCCAATTTTTCTTTTGCTTTATTGATCTCAGCAGAAAAAACAACAAGCAAAACCCAACCCTCAGAGTATTTACAGGTTTACTCTGACAGCACAATAATAATCTCCACTGAGAGAAAATAGCTATTGAGTAACCATCTTTGGACTTCTAGGAGCACTGGACAAGTCTTGGTTGTTTCTTTAAGCGTTCCCTGAAAAATTCAGGTCATCTCTAAAGGGGGTTGTTATATCAAAGAGGACTCAACCAGTCAGTACCTTCCTCTCCAGCTGTTGCCAACCATTTGAATGCTGCAGGTCAGTTGTTTGGAGTGAGTTAGCAGAAGGAATGGCAGCATTCCTGTGTCAGAGATTCTCACAGCCAGACTTTATCATCACTCTTACTGTGGTCTTACCAATTCTTTAACAGGAATGCTTCACTGATGATGCTGAAAGCATGGGTACTGTTACCACATGGAACACCTATTTCAGATACATTACCATCCACAAGAACTTGATTTTTGTTCTGATTTTGTGTGTGACTGTCTTCTTAGTTGAGGTAAGAAGATCTGTGCTTCGTGGCATGTTACTACAAATGCTACAGGAATGTGGTTTAGTGGCATAGGGGTGATAGGCTGATGGTTGGACTGGATGATCTTAGAGGGCTCTTCCAACCTCAGTGATCCCCTGACTCTGTATTATTGCAATACATTCCTGTACCAGTGCCAGAAAACTCTGTGGGGAGAGGCACAAGAAACTGTGTTTTAACCCTTGGCAAAAATAGAGCAGGTGGAAATGCTGTGGACTGGGTGAAGGTCTCCAGTGTCTCAGCAGGCAGCCAAGAAAATGTGGAACAGAGAAAGCTTCTTATAAGCACTGAGGCATCTCACAGGAAGAAGTGTTCAGCTCCACACTTAAAATAGATTATGTGGAGAATTACATCAACCAGCAGGCAGGCAATGTCAGGCAGAGAGAAATGTAGGTATCAGCTGGCAAGAGCAACAGTGCAAAAATAACAGTGTTAAAGGTTTGACAGCCATATTTGAATAGCTGCCTTGGAAGAGATTGAGAAACTTATTCTTTTAGGGTCATCCAGAAACAGTAATCTTTAAAACCTGAAATATGTGAAAGCCTGGAGTGAACATTCCTTCTCATTTGGAATGCATTAGTATGCTAAAAAAAACCCCAAACAATAAAAGAATCTTCAGGCACTTGAGAGCCTGATTGTAATACATGTCTAAATGTAGCTTTCCTGGTGGGATGAACTGAATGATTTCTGTGGAGAGAGGAGCAGATGTGACAAGGTGTTTGCTCAGGGAAGTTTGACTTCCATTTAGAATGCTCTCTCTGAAAACAATTATATAAGGTAAGTAAGAAAAACTACATAATGTGACAAGACAACAAGAATGACTCTGTTTTCTTTGGTCACAGGTAGCTGCTTCTCTTGCTGGGCTATGGTTTATTAAAAAGTAAGTAGTGGTGATCATTTATTGAGAAACTGGGGGCTCCTTTCTATTAGTTTTGCTATAAATAATTCATCAGTTCTGCCAGAATTCTGGATGGGCACTAGCTTGCCTTAAAATGGTTCGTTGGTGGGTGATCAGAGCACCTCATGTAGGTGGTATCTTGAGCTGGTCCTCCCAGTGCCAACAATCAAATGGTTTGTGCCTTGTTACTGAGCGCATAACTCATACAAGACTTGTCCTTGGTCACTCCAGAGATCTCAGGCTGGTCTAGAGATGCAAGGACTTGCTTATCCTGAGTGCACTCTGGTTCCCTGCTGTCTTTCAGAGGTGGCAGGTGAGATACCTGCTTAGGAACGTTTGAAGGGAGCAGTTTCTGTAAGCCCCCATTGGGACAGGTTCCTGTGCTCACCTGTAAGTGATTCCCAGAGGTCAGATGGTCAAGCAGATGAAGGTTAAAACATCCTAAGCAGTGACGTGGCTTCTCCTGGGTTAATGCTTGTGATCCCTGTTCTTGTCCTGCAGGATTAAGCCTGTGTGTCTACATGAGTGTAGAAAGGACATGGGGCCTGAGGTCTGATCTAGAGGAGGAAGATTTATGCTGATGTCCCCTTACAACAGGTCACTAAGGCCTTTCATCTTTGTAGTCCACCTAAAGCACTTTATTTCCATAATAACTCACTTATTTCACCACTTAGGCTATTTTTACTGCTTGAAAGGAGTGGAAGTGCTGTCCTTGCTCAGGCTGGTTTGCTCAGTGCTTAACCAGGTAGTAGATTTGCAGGAGATTTCCAAAGCAGTACATTTTCACAGTGCTCTGGAGACCCTTGCTGGATGGGTGGTAGTTACATACCCATAGTTTCATTGCCCTCCTAGTGAAAACTCTTCATTGCACAGTTGCAACTGCTAGCAGAAACTACTACAGATGCTGATAGGCACCAAAAAGTATCACCAGAGGATACAAATAATCCATTTATTGCCTTGACCCCTAAGCACACACAAAGTAACTTTGCCTTAGTGGGACATGGAGTAGTTCAGCCTTTATATTTTCTCCATACAGGACAGTACTTTAATCCCTCAGGCTGGAAATCCATCTGACCATGGCCATAGTTTGGAAACAAATGATCCTTGCAGTGCTGTTGTTTAGTAGAGAAAAACCCAACCCCCCAGTTTCCAGTAATGCATCTATTGTTCCTTTTCCATCACCCAGGACAGCTTTGAAAGCCAATGGAACCCAGTCAGACAACAGCACCTCTGAGAAGCCTCCTGTGATTGTCACTGACACCAGCAGCTACTACATCATCTACATCTACGTGGGGGTGGCAGATACTCTGCTTGCCATGGGAGTCTTCAGAGGCTTGCCCCTGGTGCATACTCTCATAACAGTGTCTAAAACTCTTCATCAGAAGATGGTGCATGCAGTTCTTCATGCACCCATGTCAGCATTCAACTCCTGGAAAGCAGGTAAAGGAGATGGGAACTGCTTGACTCCTGGCTGGGTTTCCTGTCAGTTAGAGAGTGTTCATTCTGTCACAGGATCCTGTTGCTTCCCATTCCCATATGCAGGCAGGCTGAATGTTAAGTTTCCCACATAAAGGGATTTGTGTATCTTTTAATGAGCCTTGATTGCCCCTCTTAAGTGTGACATACTTCAGTTGTCAGTGCTGGTTCTAAATCTCACCCTGTCAGTGGGAGAGAATGCTCTGCTAACTCTTTGAGGCAGTAGAACTGGAATAACTTCCAATGAACAGGCTTTGTCTAAAACTGCAGTAGACAAGATGCAGTCAGCTCTGTGGTGAGTGGCAGGGAGTCAGGTGTGGGTGCTAAATAGTGCTTGGTGTCATGAGCAGTCCCACTAAGATGGCATAACCCCTCAGTTAGAGTGAGTAATGGAACGTGTGGTCAGATTTGGCTCTGGAGGTGATGCAGGGTTCATTATATGACTGGTGCAACAAGTTGCATGTCCACTGGGCATGAAATTCCTGTCCCATACCCTTCTTACTGGTGTGGCCTAGATTGCAGGAGACACTGGCAAATGACAAAACAACCCAGGGTTCCTCCTTCCTCTCCCCATTATATTCCTTTCTTCTGTGACCTGGGGAACAATACAGCAATTCTGCTCAGCAGCTAGAAGCTGATGTCCAAACTGGTACAAATCCTGATGTGCAAGTGGTCTGTGTAGGAGCAGAGCCTGCTGCACAAGGGCTCCAGACCTTATGCTTTCTGCCTCTCTTTCTGTCCTGTTTGGTTATGTTTCTTTGGGTTTATTACATTTTATTAGTTTGGGATTTGTTTTCCTGAGACTCCAAGAGCTGGAACAGAAGCCATATTGCTCCCTGGGGCAAGAAGTTGTAACTCCACTAAGCTGTAGTGAAATTGCATCTCCTAGAAAAACATCTTGGATTTATCCTTAACATTTTCTCTTCAGAAACAGTTTCCCTTTTGGTGAAAGTAACAAATGTAGGATTTTTGGGGTGTTCCCATCTTTGACTTTGTGTTCTTTTCCTCAATCCACAGGTGGTATGCTTAACAGATTCTCCAAAGACACTGCAATACTGGATGACTTGCTGCCCCTGACAGTGTTTGACTTCATTCAGGTTTGTGGAATAGGAGATCTAAATTTTGCTCTTCTAGCACTGCAATGTTTCACTTGTGCATCATGGCAAAAGAAAGCATTCATAAGAAGAAATAACAGCTGGAATGAAATCCCTCTTCCTTTGTTTTCAGGATGTCTATTTCCATAGCTGTTTCATTGCTTTGGTTTTGGCTGCTTGTCTTGTCTGTTTATATCCACTGTTTGTGCAAGCCACTTTTAGTAATCAAGCTCAGAAACAGGCCCCTACAGAAATGCTGCTGCCCACATTCAGCTTCAAAGGTAGAAAGAGAATTCCTTAGCTCCTTTCTGTTACCTGAGCTCAAGGTTGATGTTATTTTCATGCTACCCTTTGATTGCATTCAGTCATTTTCTTGCCTTTACCTCCTCAGCCCTCCTCTGCTCCCAGTTAGCTAGCATCACCTTTAATTTACCTCTTCTTTATTGCTGGATATATTCTTGGGTTTTCTGTTCTCTTAACCCCTGTGGCAACTCTTCCAGGTCTGCCTTACTGTTCAGTGTGACAGTGTGGCCTCATGCAGTGTCCACGAGGGTCATGTGCTTTCAACAGCTCCTTTTGTTTGTTTCTTTTTCCCTGTCACAACTTTGCCTGCCTAATTTTGTCGTTTATCCTTCACATTGTCTTGGCTTCCCCTGAGTCTCCAGGATTTCATCTGAGTCTGTCAGGCACTGGGTAACTATTTGTGATAGAGAAGAGCTTTAGATGACTCCACTTCTTGGAGGAGTTTCATATCCCTCAGGTGTAGAATTGCAAAATTGTGATTATTTTTTGGGGTGGAAAGGCTTGTTTCCAGCAGCCCTCCTGGGAAACTCCATCTATGGCAAAATCTTGGGCTTTGAATGACCTTCCAGCTCCCTGAGACTTGGAAGGAATGCAGAGAGGCAATTGCAGTGTTTCTCAAGGAGGATGCCTTTGTTTGCTCCCTATCCTGCCTAGTCTGAGATCTTGTGGCTCTGTGTGGATGTCAGCAGCCCTCATTAGTGTCCCACCACCAGCTTTTCCTCAGGTAAAGTTGGTCACAAGAACACTGAAAAAGTAGAAGAAAAGCCTCCCCAGCCTCCTGCTCCTCTCTGCCTGTGCTCAGGAGATGTGCAGGCCTGACTTAGCCAACCCAAGCCCTCTCCTGCACAGACTGGCTGTCTGCACCTGTGGCTTTGCTCTGCTCTTCAGTTCCTAGCACCATGATGGTCTGGTCAAAACTGCATCCCTTTCCCTCTGCCTTTGTTAGTAGCTGCTAACTTTGGCTCCTGGCTTTAGAGAAGGCAGTGCAGCTCCACGTGAAGATACTCAAGGACATTGCAGCTCTACTGCACGTTCTGCTGATGTCATCATTTGTTGCTGGATGAGCAAACATGGACATTGAGACCTGCTCTGAGTCATTCATGTCATCTTTGGTGGGAGCAGGATTCACTTTTCTGCTGTGGCCATTTTGCTTCTGCTCTGAGGCTTATTTCAGTCAGTCTATCTCATTTCAAACTCTCTGCAAGAAACTGCCTGCTTGCTCATGTTCTGAAGGACAAGGCCAATCCCTAGATTTGCCTTTTCTGCTCTGGTGCCTTTCAGAGACTATACTCCAGTGTCCCATGGGTTCACCCCTGTCTTCTCAGTCTCAGCTGCAGAGGCTCCTGAGCATGCATGGTAAGCTGCCCTGTCTTTCCAGGTTCTTTTGGTGAAGGCCACTGAGCCACTGTCTTGAATGCTTTCTACCAGTCATCCCTTCATCAAAAATTCCTTCTGGTCCTCCAGAGATTCAGACTTTTTTGGGAGCTTCAGACTTCCATGGAGCCTGCTAGTGAACCAAGTCAGCTTCCTCTGAAAGCTACAGAAAAGCTACCCATCAGTTTCTCCTCCTGTGCTGATGATCACAGAGCCACAGAATGTGGGTGGCACTTCTGGACCTACCACCTGGGACCTTTCCAACCCTCCTCAGAGGAGGAGGTTCAGCTAGAGCAGGCAGCTCAGGGCCATGTTGGATTTGGGATAGCTCTGAGTCCCCTATTGCAGTGTTTGACCATCCCACAATAAAAATGCTTCTCCTTACCAGAAATGGAATCTTGTGCCCGTTGCCTCTCATCTTCCCACTGGGGGCCACTGAGAAGAATCTGCCTCAGGGTTGGTTTCTGTGCACCAGACACCTAACAGTGTTTATAGAAACAGAATATATTGTAAATATATATATAAAATTTACAAAGGTAGTTGCATATACACACTCCAGACCCAGTCTCACTGGTGCTGAAGAGAGAGGCAGGATCCCCCTCCTTGATCTTCTGACAGTGCTGTTGGCCTCCCTTGCAGCAGGGAGGTGTTGCTGAGGACCCTCAAGAGCCTCTGCAGTTGGTTAGCCTCCAGCCTCTACTGGTGCCTGAATTCCTTCACAGGTGCGGGTTAGCTGCTAAATGTACTGGGATGCCCAGTTCTGAGTCTGCTGGAGATGGTGACTTGGTCTCTGCTAGCCTTCAGTTTGTGCTTGCATAGATTCATTCTTCTGACTGCTGAGGGTTTCCCAAGCCTTTTAGAGCTGGTTCTTACTCCCTCTTCTATGAGAAGGAGCTGGTAGATGCTTCTGGCTGACTCCTTCTTCAGGGACACTGCCTTCTTCCCTGTTGTAACTGGGTGTCGTGAAAGAGTTTTCCTTGGGACTTTCATAGACAGTAGGCATGTCAGAGGGGCAGGAGCTGATCTCTGCTCTCTGGTGACCAGCAACAGGACCTGAGGGAATGGCATGAAGCTCTGCTAGGGGAGGGTTAGGTTAGAGGTTAGGAAAAGGTTGTTCCCCCAGAGGGTGGTGGAGCACTGGAACAGGCTCCCTAGAGAAGGAGTCATGCACCAAAGCTGACAGAATTCCAGAAGCATTTGGCCAAGCCCCTCAGGCACATGGGGTGATTTTTTGGGGGTTGTCCTGTGCATAGAGAAGAGTTGGACTGGATGATCCTGGTGGGTTTCTTCCAGCTCGGGACATTCTGTGATTCCATGAAGTTGTACACCCCAGTGGTTGACCACCTTGGCCACTGCAGTCACCACCACCCTGAATCCTTGCTGAATTGCTGGTTCCACCACCAGCACTGAAACGTGTTTCTCCATCTGGCCTGAAAGCTCAGCCCCCTGGGGCCCCTGCAGCTCAGCACTGTGGTTCTTAACTGGGCTGCCTGGGCCCTCTGCTGCCATTCATGGGTTGTGTGCCAGTGTAGCTCCCTTGGATGTTGATTTTTGTGACTGCCTTTCTAGAGAAGGTGTCACCTCCTGCTGGACTTTACACTCACCTGTGTGTTTGGATTTTTTTGAGGTAACATAATGTTCATGTTCAGCTTTTTAGTGAAATAACTGCTGGAGCAGGAATGAGAACAGCAGGGCATCCTGGGGACTTCTGCAAGTGAAAGTAAAGGATGGAAACAGGAGTTAAACCAGTCCCTGTGTGGCTGTGTAAACTCAAGTAATGTGAGAGCTTTCCAACTTGGCTCAGTATCAGTTGAACAGCTCATTTGTTTCTTACTAATTAGAGATACAAGAGGTACTGCATTCTGCAGTTGGAAATCATAAGCAAAGCCAAACCCACTCCTGAATTGCTCCAGAGCAGTGCTGTACAGCCTGCAAAGCACAGCCCACATGTCTCACCATTCCTTAAAGAGATGTTAGGAAAATAGGGGAAGAATTCTTTAACTAGTTCATCTTGTACAGTAAGATGTGTTTTTTCCTCAACTTTGATTCCCAAAAAAGAGGGAAGGAAAGCTGGAACACACTGATCTGTTTGTGAAGGACCTCTGGCCTGGAGGACTGGGAATTGAAATGGTTGGATTTGTGTGGATGTAGTAGCAACAGCACCAACTGAAGGGTTCTTCCTGATGTGAAATGAGTTTCACTTCCCCCCTGTTCCTCTGCTCACTGGTCATTTGCAGTGATGTCTCAATGTGATGTTCATCATTTTGGCCAACTTGTCCATTTGCAGCTTCTTTAGGCTGGTAACTTTGGAGTTTGAGCTAAGTGTTTAGTGTGAAAGGTAACACAGGATCCTGATGCAAAGCAGAGCTTTGCTGTTCTGGGGGCACTGATATACTTGATTTTCATTAGATCTAGGTATGAGACAAAGCCAGTCTAAGTGCTTAAGGTCCTTCTAGAGTAAAGATCAAAGCCTGATTTAGCTAAGCCTGTCAGGAGCTATAGAGGATGAGGTCTTATGAGGATGGGAGTTGTCTCTGTTGGGTTAAATACATTAACTCTGGAATGATTTTGTTCCTTTTGAGTCATCTGTCACCTTAAAACAGCTTGATTTTTTTTTCTCATGAATCTGCTAACTTTTCATGTCACAAGTCCTCTTCCAACTTACTTCCTGTCTTCTGCTGAGGAGAGTAGTAGTGCTAGTTTCCCATGTGGGTTATGGTCTCCTGACCAAGCAGTGATGTGTGGACTTTCCACTTTTTCTGACCCTCAGAAACACTGCTCGGCCCAGAACCTGCAGGAGTCTGTCACAGCTCCTGCCAGTCTGGCACCCCTGCTCCAGAAGAGGCAGGGACAGCACTGGGAGGTGGTTGCAGATATTGCAAGTGTGGCTCTTCCAGTTCTAGCTGGAGAGCAAGTGCCTAACTGCCATTGGTGCTGTATGGCTTCCTAAGTGAGAAGCCTGCAATGCTGCAGGAAACACTTCTTTGGGCAGTTTGTTCCTGCTGGTTATACTTCTGGTCTCAGTTACACCTGATCTTTTCCTGGAGGTTTGTTCTCAGCTGCAAATCCTACTTAGGGTAGCACTTTATGTTTGTTGAAACAAGCTGTAGTTGCTCTGGGAAGGAGATTGGTCACCAGTCTCTAGCCTATCAACTGACAAGTTTACTGTATCAATAGTATTTTTCTTTCATTCTACAGTTAATTCTGATTGTGATTGGCGCTATAACAGTAGTCTCAATATTACAACCCTACATCTTCCTGGCATCAGTGCCTGTGATAGCAGCCTTTATTGTCTTAAGGGCATACTTCCTCCACACTTCTCAGCAGCTGAAACAACTGGAATCTGAAGGTAGGAGCAGCACAATTGGTAGACTTCTAAATCCACCACAAATCGATTGAGAAGCGATTCACCTTTTCACCTCTTCTTTGCCTTTCCTCTTGCAAGATGCCATTGTCTCTGGGAGCAGAACACAGATCTCCTTCAAGCCAGTGCTGTGACTGATCCAGCCAGCACTGAGTGCTCTGCTGCCAAAGAGCAATGGGGAAGATCTTTTTAAAGCTGGGCTTTGTTACCACTGCAGCTGAAAACAAATAAAGTCCTGACACAGAGTTTTCTGGAGAGTAAACATAACTTGAAAAATTGTGGTCAGGCTTGGTATGTGCCTGATGAGTTTGTTTCTTTATGAGGAAAATTTTAGAGTGGATGTATCCTGATTGTAGAGAATTCCTGTTTCTAAATAACTTCACTAAATTTCCTTCCTCTCCCCCCATTAAGAGACTAGCATGTTCCAAGTAAAATGGGCAACCTCATTCTGAATTGTGAGTTTGCAGATCAGGCGCTGTGAGCTGGCTCTACACCAAACTGGCAGATCCTCAGCAAATCAATCCTGGGCCTTAACCACTGATGATCATCTTCCCTTTTACTGCAGTGTAATACTCAGGTCTAAATCTAAATCTCTTTGGTGCTCACAGGGATCCAGCATGGGGCTCACCACTTTTAATGTAATGCAAGATCTGCTTAAAATGACCATGTCAGTGCAGGTGAATCCAGACCACTAAAGCACTCTGTCTGTGCTAAAACAGAACTCGCTAGATGGAGTGATCAGAACTGCAGGAATTCATTTTGGCTAGGGAGGAGCCACTTTTCTCTTATGGCATCTTAGAGCAGGCCAGCAGCTTCCCCCTGTAGCATGCTAACTGCAGAATGAATGGGATCCCTTCCTGGCAATACCCTGATGGAATTTCAGCCCATTGGTGGCAGGGCTCTTGTGGGCTATCCTGTGCTAGGGTGACTTCAGCCACCTGCTCCAACAACCTGTAAAGGAAACAGACGATAGTTGCAGTGCTGTGAGAGCCAGAGGGCTGTGTGTGTGTGTGTGTGTTGTCCCAAGGGTGCTTGCACAGCAGTGCTGATGATGTTCCCCCTCTGACCACCCTGCAGCTCGCAGCCCCATATTCACTCATCTCGTCACGAGCCTGAAAGGGCTGTGGACGCTGAGAGCCTTCGGGCGCCAGCCCTATTTCGAGACCTTGTTCCACAAAGCCCTGAACCTGCACACAGCAAACTGGTTCCTCTACCTCTCCACACTGCGCTGGTTCCAGATGAGGATAGAAATCATCTTTGTGGTCTTCTTTGTGGCTGTGGCATTCATCTCCATCATAACCACAGGTACGGGGACTGTACTGGGGGACTGCCGGGGGAGTCTTCTCCTGTCTGTGTGTTAGCTCAGCTTTGGAAGCTTCTCAGGGGAGGAAAGCACTGCAACAGGCAGCATGCACTGGAGTCTCTGCCTGAAGTGTGTCATGATAGTAAACACAGCTGAACTGAACTGGAAATGACACCACTGATATCTGCAGTCATGTTGGTGAGGAGTCATTAAAGGGACTATTCAGGAAACAGCACCTCAAGGGGCAGAACTTTCCTCTTCTTTGCTGTCATTGCTGTTACAGTAATCTCATGTGTTCTAAATCATACTAATGTAGCCATGTAAAGTGTAGTGAAAAGCTGAACATCTTGATAGCATCTGTATAGCTCAGAAGTTCTTTAGTAAATGGGTGTTAATGAGTCCTCTCATATGGAAGTGGCTGAGACATGCAAAGTCTAAAGCCACACTAATAGCAGAATTAGAGTTCTCTAATTCCCACCCCATTTTCCAGGGTGAAGTTTGGCAGAGTCCATTCAAAACCCTCTTAAAAATGGCTCACCACTCCCAGTAAAGCCAGTACACAACTGGGAATCATTCCATACTTTTCTGTCTTCCTTGTATTTGAGATGCTGCCCGTGGCTGGCCAGGCAGAGCTATCTCCAGCAAGCAGAGAGTGGGAGATTAATGTCCTCCAAATGTTGGAGTAATTCAGCTCTGTGGAAAAACTCAGCAGGTTTAGCCACAGCTAACCTCAGATACAGGTTTTAATTCACTATGCTTTTGCTGTCTATGCTTTTTGATTTTGATTCTCAGGCATTCTTCTCCCTCCCCCAGGTTTTACCCTGAACTGTAAAGTCTGTGCAGGCCCTGGGTGCAGTTCCAGTACTGTGGTGGCTGAGGAACAAGAATTGGATGATTTTGTCAGGGAGGCTTTTTGGTTCTAACAATAGCCAATATTGGACCTTACTTCAGTGCTGACCAGGAGTCATACAGCAGTGTACCTTGTATTGAGTAGTGTGTGGTGTGTGAAATGCTGTCCTCTGGTCCTTGTGCAAGGAGCTCTCCTGGAGGAAGCTCTTTGAAGAAAGCCATAGAGGAAATGGAGAAATCATAAAAAGGAGTTGGGCTTGAACTCTCAATTCCATTTATCACATAGTGAGACTCAAAATCACCAGCAGGCTTGTTAAGGGTTTCTGTTGTGTTGTATGAACTCATAAAAGAAGATCCCTGGAAAATCCCCTGCTTGTTTACAGCAGACAGTTAAAGCAAAAGAATTCATGTCTGCATCTCTGTGGCAGAGCAAGGAGAAGATGTCCTCTGGAAATGGAAGTGTAAACCAGCACCAAGTAGTTTGAATTTGGAAGTTGTTAGCTGTAGTGTTTTAGCTGCACAAGAGTCATTTCACAGATTCATAGGTGTTGGGGAAAGGAAATGGGGATGAAGGTTGCAGAGGCCTGATTCTGTTTACAGCTTAAGTACCAAGGTTTAAGATTTTCTGCTGCTTAAGCAAGACCAGAGTTTCTAGTGAATGCAGTTCCCAATCCAGGTGTGTGACTGATGGGAAAGCTCAGTCTCTTGTGTAATTAACACCCCCAGGATTTCCCCATGAAGCAAGAGGAGAGAATGTGAATGTGCATTTTAAGATACAGCTGTGAATTTTCTCATTTGTTGGCTGTTTATTTCATCTAAACTGAATGTGCTTTTCCCTCCACAGGTGATGGGCCAGGTAGTGTTGGGATTATCCTTACTTTGGCTATGAACATCATGGGAACCTTGCAGTGGGCTGTAAACTCAAGCATAGATGTGGACAGCTTGGTAAGCACAAATGCACCATCAATTGCCTTGCTTGGTTGACTGCTGCTGTTCAGAGAGTTATCTTCAGAGACAGGTGTCAGGCAGTTGTGTCCAAAAAGTTCCCCTCCTGCATCTCATAGCAGCTTCCTAGCTTTGACACAGCACAAACTGATTTTTCTATGATCACAGATTTTCCTGGGCTGGAATAGGCAACAGCAAATGATGGCATTTGAGGATTCAGACTGCAGATGTAGCAGTGGTGGGGAACCTTCAGAAAGGCTCAGAGGTGTTTTGTCATGATTTGATACATTACCAAGACTATATATCTTACCTGGCAGGGGCCCAGGCTGCCCAGGGAGGTGCTGGAGTCACCATCCCTGGAAGGCTTCAGAGAAGGTGTAGATGTGGTGCCTGGGGCCATGGGTTAGTGGTGAGCATGGGAGTGTTAGTGGGATGCTTGGCCTGGATGATCTCAGAGGGCTTTTCCATCCAGAATGGTTCTATAAAGTACTTTACTTCATCTTGTCAAGGTGCATAATATACTTTACTTCATCTTTACAAGGTCTATAGTATACTTCACTTGGTCTACTTAAGGGCTTTGCACAGCAGGTGATGATGGATGTTTTTGAGCTCCTTCCACACAACATCCATAGTGATTCTCAAACCTGTCCCAGCCTTCCCTGGAGATATTTCCCTGGTTTTGTGTAGAACACCCTCTGCTCGAAGGCTTTGGACTGGCACACGTTGACTCCTTTCATTTGCATCATTAGCCTATTAGTTAGGATTGGCTTTAAAACAAAAGGTTTCACAAGGTTAACTCATCACCTCTCTGTTGAGATATGAGAAGCAGACAGGAAACTCATAAAAGAAAGTATTTGTTCTTGCAGTTTTCATCATCCCTTCGCTTAAATATATGAACCTTTGAGATGCTATTTTTAAATAGAATACTTCTTGCTTTACACTCCAGGCACTCCAGGATTTATTTTAGACAGCATTCTTGTCATAAAATGCTGTAGTTTTATAAACAAAAAGCAAAGTCTGAGAGAAAATCTCCCCCCTCCATTCATACTCTCTCTGAACCCTGAAGTAACTTCCTGAGCCAACCTTGTCTGTTCTGGGAAACAAACAGCTTTTACAGCAGGTCTTGGAGACCATTAAACCCTGGTTAGCTGAAATGAGTTGCCAGTTAAAAGAGTATAGAATTGGGGCAGAGGATGACACTGAAGGGATATATTTGCCAGCTCAGCATCTCTTTTTAAATAAGTGATTCAACTCCCCTCATCCTGCAGGAAATCCTAAGAGCCCCAAAAACTGGGAATGCACCACTTGCAGCACCTAATCTCTTGTTTGTGCCTGTGACTGGTGATAGCCCAGCAAGCTGACTGCCATTCAGGGACACATTTTTTCCTTCTCCACTAGTTGTTTTCTGCTGAGTCTTTGCTTGCTAGCACAGCCTGTCTTGGAGGGGGGGTTTTGTGAGAGGATTTCTTTGCCTTAACTGCAGACACTCTGAGCAGCACTTGGGGGACTGATAATGCAGGAAATGAGCTGCTGCTAAGGCTTGGCAGTGCCAACAGCATCCAGTCAGCTCTTCTTTGAGAACTTCATCTGGGGTCTGGAAGGCTTAATGGGATCACTTTAAATATAATAATCTATAATAATAATAATCATGTACACATATTATATAGCTTAACAGAAACTGCAGGTGTTTCCCAAGAGCACCAGAAAGTCTTGCTGTGGATTCAGAGGGTGCTGGACACACTACTGCTGGCAGGATGATTTCCTGACAGTCAAAAGCTGCTGCTGTGCACAAGCAGTTAGGAATAGCTTCATGGTTTCAAGAAAAGCCCTTCATGGGGTGATGCAGGTGTGTTCTTTCCCACTCTCTGTATTCTCTACCTTCAGCACTGCCCTCTTTAAAGCATTTTACAATGATTTGGTTACAGATGTTCTGCCAAGGCTTGCATGTGTGCCTGACTTAGGAGAATATTTGGTTCTACTCTGTTTTTCTCTCCAGGGGCACTGTGAAGCTCCCCACAGGAGCAGCTTGACTGGAACTGCCCCATCTCCCATGTCCCCAGTTGCAGATATTGACACAGCAGTTGTGATGCCTGCACACAACACCTGAGTGCAGAGCACCTTGGGAGGTAGCAGCCTTTGGCTACCAGCTAGGCTGCAGACTTCTGCCAGTGATGGAACCCATGTCACTGCTTAGCAGCTGAGTGGAGATTCCTGCCAGTGCTTGTAACCTGCTGTCATTAGTACATAACAGTAATTACTTGATTAGTAATTAGTAGATACCAGTACTCTAATTAGTAATGAAGCTGGTACTGAGTCGTTTTATAAGATACAGGAGGTATGGAATGTCTGAATAGCTGCAAGCAAAGGGCAGGAAGGCAGGAGAAGAGGGAAGCAGGGTCACATAAAGAACATCAAAATGCACCTGATGCAATCATGAAAAAACAGATGGGGAGGTGCCCAGCTTCACTTTCCTCCACACAGGCTCCTTCTGGAGCTTTCTGTGACACTAGCACACATGCAGGGTAAATGGGAGGTTTGGGGTTGGATTTTGTTTTGACATACACAGCTGTTCTCTTTGAAGCCATTTCTGTTTAACTGCTTTGGCTTCAACTGAAAAATCTCCATTGTCTTTTAATACCCCATAATAGTTTTGGCATTTTGTTCTCTACAGCCCTGATGCTTTATCTGCTCTGCTTTATTTTTTTTTAAGACTAATAATTAAGTGCTCAGTCTGACAACTAGCCATTGTTTCATTTAGAGCTGCCACTGTGGCTAGATTGATCTCTTCACTTTGATCATTTCTGCTGACATCCCTTTACCTACTTTTCAGTCTTCTTCCTATCCCTCCAGGCAGCCTTGTACTATTTTTATTCCTTCATAAGGAAATAGAAAATAAGTTTTCCAGTCAGTGCTGCACTCAGAGATAAGCACTGGCTGGTCCCAGTGGGCTGTTCTAATGCCCTATAGCCTCCTCCTTCACTCATGTGTATCCTGAAGCAGCAGTGCTGTGACTGAGCAGGACAATTCCTTTTCCCAGGGAAAGAGAAAATGCCATGCTTTTCCTGTTGCCAACATTCCTGATGTAAAGGGATATAAAAAGAATTCCCCCCCGAGACACTAAATCCACACTTGCTAAACCTCAGTGCCCCACCCTGTACATCAGAGATGCTGAAGATTTGGAGGACTGGATGGTAGAGGAGAGGGCCAAAGGACTGTGAAAAATGGTGATGCTTTTACAGCTGGTTTTCTTGCTTTTGTTTCTCCTGTAACCTGTTCAGTTGTTGCCTTGTTTGTTTCTTTTTAAAGTAGGACATGACCTTAATATGCTTTTTGTTACTGTCAGCAGAAAACCTGAGAACACTATTAGTTGCCAAAGTTTAAATAGACTAAATACCTGACTGTAAAGTCTGCATCAGAATGGCAGCTCTCAAAGGGAGGTGCTGGTCATCTGGAAGGGACCAGAAGAAGCCTCTGCTAGAATATTTCCTCTTCTTCCTGCAGAGCAGAGTGAGAAAGAGCAAAAGAAAAATCAGTACCACTTTGACATGGACTAAAGAGTTCAACTTTGCAGTTGGGAAGAGGAGTGTATGTCCTCTAACTGTACCCAAAATGTAACAGCAGCAGGTGTGAAGCCTCAGTGAAACCAGATGCTCTGGCTGCATTGCCCCAGGTCATGCACAGGTCCCTGAGCTGTTAGACCAGCCTCCCACAGGATCTCCCAGCTGCACATCTTCCCAGGCAGGGTGGTTCTGAGGTGGTGTCTTGCAGTGGGGTTGTTGGGTATGAATGCAGTATGCCTATTTGTGTCTGGTCTGGAGAGGCCAACTGCTCCTTTCTGGCAGAAGAGAACAGAGCCTGATGAAATGCCTTAGGTTAAAAGGATGACTTCTTCCACCTTCTGGAAATACACATGACATAATTCTATTGTGAATTCTCCTCCAACATTCAGAAGAGTTTAACTCATGTTAATGAGAAAGTGAATTAAAGAATTTGCCATGTCATTAAAATCTCAGTGAAATACAATTAGGCAGGGCTAAAAATAGTGTATTATGCTCGAGACACTTTTAGATGGAGATAGTAAATACACTCCTTTATTCCAAAGCATTAGGTATGCAGGCAGGTTGCTGCTGGGAATAATGCATATGCCAGTTGCTGTCACATGCACTCTACCTGTCACCAGGAATGACAGAAGACTTCTGCCTGTGAAGGGAAGAATGGATAGCTCTGTAAAATGTTACTGCCATTTATGCTGCATTCTGCCCAGATCTAAGTCATCACTCCAGTTACAGAACCAAGAGAGCAGCTTCTTGAACTGATGTCAAGTTTAAGCTGTCTGAAATACCTGCAGATGTGATGTGACTGATAAATCTGTCAGGGGAACTGGGGTGTGGAGAAGACATCTTCAGTGGTAAGGGAAAGCTCTTTGGCCACTTGGCTTCACAGCAGATCCTAGCTAGGGTGTATGGTAGAGCTCTTGGGCAACTGTAGGTAAAGCCTGCATGATGTCTCATCCTAGGGCTCAGGAGGAACTGGCTGAGGAGCCGAAGGTCTGGTGGGAGCCACTTGAAGTGAATCCACCAAGCTGGCAGTGGTGGTGTTGTGTGCTAGAGTAACAACTGCCACTCTTGGTTCAGGAGGAGGAATGGGGAAGTCACTGATGCCATCCCCAGTTTGTTAGTCTGCTGGCAGCAGCAGGAGTCATTCAGGACACATTGCTTACAATGAACTCACTCAGGTTTGCTGGCACTTGGGTTGCATCAGACTAACCTGGTAACTGTGTTTGATGATTTATTTTCCAGACAAAAGTAACCTGGTAGATCTCATTTGTCTCCAGGAAAGCATTGGCTGTGGCTCTGTGTCAGAGAGTCTATAAATGAAGGAGATCAGGATTATTACCAGAACTGTAAACTAGTTAATGAGTTGGACAGAAAGGAAATGGCATTAAGCTGGAAGTATTAAGCTGTAGGGAGGCTACTCAACAAAGATTGGATTTGTGACTGAGCTCATTTTAATCTTTTTTTAATGCTCTCAACAAGAGAAAGAAAAGGAAAGGAAAAAGGTGTTGAAAAAAACCTACCAAAGGCACAAAGCTGAAAGGCAATGTTAGCATGAAGGATGCTGGGAGCTGAAAGGTATTAGGTGACCTCAAATGGCAGATAGGTTTCAGTAGCCAAAGTGCAAAGGCTTGAGTTTAGGGGCTGCTAAAAATAACCTCTGTGGTAAGTAAGGATCTGCTCAGATAGAAATGGCTAAGACAAGAGGAAAGCTTGGCTGAGCATTGCTCACTCAGAGGGGGAGTACAAGATGTGACTGTGAAGAAGAGGAGATATCATCCTTGGATTATTCCTTGTGTTAACTGAGAGATTCCTAAGATAAATAGGAAAGTACCAATGCCTTTGTACCATGTCCCTGGGAAACATCACCCAAAGTGCTGTGGACATTCTGCTCAGACAGGAAAGGTTCACTGGAACTGGGATGTTTGGAGGAGAACATATGTTGAGAAAGAGGCTTAAACCTGGATTTTCTTTAGTCCTGCAGAGCACAGAACTAGTTAGAATTTAAAATGAATGCATTTACAAGAAGAAACTGGTTCAGAGACTTAAAAGTATGTTTTCTGACTACCTAACCAGTGAAGTTTTAGTGAAGGAGATGAATTGACTATTTATTAATAGGCCCTTGACCCATTATTAAACAAACCCAACAAGTTCAAGAGGTTCCTTCCTAATCCCAGGCTCCTTTGAACATTCCCCAAGCCTGCTGCTAGCATCTTCTGCCTGAAGTTCATGAGCTGCAGGGCTGGGTCATTTCCCCCAGTACATGTAACTGCAGAGAGAAAGTGAATGACCATGGAACTTCTACTAGGTTTTTGGGTAGAAACTGTAGATAATTTCTCCTCAGTCCTCAGCTGTTAATGTCAGGGGACTGCTCCTCTTCACTTGGTGCTGCTGCTGCTCTACACCTCTCACATGCCACACAGGCTGCTGGTCCTTGGAGATCAATCATGATTCAGGGAGCTGGAGGTTGTGAGTTGGGGATTGTCCTACCTTTGAAAAGTGTATCACAGTGTAACTTAGAGAAGAGAATAACTGTTCTGGCTAGGATTTGGGAATGATTTCACTGTTTGCTAGGCAAGTGTCACTCAGCATCAGAGTGCTGTTGGCTCTGGTTGCAGATGCGCTCTGTGGGCCGAATACTGAAGTTCATTGACATGCCAACAGAAGAGACAAAGCCCACGAAGCCCCAGAAGAACAACCAGCTTTCAGATGCCCTTGTCATTGAGAACAGGCATGTGAAGGGAGAGAAGAGCTGGCCATCTGGGGGCCAGATGACTGTGAAGGACCTCACAGCCAAATACGGCGAAGGAGCAGCTGCTGTGCTGGAGAACATTTCCTTCTCCATAACTGCAGGGCAGAGGGTAAGCTACTGCTGGGCTCTGTTGGATCTGATCTGTTGTCTGTTCAGCTGAACTAGAGAAGTGTCATCCTAAACCTAGTCACTGACTACAGAGTAGGTTGAGTTCACTAAGGTTTTGTAAATGAAATTGTCACAAAACAAAGTAATCACCTAAAGCCCTGGAAGAACAGAAATGTCTCATGTCTCTCTGAAAAAGAGCTTATCTGTAGCTTTATTGGCTACAGACTAACAGGCAGCAATAGTCTGCCTCAGTTACCCTAGAAATCCTGAGGCTATTTACACCTCAGTGAAGCTCAGTGGTCACAAGGAGCAGCATATACTGACAAAATACATCTGCAGCAGCTCCCCAAGTTGTGTTCCTGTGCCTGAAGTTCTCCTCCTGGGGAGAGGGAAGCTGGCTGGTGAGCACAGGTGCTGGGGGCAGCCTGACCCAGGTGAACAGGGCATGAAAGAATACCTGCTGCTGTGCCAAGGGTAAGGCACTGCTGGCTCTGCCTGCTGGAGGAGGGCACTACACCACCTTGGATTACTGGATAACTAACCATAAACAGCTCTGGTCTTCAGAAGACTGACAAACCTCTAAGTAATCTTCATGCATGTCTGGGGCTGTGTTCAGGAAAGAGCTTTAATGTCAGACCAGCAGTTAGGCAGAGCTTTAACACTGCTTTATGTTCATGCTGAAGGTCTGTCCTTGGTGGGGTGGGAAGAAAGGCTCACATGGTTTCCTGAGCTTGAGCCATACAGATGAGAACTCTCCTACACTGCCTCAGGCCCAAGCTACCCCTCTACCAATTCATGGGCTGACTGGAGTTAACTCCTCTAGTTTCAATTAGGTGGAAATGGAGGAGCTTAGTAGTGTGATTCATGAGCACTCCCTGCTTGGTCTTTGCTTGCTGAGATCCTTTGGGCTTCTTCTGCATTGGTGAGACCTCTGAGGGATTTGTGCTTTGGTCTGTGGTGCCTGTGAGCAGTACTGAATATCCTGTTGTGGCTTGCATTGCAGGTGGGCCTCTTGGGGAGAACTGGCTCAGGAAAAAGCACTTTGCTGTTTGCATTTTTAAGACTGCTGAATACAGAAGGGGATATCCAGATTGATGGAGTCTCCTGGAACACAGTCAGTGTGCAGCAGTGGAGAAAGGCATTTGGAGTGATTCCTCAGGTAAGGAGGTGATGGAGCACTCGTGTGCCTTTGTTTTCATTGGTTCTGTATCCATGTGTGCATGTTTACCTTCCAGGGGGAAGGTAGTTGTTTTATGCTGAGAAGTAGAAGCAAACCAGAAAGATTTTGGGAAAAGGGGAGTGGAATGGATGAAATGAGTCACAGCAGACTCTACTTTTGGAAGGTCTCTGTGGCAGTCACACAAGAACTGTTGCAGAAATGGGAAGGTACAGCACACTCCAGCAGAAGTGTTCTTAGCCTGCTTACCACTGCCCCTCTGGAAGAGTTTGCATGTTGAGTCAAATCTAAGCTAGTGCCACTTGGAGAAAAAACCCCCAATGCATGGAGGTGTTAGCTTCTGTTCTCTAAAGCCCTGCATCCCATGTTAGGGTTGATGTGTGGGTGTTACACATGACCTCTCTTTTGCCTGACAGGCTGGCAGCAGCATTGCTGCTCCTCTCATATTGTACTAGACCACTAGCCAGTCCCCAGCTTGGACTCCTCACTTGTTTAGCTGTCCTTTTGCCTGTCAGCTGTCAAACCCTTACTGTGCTGTTCCCCTAGCCCATCCCCACTGGGAGGAGCTGCCAGCTGCTTTCTGTGCATGTTGGTTTGTTCCTAGGTAGTGTCCTGGCTCAGGAAGGTAGTCACTGTCTCAGGAGGCTGTTGAGCTGCAGTGAGCACCTGTGCTGTCAAGCTGTTGTGCACTGGCTGTTGGGAGCCCTGGAGCCAGGCAGTGAGCTAAAACCCATGCTGTCAGCTTTACAGTTTCAGAGTGGTGGCTTCCTTGGCCATAAGATCATGGCAGAAGAGGGAACTGTCTTCACTTCCTCTGTGCACTCTCTAGGCTGTATTCTGCTTTTTACCACAATGCAACAAACCAAACTAATTGAAGGGAAGTCATTAATGCAGTGTCACTCAGCTGCAGGAGTCACTCCTGATCTCCTCCAGTGCCATGGAGGTGGGACTGAACTCTCACCAAGCAGTTCCTGATGGCATTGTCCTGGCTTAGGTAGCTGTTCAAAGATGTTGAAATGCTCATGCTAGAAACACAATGGCTTTGATTTTGCAAACACAGGAAGGAGTCAGTTTCATTCTCCCACTTAGTGATCAGTTTGTTACTCCCACCATTGGCTGAGTGGCATTAGTTTAGAGTGGGCATGCAAAGGAGGCACAACTCCTCTCTGTGTCTTTCCACATCATGCTCTGAAACCTCCTCAAAGCAGTACATCTTGGGCACTTTGACCTTGCCAGAACAGACCCTCTCTTCCTTGCCAACTGACACCCTCAGCAAAGGAGACCTGAGAGAGTGGTGATGGCCTCTGCATGGATTCCTTCCTTACCTGAGCTCTACCCACAGCCTGGCTGGGCACTGCTGCCTGCTGACCTCAGCTTACTTGCCAAGCTGCCCTTTGAGAGCTGCCCTGTTGTCACCCTTTGTGTCCTTCCCTCAGCATTCTCACACCTAGCTATTCCTCTCCACTTGTATTTCTTTATTTCTGGTTCAGTTCTGCAGCAGCCTTGTTCCTTGCAGGTAGGGGAAAAAAGTCACCTTCAGATGAAAGGAGCTGCAAATGCAGCTGCATCTGTGTACTTTGGAGGACAAGTATGTTCTAGAGCTGTCCTCCAAGGGCTGGCTGTAGAGGGTGAAGGATGCTTTCAGCAGTGTAAACTGTGTTGCCATTGCCAAACCTTGCAGAGCCAAGCAGAACTTGCTGTGGGAAGGGGCTGCCCTGTCCCTTCTGTAGTCATTGTTTTGCTCTCTCTGGGCTGTGGTTGCCCAGCAGGGTTTCTGCTTTCCAGCTCCAGCTGTCCTTGGGAACACAGGGACTGAGGAGAAAAATGAGTGCCTCATTGTCCCAGTGAAAGATAGGAGTAATAATCCTCAGAGCTGAGCACTCACTGCAGTCACTGCTGGGGTAGGAAACATTCTGCTGCCATCAGCAAAATGCAAGAGACATTTATGGCATGAGCAGTGTAACTTGCCCTTCTGCTAGTTCATTGTTAGGTCACTGTTAAAATGACACATTTAATTCAGTTTGGAAGTCCCTGGTACATGGATCAATGCCAAAAAATCCCAGCCCTCCATTCTCTGGAAGGTCAGGAGAGTTGCCAGCCTGTTTGCAGCTCCTGTCCCAAAGCCTTGCCAAAGAGCTGCACCTTGTGCCTCAAAAGTTCCCACATTCAGAGTGAAGTGAAGTTTTCACCAGCAGGGAAGAGAAGTTGTACCTAGCACCCTGCCTTTCCCTGCAGAGCACAGGGAGCCTTTGCTTCCTTGCCATTCACCTGTGGCCTCAGGAAGTTCCCTCTCCTGGAAGACTGGATGCTCACCATCTCCAGGAGAGGTTTCACTTGCCAAAGGAGAATGGATCTCTGCCTGCAGCATGCTTCCTTCTGAAAACTTCACAACATTCTCTTCATCTTCCTTATCCTTTCCCTGCTCAGAAGGACAGAAGTGCTTTCCCTCTGGGGGAGCCTCACAGGTACCTGCACAGCACACAGTATCCTAACACACTGCTGCCTGCTCCACACAGGTGCTGCTGGATGATGAGGGCAGGCTGAGAGAGCTGGGCTTGTTCAGCCTGGAGAAGAGAAGGCTCCCCAGGGGTGGTCCTGCAGAGCCTCCTGCAGGGGCTGGGTCCCAGGACATGGAGATAAGTCAGCACCACCATACCTGGGAGCAGAGCCATGCACAGAGCAGTAGGGACATCAGTTAACAACCCCACAGGTTCAGTTTGGGCACTCTCTAGGCTGTCTTCTGCATCATGGGTTCAGTGTTCCCACCCACTTGTGTTTAACAGTCAGTTCTATGGCAGGCAGAGGGGAGAGAGTTACAGAACTGATCCCAAAAGTCTTGCAGAAGGGCTTCATTGCTCCCACTGCTCTTGCTCTGGTCTGTAAATACTGTTACCTTGCTGTACAGTCCCTAAAGGACACTCAGGAGAACAAACCCTCTAGTTCTGCACCTAATCCTGAAGCATTCTCATGGCAATTTGATTCTCTGTCATCTTGATATTGCTGCCATAATGTCTGCAAAGCTGAGGAGGCCCCAGGGAGCTCATACTGGTGTTCCTCTAACTTCTCTGGGAGTGTTGCTCCTGTCTGAGCCCAGCTGATGGTGTGGGGTTTCTCCAGCCTTGGGGTGCTTGGGTACAAGGGCAAGGACCTGCACATGGGCTGTGTTGCTAGGGTGCTCTGACTCCTTAGCAGCCTCTTGTCAGCTGAGGCTTTCCTCCTCTGTGCCTTTGCTCAGGTCCCTCCCAGTGCTGGTTCTACACACAGCACTTGCATGGCTTAGGAAGCTTCATTGCCTCGAGGTGGGTGTACCCCAAATCATAGCCAATCTGCAGAGGCTCTGCCTGCTGAGGGGGTTAATGCCCTTCAGAGGGGTGGATTTTTACAAGCTTTGGGGTGATCAGAGCATAAATATCACCACAGTTCTATTCTGGAGTGTTTTGCTTGTGGGTGGGTGTGTGGCCTGAGGAGCTCTGCTGTGATCACACCCCTTGTCAACTGGGTCAATCTGAACAGCTGACCAAGAGGGAAACAGTCCAGATCTGCTGCCAGCCTCCCCAGCCCTCCATTCCCCTCCCAAAGCTCTCCTTGTTTCTACTGCTTCCATAGTTATGAACAACACAGCAGTCCAGGGATTCACTTTTCATTTCTTTTCACCTTATACTTCCAGCTTTCATGAATTTTGGGGGTGAGGTGTTCTGCTTCTCTCTGAGTGGACTCTCACCTGCCCATGACTCACATGCTCTTTACCCAGCTGAATCCTCTGTGGTTTCTAACAGGCCAGGAGGAAGGAGGTGTTGAAAGGGAGAGAGAAGTACCAGAATTCAGGACAGGGAAGTGCTTACCTTGTGGAAAAAAACATGTACTTTTGGGAATAGCTTGGGTTTAGTGCCCTGCTTCTGGAAAGCAGAGTTAGCAGCAGTAACAGCAGTTTCTGAAGAAAACAGTTCCCTTTATTTTGCTGCCTGCTGCACTGTAGCAGGAATGATATTCAGCCCTGTCTCCTCTAGAACTGGTTTGTTAGTTAACTCTCTTTCACCACTGAGAAATGAAAATACCTCTTCCATTGGTTTCATGTCTGGTGCTCCAAACCCAGCTCTCCTCTGGGCTCTTCACTCAGGCACTTCCTTCTCTCTTAGCCCAAGGAAGTGATTGGCAGTGCCTTGCAGATCTTAATTAAGCAAATGAATGTCATTTATGTTCTTCTGCCACATGGACACTTTTAATCAATGCTAATGAAATGGTTAGCATAAAGGCCTGTACACATCACTGAAATCTGGGGAGGAATGCCAAGGTCCCAGGTTAAGGCAGCTGGACTCTGGGAGGTGGCTGTCTCAGTGGGTTCTCTCAGGCCTCTTCTGCAGGTACAGTTAGTCCTTCAGTGCTTTCAGGAGCATTTGCCTACCAGGACTCCCAGCCACTATGTGCCTGTGAACCCCTGGCATTTCAACACCTCTTTCTCTAGATAAATAGTTCCTTTAGCAAGACAAAAGAGAAGAAATAGTCATCCCAGGTTTTTCCCCTTGGTATTTGTTCTGCATGTACAAGGAAAGAGCAAGCAAGTGGCACCACTGCTCACCAAGGCACCTGCTTACATTCTTGGAGAGCAAGTTCTCCCTGCCAGCAGCAGCAGGTGCACCTTGCAGCATTGAAAGCACCAGCTTGGCTTTAACTCAGGAGAGATGTTGTGCAGCCTCAGTGTGCCCTGAAGAACCTCATTTCCACCAGAACCTGACACACCCACCCCATGTACAAAGGCATTAAACAGCTATTGAATTTGGCCTGAGTCATTGCTTTCTGAGCTCCAAAATGTGTCTAGGGGATGTTCACTCCACTCTGCTTCCCTGAACTGGGGAGAAAAGCAGAACTGGGACACAGCAGGGAGAGAACACAGACCACAGCATGGATCAGAGAAGCTTTCTACAGGAGCAGGTTGCTGCTGCACTGGTGAATGAGGTTGTGCTGCATCATATCTCAGTGATGGGACAGGGAGAGAGAGCAAAGCCAGCAGCCTATGTGAGCCAGGGCTGGGGCAGCTGAAGTGTCAGTGATGCTGGTATGTGTTTGGCTACAACTGATGAGCAAAGGGAAAGCAACTTAGGAACAAACACCCAGGAGGTGTCTCTGTCTCCAGACTGTGGGAGTGCACCCTCTGGGCCAGAGCTCTGCTTTCATCTGACTGTGGTTCACAGCCCAGAGGATCAAAGCCAGTGTTTAAAGGGCTTATTCCAGGGTGGCAATAGAGGGAATCTGTCATCCTGAACACTGATCAAATGGGATGTTTCATTTGTGGTTATGCTGTCTTTCAGACAGGTTTGGGCAAGCTTTTAGTAAGAAAATGGCTTTACAAGTTCCATGCTTCCCAGGAGGTTCCAGGCTATTCACTGCCTGTGTCTCTGTCTCTTTTTCTCTCCTAGAAAGTGTTCATATTTTCTGGAACCTTCCGGATGAATTTGGATCCTTATGGGCAGTGGAGTGATGAAGAAATATGGAAGGTTGCAGAGGAGGTAAAGTGTTCAGTGTATCCCTGGGCTGTATCTCTGGTGCAGAGTGCAGCTGAGGTTAAATGATTGTCATATGTACAGTTAAGTGCTGAGGGCAGGTCAGGCTCTGCTATAAACCATGTTTCCTTATTACCTAATAAAAGGCACCTTTGTCAGAGATTAAAAGCAAGAAAAAGAAGATAAACTTCCATGAAGCATAGTCTAGGTTCCTCCTGCAGTGACTTAGCATAGGTGAGTTGTTCTCTTTGGCTCTGCAGGGTGAGCTGAGAGGAAGCTGGTAAAGCACAAAGTCTGTCATCTCATCTGACTGCTTTGGCAAATGCAGGAACTCTCTGCAAGGCATTTCTTCACCAAACTGTGCAGCAATCACCAGTAAACACTTTGGAGGCCATTAAAAAACCCAGACAAACAGAGAAATATGTCTGTGGCCTGTCCTAGAAGTAGGAGTGGTGTTACTGCACTAGGATGTTTTATTCAGCTCAGAAAACTCTTTCCTCACAGTATTTTCCAGCTACTGTGATCCTCAGGCCAGCACGAAGCAGCACTCTGAGACCACACTCAGGCTTCCCTCCTGCTGCTGACACAGGCCCTGCCTCTGCCATGGCAAATAAGAATAATGGAACAGTAGATTTTAGGAACCTGAAGGTCGTCTTCTAATTTTACACTGAGGTTTTAGCAACTCAGGGTTTGCTTTGGAAGGTTAGAAGCCAGGTGGTTGCAGTTCTGTTGCCACGTGGAGCTGAACCCTGCCATGCATGTGGTTGTCAGGTGCCACCTATTGGCTCTGCTAGAGCTTAAGAGCTTGCATCAACTTGTTGTGCTCCTTGCAGTCAGCTGCAGAGAGCAAGACAGTGTCTGAACAGTTGCCAGTGTTTCACTTCTTATTGCCCCCATATATCAGCTCTGGATCAGCAAGTTCACCTGTGTCAGCTCTGGAGGCTAAGTTTTACTCTTGGAGTCAGCTCTCTGGGACCTGCAGCTCTTTGCTTTGAGGTGTACCAAATGCTCCTCCTCATGACAGCAGAAGGGAGCACTGGCAGGAGCAGTCAGAAGGTATCTGGTGGGCTGCAGGCTGGCATGGACACTGCCTCGACCATTCTGGCAGCAGTGCCAGAGGGAAGCCTGTTGATGCCATTAGTGTGAGCAAAGTGCACAAGACCTTTAGGCAGCAGCAGGAGGAGGTGGAAATGGTCTCAGAGTCACTGAGACTGGCCCTGGTGACCTGGGTTATTTTCTCTGTTGCTGTAATGTAGCTGTAATCCCTCCTAGTAAGCAAAGTGGCCTGGTTTCCTTTCAGAAATCACACTCCTGAACATTTCCACTGCTGCAGGGTAAAAGCTTTCCAGGATATTGCTTTCTCCAGCCTGCTGACTCAGAATGTTTTGGTCAAAATGCCAGAACTCATTGTATGTGACAAACAAACAAAGCACTAACTAACTGCTCTCAGCTTCCCACCATAAATCCTAGGGTGTTGTAAGAGTGAAGCCTTTTGCTTTTCACAGCATCCAGCTGAGAGCTTGCAGCCTTCTAGGACACGCTCTCCTTCTCCTCAATGTCTGCTTCAGGTTGTTGTCAGAAATGAAAGGCCAGGAACGGAAAGGCTTTAGTTGCTGTACCTACAGTCAGCACTAACTGTATCTCACTGATTTTCCCTGTCTTTTTCCCTCTGGCAGGTTGGGCTGAAGTCTGTAATTGAGCAATTTCCAGGCCAGCTTGATTTTGTCCTAGTGGATGGAGGCTGTGTCCTCAGTCATGGCCACAAACAGCTGATCTGCCTCGCCCGCTCGGTTCTCAGCAGGGCTAGGATCTTGCTGCTGGATGAACCAAGTGCTCACCTGGACCCCGTGTAGGTTTTGATCCTCTCTTCTGCTAGGAAATAAAGAAATCAGTGAGGCAGCACCACCAAAAGACACCATCTGGAACTTGTCTGGCCCATTCCTAAACAGGGCTCTTCTCCTGGGATACCAGTGAGAGGACAAGAGGAAATGGCCTCAAGCTGCACCAGGGGAGGTTTAGGTTGAATATTAGGAACAATTTCAGCACTGAAAGAGTTGTTAGGCATTGGCCCAGGCTGCCCAGGGCAGGGGGGAAGTCACCATCCCTGGGGGTCTTTTCCAACTTTAATGGTTCAGTCATCTCAGTGATGTGTGTTAGTGATTCTGGGAGTGGGGACTCCGCAGCCTAGTTCCAGCCTCAGCTTTCTGGGTGATACACTGTGACAGCAGAAGGGCAGCTCCCTGAGACACTGCAGCGTGTTGGTGTGCCTGTGTGAGCTTCACAGCATGCAGCTAGACTCTTAAAACACCAACAATGCAGCTTCAGGCTGTGCTGTCCCATCCACTGCAGTCTAAACACTGGTGGTTTTTGCCTTGCAGAACTTCCCAGGTGATCAGGAAGACCCTGAAGCACGCGTTTGCCAACTGCACGGTGATCCTGTCTGAGCACAGGCTGGAGGCCATGCTGGAGTGCCAGCGGTTCCTGGTGAGTGCTCCTCAGAGTCTCCCTCACTGCAAAGGGAAGGGATGGAATTGGCTGGTGGCAGGGAGGTCATTCAGGGCAGCCTAGTCACCTGCAGAAGAGCAGCAGGCTCCTGCTTGCTCTTTCCCCGAGCTGTCATAGACACTTGTGTTCAGATGAGCTGGGTCCCATCATGGCAGAGCTGGAGTCCTTCCGTCAGCCAGAAGGACAGCTGTGTAGGATATCCAGCTGCTGATCCTTAGAGTGCCAATTGGCTCAGGAGCTCCAGAAAAATCCCAGCACCTCCCAGAGCTTTCCCATTGCTAATGCAGAAACAGCTGCACTTGCTCTTGAGCTGTGGGAGGCACCACGGGGCAGAGAGCTTTCCTGAGAAAACATCTGGTGGTCAGAATCGCTGGTATCTTTCATTAAGCCTCTTCAACATTCCTCTCTTGCTTAATGAAGGTGACAAAGTACTGAGGTCCTGGGGGATTTCCTTTGTTACATAAAAATGGTTTGTAAAGGAAATAAAAGGCAGAGGATGTAATTGTTCTGCAAAACCCAGGTTCCTTCCTCTCTATGTTCTTGACTCTTCCCTAAGAGAGGACCTTCATTTAGCAGAGCGAAACCTCATTCCCCACGTGTATTAGCACAGCAGGAGGAGCAGAGCTTGCAGCTGAGGGAGGCTGTAAACCCTTTTGGGTGTGCTGGACTCCAGCCTCGCCCCCAGCCTGCAGCCCGCTCTGCCCTGGCTGTTAGCATAGCCGCGCCAGACGCAGCCTTTGCCCGCAGCACCTTTCCCACCCTCCCAACAACAATTCAGCAACAGACAGAGCTGCTGAAAGCTTGTTCCTGTCAGGCCTTTGCCCTCAGTGCCAGAAAAGAGCCTGATTTTTTTTTTTTCCCCCCTGTCTGCTGCCGGAGAAAGGAGTCTGGCACAGCCAAACAGGGCAAACCTGTTGTCTCCTTCAAACAGAGGCCAGCAGCGCTTCCTTGTTTGGTGAGAAGCAAGCAAAGAAGGTCTGGCACCTCGTTGGCAGCCTTCTCCCCCTGCTTGTGATACAGCTGTCTCCTGCAGTTAACGCTTTCATAACCTAGCCATTTAGCAGTGCCAGGGAAGTGCCAGGGAAGTGCCAGGGCGTTTGGAGAGCTCAACAACCCGTCCCAGGTAGAAAAGCTGCAGGGGGAAACCACCAAGCCCAATGGCATCGTGTAACTTCAGCAACAGGCAGCTTGTTACGGTGTTTATGGGTGTAATTAGAAATTGCAAACTGCAAGCCTGGCTTTTCCTGTTAGAAGCAGGTCTGTTAGGTCTCTTTCCTGCTCTCTTGCGTTAGCTGAGCTCTGTCAGCACCGCCCCTGCCCATCTCGAGTGCTTTTGTTTCTTCAGGTGATTGAGGACAATAAACTGCGGCAGTACGAATCCATTCAGAAGCTGCTGAATGAGAAGAGCTCCTTCAGGCAAGCCATCAGCCATGCCGATCGCCTCAAGCTGCTCCCAGTGCATCACAGGAACTCCAGCAAACGCAAACCTCGACCCAAAATCACTGCCTTGCAGGAGGAGACGGAGGAAGAAGTGCAGGAGACCAGGCTGTGAGGCTTCTGTGGGCACCCTCTCTGGGGAGTGGTTTCTCAGCAGTGCCCCATAACGACAGGACCAGCACATCTGAACCCGAGGGAGCCGTGCACAAGCTGAACCTCGCAGGAGGTGTTCACTGCAGTGACTACATGTGCATTGGGGAATTACTTCCCTTCCCTGCTTAGTTGTGTGCAAGTCAGTGCATCCTTTGGAATGGTAAGACCAGACTTCCTTGGAAAAGCTGCTCCAGTTTGGCACACGCGAGATGGCAAACAGAAGGAGCCTGCTATGCCTGACAGAACCGTTCCAGAAAACGTCTAGAACTGTTCTTGCTGGGCTGAGAGCTCCAGGCAGCAGGCAGAACGTGAGCAAAGCAATCCAGCCTGGGTGGAAAAGAAGAGAAAATCAGAATGTAAAAGAAAATCTTCTTTGGATCCACTTCCTGCAGACGAATTAAAGGACAAGATCAGCAAGGAGCACCGAAAACCAACTCTGCTTTGTTTCCCATGCAGCAACTGTCATCTCAGTTTAGCAGAGGAGGGCAAATGCCCTTTCGTAAAGCACAGTGCTCCACGGGCACAGGCGAGGATGAAGGGAGAGAGGCAATTGACTTACAAACCACTCAGCATCTGCCACTTCTCCGAGGGTGAGGGAGAGTTGGTGTTTCCTCCCAAAGCCTGGGAGGCTCAACCTGACTCTGCACATGCTCTAGAGAAAGGCAGGACTCCTGGCAGGGGAACTCAAGAGTTTGCAGAGGTCTGGCACCTTGACATGCTTTTGACTCTGGCCTAACAAAACCAAAACAAGACAAAGAAGAACTGCATCTCTGAAGTAGCCTTTAATAATGAAAGTCATTTTTATACTCTTCTGGTTTGCAATTTTATGATGAAACTGAACTTTCTCTAGGATATTTTATTTATTTTAATATTATTGCAAACATTTACTAAGGAAACTATGTATTTTAAGAGTGATTATGTACTGTAAAGGAAAATATATTTGTACAAACAGTTTTATATTTGGATGTTGGGTTTGGTTGTTTGGTTTTTTTTTTTTTGCTCCTAGTCTTTGATGTGCTGTTATGATAGAGCTGTTATGAACGAGGGCAGCCCTGAGTTAGCCCAGGTCCTGCCCAATGCTGTCTTTATGCACTAGTGATAGTGACATTTTAGTTGTGGGGGTTTTTTTTTAATGCTTTAAATAAAAACAAAAATTAAAGAAACTGCTTGTGTGACACATTACAGCACACAGCACCCACCCACTCCCCCGAGGCAGGCACTGCAGACCTAGGCTGCTGCTTCCTCTTCAGTACACTGCTGCCTATCAAAACGTGCATCATTATAATATAGACTTTGTATTTATTACAAGGCCAGTTGGTAACACCCAAGGCCTGTGCCCAGCCTGCTGCTGGGCCTATGCCCACTGTTAGGCCTCTCCCTGCCCCGCTGGGCTTTGCCTATTGCCTCTGGCCTACCGCCGGGCCTGTGCCCGCGGGCGGCACTAGGTGGCGCTGCGGAGCTCCGTAGATGAAAGTGGTTCTAAAGGAGGTTTATATCTCTTTAGCTGCTTGACCCTAAAGCTGCAATAAGCAGCACATGCCAGTCTTCAGATAAACTCTTCTAGGCGTCCAGCAGCGATGCCTCCAGCTTGGGAGTGCATCTGGGCACTGTGCACAAGAGCAGGCTGAGCCCGGGAGCAGAAGAGCCCACTCTGGAGCAGCTGCTCACTCCTGTCCCACTCTACATGTTTTCAGCAGATAACCTTTCTGTCTTACTTTTTTCCCCACCCAGTCCTTCATTCTGTACTTTCATCCCTAGGTCTATCTTCTAGCACTTACCTGGAGCTCTTCTCTTCCTGTCTGCTTAAGCACCTCCTTTCTCCATGAAGCAATGCCTCTTGCTCATAGCTGTTGGGACACCCTCGATTTTTTCCATGCCACTGTTTCTCTGCCCCTAAACGCTGCTAGCTTTAGCCTTCAGAACTGAAAACCAACTGTATGTTGCAGTAGCATCATTTTTGGATCCCATCTCCCTCTCCTACCCCCCTCATGCTGTGTCTCTCTTGTACAGAGCGCTGGCTGTGGGAGACAAGTCCTTACAGCACACAGGAGGCCAGGAGGAAAGCCAAGGATCCCTCTCTCTCTCTCTGGCTGTTCCTCAGAGTAGCAGACATACCACAGGAGAGCTTAGTAGCTAAATAAACAAGCCAGTACAGAAAGATCAGCAGAAAAGAAACACTGTGTCATCCCAGTTAGTGAGCACTTCAAAGCTTGCACAATTAGTGGAGTTAATTTTGGGGGTCACTGTTAGAGAGGGTTAGGAGGGGGCAAGTTGGACTAAGAAAACAAGCACACCTTTCAAGGGAGGACAAGGTAAAAACAGCAGGAGCATGTAGGAGACAGGACCTGTGTGGAAGCTGCTGGCACAGAGGGAGCACTTGGAAGGGAAAGCTAAGTGACCCGACTGCCCCCAGCCTGGAGCACAGCACTCATCAAAACACCTTCTGCCACCAGCATCCAGCTCCCACCACATCCATGCCTGCCTCAAAGAGCCCAGGCACCATGCTGCAGAAATTCTCTCTCTGCCCTCTGAGGGCAAGCAGGCAAAGGCTGGAGAATAAATATTGTGGCATTTGGTTCAGTCAAAAATACTGCTTCAGCTGGAGCAGGAGGTAAGTCAGGACCAGCCTCCACCCTGAGGACAGCATCTGCTTCCCAACAAAGGTCAAGAAGAGCAGGTTACCTTCTAGGAGAAATGTTCTCTTGTTGTCAGTGGGATAGCAGCTCCCAGAGCTGATTGCCTGAAGCTTAGCTGGGAAGTTGCACATGCTGTTCATGAGGGAGAATGGAGCACAAAAAGAAAATGAGGCTACAACCAAAGTGCAGTGGAAGAAAAGGACAAATCATCTTCATAAACAGCCTGAGCATTAGCTCAGAGGAGTTTTCTTTTCTTGTGCTTCACTTTGCATCCCTGTGAGAAAGCAAACCAGGTTTTACATCTATACACACAGACACACTCCTCCCAAAGCACTGTGTTTATAAAAGTGCACATTTGCACTGCTGAAAGGGATATGTGGACACAACATGCAGCCAAAGAGCAGAGCTGACTCCAATACTACACATGAGGATTTGATTTTCCAGCCTGCTAGGAAGAAACCAAAGAGAGTTGAAGAGTGCAGTTCCTCTGCAGAGCCTCTATAGCTCTCCCTCAGTCCAGAGAAGGGAGAAAAGAGCCCAAACTGCTAACCCAGCACTAAGCAGCTCTTCAGACAGCCAGGGCCAAGCAACCTTAGCCTAAACAAATTCAAACTGTACACATTTTGCCACCTTTGAACAGCTTCCACACAAAATAACTCCACAACTAACCATCAGCAGGAACTGCTCAGTATCTCCCTGGGCTCAAACAAGGCTGCTGGTCCAAAAAGAAACCCCATTTGGCTTTTACAGTTGCTTACCTGGTGTCCTACCAGCTTCAGGCTTTTATTCATTAAGTGTCTACAGCCAAAGTCTTTCTTAAGTTCCACTTCTTCCATTTCCACAAGCCTCACCTCCCCCAGCCTGCTACACCAGCACCAGAGCTGCTAACCACCCCATGGCCTCTGCCCTTGAATTCTAGGCTGTCCAACAGGCATGACCCTGTTGCAGCTGAAGGCTCCTGGGAGCCCCCAGGAAGGCATCTAAGCCTGACCTTAAGCAAACTGCCTGCCAGAAGTCTGGAGAGAGCAAGTGTTGCCACATCACAGCTCACAGGGGTGGAACTGGAGCTTGCCATGAGACCCTGCAGAAACCTTCTCCTTCTAGAAACTCTCCCCCAGGGAACATGATCTCCCTCGGTGCTGGGGGGACAAATGAAAGGCTTCATCTTACCTGCAAGTGAAGGATCATTTCACAGCAACCACACCTCAAACCCACAACAGAAACTGATCATTACAGAGGAGCTTATGGCTACTACATCATCTCTGGTAATGCTGTGCTTGAGTTTGTGCTCAAATTCCTCTCCAGTAGAATCTGTTCCTGTAAAACACTTGTTTCTCGGAGGCTTTTAAAGCACTAGGGAAGTATAGAAAAGTTTAGAGTACACAAGAAAAACTAAGTTGATAACTGATCACATTTTTCTTCAGTTCTATCAAAGAATAAGAGTCTGAGAAAAATAACTTTTATTGCCTTTTAATTTCTCAATCTCCTTCCTTCTCCTGAAAAGATAAAAGTTGTAACAGAAATCAATGACACTTGCAGATGAAGAGAAGCTTGGGAGAAACCAAATCACAACTGAGCAGGCAGATGATGGGGAAAGCAAAGGATTTGCTATGGCTTGTTGCTGGAAGGAACTGATCTGCATTTCCAACCACTGCAGTTATTGCCACATTCCATCAGTGTGTAGTTAAGTGAAGATAAAAAGATGTCTGTACAATGCATCTGCAACAGCTTTGAGCCACTGCTGTCCACACTCTGCAACTCACCTGGATGCAGTTTAACAAGGACTGAGATATCTGTATGTACAGTATATACACAAACAGAATCCTGTGCTAGTGCCCCTGACAGTTATCATTTGAACAAGGAATTGTCATCAGAAAAGGAGACCAAAACTGAAGGTGGCAAAAGTGCCTGTTTCTGAAGTTCAATCTCATTTCCAGCTGATTTACAGAGAAATAAAACTGTGGTCCTGTACAGACTTTACATGGCAGGGAGACAGTTTATTTTAGAAACTATTTACAGAGTTGGTTGACTCTTTGCAGTAGAGATCATCTGCACACACAGTGCTATGGCAGCCAGGTTTATTTCTGAGATTTTTCTATTTGTTCTTTTTTGTGCAAGTTCCAAACCTCCCTGCTTGGGTTCCTGTCTGCCTCTATTTGCCTTGTATTACTGCTGCTGCTTTTTGGTGTGTTTGGAGAAGGCTGGGTGACTTTACTCCTAGGGACAGGAAGAAAAGATTTGGCTCTTGAAGCACCCAGCTCTCTCTTGGATTTACTGCTGCTGCTGTCCACAGTGCGGCTGCTGCTGAGAGGACACATCCCATCCTGTGAGGAGAGCAGAAAACACACTGCTGGAGAAACAACCCTTGCTGGGGGACCTGAAACCCACCCAACCCTGGCAGCCCCACAGAAACCCCCCCAGGGAACTGCTGGAGGGAGTCCAACACAGAGCCACCAAGATGCTGAAGGGGCTGGAACATCTTCCTGAGGAGGAAAGGCCGAGGGAGCTGGGGCTTTTGAGCTTGGAGAAGAGGAGACTAAGGGGTGACACCATCTGTGCTTTGAAATATGTGAAGGGTGGGGGTCAGGGGGATGGGGTCAGGCTCTTCTCAGTGGAGCCCAGTGACAGGACAAGGGGCAATGGCTGTAAGCTGAAGCACAGGAGGTTCCATGTGAATACAAGACCAAATGTTTTCCCAGTTGAGGTGCCAGAGCACTGGCCCAGACTGCCCAGAGAGGTTGGGGAGTCTCCTTCTCTGGAGATATTCCAAACCCATCTGGACATGCTTCTGTGTGAGCTGCTCTAGGGAATCCTGCTGTGGCAGGGGGGCTGCACTAAATGATCTTTCCAGGTCCCTTCCAGCTCCTGACAGTCTGTGGCTCTTATGTACAAGCTTTTACAGTTTCATATGTCAGCTTCTGACCACTTTGTGAACAAACTCTGGCTTGCTTTGTTTTGTTTTGGCTTCTCTGACTGAAAGGAAATTAACATCAATATTTTAGAATACCAAAATACATCAGTGGGGCTTTGGCACTGACATAGAAAAAACAACTTCAATTTGATTCTCAGGTGTCTCAATTTGGGAGTATTTTGAGTATATAAAGGATATAAAGGACAGGAGAGTTAGGACCTGAACTGTTCACACCGGCTGAACCCAGATCACCCCTGGGCAGCAATGCACCAGCAGCTACTGCTCTTCAAGTGAAGGCTGGTGGCACAAACCCAGACTACTCATCACTGTCTGTTCCTTATGAATCCTTTCCAACTACAACCACAGAATGGCCCAGGCTGGGAGGGACCTTAAAGATCATCTAGTTCCAACTAATCTGTTAATTTGCTTGTATCCTGGACCAAAGATTTTGTCTCTCTCACCAGTTTTCTCTTTCTCCTTCATGTACTTGAAAGCACTTTTGTTTCCAGTCAATTAAAACCAAATCACTAATTATGGGTATGTTGCCTTTCTAAGCAATTTGTCTCTTCCCAGCATCACCAAACTCCCCAGGTTATCTTTGCTTTCTCCTTAATGTTCTGGCAAGACAAGTGCCTATTGCAACAAAGAAATGGAATCCCATTGCAAAGGGGGAAACAAAGCTACTGCTGCCAAAGCCTGGCAACACCTTGTGTTCCCAAGCTGCCTTCCACACAGGGCCTTGACACCAGAGCAGCTCAGCTCTCAGCTAACACCACCCAGGAAAGCAGTGCTTTGAAAACAGAGACATTTGAGTAATCTACCAACAAAAGGGTAGCAAAAGAAACCCTGAGCCAGCAATTTTACATCAGGAATTAAGAACCAGGGTTTCCTGAATGACATTTCCTGGGGGAAGCAATGACCCCAGGGCTCTTACTGCTCTCCAAATCTGATGCAAACACCATCATGTCCCAGCAGTGACAGTGCAGCTGACCTGGGGAGATGGCTGCATGGAAAGATGCCAGCAGAAGCAAAGCCATCCACTGGTCAGTAAGTCTTTACATCCAGCTAGACACAGGGAGGACGCATGGCATGATGTGTCCAGCAAGTCTCCCACAAATCAGGAGAGCTTATTCCTCTAACAAACAGGGCACTGGAACACCAGCTCTTTGGGTCCAACCAGGAACTCAGATTCTGGAGAAGCTCAAGACACTCTCCCCTGTCTTCTCCTCCCACACAACTGATTTCACCTACCTTTTGTCCTGCTGTTTTAGCTGGGTTAGTGCCTCTTGCAGGGATGTTCTGAGAGTTACTGAAAGGCAAGAGCTCGTCCTTAGAGTCTGCAATCTAAAGGAGATTAAAAGGTGGGGGTTAGTCACTCACAGCAGAGATCATGTTTCAGTTTGACAACTTTGGGAGTCTTGATTTTATTGTAATGTAGCTTCTGGGCAATGCAAGGTTTAACCATCCCAAGAATGAGTAAATTATTTTGGAGTGTGTTTGTAGGAGACAGGAGAGAGATTTCCCATGGCCCATGATCACAGGAAGATGAGACAAAGACTGCCAGAGAAATAAGGGCAGCTTCCCATTAGATTTTATCCAGCTCCAGGAACATCCCAGGAAGGAATCATCCTCTTCTCCTCCTCCTGCCATATTCCTTCCCTAGTATTCTCATCCAACCTGGTGGCCACGCAATAGCAAAGAGAGTCTGAGCAGCCTTCTGTCCTCACTGACACCTAGGTGTTTGATCTGATCAATTCTGCATCTGCAAACAGCACTCAACCCCAACACAACAGAGGCAGCAGAAACACAGGTGAGTGGAGGAGCAAAGAAGAGAGCAGCAGCACTTGGTTTGGTGGCAGCCTGAAACTACATCACACAAAGAAAACATGCACCAGCAAGCTTACTTCTGCAAGGCTTTCCTAGGCAGCCAGGGAATTAACCCCCACAGAAAGCCCAGCCATGGATGAGTCCACTCATGGAGAGGAAACTGAGCAAAGGACAGTGATATCTGTCTCCCTCCTTATCTAACCCATATTTCCTTCAACTGTCAGCAAGGAGCCACTGAATTTACCATGTTATAAACACAACTGTTAAGGTGGTTACCATGTCTTAAGGCACGTCCCACTCTTCCCAGGCCAGCTCCAGTAAACCCCTGCTGACTGGGGACTAACTTCCCAGCTGGGTGAGGGAGACTCAGGCAACTACTGTGAATACTCCAAATAAATGACAGGATTTCATTAAGTAGCTGGAAAAATCTTCCCCAAACACAGTATTCCTTTCTGTTTTGGTTTAATAAACACTTGGTTGACTTCTAAGACTAAAGAGAATACTTCAGAAAGCAAAGCTCATGGAGCTGCTGTTCAGGGAGCTCCTGGAGCACCAGGCAGAGCCTACCACTGACTCCAGCTGTTTCAAAAGGCATGGATCAGCTGCTCCAGTGTGAACAGAACCTGCTGGCTCAGCACCTACTTAGCTGTGCTAGGAGGAGAGGAAAGAAAGGAATAAATAGCCACAGCTCCAGGGAGAACTGGATGCTTTTGGCGTAGAAGGAAAAATGAGAGATATGCATCACTCCAGCCTCTGCTCCACAAGCCTTCCATCAGCACCCACAGCTCCAGCAGAGAAACCAGCCCCAGACCTAGGGGAGCCTGGCAAGCATCCCTCACCCTCTCCTGACACTCTTCAAGGAAAAGAATGAGGCCAATCCATTCTTTCTTGCTTGGGGCTGCAAAACTCCCTTTTGCCTACACAGCAGAGAAGCTTTGAGCCAGTTTTGTGATGCCTAATGGGATTACAGAAAACAAACCAAATCTGCAATGCTATTAGGGAAAACTTTCTATGTCTTTAAGGCTGCAGAACAGTTTCCCAGTGGAAGCAACAACGGCATGAAAGATACAAGGGAACAATACAGCAAAGAAGGCAACTGTTGCTAGCATTTATGAACTTATACATTTCAGCCTTGGCTGCAAAGATCTCCACACAGAAAACTGTGGAGGTGCAATTTCAAACCACAGATGTTCAAGTAGAACACTTCCCCTCAAATGCATCATTTATCAGTTGGCTCTGGCTTATTCCCAAGTAACTGAAGAGTTTTATTCAGTTCAAGTAGTGCTTGCCAATGAAAGATTTATTTGGAACACATAACCAAGAGCTGCACATGGTCATGATGGAAATGATTTCAGAACCTTCTCCTTACCTTGCTGATGTCAGGCTCAGATTTGCTGGAACACATGCTTTGAAGTTCCTGCACAAGATCAACTTCATCATCAGAACCCAGGGACAGCCTCTGCTCCAGATTCAGTGTTCTCAGTTGATCCTTCTCTGAGGATCTGCTTAGAAAAAAGACAATTAACAAACAAACCAAAAGCACAGTTAAAATGAAGCTAGGAAACAACTTAAAAATAAATACTATACAGACCTGGAAACTAAGAATGTCTTTCACATGACTTCTGTTGGGTTGTGGCTGCCCCAGCCCTGGCAGGGTTCAAGGCCAGGCTGGATGTGGCCCTGGGCGACCTGGTCTAGTGGGTGGCATCCTGGTTGGATGGCAGGGGGGTTGAAACTAGATGATTTTTAAGGTCCCTTCCAGCCTGGGCCATTCTGTGATTTTACTACAGTCAGCTTCAGAGTCCTCTCTTGGTAAGATGCAGCAATCAATTTTATTCCACTCTCCTTTGTGGACTTCCTTATTCCAAAGACTTAACCCCCTCCAGCCTGTGGCATCCTGGAGGCACACACATTGTTTCTGTGCTTTCTCTGCCTCTGAGTGTGGTAAGGCTGAGACTGAAGGGAACTCAAAGGCAGTGTTCCCTCTGGCTCATTCATCCTCTCTCTTAGAGAAGGTCTGGATCACTCCTACTAAAGTGCATGCACTACACTATTTTGATTTGCCATTCAGGAAGCTCAGAGAGCCAGGGGAGGTCTTAAAATGCACTGCCAGGTGAGGGAAGCACAGGCTTGGCTTTTCATGGCAGAGTAAGTGTTCCATAATGTTCTCAAGGCATAGACCATTCTGTTCCTTAAAAACATGTAGTGCTGCAAGGGCTGGATTACAGCCCTGTTAATTCTAAAGTTATCCTGAAGTATAGAAATCTTATTTTCTCTTGGAAATGAAAGTTAAAGAGGATTCCTGTCTGCAGATGTAAAACCAAAACACTGTCATGAAGAGAACCAGGGGAAATGGGTGTAAGCTAGAGGAGGGGAGATTTAGATTGGACATTAGGAGGAAGTTCTTCACTGTGAGGGTGGGAAACACTGGAACAGGTTGCCCAGAGAGGCTGTGGAAGCCTCATTCCTGGAAGCTTTTAAGGCCAGGCTGGCTGGGGCTGTGGGCAACCTGCTCTAGTGGGAGGTGTCCCTGGCAGGCAGGGGGGATGGAACTAGATGATCTTGAAGGTCCCTTCCAACTCTGACCATTCTAGGATTCTATGATCTCTGTGGGCTAAGCTTTACAAATGCCAGAAATTAAAACTTACTTTGTGGCAAGAGAAGGTCTTCTCTTACAGTTTGGTTGCAACACACTCTTAGATTTTATACCTGCACATAAGAGAGAGTGACTTATTAGTGTGTTCCCATGTGTCTTAATGTCTTTATTCTACAACCTGTGATGAAGAGGGAAAAGTGTTCCCATTTACTGCCTAATTGTATCACTAGAGTCTGTCCCAGACAGAATGCATCCCTGGAAGCTGTTCAGAGGAGCATGAGGAACTGCTAAGATGGCAAAGGGCATTAAAGCAAACAAACAAACAAAAGTTCATCAGGAAACCTCAGAGTCAGAGAGAGAGAACTTTTGGGGGAAAGGAAACAATGTTTTACTGGTGAAGATAAACGAGTGTCATTGAATGGAGAGGTTTAATTCATGATGCAGAAGAACAGTGAGATTCACAACCTACACAGCTTAGCACCCTCCCTGGTTTCAGAGCTGAAAAGAGAAAGCTTTACCTTCAGGATTTGCCTCCTGCTTGCTCCATGCCTGGGAGGACAAGTGGCCTGACTTCTTGCGAGGGCTGGTGCTCACCCTCCTCCAGGAAGCATTCTCTCCTCTCTTCTTGCTGCAGCTCTTGTAGCTTGAAACCACAGAGAGAGGGAAATTCCCTCCCTTAAAATCTGCTGTGTAATTATCCAGCTCTGAAAGCAAAGCAGAACAAGGGTAAGAGCTGACTGCTGCAGATGGTTCCTATCTGACCCTCAGCAGTGACTGCAGGTGCTCTTAGCCACACACCTTCCACCGCACACACCCAGAGCTGTGCTCTGTGGAGGTCTGCCCAAAGCAAGCCAGCAGTTCCAGGGCTCACTCTGGCCATGCTCAGTCCCCTGCCTTCCAGACTGGTCACTGTTACCTGTTCTGGGGAGAGGACAGCCATGCAAAACAGCTTTGTTCAGCAAGATACTGAGAGCAGCTTTAACAACAGCCTGTTGCCCTTGACTTGGATTTTTCCTGGCTGTTGCCTGTCCTGGTACAGCTGGTCTTTTCACAGAGGCTCTGGAGAGTATTGCTTCTTGAACTCTGGGAGCTATCACTGCATTCCACAACTTGGACATCCACCTGGAGGCACACAAACAATCCCTTACTTTCAGAGACAAAGGAGCAAACACAAGGTTTCATACTTTGGGTAGCATATAGCATTTTACATCCTTAGGAAGCACAGGTATTTGGGCCTCCTACTGTAGCCCACTGCAGAGAGGAACAGATCTTATTCAAAGCAGGGCTTGTTTTATATTAGATTATCTGAAGTCATTTTCTTCAGGTTGCTTTGGCAACCTATTTACCCTCTGATGCTCCTCCTCTGTCAGATAAGGGCCACAACACACCCCTCTGAGGCTAAAGGAGAATGTCCCAGAAGGATGTGTGTTCCTGTATACACACAGGCAAAGCCCCTTTCACCTCTGCCAGTGGATGGAGAAGTTGCCATGCTGCAGGTGTTCATTCCTAGCCTATCTGCTGCCAGCATGGGAAAAGGGAGGGATTCAGTTATGACTGCAGCCTTTTCAGGCCTCTCCCATTTCCAAACTGGCCCAGTTTACAAGCCCTTCCTATCCACACAGCTGCCTTGCTCTCGCTCCCCTCCTGTTTGTCTGCTCTATGGTGAACTCTGTTTCCAGGATGCTGGGGAATTTTCCAGATTGCCTGCTTTAGAAATTGGGCCCAATTACAAACCCTGGACTCAATGGGGACATGCTTCTGCTGGGGCTTTTGCTCTCCTAAGAGAGAAAAGTGATCTTGTTTCAGCACAGAAGTGAAAAGTTTGTATTAACAAATAAATAAATGCTATTTTCTTCCAGCTTGTAGTTCTCAGGGGGTAAAGGCCTGAAGCCTCAGATCACATCTGGTGATCTCCAGATGAAAGGCAACTCTTCCTTTTGCCTTCTCCCCTCTCATGGGAGGAGGATGGTGAGGCTGAGAGTCAGAGGGTTTCCATCCAGGGTGTCAGAAATGGCTACACTAGGCTATGAGGCTGTGCTTCAGCTTTGCACAAAGCCAAGAACAAAAAAAAAAGTAGCCTAAATTCTTCCTTATTTGTTCACTCTCCTCTCCAAAACATGGGAGGCTGCATGAAAGAGCACACAGCAGGGAAAAATTCCCTGTCCCTCCTCCTCTTTCCCACCCCAGCTGCTTGCTTCTCCCACTTGCCTGGTGCTACCACTCAGCCCAGAACGAGCCCAGCCTGTAGGTAGCTGTCTGCTGTCTGAATGGGTTGAACTGACTCAGTCAAGCTTCAATAAGTGCAACAAGCAGCAGAGTGGAGAGAGGGAGAAGGGCAGCAGTGGTTAATTGGATTGAGAGAACAGCAACCAGTGAGCTGCTAATTAAAGCAATTTACTGCTAGCTATCTGAGTGCAGTGTTAGCCATCCTGCTGCTAAACTGAAACCAGCCAGCAAGGGCTCACTGGAGCTCTGCTTTTTAATGGTTTATTAGTGGACAAAAACCACCTTAAAATGAGGAGTCAGGTGACACAGCACTTCCAGAAAAGACATTCTGGGGTTCTGCTCAGAATAAAGCACTGTGAATCCAGTCAGACTCACACTGTGAGTCCACCCAGACTCAGAAATGCACAATTAAGGGATCTCAAGAAGAGTTTTTCTGTCCTCTACTGATGCCACTGTAATAAAGAAGTGACCAAGACATTTCAGAGGACAGGACTGAAGAGGGAAACAGGAGCCAGGGGGAGAGTATCCTCCACTGTTCTTCTTTCACAGCACCCATGCACTGCAAGTCAATGCTCCATCCACATGTAGCCTTTGAGAATCACTCTGGTACCTGACAGTCTCTCCTTCCAGGGAAAACAAAGAAACTGAAGCAGCAAAATGGATCAAGATCTGCAAACTGACCAAAAGATGAGAAAAGCAGTGACATGCCAGGCAAAGGACTCTGGGAAAGGGTCAGGAGAAACTAGCACAGGAGAGAGGCACAGCATCACTCTGGCTGGCAAAGACCTCTGGCATCACTGAGTCCAACCATCCACCCAAAAGTGGAGAGTGCTGTGGAGCAGAGCCAGAAAAGCAATGTCACCTCTCCAGAAACCATGTCATTATTGGGCTTCTGAACAAATCTGAGTCTTAGCTAGGGGTTCATTACCTCTCCACTCTAGCTAAGCAACATCTGGCCATGAAATGACTCTACCTTAAAATTCTCAACTTTTCTTGGATCAGTTGCTAGCATTTGCAGGGAATTTGGGATGTGAGCAGATGTTCATGCAATTGTAAACAAGAAGAGACAAAACTGTCATCATTCTTTTAGGTTACTGGCCATCTAACCACATGCAGAGCTGAATGTACAGGTCTGCCTTACTGACTAACCTAATGCACCTCTGAAGTTGTAGATAGGCTTCAGAATGAGAGCAGATACTAAAATGAGTGAGAAACCATTCTCCAAGTTTCCCCTCATCTACAGCTTCAAAAGGAAACTCTACAAGCTTTTCCAGCTCAGAATTCTTGACTCTCACCTTGGTCTCTTCACTAATGCACAGCTTTCTTGAAATGAAGCACAAGACCTCTAAAGGACTGAGCAGCAGTAGCCATTCCAGCACAGGGAATATTTTGCAGCCTCTGTGTCAGACAAACATCACCAGAGGACTGACTTTCAGTCAGGGTTAGACACCCCAGGTCCCACTTGTGCCTTTCAGAAGTGCCCTTCTAGTCACTAAAATATCCAACAAAAGCTTAACACTTCCAGTAACTTCTGCTAAAGTTCTTTCAAGGTTGCTGAGCCAGATGGGTCTGGGGAGTAAAGCAACCACTCCATTGGAAATGAGTATCTCACTGGCACTGAGCAGTGTCACACAGGGAACAGAACTCTTACTTCACTGTTGCTTGGCCATGCCCTGGCACCACAGGACAAGAGAAGAAGTGTTTTGGCCCCATGAGTGCTTCAGGTGCTCCAAGACGTGCTAAGCAGCAGTTGAGCTGGTGCCAAACAGCCAGGATCCAGTCTATGATCTTGCACACAGGGTCACATGGAGGAGGCATTTTGCCTCTGAACTGCAGAGAGAAAATATGTTTGACATGCCATGAGAGCTCTGCTGCAAACACTTCTCCAACCCCAAGAAGGCTTTGTTTTGCCCCCACTGGTACACTGCCATCACAGAACCAGGAACAGCCACAAACTGGCCAAAGCTTTCTAGGAAGGATACTGAGCTCTTCTTGTATTAGAACTTCTCTTCCCAGCTGCACTTCCAAAGGTCTCTCCTTACCACTCAACTGAGAGACTCTGCTCTCCTGTGGGAAACTGCCACACACTTGGCAGCAGTGCTGCTTCTGTGGTGGTGAAGGTTAGGGTTGCAGGAGACACCCACCATACCCTCTGCAATGTGCATGCCATAAACAGGGCATATAAAAGACATCCATCACACTGAACAGCACTGTCTGATCCAGGCATATTCTCAGTGGGCTTCCATGTTCAATGAGGGAAAGAAGCCTTCCTCCGAGGCTTCCAGTTTGGAGTATGCTTTGTTAAAGGCAAATTATGTGGTGCCAGAAAAATCTTCTGTTTCATCTGACTCCAAATTACAGCCTTCATCATCCTAAATCCTAGGATTATCCTCTGGAACAGTCTGAATGAAAGGAGGCATTAAAAGATGCTCTGGGGATAGTATTTGGCAGCACTGAAGCCAGTGTCTTGACAGAGTTTAGAGGTGGACAATATAAAGTTAATGTAAAACCCATCTACACTGTTCCCATCTATCCCTCTAGTCCAAACCAGGGAGAAATGGGCTTTTCATCTGAAAACATGAATATTAATGCACAAACAAGGTACTGGAACACAGAGCAAGGATCTTTGAAACAGTCAATTGCTCAAACAATAAATGTGCTTTTAATTTCCCTAGATTAACATTTTAGGACACTCATCCATTATTTAATTAGGGAAGACACATGTGCTTTGGAGGAAATAAACTGAAGGAGATTTTACTACCCAAATCGTTCAGCTTCAGTCAGAGGTAGGAACTTTAACCCCTGAGGCTAAGGACTGCTTTTAAGCCTAAACAAAACAGCCTGAGAACAATATCTGCTCCATGATGCTGCAAGCTCTGACAGCCAGAGCAGTTTGGTAAGTAAGTTTGATGCAGGCTTTGTCTGTGAACAGGTCAGAATGGCACCAGCACTGCTGCTGCAGCTGTCTCCACTGCTGTGCTTCTTGGCCTCCTGCTCAGCTGAAGACAGTCCTCTCTTGGGTCTTGAATATCTGTGATCCAAGTGTTTCTGTCCTTTTACAAGGGGGCTTAGATCACTAGATATTCTCCAGTGCAGGCCTGAGAAAGAATCCTTCTGCTCCAGAGGATGGAGGAGAATTCTACCACCTGCTTTTATCACAGCATCCTCTGGCTGTACCTCAGCCCAGGATTCTAGCAGCAAGACACCAGCTTCCAGCAGCCCAGCTATGTGCCCACAGACAACTGCTACCCTCCCCATCCTCTGAAAGGCCTCTGGAAAGCATTCCTACCTTCAGACAGACCACCACTCAGAATGGTCCCAGCATCTCAGAGAATCAGGCCTGAAGCAGCTGTGGGATTCAAGAGTTCTCACATACTTCTACATGTTCTACATGTCTTGCTCTGTTTCAGGGGTATCTCCCCTTTTCTCATCCTTCCTAGGTCTAGTGAGACAATCATTTCATAGACTGGTAGTGTAGAATCACAGCATGATTCTGCTTGGAGAAGACCTCTGAGATCAAGCCCAACCATCCACTCAACACTCCCAAGCTCACCATGTTCCTGTCAGCCTTCTCTTCCCCTGCAATATGCTGTTTGCTTACCCAGGGAAGTGGCTGAGTCACCCAGCACAGGGACATTTAAAAGAAGTGCTGATGTGGTGCTTAGGGCCATGGTTTAGTGGTGAGTTTGGCAGTGTTAGGTCAATGGCTGGACTGGATGATCTTCAAGCTCTCTTCCCACGGAAATGATTCTCTGAAATAACTATGCATCTGGAAAAGGTAATCTAAGACAAGTAATCTGCCAAGTTGCACTGGTATTGTTCACCACTCCTTTTACATTCTCTGGATTCCTGCTCCTATTAAAAGCCACTCAGGAAGATTTCTGTCTTTCCTCACTATCATCACTGAAAGGTTCAGTCACCACACATTTCCTCTCTAGGATCTCTCCGAATCACTAAGCTTTTGTAGAGGCCAACTGTGGCACAGGGTACAGGAGATGACATCCCCAAGGTCATCCAAGATACATACAGCTGAAGGCTCCAAACCAACAGTAGGTCTGTTGTTCCAGAGCAGGACTATTTACTACTGACAGTTTTCTTCTATTCCTGGAACAATCTCCCTTTTGAAGCCTGTTCCAAACTCTGCTGCCAAGATTATCTTCCTTTGCAGATGTTTTGATGAAGCTCCCCTCCCATGGCCTAACACTGCCTGACTGTCTGCAATAGCTGCTATCACACTGCAATGGTTTTCTTCCCCATAACCCTCAAAATTCCACAATCCTGCTTTTGCCCACATCTTTCTTTTCATCTCCCATCCTCCATTTGTTTATTCATGTCACACTAGACTTTACTCTCTTTTATTCCCATCTTTATTCTCTTTTTTCCAGCTTCAGCAGGCCTACTGGCTCAAAACAACTTCCCCACTGACGTATTTTCACCCTTCTTTCCTCTGATCTGAAAATCATGAGAACTCTTTGGGCTGCTCAAAACTGAGTAGGACACAGAACTACCTTATTGCAGACACACAGAAGGAATGCCTCCAGAAAGGGATCTTGCTGAGCCTTTGCCTCCCCAGAATGAATGGGTTTTCCCCTGAAACATCTCAGTTATCTGCTCAGCTCTGGACTTTAGCATTGCAGAGATTTCCCAGAGCTGGTGATGAACAGAAATGAGTGAAGCTGACTCGAGTTCTTACCTTGTTGATAACCTTTCTCCTCAGGACCCTCTGAAGCAAGCCACGCATGGGCTCTGCGTCCCACCTCAGCTGCGCCCAGCGGAAGTGCTGCTGAACCAGCAGGTCCGAGCCCTGGAGGTGACACTTTGCAATGGTCCCCAGCAAAAAGCAGTTCTCATGGAAGTAAAAAGCACCAGAAACTCCATTTGCTAAAAAGGAACCATAAAACATTTTGCTGAAACCCTCAGTGCTTTGAGATGACTTCATACAAAAGCAAGCAGCAGTGACATAATTAGAAAGAAAAGAAATCCACCAAGAATCAGCTTTAAAACTTGTTATGCTGGGTTAAGAACAGGTTGTCATACAATACAAAACCTAAACAAATTCCTTTCTTCTCCTGTTCCCTCTTTGCCATGCATTACAACACAACTGTGCTGCAGGAGAACCTTTTCTCTCTCCCAAATTCTTTCCATACCTCTTTGAACAGTGCAAGGATTTTCCGAACTCCGACTCTCCAGAGGTGCCAGAAAATCTCCCAGTAGCTCAGCCAAAGAAGCTCTCTCCAGATTCTCTAGAATCACAATTGTTGTCTTGCTTCCAGGAGCCTGTTTGACTGGGACCAGACAAGCTGAAACAGAAAAAGCCCATTCATGTCTCCTTACAGAAAGTGGCTTTTATTTATGCACACAGATTTGCTGCTACTAACACAACCAAGGAACTCTTAGCTTCATTCTCTTTTTGCCTTCTAACTTGTTCCCAAAAGCAGCCAGACTATCATCCACTGCAAACTGGAATCACAAAGTCAAACAATGGAAAGAACATCACCCTGTGCAGGATGACAAAAATGTGAAGGCTGTTACTCAAATAAATTCCTGAAATGGCTGCAGTGAGATCTGCACAGACTGGCAGGATTTCAGCACTCTGGAAGTAAATACAACAGAAAATATAGCAAAGATGTCTGAAAACACTTCCCTCACGGTTCAAAATGTGCTCAACCTTTTCAGATCCACTCTTTATGCCATGTAGGATAAAAGGACTCAGAATATTTCATGTTTATCTGAAACAACCATTCTATGAGGCTGCCTCTTTGCCACTATCCTCCCTTCCAAACTTCAGTATCTTTAAAAAACACCCAGATAATCACAGCACAAACAGAATCACGGAATCATTGAGGTTGGAAGAGCCCTCTAAGATCATCAAGTTCAACCATTAACCTAGCATCCCCATGCCACTGAACCATGTCCAAAACAACAATAGCACCTGAACCTAACAGGCATTAAAACCATATAAATATATATCTCTTTTTATCACACTTCAGATATTTTCCTTTCTTTTGCCTGATTTTAACATATTATTGCCTAAAGCTGACACAGCCTTTGCAGCTGTGGAACTAGACGATCCTTAAGGTCCCTTCCAACTCTGGCCATTCTGTGATTCCATGTCATCAGAGGGGACTGTGCAGTTTGCTGCAACCAAAAAAGCCAGAAGGCTACAGGATGAAAGCAAGCTTATGGATTATACTGCATTGTACTGTACTGCACTGCTTTATTATTTTATATATGATATATTAGTACTATTTACTCTATTACTGTATGGCTAATACTATGGCAAAGTAAATCAGAGTTCGAATGCATGAGCAGGGGCAAAATGCAGCACAAGCTGCCCATGAAAAAGCCCTTGCTTCTTCCCTCTCCTCTCCTTTTCCTTCCTACTTCTGACTGACCCACGTGTCCCCATTCTTCTGCTTTCATTTGCCCATTTCCACTGTCATTCATCTTTGGCTACTTTGTCCATTTTCCACTCTAAGCAATAATTCCCTGTGAATTTACACAGGTACAGCCTCCTGACCTCCCTGAGAATACTTTACTGTGGAGCAGCCAAGTAACAGAACTTTCATCTACGTGTAGCTATTCACATCCATTAAAAGAACATTGTTCATTTTATCAGAAGACCAACTTTGTGCTGCAGTAATGGATCACAGTACACACACTCTCACATTTGCCTGCCAGGGTGACAAAATTTGGCTCAGACCCACCCCTAAGTATCTAGTAAACAAGTGAAACAGAGCAAGCACACACCAAAGCAACTGGTCTGGTTTTCTAAGAACTCTTTCACTGCTCCTTTTATTCCCAGAAAGGTGGTAATAATAATAATCATAGCTCCCCTTCTCACACCTGCAATTTGCAACAGCTACAGTAAGACAACAATAGACCTTCATATCTGATTCAGTAGATCTGAACCGCAGCAATCAACTTTTAAAGGCTCACAAACAAAGGGAAAATGGAATGAGACAGAAAAACAGACTAGGAACTACTAATTTTACTTAAATGGCACAAACTTTTGACAGTCTCCTATTGGACTTGTCACACTCACTTCTCCCTCAGCTCAGACTCATTATTCTCCAAGCAGCTGGAAACTATGGGTTCTGTTCAAACATGCCACCCACCATGCAAGATGTTTTTCATCTATTTCTTTACTTTGCACCATTAAAAATGTTCCTACAAATCACCCAAATCAGTCTGCTGAAAGCAGCTTACCACTGCTGATGAAGAGCTCTGCAAGCTGCTCCTTGGAGAAGCCAGCATCCACCTCGACTTGGACGATTTCACACGGGGATCCTGCAGCCACTTGCTTGTGCTGGGTTGGAAATGCATACATTTGGTGAAGCAGGGAAAAGCCTGATTTAGGAAGTAATTCACTTTACAAGTTTGTGCTGATACCTTCATGCAGGCTGCTATCTGATATGCTATATAGCCTTGCAGACTTCCTTCTGGCCCATGGAAGATGACATTACGGTACTGTTCCACCTGCAGACAGAGAGGAAACAGTTCTTCAGAGCTCAGAGACTTGGGTTGTATTTTCTTTAACTAGAGGAGACAATCAGGGCCCAACAGACAACACTCTTTGTGTTGCACTACTGGACTTGATCATCCTTCCTGTATTAGTTACCAATTAGGCAATATGTGCATACAACAGCCTGAAAAATCAGATGGATAAATTCATATCCTAATTTGTCAAAGTACATGAAGAAGTGTTTTGTCATTGGAACAATCGTTAAAACTTGACAAATTCATGCAGGGAGGATGAGTTTAGGAGTCACAGGTTGATTCTGAATTAGATAAACTATGGAATGATAGTTTACATACTCTGTAAATATTCTAGGTATATTCCATACCTAGAATGATGGTAAAACAATCAGAGAGTAGTTTACATCACTGCTGCCTTAAGGACTTAGTCTAAGGACTTTATTTCCAGATGAAGTGGGATTGTGTTATCAGCATGGTAGAACAAAAATGATTTAATCTATCTTAACTGTAAAATCACTTCTAAAAAGTCAGTAAGGGAATACACTTCTACCATAGTGCAACATTGCTGAACACTGCAGGAAGCCAGGGCACTAACTGTTCACCTACCAGCATAAAAAGCTATCCAAGAAATAATAAGCTATCCAAAAACCACAGCAGAAATCATGCAGAATTTAAACTAATTGTGATTTGATTAGCAATGTTAAAACAAAAGAGCTATGAAAGTTAATGCAAATTATCCCATTACCCTCCTATCTGTAACATTAAATACACTGTCAGAGCTACAGGAGACACATGTGTAAGCCAATAATAAAATGCAAACCTCAAACAGTTGCTTACATGAATGTTATTCTAATTTACTTTCCCCTCAAAGAGTGGAATGAAATAACTTTGGAAATAAATAAGATCTCACAGAGCTTTTCATGTATTCTCTTCAGCAGTTCAGTTAATCAAGAGGCAGCTATTTAGAGAAGAAAGTTCATGCCCTCACGTGACTGAAGTTATTGGGGTAAGATTTAGGAGGACTTCATTTTAAGAAGGCAGCTTTCATCCCATTTCATTGTTTAGAAGCCTTGGCACTGTCTCTCAGAGCAGAAGATGAGGTTTTTCAGTCAGCACTGCTGCAGCAGGGTTCTCAGCTGCACAGAGCCTGCAGAGAGGAGGTGGGGCAGCACTCACCAGGCGGAGGTAGTTCTGCAGGGTCTGGAGGTGGATCATCGATGCATAACTCACACTGTCTAGGCAGCCTTCCTCAGGGCCTTGGGAAAGAGAGACACAAACAGCTTTTCTCCATCTTTCATGTTTACAAGCATGTATGATGGATACATATGCTCTCCCTGCAGTGTTCTACAGTGCTCCTGAATTACAGCCTATGCCAACTAAAATGTTGGAGTAATTCAAGTCATTGAGGTGACAGCATGGATTCATGGCTATCCAGAACACAAGTCAAATGGATACTGCTGTGTAACTGAAAAGGTATTAGGGGTTTTATCTGCCAGTGTGTTTCTAAATCATAGAATCCTAGAACTGTCAGGGTTGGAAGGGACCTTCAAGATCATCTAGTTCCAACCCCCCTGCCTGCCAGGGACACCTCCCACTAGATCAGGTTGCTCACAGCCCCAGCCAGCCTGGCCTTCAAAACTGTTGTAGACCCTTTCAACTTTAGTAAAAGAATTCACTGGGAGTGATGTTACTGAGGATCAAGCAACACTGAAGAACAAACCCAATGATTCTCAGATGATGTATTTCAAGTGGAGTCAAGTCTTAACACTCACAACTGAAAATCATGAATTAAAACTCACCAAACAGAAACACTGTGATGTGCTCAGCTCTGTTGTTCTTCAAAAAGTCCCATGGTGGCTGGGAAAAATTCTGACCTGTTGACCATGAAATGTTTCCTGTTGAAAAGAAAAAGAAGAGAGAGATTCCCTCTGTCTCTATATAGTGTCCTATGCTCAGGCACATTCCCCAGCTTACACAGCTGGTGGGTGTACACTGACAGATCTGACAAACGAACCACTCCCAGGTACTAAATCCTACTGATAGTTGGCCCCTGACTGAGGACAATAACTGAGACACAACTTTAATAGCTAGTCTGTCTTTACATGTATAATAAAGGAAAATAAGATCATTTGCCCAGTCTAATGTGACTAGGGTTTTCTGGGGGGGGGGTTGGGGGGGTAGGCAGGGGAAGGGGGAAATGGGANGGTAGGCAGGGGAAGGGAGAAATGGGATTGAAGGGGAAGCAGATGAATTTTCACAACCCTATGCAACTGTTACTATTGCCACCACATTTTGGCCAATCTCTCCCAGTTCTCAAGATTTTCCTGTTCTACCTTGACCAGTGAAGTTACATAGAACAGGAGAAGTTCTGCTTTACATACACTGATGACTTACAGCCTGGATTCACTGTGCATTCTGGCTGTACTGTAAAGATGCAGTGTGGGCTTTGCTTTGAGCTGTTGTCTTTCACAAAACTGGACTACCACATTGAGTAAGGACTAATTAACACATGGCCTCATGGTCCCTAAGGTGGTATTAAAGTGCTTAATGAATTGTACTCATACACACAGCTAAAAGTAAAGAATACTTTCATGGCAGCACTGTTCCAAGTTCCACAGCTAGCAGTGGTCTTCAGCAGATCCAGAAATCTAAAGAGATTTTTATCTTCCTTGCAAGATTTCACCAATTCAAGAAACCCCAACTTCTGCTTTCTCACACCAGTATCAATACCTAGTTTGACAGCCAAAATACTGCTTGCACTGAGGCCAATGCTGGATTCTGCAGCACTAGTAAATGACAGCTCTTCTAGGCTCCTCCATCCATCAGAAGTGACTGCTTGGAAATGGTTTGCCACTGCCTGGCTCACTGCTTTGGACAGGTCATCCCAGGATGTCTGCTTGCGGATGTTTAAAGCACATATTGTGTTTTCTGTGTCCAGCTCCTCTGGAGCACAGCGGGCTGGCTCCACGCCACTGACTGAAATCCTCACAGGGACAGTAAGAGCATCTGGTGAAAAACAGAAATCCAGGAGTAGGCAAAACTGTAAACCACAATTTAATAATCAAAAAAAAAGATTATTAAAGACCATTAAGATCTAATGCTGCAAAGGAAAGCTGCAAAATAGCTCCTGCTGCAGGAAGGCAGATGGCAAGGAGCAGCCCAGATCCCCACCACAGAGGCAGAGCAGTGAGGAAAAACAGGCACCAAGGTATCTATCTTTCTTACATTACAAACAAAATCATTACTGGTATGGTTAAATAACAGGAAGCAAGACAAAACTTAATCTTTGATTTCCTCTTTACAGACTACCTTCTTCTAAATGAAGAGAAAGAGCAGGCAGTGTCTCAGTGTCCCACTTTACTGTGGCTGTGCACAGTTGTGTTGTCAACACAGAACTGGCACCAGTGCACAAGTGGAAAGCAGCTGAGCCAAATGTCTGTGAACAAAAAGCTAAGAGCTAAGAGAAAGTTCACTTTGAAGAAGTGTATTCCATTTGCTATGAAATGCATGGACAAAATAATGAGAAAGGAAAACAGAAAAGGTACAGGCACATCTAGAACCGAAATTAATCTAATGAAGTTATTTGAGATCTTGCTCTCTCAAAACTCAACAGAAGCAGCAGTGTACCTGGGTCAGGACTGGATGTGAAAATGAAGCCATCTCCTAACTTTAATGCCAAAACAGTACCTTTCAGAAATTACCCCTGAAGCTAAAAATAACTGCACCACATTAAAAAAAAATCATCTTATGAAATCTTTCAGCTTGTTTCTGAGTTCAAAAGCTGCGTCTTCAGCTGAGACACACCAGGGAAGCTCTTCTGATGTCAGAAAAGCTCTGATTTAAACCCATTAGCCTACCATAGGGAAAAGATCACCCAAAGGCACCCTTCAGATGTGGCACTGTGAGAAGTGTACCAAAGGCTGCCCCTCCTGATGGCTGGACCTCAGGGCAAGGAGTGATGACTAAGAAACACAGAGAGTTATCTACAAGGAAACAGGCTCCTAGGACAGAGGTACAGTGTATGCCTACATTTCAGTGCATGTGACCTCTATGGCATAGCTAGCACTCCTGGCCCCCAGGCTTTCAGCTCTGACAGAGCTTCTCCTGTCCTACAGACATGGAATTCCTCACAGGGGAAACCTTACAGGACTGTGAGGAAGGTAGAGGACAGGACATGCGCAGCTTACCCCCAAAATGCAGTCCTGGCCTGCTGGGATGTGCACCCAGCTGAGGTTGGTGTTTCTAAGCTTCCACAGATCAGATACTGGGAGGGGGTGTGTGCAAAAAAGTTGATTATGATTGCACTGATGTTAACTACAGGTTGAACAAATTATGGAGAAGAGAAATGGAGCCCAAAGGTTCTGACCTGACAAAAGCAGCTGGAAACAGGGTCCTAGGACTGATGAGAACAATACAGGCATCAGTTTAACAGGCTGCAGGCTCAGCCATCAGCTATTGACCTTGGTCTAACAAAGAAGCAGCTCATGGAGTTTCTAGAAGAAAGTGAGGTGTGTTCTCCTCTGCACCTACAGTAAAATGTAAGAACCTAGGCAGAGGAAAATCAGAAACAGCACACAGAAAGCTTCCCTAATTTGTGGATACTCAGTGAACTTGACTACCCACAGCCCTGCAGCCTACTACACAAACAGAAGATGTTAATAAATAGAGAGCATACACATCTACAAAGACAACAATTCTAACTACACAGAGAAATAGAACACACACCACCTGTGAGTGGATGGACTAACTTCTGACTCAAGAAATACACAGGTCAGCCTCTACTGAACTCTGAGAAAACCCACAGAGGAGGAAGAAGACAAAAGGTTCCAACAGAAGAACAACCTTCTGACAGAAGTTTGATGTTGTTGCTAAGACTTCTCTGAAGGATAAAACAAACAATCCCTCAACCATAAACATGTCAGAAATAACTATGCCCTAAAAGGAGTTTCAGATACAAGTAGAGGATTGTCTTAGCCTGAGGAAATTTGACAGCTATCCATCACTAAGTGATTTTTATGCCAGCATGTGAAGATAAGAGGAGGATAATAGCTTTGGGAAAAGTAACTCCTTAAAAATTCAGAGTTTTTAAGAGACCATGGATGCTTGCACATGTACAGTACATGCCATCTTTTCAAATAGGTTAAAAACAAAGACACGAATCATTTAATGACCTTCTGTAAAATTTAGAGGAGAGAAACTTGCTAGGTTAAGAAAACTTAATTGTGTGGTGCCAAGAAAGTGACAACTGCCCTTGTAATATCTCTGATTTCTGTCCCCAAGCTCTTCACCACACAGACTTCTCTGGAGTGCAGACAGCATTTACTTACTTAAGTTCTCCAGGAGCTGTTTGCAGTCATCAGTAGCGACATCGTGCAAGGTCCGATCACACTTATCCCTCCTCTCAGCCTCCAGCCCACCATGGCTACAGAGGATTTCTAGGCAGTTCTGCAAGGTAACAACTATGTTATTTACTTGTTCCTTTGCTGCACTAAAGAGCTCTACCAACAGACAGTTAGACTCCCAGCTGGAATTCTTACATGGGCATTTCCAAAGACAGTCAGCTACCAAGGTCCTATATATGAGCATCCAAATGTTCCTCACTGAGCTGGAAACCAAGAGGAAAAATGTTTTATAGCAGACTTGAGAACCTCAAATGAAGGTACTCCCCTGGGAGTATCTCTGTCTCTTAATTCAAGTGTGACAATAAACTAGGTAACAAACTGCAATTTGACATTGAAGTTTTATCATTTCAAAGATAAAACCAGAAGGATTTACCTTGCCTAAACTCTACCAGGCTACTGCAACTTGCTCACACAGACTGACCTTGAAGCCTTTTGATGCTGCTATGTGAGCAGCAGTCCAGCCCTCTTTGTCAGCATGGTTGATGAGATCTGCAGAAACAACAGGCTTTACTCTACTGCTGCAGTTGTCTTCTCTCTTCTCCAAAGCAAAGTAGTCTAAAGGAGGCTCTGCATCAGTCAGAGAGTTCCCACTGTTTGCCTCTCCATAGTACATGAGGAGCTTGAGACTGTCAACATTCCCAGAGTCCACTGCTGCATGAATGGGTGACCAGCCATCCTACAAAAACAAAAGCAGAGAGCAGGCTCCCACCAGGCACCCAGAAAAACCTCTGCAGAACTTCTATCAGCAGTGAGCCTGAAGGGAAGGCTCTGTTTGGACAGTAAAAAGACAAGCAAGAGTGACATCATAAACCTCTGGGATATCAGAGTGGTTTTTATGTGCTGGGGGTGGAAGAAAGAGGGACGAAAACGTTGCAAAATGGAAATGCTGCAGCTTTCTCCAAGGACAACAGGTGGAGATGTCAAATCTTTAAGAGTTTAAGTGATACAGGACTTACATGCTGCTAATAAACTTTCTCCTTATCATGTATCAAACTAATATGGTTCTAACAATCAGTAACTGATTTCATGTTGCATGAATCCATTCATCAGCCAGGTATTTTCATGGGTTTGACATCACACTTTTCTCTCATTTACGACTCCAAAATGAATGAATCTATCTACAAACTTCAGTGTCACAGAGGAGCAAGATGCAGTGTGAAGCCAATACTTTTGTGCTGTGTTTCTGGACAGCCTACATCCCATGTTTCTCATGAGGTTTATGTCAAAGTCTTCAGAAAAACTTCAGGAAAGCACCTGGACAGGGCAATACCTAGATGTTAATTCTGAGACAGCTCTTCTCTCTTTCTCCTGCAGATACAATTTCTCCTTTTTGCCATATTTTCCCATTTGTGATGCATGAGACTTCACCACCCCTGGCTGATCAATCTGGGAGTGAGGGTGCTCTCAAGGACACCCTAACAAACAGGATGGAAACAAAATCCCTGTTCCCCGCTTCTCCTAACTCCTGCTGTTGTGTTTTGCAAATGCAATGCTGAAGAGAAGTCTGCAGCAAACTGCAGGTGGAATCTGAAATGCAGAATAACATGGAAGTCATGTCATGTGGGAGACTTCAGACAAAACATGAGTTTAGAAGATTTAGCTTAAACCCCAGAAAATGTAAGAACAAAAGAGTGATTTCCAAGGCTGATCATATGCTTTAGGCAAGCTTGAGAAGAAAACCTTAAGAGACTATTTGAATGCAAGCATTCCCTGGCTGTTTGCAGTTAGTAGCACCCAAGGCACTGTAACTTTTTTAACTTACACTGGTCTTCACTGTTCGATCTGCTCCACCTTCCAGCAACAGCTTAACACAGTCATTGTTTCCCTTTTGACAGGCCAGGTACAAAGGTGTCTGTCCTCTTTCAGCAGCATGGTTGATATCAGCCTGATAGATAATGAGTAATTCTGCACACCTACAGCAAACAAGAAGGCAGTAACATTATCTTACACTGGACAAAACCTCTTCACACCTTACAGCATTTCAATGTTTTATAAAGCACTGATGTTATAGCTACAGATCTCCTTGGGATTTCACCCTTGGCATGGACACAAGTGGAAGGTAGAGTTTTATACACAGGTTTAAAGACAGACGATCAGGTTACTTTAGGTTTAAAGACAGAAAATCAGGTTACTTTAAATCCATCAACCTGAAACTACTGGAGCTGCATTTAAAAACTCTGAATGTAAACCCTTTGATCTCACAAGGCTAATAAAAACTTGATTCATGGGCATTTTTTACTGGAAATCCTCTAAGAAGTGGCAAGAATCTCTGACCATCCTTAGATACTCATGGAAGCCTGTGAGAAGGACAGGAGTTCAACTCAATGTTGGGACAGAGCCTACCACAGTAGAACCAAGGCTGACCTCTATATGTAACTGTATCAGAATCAAATCCTTCAAAATAGTGAAATGCAAGATTAAAAGGAACAAACCCCAGAAGACAAGCAAGCCCAGAGATGCCTACACCAAAGGTAAAGTCTGTAATAAAGATTCCTACTTGTCCTGTTTAAGACTTTCTGCATTGGTAAAATAGTTTTATCAGGCTAATGATGCTCTGAAGGAGGCTAGCTAATGATGCTTCCAACCTCCACTTCTATTCCTGAATCTGTGACAGACAGGAGAGCTGCAGAGAGGAAACAACATCAGCCTTCAGCTCCTCTGGTGGAGGATAAGCAATCACCTGGATGAACTGTGGGCCACTGCTTCTCAGGATAAAAAGAAGACAGAATTTTCCAACCATGCTGTCATAAAGCACCCATTTGTAGCTTCAAAAACACAAGGACATTATTATAACTCCATTTTGAGGAATGTTCTTACATAGACTCTTTGACTCATCCATAATTTCTTGTTTTTCAAAGTTACTCATAAAAAAAAACTCCTTAAACCTTGAAAAAAAAAAATCTGTTTTGTTGTTGAAGGTATCTGGTTCTACATCACTCTGAGGAATACTCAGATAAATGCCTTTTGCCTCTGAATATGACAATCAATGTAATGTAATGTTAATGCAATGTAAAGAGAACATCAAATGGAGTAACAGCTGATGGGCAAAATCCTGAGACTCTCACTTACTTGACATGTCCCTGAGCAACTGCTGAACACAAGGGTGTAAAGCCATTTTTATCAGCAGCATCAACTTGTGCTTCTGCAGTCAGCAGCAATCTCACACAATCTAGAAATTGAGCAAAAACAGACTGTTGCAACAAAAACAAGTGGTTAAAACCTGCTCCAGGGGCAACAGCATCTGCATCACACACCTTAGCAAACAGGAGCAGCTCAGGAAGTAGCTTGCAGGAGAGAAGTGAGAACTGACCCCTGGGAGGGGCAGCATCACTCCTGCAAACAGGGCTTGGGTTCTGCTGGGATCCAAACCCATGCCCACTGCCCACAGCTCCCCCAGTGTTAGCTAATGTACATCCAAAGGGGGATGTGCATCAGCCAGCAGCCCCTCAAAGCAGCAGAGCCTCCCTGGCAGGCCTGGGACACAGCCCACATCAGACAGCCACAGGTACCTCAAGCAACACGCTGGGCAGTTGTCTGCTAGGACATTCTGACATGGGACTGCAGTGGCAAACCAGAAGCTGACAAACCCAAACCTCCCCAAGCCATCCCCATTCAAGTGTTCCCAAAATGGCATGCTAAAAAGACTCCCAGCCTGGTTTCACTCTCACACAGTTCAATGAAGATAATTAACAGCACAGTAATTGGACTGCTTTTCAGCCACAAATTAGAGTATCATTTGAAGCAATTAAGTCTGAAGGAAATACTTAATCTGCTCTATATTCTTCAAATTGCTGCAAGACTAAAATCAAACAAGTCTTTTGTAGCTGCAACTACTACTTGGAAAATAAACTCAGCTCAAACATCAGTCATCAACTCCTGACCTGCTTTCTGAGCAAGCTTAATGCACTCTGTTCCAGCCTGGGGTGAGATCCTGGAGCCAAGCTTTGCAAGTGAAGCTTCTCTCTAGCTAGCAGAAACAGAGACTTAGCATTCCTCAGAGATCCAACTCACCTAAACCATTCCTGAATGTGTTTACTCCTGTTACCATTGTTTTAAATATCAATACAGATGTTGTGGAGTTGACTGAAGAAATAATTTAACATAATAATTAACACTGTAGATTATTATATTGTAAATTAAGGTTCTTCCACTTTTAAAAAAGTAATCTCATCTGAAATTACCTTTTCTTTTCCCCCTCTCCTTTTTCTTCTCTCTTTTTAAAGCTCTTTGTCAGAATAAGCTACCAGGACTTCATTTTAGGTCATAAAGAAGCTCTCAGTTAACTAACTTACCAAGTATTTCCTTTTGTAAGATAATACCAATTAAAACCAAATCATATTTTCAATCACTTTGTAAGAGAAAACAATAACCTGCTAACAATGATATTTCCCCCCCTTCCCCTCTTTCCACTGCCAATCCCAGACTTATATTGAACAATAAACCTGAAAATACAGATTCCTCTTTGACATCCTAAAATACTTCTGAAGTTGATGAGAGATGTTGAAAACATTTTCCTCTAGCAGTCTCAAGCATTTGGCCAGAATACTCTGTCAGCACTAGCAACACAGCACTGCTAGGCAGGAACCTCAGCTATGTACATCAACCTGTACATGTTCCCCAGTGCATAACAGACTGAAGCAGCTCCTGGATCAAACCAAGACAGCTTGACAAAACAATCTGTTCACCTACCCCAACTGAGGGGTTAAATCATCAGATTAAAGTTTCCTCATGTCCATTCAGACAGAAAGACAGTATTCAGTGTGTAGTTTTAGAGTGAAGTTCTCTCTCTCAGATTTACAGAATTAGGGACAGTGTGTGCAGGAAACAAAGCAGCTGTTGTGTGCTTCATGTGCTGGAAAAACTCTCAGCTGCAGCACTCAAAAGGCAACTGTTTATGGACAGGAGGGCTACACATTTTGCAAATAGGACAGATTAGGAAAGAATATTTGAGTCCCCTCTTGTCTTCTGCAACCCAGTTTCCTCTACAGACTGAGAGCATGTCCCAGCTGCTGCCCCACACTGGGTACAGCTTGCTCTACCATTCCCTAGTAACCACACATCTCAAATACTGCATTTCTTCACTGACAATGTGTGGAGACCATTCCCTTTCTGCTCTTCCCATGCTCTCTGCAGGATAGTGTTTGTTTCTGCAGGGAGGAACTCCCAATGCTGGCTCTCAACAAATCTAGAGCTACTCTATTCTTCTGGCCAGCTGTTTCCCAGGAAAAATCAGCAAATCTGGTTAATTGGCTCAGAAGAGACAAAGGATCCTAGAAACCTCTGAATCTATTTAGTCACTAACTCTAGGCTGGCAGTATTCTCAATGAATAAAACCATGGTGTGATCACCCACCACGGTAAGCTTTTGTGTTAAGTCTCACAGTTGGACTCAATCATCTTAAGGCTCCTTTCCAACCTAGAGGATTCTATGATTCTAAGGACAAAAACCAGCCCAAACCCAGTAACTTCCTACTGACAAACCTGCTCAACACAATGAAAAAGGCTGCACAATAAATCATTTTATCCTTCTTAAAATTACACCAGGAAATCTTTTCTTTCTACCTGGTTTGTTGAAACAAACTATTAAAAAAGACTGTTTACAGTAAGAGATTTATTCCTGCATTTCCTTTCTTAAGCCTGTTTATTTTCACATGAATTTGTCTTTAAGTCTCCACTCTGCAGAGCTGCATCTCTCCATGCACTTGGGAACAACTGCAGGTAACAAAGACAGGATTATCTAGGTAAGTGAAGCACAAAAACACAACAAACCCACTCTCCATTTTCATAGAATGCATTAAGGAGACACAAACACTGTTGCTGTGTGATCCTCCCATTCAGAATGCACACAATCCATCCAGATGCTAAAAGGCTATCATCTGTACCAAGTGTTTTCCACTGCTGACTATAAATAGAAGAGCACCACTAAAGCTTCTGGAATACATTTACCTTAAAAAGATGCTAAACAATTACAGAATGCATATGCACTTGGTGTCATTATTGTGCTTTCACACTTCTGTCAAGTGCCTGTCTGACTTGAAATGTTGACAAGGAAACAAGAAATCAAATTGCCTCTGCTGCCAGCAAGTAATTGTAACTGAAAACCAGAGCTTCCAAACATTTCAGGAGTACAAGATGAGTAAGGTGCACTGTCTGCCTAGCTATGGATTTGAGAGGCTCATTTTACTTTGCTCTTTCCAATCACAATGGAATAGTCTCTCTCAATACTATTTTGCACACTGGATCAGGGTTTTCTCCTTCTGCCACTAACACACTTTGTTAAACAAACCCACACAGCACTCCTGGAAGCTGTGGCACTGTGTTCCACCTTCTGCTGTGAAATAAAATCTCAACTTCATGAAGAACTAATGGAGTGGTCACTGGTATTGCTGGCTTTCATTGCTAGTGTCCAAAGCAGCACAATGATATCCTTTACAATGTAAGAAGCTAGGAGATTTTTACCTAAGTAGAAAAAGCCACAGTGAAGCATACTGGAACTCTAAAGAGAGCTGCTCTTTGAGAGCCTTATGCCAACAGTCTGCAAATTAGCACTTGGAGTTTGTATCCATGAAATCTGTATCTGTTGCTAACATATCTGCCTCCTTTCAGCAAACAGGAAGAATGTTGAAAAGCTCAGAGATGCTACCTCCTTCAGACTGAGGCTTGGGGTAGTGAGGAAAACAAAAATGTTGCCTCAGCAGAGCCTAGAGAAGGCTAGTTCATCTAGTTGAAAAAAATCCCTTCATTTTATCTCCCCAGTAACACACTACTCCAAAACCATCTTGCATCATCTTACTGCTGCTGCAGAAGATCAGAGCACTGGTGATGCCCTGTTCTTTCCTGCTAACTCCCTGCAGAGCAGAGGACCCAGGTTTGTTCTTTCAAGTTGCCTTTGCTACAAAACATCTTCAGTTTGCCACAGAACATGTGGTGATGATATCTGGTGTAGGGAGGGAGTGGAGAATTACAATGGATGTTTGCGCAAGAATAGTCTCTGTGTTCCATAATGCTGCCTCCAGAAGCATCACATATATGTATGTTATACTATGACCTTTGTCATATAACCTGGTTTAATTTCACATTTTTATAAACATATTGACCTAACTGAACATAAAAACTTATGGAATAAGCTTTGACCATCTCAGATGAAAGCCAAGGCAGCATTCAGGCTCACTCACCTGTATGTCCATTGGTAGCAGCAGAATACAAGGCAGAATAGCCATCTTCAGAAGAGTAATTAATGTCCAGTCCTTCTTCATTAAGCAGCATTGATAATAAAGTGACATTTCCCTGGGCAGCAGCTTGGTGAAGAAGGGTGGGCCTGCCACCCAGGGGGACAGGACCACCACTTGTTAACAAAGGGGTTAGGGAGGAAGACCAGCCTGTGAGTTAAAGCACCAGAAGTTAGCTGGATGACACCGACAAAGCTCTGCCGTTTCTGTGTTCTTTTAAACCTCAGAAAGGACCTCCAAAGGGACAGGATTTGTCAGGTTAGCACCAGTTTTCTGATGAGGCTTTGTCCATACATCAGAAAGTGTCTGAAAGAATAAAATCTGCATAGAGGGGTGAGAGCTGTTAACAGAAATGAAGAGGATCTCAGGACAAAGTTAACCTGCCTCTGGTTATGAGCTGCAGGACAGAGCTGGGTGCCTCAACAAAACCTGCACTAGTAAACTCCTCTCAGTTTCTGCACTTTCACTGAATTGCTGATAGGCTGCAAAGGTTTTTTAAAAGGATCTAAAGAAAGGCTTCCACACCAAAACACTGCTTTGCAGATGAAATTTCATTTTCCTTTACAGTCTCAGTGCAAACTTTAGCCTTGCTGCCTCACCTACAGTTAGGCAGAGGAATCCCAGGGAGCCCTTAATGACTTCAAGCACATTCCAGTTAAGACTGCAAAAACTGCAGAAATCATTTACAAATAATACAGAAAGAAATGTATTACTGAAGGGTACCTGAAGGGAATCTTCCTTTTATTCAGCAATACTCAATACATTACAAAATGCTCCAGTGTGAATTAATAACAGGTTATATCAAATTTACAAGTGGAATCTTTCAAGTCACCCCACTAAAAAACTAATATTCATTTCCAACCTTGGAAGGCATAGGAGTTATCTTGGTTAAGGTTCTGCCCATTACTTATCAGCTTTAGCAGGGAGTTTGTTAAGAATAGGAAGTTTGCTGCATAAAGCATAGAAAATTTTGTGCATTCTTCCTTGATCAAGGACTGCAAGAGAAAACAACATTTTTTTCCCCTTGTTTTCACTATTACCTTCAGAAAATCCACATTATACTTCTCTCTTTAATAAATAACTTCATATCCTGTGGCCACAAATCAGCTACTGTAGGAGACTGACATCTGACAACACAAAGCAAGTTTAGGCAGCTTTTATAGTGGCTCTGCAACACCCAAGACTATAGAGAAGCTGCAGCACATTCCCTCCAGCTCCATCAAGATGACCAGCCTCCAACACCTGGAGCTACTAAAACACGTGGCAGTAGCTCTACCATTCTGGGATGATCTGTTCTGCATTTTGGAAGAAAACAACAATTAAAAAAATAGAGAATCCTGTGGAATTAATAGATTTGGGAACCTTGCAAGAGCTGGGCAAACCTTAAGGGAAGTCCAGACTTACACAAGACTCAGGTGATGAGCAGAGCAGCCTAAGTGAAGAGCACAGTTTGATCCCAGATCAAAACAACAAAAGCAGAAATGCTTGGAGTATATTCACATATTTGGTTCTGAAGTAAGCTAGATCTGTCATTTCTAATGAGGTTTACTGGATTAGTATGTAAGGGAAACACTTGCAGTATTTTCACCATGTTATCTTATTATTCAACTTCTTTGATAGTGACTGTAAGAAGTCATCACTGCAGCTATGAAGTTACCTTAAAATCCAACTTTAACTGTAAAATTAGCTCCATCCACCCTTGTGCAACTTAAATCTGAAGCAGCTTTCTGACTATTCATACCCTTACTAGTATTTCTTTCTCCAATATTTCTGCCCACAGTCTTTTGAGGGTTTTCTGAAGTTTGTAACAAAAAAAGGCAATATACAAAGTAAATTGCATCCTTTAAGTTATAAGAAAATTATTTCCACTTCCAATTTGAGAACAGGTAACTTTTACAAAAACCCCAAAGGCCTGAAGAGTAACTTCTACTTTTTCTGTCCATTACAGAAGTGTTTTTATTTTTCCAAGCTTTGGTTGTTCTTTGAAGCTAATTGTGCTGCAGCTGTTGCTATACAGGTTAATGGTTTTTAAATGGTACTTGTGTGGTTTTGACTATCTTGCCATGGTAGCTAACTGACCATGGCTCTGGCAGGGGGGCTGGACTAGGTGATCTTCTGAGATCCCTTCCAACCCCTAACATTCTGTGACTCTGTGATACTGCTTGGGTGGTACGAGAGATGCTAACATTCTTTGAACAAGTTATCTTGTCATTATCTGGGGGGCTCTGAGGAGTCTGACACTAAGCTGTAGGCTTGAAGTTCACTTTGTCATGTAGCTTTGTAATATGGATATTATTTCTGGGTTCCCTTCCTTATGGAAAACAGTGTAAGGTTTCAGACTGGGGTTTTTTTTTTAAGCATCATTAACAGAAATGTCAAATTCAAAGGAAATTTTTTTGTGCCATATGTGGTATCTTAACTTTCATTTCAACTCTCTGAAATGAAAAATATGCTGCTGCAATTCCATGACAAAATTCATTAGACTAGGTTATCATCAGATGAAAACCTTCTACTGGAAAAGACACAAACCCCAGGTAATAACAAAGATAACTTTAGCTTCTATCAATGTAAAGGAATACAACAAAGGCAAATTCATCCAACAAAATACAGCAACATTAGAAAATACCAGTAAATAAGGTACACCATTACAGAAGTTAGGAAACATGAAGCATCTGGGCAAGCCTGTAGAGCATGCAGTGCTGAAGGGCAGAGGGACAGACAAAAACAGCTTCTGGCATCAGCTTCAGAGTGTGAGATGGTTAATTTCAGCGCCCAGATCAGTCCCTCACCTCCCCCACTTTTGTCTTGGAAGCCAATTGGCTAGAGAGAATAGATCAATCACCACAGAAACAAGCCAAAGTAAAATCCAGGCTTCATTGAAGAGTGCCACAGAAAGTGCAAAACCAAGGAGAAAGTGAAAGCAGCCATCCCAGGGGTATGAAAATCCAACTGCCTACACTGGCTTCCAGTTTGAAGCCTCCCAGCCATGGAAATGGAGAAACCCAAACAGAGCAGCAGCATTCTGGCACCAGTTCAAAGGCTGCTGAAGTTGATGAAAACACTGTCACAGATTTTGGATCAGGCCATAAACGTTCACAGTCATTTCTTTCTGTGCAGCCTGTTCAACGTGAACGACGAAAGCTGGAAGCTTTTCCTGCCAGAGATGGAAAGGGCAACAAGCAGGACAATGTCCCAGCTCCAATGAAGCTATCAGCACAGGAATGGAGCAGGATGTCTAACTGCAACAAGCAGGGCTCTGCTCTCAAAGGTTGCTCTTTCTAGAACCAAGACACCACTCCCTTACTGCAAATCAGGCTGCTGTTGTGTTGCTCTTAAAGCAACCTGAGCTAACTAGGAAGCTGCTTTAAAAATCAGTAACTAGAATATTCTAGCCATTAGTAGCAATTCTTCTGACTCCAAGAGGACACATTCATTTACTGACAAACAGAAAACCAGAAACCCCAAGGATTCCTTCAATGTCTTGTTTATGTGATAAACCTGTTCTGTACCGGGTAGGGTTGAAACACATCAACAAATTCTCACTACTTGCTACACAATAAAATGTGACTCAGACTTCACCATGCTCTGCTTTAACTGAAAGCAGAGCTGAAATTCTAAACATTTTCTGAAAAGGAAAAAAAGTAAATGAAACAGGTTAAAATCAACCAAAACATTAAGAAAACTAACTGAATCTCTGCCCAGAGGGCATGAAAATGCAGCTATGGAAAGGAGGTTGCCGTGGGATTTGTAGTTCCTGAGATGTTGTTCTCCTCAAGATAAGTAATCTTAGAAAGAAGCTAGTAACATGAATTCAGACACAACTGACCATGTTATGCTAATTAAACCAGCATTACCAAACTTGGCTTATCTTTACTAAGACACAGTCTATTTCCATGGGTAGTTATAAAATCTATTTTTTTTTTCCTTTTCTCAGTATAAAATCTTGAAGGAAATGTCTCACCCTAATTGCATAACACTGGTTGCTCAAAGTTTATTTAGTTCTGCTGTCTGCCAGAACACTTGGCCAAAACAGTTTAAGTTCCCTTCAAAAACAAATCTGAACACGTAAACCCTAACAATTTTGGGCAAAAATCCTAGCTTTGAGAAGTGCCTCTGAGAACTGTCACAGACTTCCTAAGAAACACAACTTGCCCATTTGCTGGAGGAGTCTTCTTTAGAAGGCTGGTTGTTGTCCTAAGAAAAGAGTTTGTGCTTTGAAACACAAACTAAAGCAATAAAAGTGCAGCAAGTGATGAAGTTAAGTGGGGGCATTTTCATTTTTAACTTAGAACATTCATTTTTTAAAAAATCAGCTACTGCCTAACTCATGCAGATAGGCTTTGTGGAAGACAGCCTCTTGCTACAGAAACTACTCACTTTGAAGATCATTTTTGTCACTTATTTGTTGTATGTTAATAAAACCTTTTTTATTTTATTAAAAGGAATTTTAATTCCATTACGGAGCCTAACAGCACCTGAAGGCAAACAAGGTTTGGAGTCTCCCAAACACTGTCAGAGCCATGATCTATCTGACCCTGCAAACAGACTCAGCTAGGAGTAAGAATTTAAGATTAAAATTCAGGACAGACATGTGAAGAAGAGCAAACTAGGAGGCAGGCATCAAATCCCACCACTAACTCTGAGAAGCAGTAGAGAAATGGGTTTCTGAGCTCCTATTTTTAAGGCAGTATTCATAAAGGAGAGAGGATCCCTACAGTATGGTGCCACAGCCAAATGTTAAAACCATGGCTAGGTAACTCCAGAAACATGCAGGAAGTCTTCAGTGAAGTGTGATAGGAATAAAAATTCCCTGCTAACTTGAAGTCTGGAATCTCCTCACACACAGGTACAGCTTTGCCACACACTGCTTTTGGCAGTTTCCCCAAGGCTGGTGAGGGAGCTCTACTGCCTCAGCAGACAGTGGGGCAGGTCCTGTGATGGAAGCAGAGCAGCTGTGCAGGGGATTTATGCCCTACAGATGACATACAGGGACCAAAGCCATGAGGGACTGAAGCACCATAACTGAACTGACAGGAACCCTTGACACTCTGAGGCCATTCCAACATTCCTCCATGCTGATCAAGGTCTACAGTGTTCCCTGACTGCCTGCCCATCTTCCTCACTGCAGTGCAAGCCAGGCTGAAGAGCAGCTTCCACTGTAGTGTTCTAGTGCAGCTGATTCCAGCAAGAAAGTGGGGTGATAAGAAGATTCACAGGGTGAAATTCTCCAATAGCAAACCTTTGCTGACAGCTGAAGTAAACCTGTGAGATGCCATACAGAAGCATTAACAAAGCCTGAGACTAAACCCAGAAGAACTGCAGCAAAATGGAACTAAAAAGGAAGCATGTTCTATTGTATGAAATGCTGTATCTGAAACTGCACTGGATGTGCAACCATCTAATGCCACAGGAGAAGAGTAACCCCAGCTATGACCTGTTCTCTAAGAGATTCACAAAGCACTGAAATACACATTCCATGGAGTATCACCAGCAGAGGTGATTTCCAAAAGCATTTTGAAGTCCAAAATAATAGCATTCACAAAATGGAAAAAAGAAAAACCAAACCCAAAAGAGGAGTTTCTTTAATATCCCATCATATGCAGCCCATTTACTTCGAACAGGAGTCCCCTCTACCTTTGAAAAAAATCTAAAATCCTTCAATTTGGAGACCTCCTTGAGGAAGCAAATTGATTTGTAACATTACTAAAATCAGCAAAAGAATTCCCATACCCCTGGAATGTGGAAAAAATCCAAATGAGAATTTCACCTTTTAGAAAGTGAACAAAGAGAAAGGTATGAAAAGAGAAATAAAGCAAAGGAGAGCCATAAAGGAAAACCAAACCAGCATTTTAGAGGGAGACACTTTGTAGCATATCAATCCCTTTACCTGATGCTGTTACCAGGAGGCTGTCTGAATCACATGGTCTACAGGATGAAGCACTAACAGGGTTTATGGAGGAGCTACAGGCAATGGTGGTGGGAATGACAAAGGAATTTTCTGAACATGCAGGTTGGTTCAGTCCAGGGAAGTGGGAAGGCCAGGCACCCACCTGAGATGAGGCTATGGCTGGTATGGCACAGCCTGCAGGTGCCACAGATAAATCTATAGCAGGTTTTGGTGGCAGCTGAGGTGAGGACTTAGAAATAATTTCCTCATTTATTACCCTGATTCCTTGAGGTGAACTTGAAAGAGGTGAGGTCACGGGTTTGCTGTCAGTTTTTGCACTTGCGTTTGGGGATCGACCGCTATCCATTAGGACTTTCAGCTGTGGGTGGGGAGGAGAAGGAGTTTGAGAAAGGCCTGGTTTTTTAGGAGGAATGGGTGGAGGATTTCCTCTGTCAATTCTTGACACAGTGGGAGTCTTTAGAGTCATCCTACCGACCGGGGGGTAAGTGCCAACTTCCGTGGAATGCGAGGTGCCCAGGCGGGGCTGGGCGCTGCTCTGCGGGCTGGTGAATCTGGAGAGGGCCTGGCTAACTGTATTGCGAGCCACCTGCTTGGCAACCAGGCTGTCCCGGCTAGTAGGGGACACGTCCCTGGAGGGAGGGCTTTGGGTCGTGTTTCCGTTTTGGTCTTGATCGTTAGCATTCGCTTGAAATCTGAACCTAGCTGCTTGGACTCGGGGATTCAGGCCTGGGTGCCCAGCAGTGCTGGCGGAGGGCGAATGCAAACCCTGCATAGAGGACGCGAGGGAGGAGTTCTGAGCTGCGGCAGTCGGTGCCGCGGGGGGGCAAAGGGAACCACTGTTTGCAAAAGGGGAGGTGCTACTTGGGAAATCAGGTGATAAGCCTGGATTTGGTCCATTTTCCTCAGTTCTGCTTTGATTCTGTGTAAGAACAGGAGTTGCAGGAGGGACAAGTTCACTAGATGAAGCCTGCCTGTCAATGACAGGCTTCACAAATGCTGCATTGGTGCACACATTCATTTTTGTATTGCCAGACACTACTGGGTTCACTGGAGAAGGCTTTACAGATGCAGTCAAAGGCAACTTCCTCACATTTTCTGTGTTAGTGTCCATCACTACTGCATCTGTTTGGCAGGCAACAGTTCTTGAACTTGGTTCTTCCGTTTCAACTGAAACGGAAACAAGATTCCTATCTTTACTTTTATCCTTATTTTTAAGGGAGAGATTAGCTTTGCTTTCATTCTCCTTTTTTAACTGCTCAATCATTTTGATCATTTTATCTCTCTCTTCTCTGAGGTCACTGGTGTGTGCTTCCTCTCTGTGGAGTCTGGCACGCAACTGCTCTCTCTCCGTGTCAAACTCAGACAGCTGCTTTTCCATTTGAGCTTCCATTTGTGTACTCCTTTGTTTCTCAGCTGCAAGAGACTCCTCCAACTCAGTAGCCTTTTTCTTTTCCTCTTCAAATTTTGACATGACTTCCTCCAGCTTCTGGGCTTCCTCCACGATCCGGCCAGACAACTGCTTACACTCTTTCACCAGCATCAGCACCACATGCTTGTTCTTTCCCCGTTCCTCTTCAAGACGAGCAGAGAGCTTCTTGTGCTCCAGCTCAAGGCTCTGCAACTGAGATTTCTCCATTTCCAACTGTCAGAAAGCACAGAGAAAAATTCTCATTAAGAGGCAGACTTCCAACATTAACTTGTATCAACCTGACACTGGTACTTCAACCTTTGAGAGCATGCCTAAAATGAAGCTGTCCACCCCTGGAAAGAGGTTTGTGACATCTAGCACAAGTATCTATCATCTGATAGGTTAAAGAAAGAGATGGGCATCCCCAAAGTGATTAAATCCTTGTGACTCCTGAGTGAAGAGCTACCTGTTCTCCAGAAATAAGAGGTAAGACATCACAGAAAGCTTTCTTCTCAGAAAGGGAACCAAACACAAGCAAGAGAAGAGCTTTGCAAGAAACCTTTTAAGCCCAGAAAGTAAAGGTTTAAGTCTTAGGTCTTTCTGAGACTGAAGGAGATGAGGGTTGACATACAAGTCCATCATGCCCACAAGAAGTGCCTTGTATCTTGTTTTAACATTTATAAAGACATTTATTTGTGGAACCAATGTTTTGGCACAGGCACAAACACCTTCCTGTACTTAGTGAGCAGAGTGAGCAGCAGGTCTCATTGACATAAGTGATGTACAGACTATTTTATAAGCTAGAATCGAAAAAAAACAAACTACCTAGGACATGCAGATCATGGATAAGAAGAGTTTTTCCCCTCATTCATACAGTTATCACCTCTAATTCACCTTGACTGCTGATTATGCTTTTATTCCAAAAGCCCTGTTCTAGGAAAGCACTGGGAAAATATGTTAATGCACCATTGTATCAAATAGCTTCTAGTAACAAGGCAACCCACATTGCTTTCTATTTTCCTAAGCAAACCTTTACACAAGTCAAACAACAACAAAAGCAAAACTGCTTTCTTCCTTCTTGCTCCTTCCTTCACATACTGCTGCAGTAGCTTTCTACATGGCTTATCTGAAAGACTGACAAAACCCCCACCAAACACCACCTCAGGAAACTGCTCAACATTCCTTCTCCTGCACCTTTTACTGGGTTAGCCTTGTCAGCTCTGCTTCACAGTTATGTACAGATCAGACAAATGTTTCCAGGTACCGAGGAAAAGAAATAATCAAGTGCTCACAAACACAAATGGTTAGTTTTGACTGTAACAGGAAACTGTTTCATGCTTCTACAACAGGAGAACATTTCTAATCCCATTGCCTGACTGTAAATTCCTCTTCCCTTTTCTACAGAAGAATAGGGCAAAAGCATCAAGAGGTGATGGCAATATTGATGTGATGTATATTCTACTCATGCTAAAATTTCTTCCTGAAATCATACCAGTATCCCAAGAAACTGAACTAGGAGGGGAAAAAAAAAAAATCCCTGTGGGCAATTATACCCATGTTCTAAACATCATCTTGTCTGCAGGTATCTGCAAATCTCTTTAGCAGTGGAGGGGATTCACTGGGAGTTCAGAGCTCCATTGTGGCTTAACCAGTATACTCTGTGCTTCACAAAACCAAGGCCACCCTTTCTTAAGAAGAGTGCTAAATATATATATATGTTATATATATAAAAGCCATGGCATCAATCACTGCTAAACAACATCAGCACAACACCTCTTCATTTCTGCTAAGTGCAGTAGAGCTGCAAATTCAATTAACAAGCTATTATGGTGACCCTGCACTGAGCAATGCTCTCATTCACAGCTCTTCACAGCCCAAACAAAAAAGTTACTATTTCTTCTCCAGCATTTCATTGCTTTTTTTCAAAGCATCCAGCAGCATTTGGATGCTGTGCAAGCATTCCAAAGCATCCAACAGTGAGAGTGGAGCATCTGACAGTTCCTTTGTGTTAAAACAGATACAGAAATCATGAGGACTGTATACGATTTTTAGAGCTTGCAAATGCAGTAAGACTACAGTGAAATGTTTCTGTCAGGATTTTCTATACTTTATTATTTCTCCATTTTGCTTTCAGACAAAGGACTGGTTCTATAAATTAACTGCTGTGAAATTACATTCCTTTCAAATAATTACAAGCAGATTTTAATATAGAACTGGGATGAAATCAGCTTACCGCACTATTATAGTACCTTATCTATGAGCATGGCACAGAAATAAGGAATCCCTAACATAAATGCAAGTTCTCTATTTGCTTTCAAACTGAGAAGAGCAACATTAGTTTCTCCTATGTCTATCTCTATGTTTGGACTGCACCATCTTGAACAGGAAAAACCTCTGAATACTTACACTGCATTTTTTTTTCCCTTTAGATGTCAGATTTGGACCTAACTGTAATTATCTATGAACTTAGGAACTACCTACAGCCTGATTTTTGCAAAGTGTACAGCATTCATACGCTAACTCATATCAGTAGTGTAAACATCTGCAAACATGTCCAAGAAGGACTGGGAAAGGGCTGAAAAAGGACACTAAGAAAAATGATCCTGTCCCCCAGAGAGCTAACCAGTAAAGGCCTCTCAAAGGTGACAGACAGTGCATGCCTTGGGAGAAAAGGTTGAGGGAGCTTGGTTTGCTTAGCCAAAACAACTTTCTCATTCCAGCAAATGTTCCAAGCATGCAAAAAGAAACTGAAGAGTTACAATTTATTTTTACACATCGGTGAAACAGAGCTACCTAATCTAAAATGCAAATAAATTATTCATTTTATGCTATTTAGGTTAGAACAAAAATAACAGTAATTCCTCTAGGCTTCAATGGTGTTGGTTTAAAAATATATTGTGATGCTGCTTTCCCAGGTCATGCTGAGCTAGCCACTTACACACTGCATGGACTAGTACCAGTTCTAGTTCATTTATTCCACAGTTAGACCTAAATTCATGGAGTAAATGAGGACTGCTCACAAAATATCAGCTGAAAACCAGTGTATGAGACTATATATGACAATCAAGTGATAGTATTTGAATGATAACCAAGTTACACGAAGATGCACATTTAAAAAGTGGCATGAAAGAGCAAATGAGGAGAGGAAAAAGGAAAACAGGAAAAACAGTTGGTAGCAGGATACCTTCTTTTGTCTGTTTTCAGCAGCAGCCAACTGAGCTGCCATTCTTTCTTGCATTTTCCTGCAGTGAGCCATAACAGCTTCTAAAATGGACAGAGGGTTCATGCATATTGGTCTCTTTTCCTTATCACCAGCACCTGCCTCAAAGTCTCTCTGCAGAGCCAGAAATGGGTCACTCAGATTAAACCTGCCGTAGCGCTCCTGGATGAACACCTCTTTGCGCCGAGCCTGGCAAGACACCAAACAGAGACAAAGTTAAATGCAGCACATCCACACACAGCAGAGACCCCAGCTGCAGGGAAACTTAGTTTTTAAATGTTACTATTCTACAGAATACAGATATGTTGCACACAGATTTCATTAGCAGTCATTGTTATCAGAGTTCAGTACAATTCACTGCAGGAAAAATCCCTTCCCCATCTCAGTTCAATACAGAAATATCAACATGATGCAGTTTCAAAAGTATGGTCAAAATAACACCTTGGAAATTGGCTGATACACAGAGAGGAAAGGGAAGAAAAGCATCCTATTTCTGGGTATTAACATAATCACAGAATCACAGACTGTCAGGAGGTGGAAGGGACCTAGAAAGATCACCTAGTGCAACCCCCCTGCCACAGCAGGATTCCCTAGACCAGCTCACACAGAAGTGTGTCCAGATGGGTTTGGAATCTCTCCAGAGGAGGAGACTCCCCAGCCTCTCTGGGCAGTCTGGGCCAGTTATGAAAACATGCTTTGTATGTTTACTGCAATAGCAAAATAAGTACTTTTCAAATAAAAATTTGATGATGTAGTTAGAGATCTTCTTAAGTAAGAGGAGACAAGCAGAGAGCAAAAACACCAAGGCTCTTCTGAAATGAAGAGCCTTCTCATAGATCTGTCCAGCAGGAACACAATGATTGTTTCTCCATACCATTTTATTTCCAAACTACAGTACAACACTTGATCATCCCAAGAAAAAAATATTACACAATAAAGATCAGAAGCAGTTTTGCCTAACACATTTTTGCTTTTTCAGCCCAATTTAAAGAGAACATCACAGAATGACAAAGGGTGGAAGAGACCTCTAAGATCATCAGTTTCAGAGAGGTATTTTTATACGTGTAATACACAGTACACAAGAAGGCCACAAGTAAGTACTGACTTCTAACAGTTTTCAAAGAAAATACTGTGTCAAAAACAACCAAAAACCCCAAAATAAACCAACCAACCAACACACCAAAACCAAAATCCACCAGGAAGATCCAATGACTTCTAAAACTTTGCTGGGCTCACTAATCAAAACCAGAAGCCTAATCCTAAATGGATTAAAATGCTAAGCAGCCCAACAAGGAGACAAACCCCAGCAGGTTAAACACTTGACTGGAGGTGGGAGAACAATCCATCTATCAATTATCAGCAGCCTATGAGCCAATTACTTTTAATGAAGGAGGTGAGACATTAAAGTCAAGTAAAACTCACTGATGTACCAGCTCAGCTGTGAAGAGCAAAACCAAACCAAACCATACCACCAGAGCATCCATCCTTAAACCCAGACACCAATATAAGGGTATATATAGTGTGTATTTCCCAGGTTTTTCTGTCCTCTTGACACATACTGTATGTGAGTCATATGAATGTACTCTGAAATGTTCTCTAACATACACAGCAACTAACAGAGCAAGGAAGGCTTAGTATGCACCTGCCAAAAGAGTAATGGGAATGGATGTTTGGACTGGGTGCTTCCAACCTTAATGAGTCTATGAAAAGATGAAGCTACAAAGAAGGGATGAGCTCCATCTGAATGAAAATCAAAACAATCTGCTGGCATTAAGGATTCAAGTGACTACAGGAAAATCTGAAGGTTATAAAGACTAGAAAAACCAACAGGTCTTGAACAGCACAGAAATCAACAGTTACAGAATATTCTGGTTGGAGAAGGCCTCTGAGACAATCCAGCCCAAGCATCCACCCAACACTCCCATGCTCACCACTAAACCATGGCCCCTTCACAGGAAGGTACCAGAATAAAGGATCAAGCAGGAGCTTGGTGGAAGGGAAACAATGAGTAGTTCCCTAAAACTTAGGCACAAAGTGGCAGAAGGACAAGCTAGGCTTGGGTTCTTTTACATGACTCCTCCAGCCCTTCAATAATACTTCTGCTCCTTTGCACCTCACTGAAGTAAACCACACGGGAGAAACAGAAAATACTAGAAACAGAACATTTTCTCTCTTGCATCATCCTCCAGCACTGAACTTCAAGTCATATGAGCTTGCAGCAATACTAAGATATCTGGTTTTATGGCACTCATCTGGAGAGTGTACAGTCTAATGTCATATGGGTAATTAATCCTTTAAACCAGTCTCTGAATTACTGGGTGACTGTGCTAAAACAGCAATACCAGTGTCACACATTAACTTCAATTGAACAGCAATATATACAGAAAATAACCTTTTAAATCACATAATGTAAGTTACACTGTTAGTTTCCTTTGGTAACAGCCTACAGTGACAGGAGTTGCACACATTTGCTGAAATGATTTTTCAGTGAGCTTATGTTTAAGGTTAATACTGCTTTTTCCCCCCCAATGTATCTCATAGTTTCCTCTTTTTACCTGCCAAGTTAAGAGTTCACCAAGTCCAAGTCTTCCATCAGCAACTGATGATAAACATCCAAATAGGACTGCATGTCCTACACTGGTGTGGAACAATGGAACTGAATTAAAGCTGCCCCAGAACCCTGAAACCAAATTTCCTTCCTTTGGAGAGCATTTGTTCCTCTGATTCATTTCCTTCTCCACATATACTAGAATTGCTTCAACAGATGTTGACAGGTTCATATTAACATCTTCTCTTGATATATGTATTAGGGAGTGGGAGAAAGTTTTCCAAAGCGAACCAGGACAGAAGAGGAGGCAGTAAAAGCTTATTTTAGGTGTTCTGTTAAAGGTAAGGGTGAGTCCTTATCTAAAAGCTGAAGAGGTAACAGATTTGTTTAGAAGAGGAAGCTGGCTGACAGAGAAGATGTTTATAAATCTTATTCAGTGCTATTACAGAGTGTCTTGAAATGATTTGCTGGAGGTATTCATTTAAGCAAAAGAGAATTATCAATGAGTATCTACTACTAAAGGCAGTACTTTCAGAGATAGCTGCAAAATACTGGAGTGGAGGTGAGGTGGGGGATGGATGTCTTACTGTCATTAATTAAGAATGACTCTGGAAAGAATGCCAGCAGGTTTCTTACACAACAGAGTCTGAGGGCTTTGGGTTTTGCCTCTTTTTGGTTGTGGGTTTTATTTTTTGTTGTTTAGTTTGGCTTTATTCCTGTGTGGTTCTTTTGTTTTCTTTTTTGTTTGCTTGTGGTTTGCTTTTTCTTTTAAATGCAGCTGTAAATGACTGTTTCCAGGGCATCATATGAGATGTTACCTCCACAGAGTTTTAGAGAAGCCACTAAAAATGGCAATGTGAACACCAATGTCTGCTGAAGAAACAGCATCCTGCAGCATGACTGCTGTTAAGGAACATGCTCAACTTCTGCTCAGAATCTTAACGGCAGTCTACCTTAGTAACATAGAAACACCTCACAGCTGGAAAGGACCTTCCAGATCATCGAGTCCAACTGAGTCCTACACTGCTGCTATCCCTACTGTTATCCCTGCCTTAATCTTAACTACAGTCTTCCTGCCACACTGTGACTTTGCATAGCTATGCAAAGGCTACAAGTGAGTTAGAGTCTCATTAAGTCAGTATTATATGACATTTAACCAATATAATCTGTCTGTTACCATGTTAAGTGTCAAGTATCCTAAGATAAAAACTTGTAGGCACACTTCAAGGTTGAAGAAAACTGGAAATTCTCTTAAGACTGATGATCACAACAGGTTGTCAGCTCAAAACCAGGGAAAATGGTACAAAGAACTGAGATATAGGAGGATGCAATCAGCAAGTTAAACAAAACTAAGATACAGGTTGGGTATGCTGTGACAGACCTATCTAATTGTTCCATACTACAAAAATAATGCTCTTTGCAGATGACTGATCATGAAAGAGTTAAAGTCTTTTGGGTATTGGTATTAATAAAGAAAATACATCTGTTTAGTCATTTTTCATGTGAGGCACACATGCTCATAAAAAGCATTGGAAACTATCTTGGATCAGTGTCTCCTAACAGTCATAAGCCATGCAAATGTAGCAATGAATCTCCTCTCACTGAAGCAGGCTGCAGGAAACTGGAGGTATAGTCAGTTCTCCTAGAAAAGTTATCCCAAGCATGATCTGTAAAAATAAGAGTAGTAACAAAACCTGGCATTATTCTCTTACTCACAGCAATCCACAGAACTTTTCAAATGACTTCTAATTCACAAAGTGCCCCTCTCTCCCCAAATGACACAGCCTTAAATCCAACCTCTAAGAAAGCGTTTTTCCAAGGTAAAAAGCAAGCTCTGGTTTACAAGCCTATCATCAGTGACCTCCTAAAGGTAAACAAAACCATCATTTTAAGGCATAAAAGGTCAGCACTTATCTAGCAGCTGGTGAAGCCAACAGAAAACCAGATATTCTCTATTTCATCCCAAGTATCCAAATATTAAAGTGGTTTGCAATACCAGAATTGTTTTTTCCCAGTTGAGGTGGCAGAGCACTGGCACAGACTGCTCAGAGAGGCTGTGGAGTCTCCTTCTCTGGAGATATTCCAAACTTGTCTGGACACACTTCTGTGGGACATGCTCTAGGGAATCCTGCTGTGGCAGGGGGGTTGGACTGGATGATCTTTCCAGGTCCCTTCCAGCTCCTGACATTCTGTGATTCTTCTCTGCACTAGAAGCAGACTTCACAGATGTACAACACACCTACCAATTAATTCAAACCTCTCTGTGGATAAGAGGACAAACATTTGATTAACGCTTAACCAATTCTGACTTACAATGTACCAAAAAGCACTGAAGAAGAATTCTACAGCCAAGGTTACAATGAAGCCTGAATTTCCCTAGAGGTCTTACTCCATAAAAAGAGAACATCAGTCAGTAGCACCAGCCTGCTATTACCCCAATATTGCCAAGTAGCACAACCTCCTTCCCTTTCTCCCTGTTACCCAACTAAAACCTCTGGGAGAGGAGGAAGCAGAGACAGACACATGCTTCCAATTCTTCATTACTGCTCTTCCTCCCTTAGAGCAATGAAAATCCACTCCTCTGAGGTTGCAGATTTCAAAGTGAAAAGGCCACATTACAAAGTTAAGATCAGTTACTAACAGGGCAGTACCAAAAAGAAACAATGCAGGCAATACAAAGTATTCTTCATTTCTTACAGGTGGAAAAAGCGAAACTCAAGCTTTGCACCGAGTATTTGAATGAGGAAGGGAAAGCTCAAGTTGTGAAACATCTGGTTTTAATTCAGAAGAGTCTTCTAGATGTTCTCTATAAAGATGACACCAGATTGACTTTATGACACTTTTGTTGCCTGGTGCTTAAACAGTTGAAAATGATAGGCCAGTGTTCTGTAAGGAAGTCTCACTGCTGGATGCTCTGATATCTAACCACCCAGACATTTCTACCTGACAATAACACAGCTTTTCATAGTGATAATGAGTCTCCATGGATAGAAGAGACTTCAGCTTTCTGCATACTTTAAATAACCACTTGCCAGCTCCACTTTTCTTGCATGTTCCAACTTATAGTTCCAATTTCTGTAAATCAATTCAGAAATCTGTGCCTGGAAATCTGTCAGCCATTCTTCTGAGTACAGAAGAAAATCTGACTTCACCTCTAACCGAAAAACAAAAAAGAGCATTCTAACATCCATGCTTAGCAGTTTAATAAGCTTCTTCAGGTCACCAACAGATCAACAAAGTTCATCTGTCCAGGGACTGCTGCTGCTACATCCCCAACACCTCCTGGAAAAGGTGGGACTTGGCTCCATTCATCATGTATGCAACAAGTAAAGGTGTTACCTGAAGGGAAATCCAAATACAGTTCACTTGATACTTTTCACCATGCAAAGAAAAGCATTTGTTGTTAGTTATCCACCCTTACAGAACTATTATTACAAAAACCACTGAATATAAAAGTGAGTTCTTTCACAGGCACCTGAAATGATCTTTTAAAGAAGATACTATGTATAAAACCAACTCACCAGCACCACAAACACTATTTCCACATTATTACATCATGGACTCTGTCAGTGTCAAGGATAAGGTGTAAAACTGTCCTTTAATTTCACAGCATTTCCTGGAAGTACAGTGTTAGGTGTTGCTGCCTTAAGCAGGTTTGGTCATTTTGTTGTCATGCAACATTTCCTGACACTGGAACTAATGATGCAATTCTCAGAAACTGAGGCCCACACAGATTAGTTACTGGAATACTGTTGATTTCTGGAATTGTTTGGCAATAAAGCATGGTATCAAAATGTGCCAAGTAACTTCATAAAAATAAATTTAGTTGACACAACATAAACAACAAAACCCCACAATTCATAAACCATGATTGAGCTAGGAAAATAAAAATCAAGCTGTGAAGAGTCTTTAAGGTTGTGTCTAACAACACTTTTCCAATGAGGTGAACTAAGAGCATGCTGCATTACTTTAAACCTTTCAATAAGCCACATTCCAAACCAAGCACTGATACAACCATTTCATCTATTAACCTGCCTGAGGTTTATTCACAATCATAGCTTTCTTGCAATCGATTTTAAGTAGCCTGTAACAATGAAATAATGGGTTTTGACAGCCATGTTCATAAAATTACAATAAATTAGTATAAAGAAATTAAAAGGTTTTACCATAACCAGAATCACTGGACAAGGAAAGACACAATATTTAAGAGCAGAGAAAATGCTCTTAAACTCAGGGGGAAGCAGACAGGTCAAATTAGGCAAGTACAGCTTGTGAGTTTCTACAGCTCTGCTTCCAAATATTGTACTTAATGTTTCCTTGATTATTTTTTTTTTAATCAAGGAACAGCTAATGAATTACTGAAAATGCAAACTAGGTATAAAAGGCTCCACATTTTGCATAGTTATTCCAGTACCTTTCCACCCAAACCCTAATGTTGTTATGTAGTCTATTGCCATGATAAACTATGATACACTCAGTTGTTTGAATGGGTTTTATTGAATATTGTTGATCTTCACACACACTTAAAGAACTGCAAAAGTGGTGCAGAAATGTACATATGAGTTATCAAAATAGCTCATGCTTTCAATGAGATTAAAATACAACTGTATTGTTCAGTGCTTAATCATGGTTGGCCCAAATGGAAAGTCAAGTTTACTAATAATAGCCTTCCACAATGCACAGCTCAGGACATGAAATCAAACTAGCTTGAACATAAAATGCATTCTGCCCTTTGGGGAGAAGGAGATGCCAGGAGAGCATTTTACAGTGACCCATCTGGCAATTGCACAAGCAAGGTCCATCTGTCTTAATTCAAGACTTACCCTAACAGTAGAAAGCATCAGGAAATTCCTGGGTTTAGAAAATGAAGATGGGGACACAAGGGTGGTTTTTTTTTTTCTCTCTTTTACATCTAGACCAAATCAAGTCATATTTCCTACTGCATTTATACAAACACCACTGGAAAAGGGTATTTCTAGGTATAGAGTGCCTGTGTCAACATTAGCAGGCAGTGAGGCACAAAAGGAACAAGTTTGGCTGTGAGATATTACTGCATGGTGCACTAATTTCTCTTGTCACCTGCCTGCTTCATTACATTAACATCCACGCCTTCATTACAGGATTCAACCACAGCTCTTCCAGAACTCACATGCCTTGCTAGGGGAAGTCAGAAAATACATGATAGGGATTTCCTACTCAGACATAAAATAGAAAGTATGATTCATTCCCAGCTCTACTGATCAGCCAGCAGGCTTGTCAGAATTCTCAGATCCAGGGAGATGGGCAGCCTGCACTTACAGTTTGAGCAGAACTAACTCCCACACCAAAGATGATCTTCTCATCTTTGTACAAACTTAGGCTAACTTAAATTCTGTCAGTAGCTCAACTAACAAAGTCTGATCTTCCCTAACTCTGTAGTCTCCAGTTCATACACAGTGTTCAATAAGGGACACTGCAAACCTTCCTCCAACTAACACCCTAACATCAGTATGACTTTCCTTACTAATGATCTAACTTTCTGAAAGAATCACCACTACAAGCAGCATTCAGTATTTGTAAACACCAGCACTTCACCACGTGAACTCTAAAAACCCTGCTAGAAGGGAGGCAGATACAGCAACCACAAAGAAAGCCCACAACAAATGAATGCTGTATTTGAGATCACAGATGGAGGAGGCCAGATCTGTGCTTTGATTATGTGGCCACATTAACTCCACATTAGGAATATATTATCTCCTTATTACAGGCAAGTAGTTGATTTGGATAATTGAGACAGATGGAAGCAGCAGCTACAGTTAAATCTCCCTCCTTTTTTAACTATATGCATTCCCAATAGCAATTAAACAACATGTTACTTCTCATTAACAAAATAGCTTTAATGATTTCAATGTTAATCTGAATGTAATTCTAATTGCAGTGCAACCATGATCGTGGAGCTACTAAAATAAAGGAATGACAGAGTCAAAGAGAACCATCTTAAAGTCATTTGGTGCAGGAGTTACACAAAACCAGAGCCCTAATGAGGAAGATTCAGACAAAGACACCTCCTCTGAGGTGAATCCTGCTGCTGCTCCCCACAGCAAATTAACTGCTCACTTGGTGAACTCGTATGGAAACTTGACCCTAAACGTGACAAAGGTCTCCTCCTCCAAGGCTCTTGATCCTCACAGGGCTGAACTTGTCCAGCAACTTAAACTGCTCTGCTTGATAATTACCATCACTTTTTCAAATCTGAATTTCTCTTGACTTCCAAATTCCAGACAAGTAGTGTTCCCCAAAAAAGAGCTAGTGTTCAGACAAAGATTAATTCAGCAAAATGCTTAATATTGCACAAATCAGAGTGCACTACAACAAATTCACACATGCCAAGGGCAAAAACTCTTCAGCTTTCTCTACTTAAATCAAAGCACCAAACTACTTTTATAGGAATAGCAGGAGACACTGACCCAGTTAGATAAAATTTCAATCACCAAAGCAAGAAGCAACAGCACTTCTCTCAAACAGAAATGGGTCCTTATGTATCTGCAGCTGTGCTATTATAAAGGAAAAACAACTTCTTGTGAAAACATGGGAATGTACAGATATCATCTGTGCATTTCTTATGAATGCAGTTTGAATTTGAAGTTTTGGTTTTGTTTCTAAAGCAGACTTCAGGGTATCAGACCTTTCCATAAAGCACAGTGGAAACTCTGTAATACATTATGTACAAAGGGGTAACAAATAGAGTTAATTGTTGTATGTGACACCTTGGGTTTTGTTCTCTCTAATTTATCTCATGGCGCAAATTCAAGTGCTGTAATAAAGGCTCCCTTAGCCTTTCCTCCTCAGGAGGATGTTCCAGCCCCTTCATCATCTTTGTGGCTCTGGGCAGGACTCTTTTCAGCAGTTCCCTGTCCTTCTTCAACTGAGGGGCCCAGAACTGGACACAATATTCCAGATGTGACAATTCTGAAACCCAAGGGCATTGGTTCCCTGTCAGAACAGCAGTATTACAGCAGTACTAACTGATCCAGGGTATCATTCTAGAGTTCAAGTTCTTTCACTGACACCTCAAACTGCACATAATTTTACAGCTATTTTCTAAACAAAAAACACAACAAAAAAAACCCAGAAGTCACAAAACCACAACACATTCAGATTGTTACTATTGTAGATTTCTCTGAGCTATTAAGTACTAGAGTTTGCTCCAAAGGTAGGACTGAGGTTCAATCCACAAAACCAAAAGACACAACAAATGTTTCCTGCTTATTCCATCAGAATACAGAGGTGAATTACACTTTTACAAGCATATCAAGAACAATTAAACTGTAATCCTGAAAAGCAAACTTCTAAAAATCAGCAAAAAGAATTAATTTAAAACAAGATTTAAATAGCAATTTAAGTGAGAACTCCACAATAGACATATATATACACACACTACAAACTTGGCATACAAAAACCACCACCACAAAACCAGTAAGGCTCAAGTTCCAACTCTGTAGCTTCAGTAAGGCTCAAATTCCAACTCCATATCTTACCCAAAAATATTCTTCCTGCTCCCTAGTTCTGACCCCTTAGCTCTGTCAGAAATCTCTGACCCAGTCCACCACCAGAATCCTTCAGGAGAGCTGTTTCCAATAGACACATCAGTACTATTCATTGCACAAATCCTACAAATGCCCAGGAAACCCCTGGCAAATGAGCACGGATAAGGACACACATTTAGGAATGATGTCATTAAGCTTAAGTGATTACAGAGGAAAATCTGAGATGACTACCACAGAATGAACAATTAATTTCTCAGAGAAGATTACAAAGACCCCACACTACAGTCTTACAAAGAGACCAAGAACCTATAAAACTGTTGAGTAAATATGTGTACTACAATGACTGAACTCTGACAGGAAAATGCAACACACGTTGTCTAGCATAGGTTTGGAAATGATCATGCTTTGATCTGTCAGAGAAACTAGGCCTTGGAACATCCCTGCAGTACTAGTAGGATTAAAAAACCCAGACAACAAACTCCCCAAACACACACTCACAAACCTTCCTAATTTTGAAACAGGGCTTGATCAGCTTTTGAAATAATAACCTAAGAAGTCTTTTCCTTTATATGAAAACCATTTCTTTCTTGCTTTAAGGATATAAAGGCATAGATGACAATTTGCTGAATCAAATTTAAGTACCAAATTTGACATATTTCCACTAGAATTATCTTGTTATCCACTTTTATAAATACCTATATTTAACTAGTTGGTAGCTTATTTTGTGTGCTGCTTGAAGTCTCCAGCTGCTGATACTGCTGACTTGAGGCTTCCCAAGTAAGAAGCCAGAAGATCCCAAGTATCATATTCCAAGTTCTTCAGCAGGTAAAGCTTCCAACATTTTCCAGTACTAATACAGCTAGCCAGGTAAGCTACCTGGAAAATCTGAGTTCACATGGATTTTGTTTAGAGGTTTTTAATACAAAATACAGGAACTGGAAACTGGGGTGCAGGAGAAGAACAACAAAAAAAGAAACCAAAAAACCAAAATCAATTCTCAACATCTCCATATCCTATGTGAAAGGGAGCTATTTTTTCTACTGGTCTACATTAGCAAACAAACCCCAGTGTGTAGATACTACCCATTTCAGCAGGTGCACAGGAATCTGAGGTATACTGCATTCTTTTTCTCAGATGCCATTCAATTTCAATACTCTCATTATCTGCTGTGTAGTGTAGTAGCTTGTTCATGAATATGCACTACAGGAAGTTCTCTGTTCCTCCAAGGTTAGCAGAGTCAAAAAAAGATTCTGGGTGAGGTGTGCACATTGTTTCCCCTTTAACAAGATCTTAGCTGGCAGTCAGGGAAATAAAAAGTCCTAGGCAAATGAGATGTGAAATTGTAAAACAGCTAGATGAAAAGGCAGCATATTTCAGCATACACATACACCTCAAGGCCAACCACCAAATAACTTCAAAGGACAGTAATCCCCCAGAAACATATTGCTTCCAGTGTCTTATTGTCATTACAAAATGAAAATCCTATTTTATAAGAAAGGTTTATACCTATAAAGCCTTTAGTTATTAATGCAGGTACATCAGTAACAGTTACCTTAAAGATCCATTTGCATCAAGTGATCTGAAGCCATCACAAAACAAATTAAAATTGAATAAAAATGCATTTGTAATTGGGACTGTGACATTACAAGTGGAAAATGTTCCCACACTACTTGAGAATCATTACACATGCTACAAAAACTTGTATTAGATATATTTGTTATATTGAGGCTTTGCTTAAAAAGACCTTAAAGGGCATAATTCCCCTCCATCCAACTAGGAAACTGCAACTATGGGTGGAGCATTGGAACAGGCTGCCCAAGGAGGCTGTCAGGGCACCAACTCTCATGGAATTCCAGAAGCACTTGGACATATAGTGTCACTTTGGGGTTGTCTTGTGCCTAAATAGGAGTTGGGACTGGATGATCCTTGTGGGTCCCCCTTCCAACTCAGGATATTTTGTGATTCTGTAAATATTCCCAAACCATGTTAAGGCTGTTTCCCTCCTTAAGCTTTCAGTCTGTTTGGCAGCTCTGTTAAATTTTGTTCTGTTTCAGATGAATATTAAAGTCATTACAGTAAAAAACCAAAATCACCTTTTGATTAAAATACAGTTTTGTTTGTGTATTTCCAGTCAACTCTATAATTTGCTATTCTGAAGCACAAAACCAACCTTCACACGTGCCCAGCACAGCAAAAATCTAATCAAGTACTTGCAAGTGGCTAAGGAGTATATCCCCCATATTTCACCTTTTATTTAAAATAAAAAGAATCCAAACAAAACCCCAAACCTCCTCTTCCTTAACTTTTGTCCCTCCTTCCATCTCACAGAAAATGAATGCACTGAAGTGACTAGATGCACAAATACACTGACCACTAGAACAAATGGACTGAATTTTTCTTTGAAGTTATTCCTTCTGCTCACAGATACCAGAGTTTTCATGGAGAAGAATTTATCACCCTTATTTCACTGAGCTTTGGTTAGCATTTTAGACCACGATAACAAAGAATTACTGAAGGACAGCAACTTACCAAGAACATATTTTGTGATGACCGAGACTAAGTCAGCCTAAACTTCAAAAACCACAATTTCTTCTTCCAATAATAATACTCTATGTATTGCATAAAAGAAGCAGCAAAAGCACAACCCCCAGGAACCTACCCGCAAGGCTTCGATGACAAGGTCTCGTGCTTCTAGCTCTCCTTCCATCACGCTCAAAAGCATCCGCAGCTCTGGCTTGCTCAGGTTATCCACATCAAACTCTTTTTGCTGCAAGAAAAAATAACAGTTGCAATTGATGAACACACTGACTGACTGCAATAGTTACCATAGAGCTGAAACATGGACATATCAGCATCCTAGTTAGGAGTTCCTCAAACATCTAACTGCTGAAACTTGAGGTGGCTTTATTCTGTAGTACATGAAGTTAAAATGAATAGCAAATTAATTCACTTTTTATTTCAAGTGAAGAAATTAAAAGCCCTCCACCATGAAACTGTGTCAAATCTTGAACTGTTGGAAGGAATCAATCCTGCAAAGCCATGTGAATGACAAGAGTGACATGGTAGAGAAACTAACTTTGTGACTAACAGTTCCCATGTGCAGTCTCACAGAGACAGAAAACAACGCTGCAGAACTGAAACAGCAAATCAGGGGATGAGGACAAGAGAGGGTGAAAGAACCTAAACCACAGCATACATATGCCAGTGTAACCTGTGCCTCACATGCAATCAACTATCAAGTTATCACAGTATTCTGGGGTGATTGTAAAGTTTTGAAGCACTACTTGTGGAAAGAGATGAAATTTTATCTGCATGCTTGATGCAGCTCCATTGGCTTGGCTGAAGGGTAACAGTTCAGGTTTAGGAGGCACTGATAAACAACAGCTTATAGCAACAATAACTTCTCACTCTACAGCTCCCAAGATCTGTGCAAGTCTCTCTTTCACCCCTAGCAAGATAGGAGAAGGAGTTTATACTGATGAATAAGATCACTGAGCACACATATAAACACTATATGCTGGGAGTATCAGTAGGGCTTCTGTAAAACCAAATCCAGCTCACAAACTGCTACAATTCTCTAACTATGTCAATAGACACATGGGCAAGAGGATCCACTGGACACCAAGATATTGGGGGTTTTAAAGGGTTTTGGAAAAGGATCTGTATCAAATATGACAGAAACTCCTATCCAACAGTACTGGAAGAAAACCACTTCAAGGACCTTAAGCAAATACAATGGGTAACAACCACTCTTCAAGATGGAGAGAGGTAAGCAGCAGGGCACCTCTGGGACTAGCTGTATTCAACTTCTTCACCAATAACCTGGAAAAAGGAGAGAAGTGGCAGGGACATCTAGATCACGCGGAATCTGGCAGATAACTCCTCACTTAAAAGGTTAACAGTCTCATTTTCACCATATGTAAAACCTGGTAAACTCACATCTCAAGTACTGCATAAAGTCCTCATCTCAAGGTATAGAATCACCCAAACAAAAGGCTGAAGAGAGAAGGAGTAACTACTCTATGAGGAAAGACTACAAGGCTGGAAGTCTTGATTTTGCAGGTGGGGCAGAGGGAACGTCAGTAATATTTACAAAATCAAGAGATAAGATTAATACAAATCTCAGGTTCTCCAGTATCCACAATGCTAACACAAGCAGAGGTTTAGTGAAATTAGAAGGGGATCATTTTAAGGGAGAGAACCCAATATTTATTCCACAGGCTAGATTCAGCTGACCAGCTTGATTTCCAACATGCTATGCACTACTAGGGAAATGCTAGAGCCCTTGCTATGATGTAAATGTGTCTCCTAGCAAAGCCCTGAGATGCAGACACTCAGGTTTCTTCAGCACGAAGCTGCCAGAATAGCTGCACTGTGCATCTGGATATACTGTCTATTTGCTAAGAGTTCAGCTACCCAGGAGCTTAACTTCGTCACAGGAAAATCCAATGAAGATTAAAGCAAGTACCATTCCTGCTTTCTCATGGCAACAGGAGGGCAAAACAGTTGTTCTTCCCTCAGGCTAGAAGGCTCTAGATCAAAACTGCCCAAAAGCTACAACTGTATTAGATTTGCTCTATGTTGCGTTCTCACTCTGTAGTTAAAACACAGAGATGCACAAATGGCTAGTGAGAGCTATATGGCAGAATGTCAGCTGCTTGCATTCCACATGTACTGGATTGAGCAAGAACCAGTTTCTCTGAAGGCTTTTTCCCCAACATACACTGCAGCAGCTTCTCATAGTGCTCCTCACAGTTCTATAGAGTGCTTACCAATCTATGGACATGTATGAAGTGAAGAGTTACTAAACATAAAGAGTTCCTCATGTCACTCAGTGGCAGCAGACTAGATTTTGCCTAATAGGCTGCAGCAGGTTTCACTCTCTCTGCTTCTAGCTACTACATTTAATTCAGTCAGAAGAAGGAGAGTGGATAAGTACATCCTGCTACCTATGAACCACTTCATAGTATCTAATAGCTCAAGGACAGCAATTGATTTATTCATCCTTTATAATAGAGAAAAACTGTCTCCATTTTTCATTTTTCAAATGGATTACTGATGCAGAGATTTTTTTTTTTCCAAACAACACATAAAGCAAGTAGCACAAAACATAATACTCAATAACAGCCTATTAAGTCTCCATTCAGTGGTTTAACCTTTATCTTCCCTTTCTAAAGTCTGCTTGTCTCCTCTGATAAAAAAAAGCCACCCAAAATTTCTCATAAGTAGTGACAGAAGAGGAGCATCCACAAAAGTGCAGTGCTGGAAATGTGATCCTGCTCTTTTCTCTACATCAGTAAATTCAGCTTGTCAGGAGGTGTAAAATAGGGCAGCTCTTTGTCAAAAGCCTGACTGTACATCACAAGTGAAACTTCTCATTTCTGCAGTCTTCCAAAAGACATAAATGAAACCACTCATATTCTAAGCCAAGTAGAGGCATTCTGCTACATGTGAGGCAGTGATGAGCCTCTTTAACTAAAATCTGATCAAGCAGTTAAAGTAAATGTTGCTCCACTACACACCCTGAATAAGAACATACGAAGAGATAACAGTAACAAGCAACTAGAAGTGCTCTCTGGTAATTCATAGTTAGCTACAAACAAACACACAAAATGCTAATAAAGACATACCAACAAGATACACAACTTTGTTTTTCTATTTTTCACTTTAAAAACTGGAAATAAGAACTAGCAAAACCACTTCATATAGGAACAGTTCTAGCATTACCAGATGAATAACCCACTTAGCCAAGCATCCTGTCTCCAAAAGCACCCAATAATTGATGCCTTGAAATCAGTACCAGAGCAAGACAAGCACATAATGGTACTTCCCAGAAAGGCTCTCCTAGCCTCCAGCAATTTTCAGCCCATGCACCTTCTGAGCCAGAAATTGTGATTTTCCACACAGTAGCCCTTGGCTACCATACCTGTTGTGAGTTTGCCCTGTTGCTTTTTGAACCTGTGCAATTTAACATCCACAACATTTCACAGCACAGCTACACATTTTATGAAGAACCATCACCTCTGCTGTCAGTCTGCCATCAGCTACTTTTGTTTGCTGCCTTCTGATACATTACCACAGAAAAGATGATCTACTACCCACAGTCTATCAGAGAAGTCTTCACATACATACAAACAACAAACAATTTCCCAGAAGTGATGTCCAAAATCAACCAGAGAATACACACAAACAGAAAGCAGTGGCACAAAGCATTTAGGAACTTTTTAAAATGCAAGGGCAGGCCATTATTTTTCAAGACTTGTTTATGAATCATTTGATGCTCACTGAAGCTTTCTTATCATAACTTTATCCAACAACTACTGAAACTGGAATGACCACTTTTTTTCCACTGGAAGAGGAACCTTAGGTGTGTTCACTATGGATAAACAACACTGAATTCCCCCAGAATGGGTAAGAGTGTCCATGGCAGTTGCTGAAGAAGCTCCCACCCCCTCTCCCCGTGCACATCTCTGTATCAGCACTTAGGGAGCTGCAGCGTAGCTTACCCTAACAGGACCAAAATACATAGCTTAAAGATTTATTATTTTCTCAAGTATAGTTGTAAGAATATTTTAAACATTTGAGTAGATAAAGTACATGATGAAATAAAACTATCCTTCCTCTTAAAGGCTCCCTGCCATCTTCTGGGGATCAAAATGTTAGTCATGGCAGGCTAGCCTGAAGTTCTTACTCAGATGGAGCACTGACTGCCTAAACCAGAGAAAAATGTTGTTTAGCTCTAGAAAAAGTAATCTTCCTAACATCTTCCAGTGGAATAATAAATCTTAGATCTCCAGAAAACAAAAGACTGCATTAGCAGCTGATGGTTTATGTGTCATCTGGGGTTTAGCTGCAATACCTCTGGTGAAGTGCCAAGCTGTAACAATCTACCCAACAATTTAACAGCTATGTAACAGAGACATCCATTATATTGGGTTTATAACAGAGATATATGAATGTGTTGCCTTAGGGTGACATTTGGCATACACAACCAAAACACACCAGAAATTATTTCCTCTCCTTCTTTTGGATTTTAAAATGTCTGGTTCATTTGATTTATAAGAACAAAGTACCTGAAAAAGCCTACAATTTCCTCTGAAACTTCCCAGGTGATTTTTCAGACCAGTTTTGTAAGGGGGGTGTGCTGGCTGGCAGCAGAGTGCACTGCCAATAAAGCAGACAGCTAATTAGCTAAAACTCATTCAGCTACCTGTGCATGCATCACAAAAACTACAGGCAAATCATGACCTGCTTTGCTAAAGGTTAAAAGAAGCTCCACCACGAACCACAAAGAAGACAGAGGCATATCTCCTAAGCAAGAGAAGGATAATCTAGGACAACAGGGATCAAACTGGAGAGGCATTTCCCCCACCTCCATTGTCTCTGGAAAAGATGGAAAGAGAATGAAATTGGAAGCTCACCAAAAGGCATGGGAACAGAAGGGACTCTTTCCCACATGCACAGCTATTTAGAGCAGAGATGGTAGAAGTGTTTAGGGTTAAATTTATTCCACCGCTCTTCCTCCAAAAACTCTTGAGGGATTGGCAGTGCCAATAATTTAGTTTTGCAGACTTAACCCCACTGAGAGTACTGGCAACTTGAGGAGCTAGGACTGCACTAGATGATCTCCAGAGGTCCCTTCCAACTCCCACCATTCTGTGCGAGTCTGAAAAGCTGCCCAAAACCACCCCAAAACTCACCAACCATAAAAAAAGAGTCCTTTCAGAAGGGAAGGAAAAGTTGTGTATCTATATTTGTTACATATTTTATATGGTGTTCCATTAACTAGACATAAGAATCCTCTGGAGGACTTGAGGATTCACAAAGCAGACTTCCAAGATGAGGTTCTAAAACCAAAAGGTTTGCTATTACTTATTTGACTACACAGAATAAACTTTTAGTATTATGATGACCCCCCATCTGTCAGACCCATGAAACAACTGCATCAGGGAAACACAACCCAGACTCACACAGTTTACAACATCAAGCATGTCCCCCAGGTACAACTCGTCTGACCAAGCACAAAAGTCTGTCCTGACTAATTCTATTTAGCTGTCTACACAGAAGTACCTAGTGTGATTTGAAATGTCTGAGGGATCAGAGAGATCTTTTAGAACAGGTAGATATGACACAGGACTTAGCAGGATAATCCATATCATCTGGACTGGTAGCAGAAGGGCAGCTGGAATACCCTGGAGTATTACATGTGGACCTCAAGATAGAGCTAAGACACTTAAAAGGTAGGTGTAAGCTATGTAAGCTAGGGACCTACTGTCCCTTCACTGTCAACAGAGACCTGATCAGCCTTGCCAAAACAACCAATAAAGCTATTCAGCTAACCAGACACCAGAACTATTTGCTCATGGCTCCACAGACCGTATTGGTCAGACTTCCACTGACTGTAATAGGACATTAAATACTGTGTATACATGGAGACACCTAAATTTAAGTGTCCTGAACCCATCCATACCTCCAAGAGTCAGCAGCCTGCCACTTCACCCAAAAACAGAGAAGCTCACATACCTCTTTCTGAAACAGCTTATTCCTTCTAACCACTTACTTCACCTGCTGTAAAAGGAAGTTTCAAGACCTAGCTCAACATAAACATGGGTATGTAGTCAAATGAATCCTAACCCTTTCCTAATAAAGAAAACTCTGCAAACAAAGAGAGAATTAAAAGTAGTGGCTATACTACCCATACAGTACCCATGAACACTTCAGGGAAAACCAGAGCTTATGGCTTTGCTATGGAAGGGCTTGTTCTTTAGCCTGAAACTAGGGTGAGAGTCTCTGACCCCTTGCTTCCCCAGATGCAGAAATACATGTCCATCTCCCACCACCTCCATGATGACCTTAAGAAGCAAGCTGTGATCTATCAGAACGTTCTTGGCAACAGAAACAAACAGGAAGGCAGAGAAATAGCATTCAAGGAAAAGCAATGCTGTGGAACTTGCTCCTCAGCCAAGACTCAGTTACTTGTTGAAGACAGTACCACCTGATGTTAACATCAAGGATTTCATGCAGTCATACCTGAGGGATCACGAGGGGACTGTCCATGCCTTTAATTATGCCTGTCCATTAGCTCCATGACTTCTATTGGATTGATCACCACATGAGGTTACCTTATGTGGTACCTTATCCTGCCCTCCTCTTCCCCAGCACAGCTCCCCTGCTTTCTGTGTTTTTTCAAAGGTTTTCTTTATTAGGTATGGGGGAGGTTTTGTTTAGTTGCTGTGGGGTTTCTTTTTTGGCTTGAGCTAACTGCTAAATTTTTTAACAGCTTCAACCTTAATCATAAATATACTTCAAAACTGAGAAATTTATTTTGGAAACAACAAAAAAAAAGAAACCAGCCTCCAAACTCTCCAAAATTAGTAAGACACTGACCTTTACACATACACAGATATTGTCAGAGCTGTTAAAACATATCTGCAATCTATTAACAGCCACAAAGGTACTTAGTCATTTTTTATTTCGGTGCAAGTTAGGTAACCAAGTCTCTTTTTATGGATCCAGGCCCACAAGCCTTCAATAGCCATGTTTAAACTCTTACTGAAATTTAACAGGTAATTTCTATTCAGCAAGTTGCTTTCAGATGTCACTTCTAAGGCAAATAGTATATGATTAGATCCAGATGCTGGTGCACATTGTTGAAGCTATCTTTGGAAGTTTTCCCAAAGCTATCTTTAAGTCTTCTAGAATTTTACACCTTACCCTGTGCTACAACAGAACCAGAAATCAATGCCCAGAAAGCTTTAATTCACATACCATAGTGGCAGTAACTCTTTCCTAAGCCTACTTGACACCCTCCCACCTACAAATTCAAGGATTACACAGGTATCGTAAATCAACTGATCCCTTGCTTGGGTACAAGTGGGTGCAGAGGCAGATCTCAAAACTCTTGTCTTCCAGAGCTCTTTCCTTCTCATCCAATTTCCATCTCTATTCCCAACTTGCTACATCATGTCTGAAGCTAAAGCAATGCTTATACAAATGAAGTCAAAGCAGCTGGGAAGACAACAGGATGTACTGCATCCCACAGATTTGCACCTCCATGCCACTTTCACACATCCAGCTCACAGCACTGGCCCCCTGCACCTCACCTGGAAATGACAGTGTGACAAGTCCACAGTTGGAAGAGAAAGGAACGTTTACAAAGCAGAACACATCCCATGGTCCTCTTTACTCATCCCCCAGGACCTTCACAACAAGGGAAGAGGAGGTCGTGGAGTAGAAGGCACAGAAAAGGCAATGCTGTACTCTGGAGTAGGGGGAGGAGAGGCAGAAGGAGGTTTGAAGTTTCCAAATGATCTAAATCAGCTTCTATCATTGATCTGACCAAACCCATTTAGCATTTCACTGTACTGACCAAATGGCAGTGCTGCTACAAGCAAACAGACAGTGAATACACCAAGCTAAGCATAAAACCCTACACAGCCTCACCACAAAGTGGCATGGAATTCCTCTCCAATTATTTTTTTCTTTTTAATACTGATAGTTTTCTTCTGGAGTGTAACTTTTTGGTACTGCTGTGTGACCCAAAGCAACCCAGCCTGATCCTTTTAGGTGTGCACACATCATTCTCAACGAAATTCTGACCACTGAAGATGGCAGCAAAATCCCTGCTCACTTTGGAGGAGTCAAGATTCCACCCTACCAATGCCCTCTCCATCTACAGCTCTCCAGACAGCAGCAGGTACTGTCTTTCAGAGAAAAACAACATTTATGCTTTTGATCACTGCTCAAGCAAATTCTTCTGAGTAACTGAAGCTTATGTTTGACAAAACATGCTCTTGATAGGCTTTGCTGAAGCTACACTGAGGCTATGAAGTGTAACAAGCCAGCTCTCCATGCACAGCAGGCTGATGGTCAATGTTTCAACAAAGACTGTCAAATTGGATTATTTCTTGCTGTTATAGAGTCATTACTGGTCGACATGATGCAGATGGAAGCCATTCAGTGTTGTTTTAAAACAGACACATATGTTTTCTCTCCACTCCAGTCCAAACTGCACCAACACAATTTCATGGGCTTCAGTCTAATGGACCCGTGCAGGTATGAAAAAGGATCAGAACCACTTCTCTGACATCTTCTTGTCATTCTCACCACCACAGGGACACCCCTGTTTTGAGGGGAAGAAGTGGTGGGCTTACCAAATGCTGTGCTCCACCCAAGGAAACTCAGCATGACAAGATTATCAGCTTGGCTCCTACATGCAACACACTACAGAACAGTCTAGGCTTTTTCAGTCTAATTCTCTGGTGAAGAATGTAAAGAAAACCCCAGAGGCATGGGGACACTTTTAATCCTTTTCTACAATGCTTCTGAAAAAACAGCAACAGAAGTCTTTTCTTCCAGGGGGTAACTGATACTGTACCAAGATGCAGTAACTGCCTTCAGGACCAAGAAACCCTCTGTGCCATCCTGGGTTCTACCTCTCCTGCTTACAGTACAAGATGTACACGTTAACACATTGCTGTTACAAACACTGCCCTTACCATTTTTCACTGCACCATTTGTGCAACCTGGATTCTGAGAACTGGAAAAAGAAAATAATCTAAAACTGTACTGAAACCAGTATTTTGTAATAAGCTGAAGTTTAGCATGACTTAGAAGACTGTCACCTGGATGCTTCCTATTGATCCAATTCATAATTCTGGATCTTGAGTTTAAAGACAGGAAATAAGCTATTTATCCTAACCCTTCAAAAGGAATACTGGAGCATTCTGTAATTTATTTTTTTTTACATGTATCTTTTCATTGCAGAGTTCTTTTTACTTTCCTGTGCAAGAGATTAAATGTAATCAACAATACATTTCTACTGGCAAGGAGAAAAAGGATGAAAAGGAACATTAAACATTTAATGACTAAAAGTAACCTAAAAATAAAAGTAATCATTTAAGAACTATTTTGCTATAGCTGTGACTTTTGTTAGAGAGCAAGACAAGTTCCCAGTGTTAGTAAGATTTTAAAGGCAGTGTACCCTGTAGAGCTGTTGCTCCTCATTTCCACAAGAAGAACACCAAATTGCAGGAGTGGCTTCCACTGCACTGCCTAACAGGTCAATACTGGGGTCCTAATTCTTCATGAGCTACTCCAATGAGTTTTTAAAACTAAAACTGAAGGCAGTAATAACAACAGTACACTGAAGAATTTAATGTAATTTTTTCTTTATTCAAAACTAGGGCTTTGAAGTATTTAGCAGCCTACTTTTATGAATTCTTATCTTACTATTAATTTATGCCATGGTTATGTCATTTTTAGAAGACAGTGATGTTATAAACATCCACTGTGTAAGGCTTACTGGATTTAAGTACAAGTTAATTGCCACAGCACTGCAGGAGTTAAAACACACAAGGAAGATTAATCACACAGTTAGAAACAGGGTTTCAGGAAAGAATTACTGCCTGCTTGAAAGAAAACAAAATAATAATGAAAAAAAAATGCCAGCAATAACCTCTTGTGTTCTCTCCCTTTGAAGGTAATCACCTTCAGAAATGATCCGACCCAAAACATACAACGCAGCAGCTTTAAGCACCCTAAACTTTGGACGTCCTAATGAAGCACCCTGATTTTGGACCTGTCCATGCCTCTTCTCAACCAGGCAGGTTGGACCTCTTCCTGGAGAAGAGGAGGCCCAGGGGAGACCTTCTCACTCTCTACAACTACCTGAAAGCAGGTGGTAGAAAGGTGAGGCTTGGTCTCTTCTCCCAGGCAATGAGTGATAGGACAAGAGGGAATGGCCTCAAGTTGCACCAGGGGAGGTTCAGTTTGGATCTTAGGAAGAATTTCTTCCCCCAGAGGGTTCTCAGGCATTGGCCCAGGCTGCCCAGGGAGGTGCTGGAGTCACCATCCCTGGAAGGGTTCAGAGAAGGTGTAGATGTGGTGCTAGGGGCCATGGTTTAAGTGGTGAGCATGGGAGTGCTGGGTGGATGCTTGGACTAGATGATCTGAGAGGGCTTTTCCAACCAGAATGATTCTGTGATGGTTATGACCACGCCAGGTCTGGGGATTGCTGCTGGGCTGAGAAGGGTCTGCCACCACTCGGGTGGGAGCCCACCAAAGAAAACCCTGGGGGGACTGACCTGCTCCTCTACCAGGAGGTGAGCAGGGAGAGAAAGGTGGCCACTTCTCCCCAAGGACAACGCAGCCTCCACCCTATACCGTTTTACCCAGCGCCAAAGACCACAGGGGAAGGAAAGGAGAAGAAAGCAAGCTGCTGGCAAAGGGTGAAAGATCAACAATCCCCCCTTCAGCCCTTAGGTCTGACAGGTCCCAGCAGCCAGGCCCGCTGTCACCCACCGGGACCAGACAAGGCAGAGCCACCCTCGGGTGTGGGAAGAAGCGGGAAATGGAGGGTGGGTGTGAGGGAGGCGAGACCCTGGAGCGGACACACTGACGGGCGCCGCGGGAAGGAACAATGGAGGGGGAAAACGATGAGGGAAAGAGAGGGGCAGGCAGGGAAAGAGACATCGAGCCCTTCTCTCTTCTCCCCCCACCGGGGCGGGACGGGGCTCGGCTGCGGCTACCCCCCGCAGCCGAGCCCCGTCCCGCCCCGGGGGGGAGAAAGAGAGAGGGCGGAGGGACGGAGCAAGGGGAGGCAGGTCTCCAAGCGCCACTTCATCCCATCCCCAACACGGAACCCTCCCGCCAAGCCGGTTACCGCTGCCGTGGCCGCCGAGTCCTCCCGTTCGCCAGAGCCCAGCTCGCCGCTCGCCCCCTCCGTCGCCATCTTCTCACTGGAGCGGAGAGAGGCGCGGAGCCGAGTGGCGGCAGCCGCTACCGCCACCGCTACCGTCAGGCGCTTTAACCCACTCCCCGCCGGCAGCGAGCCCACCCCGGGGAAGCTGTTTAACCCCTCCGGTGCTGAACTGCTCCGTTTCTCCCTTTCGCCAGCTTGAAGCGAGTAGTCTCCCGCCTGCGGGAGCTCGGGGCCTTCCCCATCCACCTTTACCCCCCTCCCCGTCCGCCATGAGGCAGCCCCGAGCCAAGCGGAGAGGAGAAGGAGGGGGAGCGGGAGGGACCCCACCGTGGAATGGTGGCTAAGGGGAGTGACACGGCTAGGGTCCTCACGCTCTCGTACCATCCCTTTCCTGAGGATTCATTTCTTTTTTTATTTTGATAGGTGAGATCCTTAAACCAGCTGCACGCTTTGAGGGAAGGGCATCCCTTTACCTCTTGCCTTCTGGAGGTGCTGACAGAGGCAGTCACCTTTCCCTCCCCATCCCTTCTCCCTCCCCTGTGGAAGGGCTGGGAAGGACATTTCTGCGGCCAGACGGCAGCGTGGCCTCAGAGCCCCTTGGCCCCTCAGAGGGTGGACCTTCATAGAATCGTTGTGGTTGGAAAAGCCCTCTGAGATCATCCAGTCCAAGCATCCACTCAACACTCCCATGCTCACCACTAAACCATGGCCCCAAGCACCACCTTACACACTCTATGAACCCTTCCGGGGATGGTGACTCCAGCACCTCCCTGGGGAGCCTGGGCCAATGCCTGAGAACCCTCTGGGGGAAGAAATTCTTCCTAAGATCCAACCTGAACCTCCCCTGGTGCAACTTGAAGCCATTCCCTCTTGTCCTATCACTCGTTACCTGGGAGAAGAGACCAAGCCTCACTTTACTACCACCTGCTTTCAGGTAGTTGTAGAGAGTGAGAAGGTCTCCCCTGAGCCTGCACTTCCTCAGACTACATAACCCTAGTTCCCTCAGCTGCTCCTCATGACACTTGTGCTCTAGACCCTTCACTAGCTTTGTTGCCCTTCTTTGGACACACTCCAGCAGGCCCAAGCTTCAGTGCCTCCACACCCCAGCCCAGGAGCCCACCCTGACCTGGGGCTGCCTTTACCATTCTAGGCTGCTGCCGAAGCCTTCTCTTAACTACTCTGGAGGAAGATTCAGGCTGCTGAGCTGCGCCTGCTACTACACAGGTTCACATTCCCCACCAGGAGCACCTCTCATCTGTGCCACACTGTCTGCCTCCAAGGCATGTTCCTTAAGATCTCGCCCCTGCAGTTTTCCCCCTTAAAAATGGGAACTCACCTGGTGAGCTATACATTGAACCCAAACTCAGTCTAGTCCTCCACCGGAACCAGCTCACACCCATTGTAAGCTGCATTTGCAACATTGCAACATTGCCTTGTCAGTTTCCCCCTTTCCTGGGGCTGCTTCAGGTCTGGGTTCATGCTGAACTTCCTTAGCACCTTGGCAAGACAGAAATGGTCCAGTGCCTTCCCTTGATCAAACACAGCAAATGTTCTTCTAAGCATGCTGTGCCTAAAGATGTATGTAAAAACATGCACAAACTTTTACCCCTTTGCATTACCAGAAGGGGAATCGACCAGTGATTAGTAGAATAAACCCCAACTGGAAGGTAAACTGCTCACTGAACAGAGTGAGCTGAAGGCAGTGTGCACGATCCATTGCAGGGCACACAAAATCCACTCAAACAGATGCTTTCTGCGTTTGGGGGTTGGTTTTCTTTCTCCTTAACAATCATCTAGCTTTCCTCCTACTCAAGCTTTACACTTTTTGTAACTATAGTGAGTGCTTGCATCCTTTCCACAGCTGAAGCTGAGAAACTCATTGATGACACAGAGCCTAAACCAACTTGTTTTTCCTCAGTTCCCAGAACTCTGATACTATTTAATTGGGTTTAGAATATATTCTTGCTTGCTTGCCTTATTGACAGCATTACTCATAATTATAATTTATGGAAATTTTGAAGAGTATGAGGTGCTTTGTCATGGAGAAACTCAATAAAATGTAATTTGTTTCCTATGGCCTTTGTCATAAAATGGTTTTAAACATTGAAGTTTTTAAACTGGTCTGAGAGTATCTTTTCTCATCATGATCTCAGTCTACCATTGCACTGTTAGTCTTTCTCTCCTGTGTTAGAATCATCTGCTGACCACCACAGCTCCTTATATGTCTTTCTAACTGAGTCGGTGCACTGTGTAGGTGCTGGTTTTTTCCACTCCATCCACATCAAACCAATGATGTAGCAAAGGCTGCATCATTTATCTCTTGCTCTGCTGAGATCATAAACTCTAGTTTAGCTGATATTTTATCAATTACCAAGTGCACATTTATCAAAATAACAATAAATATTAGATTAGTCATAGCTTTCCATCTCAGACCGAGATGGAAACTGAGAGAACTGATCTCTCCCCAGCTGAAGATGAATTTAGAATGACTTCTGAGAGAGAGGGGGGTGCTCAGATTTCAACCAGCAAAAAATTAACAGGATAGATGGACCAGCAACACTTCAGTTCAAAGCCCAACCTCAGACAGCTAGTACCCAGCACATCATCCAAGCATTGGAAGCAGTTTGACCTGCAGTTTTGGTCAAAAAGATGACAGGCATGCTCCTGAAGGAGGAATGATCTGTATTTCTCCTTTATGCTGTGAAATGAATCATCACAACACTTAGAAAACATTATTGCCTTTGGTAATTGTATGAGCCTGTGCAGCATGTTTGTGTTTCTTTACTCTTTCCCCTGATGGCAGCAACCAGGCTTAGGGTTGGCATGAGAGCACTAAAAGCCATGGTAGATATTACCAGTCACTGCTGGGAGTGAATTCTCATGCTGCATAGCAATTGTTGCTCTATCTTCAGTGGTGGTTAAAGGACACCTTTGGGCTTGGGATCATCTTCAAACTAGGAAATGTTTTTTCCCCAGTTGTTAATACTGCATCACCAGACAGGGTCTTGTTCTCTGGTTACTCCGTTTACGCTGCTGACATCGTCTCTCAGAACCAGTTTTAAACCCTCAGGAATAACATAACATCTACACACATGAAGAATGAGTTCAGAGGGAGGGACAGCATGACTTTATGACTGCTCCTGTAGTGCACTGTCATTGCTGTCTCTGTGTTAAACAGGGCAAAACACCTCTCTAATGCATGATTAAGCCAGAACCCTTCTAGGAGCAGAAGTCCCTGTGCTTTTACAGGTCATTTTATCACCACAGCAAGGCAAAGGAGTTACTTTTCTCAGAGCAGGGTGCTGGCTCTTTTACTACTAGCTGGGAGCTGGCAACCTGAATGCAGCTAACTCTTTTTCTACTGTCCCAGTTTTATGTGGCTTCAGTGATACAAAGGAAAGGCCAAGCCTAGGAGCAGGCCTTGCAAATGAGCTTTGAATGTATTTCTTTTCTATGAGGAGAGAGCTGGCAGGCAGCGGTGGAATGTCCACACCTTACAGGATGCAGCTGCTGGGCTGAACCGTGCTCATTTCTTCCATTAACACCCAACTGCTGTGACAGAAGATGCATGCCTTGGCTTTACACTGGCAAGGGAGCAAGCTGCTGTGTGTCTAAATCACGCAGGGCTTGGAGGCTTTATTGCCTTGCTACTAACTCTTTGCATGGAAGGAAGATAAAATGATGTTTTACTCACCCTTGTCTAAAAACTGAGCCTGTGTCTGAGTTCAAAGCAAGGAAGAGATGCTGAATTCCCAGGGTACATTTGTACAGAATATTTGCTATTTGAGAAAAAGGAATTAATTATTGTATCATCACAATCTCCTCAAAGGTCACCCCACTGCTAACTTAGGGCATTTCTGCCATCACTCCCAACTAGGACTCAGCAAGCCAAGCCAAACAGCACAATTCAAATACTGCACTGATTGCTGCTCTTTGGGGAACTTTGGTCCCAGAGACCTGCAAGGAATACAGAGCACTCTGAGAACCAAACCTTTAGCTTGGGGTTTGTGAGGAAGGAGTTGCTGTCTCTGGAAGATGGCACAGCACTGTCTGGGTGAAGCTCGATGCAAAAAGAATCAATATTCTGGAAGGCATGCTGGCTGCTTCTGAGGGTGTTAAACTAACATCAAAAAGAAAGGTGAGAAGGAGATAAAAATCAAAGCAGAGATAACAAGCTGGAATCTCCAGTAAGCATCAGGAGATGCTTTAATTGACTATGCACAAGGAGCATAGCTAATAAATAAGAAGTGTTGGAGTTGCTGATTTATGAGCACAAATTCAACAGTGCTGCATATTAGTATAAACTAGTGGTGTGGTGCACATGACTGGAATGCTGAAAATGGCCATAATCTGCTTAGAAAGGCACAAATGGACAAAAAGAAGGGAAAACACTGTCAAAATAGTGTGCTCTGTGTGTCAACATGACTGACATGTTTACAAATTCTGTTTTCATATTTAAAACATAAAATGAAGTATTAGATGGTGGCTACTGCAATCCTCCCATCACACTAAGGAGCAAAAGGACAAAATCCTGAAGTATCTTTTACATAGAAGGAGAAAACTGCCATCCCTGAGGCTTCAGCTGGAATGACATCATTCTGCCAGTACTCTAACAACCTGGAAGTGCCTCAGAATTGCAGGTGACAGTTCAAAAAGTTAACCTTGAGCAGGAGGATTCTAAATGAGACCTCATTTTAACATGGGAAGAGGGAAAGCTAGCTCCAACTGGAATCTTAAAATTTGAGCACTTGCTGTGCCTAACTTTTAGAAATCTGAGCCCAGAATGGAATCCAGAAGCTAAAAATGGGTACAGGCTATGAATGGGAAAGGTTTATTTTAGAGAAGTCTTGCAGTCTGTGTTATGCATAAACCCAGAAAATCATCACACACTGATCTCCCTGGTGCTGAAACCCAGAAGCTTCTGCTAGAACATCAAGTTTATGCTGCAATGTCTGAAAAAGTTGGATATTTGTTTGCTTTGTGTGTGTTTCCCTATGAAGAAGAAAATAACTCATCTGCTGTCAAGGCAAAAAAAGAGTCTACAGCTTTATAAATGCCAAAAAGTTATAGTACAGTTAGAATTGTCAGACTGAAACTGTAGGAAGATATTCAGCAGAGATGAATTTCTCTCTTTCACTCATAGTTATCATCATTGCATGTTCCAGATCTTCTCATGGGTACCAACAGGGGACGTGAAGTACATCCACAAGAGATGGCTAAGTGAAACAAGAAAGGTGCAGGCATCAAGAATTCTCTAAGGCAGTTTCCCTGAGCAGGCATGATGACTCATGCACTTTCACAGGCATCAGCACTTCCAAGTCAAAAGCCACATTTGTGTTTTTTTCCTGGACACAGGAGAAGTGCATGCTGCTGGGATCATGCTGGCTGCAGTGGCAAGAGGCAGGAGAATTCCTGCTGCAGCTGCCAGACCTGGAAGAGTTTGTTCCTTCACTGGCAGGAGTTATGCAGTGATCTGCAGTGCTGGGAAGTACACTACCTCATTTTAGAATTTAACTCGTAGCCCACAAATCACCACCAACCACATCATGCAATTCATTTTTTTCCATGATTGTTCAATCACTTTAATAGTTTTTCCTTTCCCTTTCCTTTCCTTTCCTTTTCCTTTTTTCTTGAGATTGCTGCCCCCACTCTTTTGACATTTCTTCCTTTTCATTAAGGAAAAAGTTAATTTTGACATTTTCTGCTGTTGCTGCCATCCTGTGAAGCAGAGTGGAGTGCTAAATGCCCCCCTGGAGAGCTGAAGCTGTGCCACTGCCAACATGAACCGCTGCACCTCAGAAGAAACCGAGCTGGAACTGAAATGCTGGTGCAGACAGCGGAGGCTGCCCTCTGCCAAAGCTCAGCTAGTGCTCTGAGAGCTCACTCTGGGAGGGCATCCAGCACATGAAACACCTTCCAGAGGACCTTTCCTCTGTCACTGTAGAGAGAGAATCTCGAGGGAGGTTAGCCAATCCATTGCCAAGAGGGATCAGTCTCGGTAAAGTGGTAACTACCCTTGCTCTCGGATTGAACTGCACAGGGGACTCGGGAATGAAATGTTGTGTGGATTGAAACACTCCACCAGGGAGAAATTCCCTTGCTAGGGAAAGAAAACTGCTTCAGAAGGTTGTTAGCTCTACCAGCGGCACTGCAGAACCACAGCCCAGGGGAATTAGCTCCTGTGCTGCTGACATAAAGCAGAGATCGTTGTGCTAAGGAGTTAACTCCCTCCTGGAGAACAAGCACGCCAAGGAACAGGAGTGCTCGCCTGGAGGAACGTGAGGCAGTTCAGCTTTTGCAGGGTAACTTTATTTACCCTCCCCAAGCTGAAAAACTATTCTGTGGAAAAGCAAGAGGACTGACAGAGAGTGTGTGTGTGTGTGTGTGTGTGTGTGTATGTTCCGTAGCTGAGCTAACGCGATCGTGTTGCCAAGACTCCTAGTGGCCTGAACTAAAGATCAACTCGTGTGTGTAATCTGTGGTTCAAGTTTAAGGGTAACACAAGTGCTGATGAATGTTTTCATTAGAAGAAAGTTCAGTAAGACAGACTTTCTATTGTGAAACGAAAAAGGTGAAGTTATGATTCATGGGGCTCTCAGCATGCAGGCACAATTCATTTATTTCCATGTAGATGTGGCAGACAGAGGAAAAAGCAATGAGCAGGAGAGAGATAATCCTGTCTGGCACAAGCATCTCTCACTGTACAACTGCACTGAAATCTTCAAGGCAGGGATTAGAGATTCTGCCTTTGCTGTACCCTTTAAATTCTGGGTAGCCATAAGATTATCTTTCATTGGAATTTTGCTCAACGTGTCCCTCAAGATGGAGATGTTTTACACTGTTCCTTAGATTGCAGGGGACTTTGGTCCCCAGTGTGTCCTTTGCTACCTTACTGGGAATGAAGTGGGAATGAAATTCAAAATAAGAAGTGAGTATGAAGGAGCTGTGGTGCAAAAATGAAAAGTGTTTAGGCTCCTGAGTTCCATCAGCTCTCAGGGAATGCTGAGAAGTCTCCTGCCTTCTGTGCCTTGACAATTTCCTCTGAGGTTTCAAGACCAGACATGAATATAAACCCAAAGCTCTAGAGATCTGCTGCAGCCAGAAATCTGGTTGAATAGAATGACTTTACAAAATAACTCAAAAGACTGGCACAGGACAAAGGCAGGGGGAAAAAAGGAAAGTCAATGGATTAGGAATGAGGAATATTTATGTACTATTTGTTCTTTGTTACTTTAAAACAACTACAAAACAGGATTGATAGAAACACAGGGCTGGGTTAACAATCGGTTAGCCTAACCTGTTCCAGACCCCAGCAAACATATTCCACAGTCCTGCCAATAAAATAATTACTTTTAAATCAGAAGTTTTGCTGTATTTTTTTCCCTATTCAAATAGTGCTGAAAGTGTTAGCTTAAAACTATATAAATTCTACATTCTTTGTGGCAAAATTAAATATGTCCTGATACTGGTGACTTTTCCTTAAGAGCTATCAAATAACACAGTAGCTACTAATTAAGGACCACAATATCTTTCTGAGTCTGCAGATATCTGAGCAGTTATTTCAGTGTAAAAGCTAAGATAAAGGGAACCTCAGTGACCTGCTAAGGATCACAGAACAGTTCAGAAACTGCAGCTGAGAAAGGAAACCCTGGAATACTGTTTTCCAGCCTCTTGCTCTTATTGAAGCAACCATCTGAATAAATACATACATTTAATGAAAGGAGATTTAGGTGTCCCTGTGCCAAGATAAAGAGGCTGCACTGGAAATGAACTGGTGCTTTAAAAAATGGCAGTATCAAAAAGGAATGCTTTCACAGCTGGGAAAGACTGCATGTCAGTGAGCTTTGTTCTGCTCTGCACTCCATATACCACTGAGATACAAAAGCATTTGTATCAGAACACTTCACAGCCCAAGTCATCTTTTAAATTTCATGTATGTTTTGTCCCCCAAACCAGCTGATAGTAAAAAGATCAGCTCTGCCATGGAGGGGAAACTATTCCATCTAGAAATGACCCCACAGAAACACTTCCTTTGGTAAAAAGGCTCTGTTACTGGAGGATGACAAGGTGATTGATAGTGGTCCTATTTCTGACTGCAAAAGGTATCCCAAAGTATATATACAAAGAAAACAGCATGTGCATCTGTTGGTATCTGTTTAGCCTTTGAAAAGGCTTTTCAGACATGCAACCTCTTGAGGGGTATTTGTTTTGCAGAGATCACTCCAGAAACAACCAGATCAGAGCAACAGCCTAGAACAAAAGTGCTTCTCACCGATGGTGGTATGAAAGGATCCCTCTCCTCCCTTAATTTGGGGCCCATTGTGAAGCCTAGGAGATGCTGGTTGCTAGGCAATGCCCAAAGCAATGGTGTTTATAGCATTAGGTGGTAATTATTGTCATGGGCCTTTTCCATGGAAGATCCTGCAAATATGCAATTAGGCACATCACAGGATAAGTCTCTTTGCATTGTGATGGACAAGCATTATTAATCAGCAGAAAACCCAGAGTTTGACAAATTGTTCCAAGTTGATTGACTGTGCCAGGGCTAATATTTTCTTTTTGTCATGCTGGATTTTTTGCAATTGCAGTGAGAGGATTTGAGCAACAACATGGTTACAGTAAGCTGTTCAAAGACTCTGAACTGGAATATAGCATTGCTTCATTTATTTCCTTGATTAAAGTGCCTAGCCCTAAACTGATCTTTCCCAGGACTTTATTTTGAGTAGTTCAGGTCAGCAGTTGAGCAAAAGCTGAGCAACAAAAAAGAAAGAGAAAAGAGGAATATGAAAGCTATAAAATAAAATATTTAATAGCAGCTGCATGTTGCAACACAGAAGTAGAAACAAACAACAAAATATATCTTGTGAAAGAGACAAGGTTTAGTCTGGGAGTGTTGTCCTGGAGATGAGTTCCTTCCTATCATTATGACACTGCCTTGTACTTAGGAGAGAGGAGAGCTGCTCTTCCTTCCCTAGCACTGCCTAACTAGCTAGCCATCACTAGCACAGGGGGATGTGTATAAGGCACATTCCACTTCTCAGGGATGTTTGTCCATGGTGTGGGACAGGTTATAGCCCCTGGAATGAACTGGGGCAGCTAGTGAGAAGAAAAATGGAATTTGCTCTAACCTGAGTCCTTAGCAAAGGTGAAAACCCAGCCAGCAGCAGAATGGAAACTCCTCTGAAGTGACAGTGACAAAGTGGAGCCAACAGCAAAGCAAATAAATGACTGTCTCAGCCCATGAACTGGGTAATAGGAAAATTAGTGAAGGAAATGATTAGACTTTTATCGATTGCTGCGAGAGGAGAAGTGCTAATTTTTTTCCAGCTGAAGAAAGAAGTGAAGGCTATGGATGGGAGAGGCTCAGGGAGACACTCACAAGAGGTTGTGTGGCTGGGAACCTTTGTAGACACAAGGATGCCATCTCCCACGTCTGGAACACACCAGTACTTGTGCAGAGGGAGAGTGAAATGCAGCAAGGGGGAGCAGGGAGCCCTTGGGTTTGTCTCGCCTGTACTGGAGGCACATGCTGGAGGGGCAAGGTCCCATTCTGTGTCCTGAGGGACAGCTCTTTAGAGGCATGGGTGGCAGAAAACTGTCCTGAAAACTCACTGATGGCTGATCATTTGCCTCAGGACTGCTGCAGAAATTGGAAGCCTAGTCAGGCTGCTGGTGTGCTGCTTCAGCTGCCCACAGAGCATGCTAGGAGCAAACTGATCAGGCAGCAACAGAAGTGATAAAATCAGAGGAAGGCTGAACCTGTCTTCTTCCAGGAGACAGGGGAGAGCCCAGACTTTCCATTCCAGTCAGACAGGGGCAGAAGGCAGAAAGATTTTACAGCTGTCTTCACAGCAGTGGTCAGCTCCAAAACATGACTGCCCAGCTGTTGAGGACACTGGCTGGTTTTCTTTTCACTGCCTCCAACTGGGAAGGTCTGAGGAGCAGTCATGTCATTCCCACTTTGAGGGACACACAAAGGAGGTGAAATGACTATTCTTTGGCCATTCATTGTGTCAAGTGCTCTTCCATCAAAGCCAGAAGAACATTATTTTGAATCCTGTTTTTTTCAAGTACAGCATTTTACCAACACTAGGAATACTTCTCACTGCAATGGTATGTTAGGAAAATCAGTTATTTGTTTTAAAAATGCAAAGGTTGTTCCAACAAGACATGCTACAGGCAGAGAAATGGAGAAACTAGATTAGTCTTCTTGCAAAAGAAGACCAACATACTGTAATTTTACCATGAGTGTGAATGTATCTGTTGATGAGAGTGTACTGCTCAAGCATATGGAATATCTCCCTATCAGCTAGCAGAGATTTTCCTTTGGTAGTGCTTCCAAAGCAGGAGGATTTGGTCTCCCTGCCTAGTTCTGAGGAGCCAGGAGGTACTGCATGATGGCAACCAGAAATTTCAGGCTGGCTGCAGGTGTATGGCTGTCCTACAGCCTGACCAGTGCAGCTTGTTTATGTGACAGAACTCACACAACAACCTACAAATAAATGTGACTCACGTCCTGCCTTGTTGGTAACACTGAGTCCTGACTACCTGCTGCAGTCTTAGGCATCTCCCCAAGAACCTCCTCCTCTTTCCCTGGGATTTGTCTGATCACTGTGTTTGCCTTTTCTCTCATTGTCAGGTTGGAGAAGATCAGATGGCAATGGAAGGGAACTGTGTGCTGATGTTCTCTCTTCTTCTCACCTTTGGGGGTGCAGGTATTTCACTTGGAATTGCTCTGCAGCATGTCTAGCCATCTGACAGAGTGATCCCTGAGCCTCAAGTTGTTGTCTGTCTTCCTTGCTTCCTCCAGTTCTCTCTTTAGAAATGGCTTAGGGGTCTTTTTTATAATGATTCTTTGGTCAGAGGTTTTTCCTGGCTCAACTCTTGTATTTAGTTACAGACTAACTAAAACCTCCATCTCAGTTCCACTTCAGTGTCTGTCTGTGACATTGTTATGCTTAATCCAGTTGTCTTCAGCAATGCTTTTTTCTCAGACCTTGGTGGCATTGCCCAGAAAGCTACAACCTGCCTTTGGAGGTGCCTGAATCCAACAACAAAATCACCTTGAAACTGGTTATTTTGGGAAGAGGCTTTTTAAGCCTCAGTCCCAGTTTGTGGATATGGAGTTTAGAGAATCTGAACAGGATCTGCTGTAGGCACAGAGTGATTTCACCTCCTTGTGTATCCTTGAACTCTCTCAGAATTAACATCATAAGATTTCCTGTCTCTTGGAGACCAGGTTCTTGGCTCTTGTATGAAATGAACAGCCAAAAGAACAAAACAATGCCAATGTACATAAGCTGCAGACCTGAACCCAACCTGCAACTTGCTTAAGTCCAGGACAGTATTTTTCAGTGATTTATTTAAAATAAGAAGAAGCCTATAAGAAAACCTCAATTTGGTGTTCTACAGTGTTGGGAAATAAGAGCTTAAACCTCTTGTCCCCTCTGGGTCACTTTCTTTTCCAGCTTTGCTGGAAGTTAAACTGTTATTTAACAAGAAGAATCACTCCTGCACAGCTTAGCCAGCATGATTACAATAGGAAAAAAAACCCTCAACACTCCAAGAGCTGAGAGAGACACAGATGCAAATGATAACTGGTTCCTGCCCTGAAAATCCTGAAATACATCTTTTGCCTCTCATCTGAGATGTTGTTTTGGGGAGAGGCTTTGTCAGCTCCTTGAGTCTGTTTCTAGTGGATGTACCTCTAACAAAACAGCAACATCTGTGGCAGAGCTGGAGGTGGACTCAGGTCCAGAGTCAAATAACCTCTGGGGTTTCAGGTTGTTGTCACAGGTTCATGTTAACTGAAGTGATATAACCATGACATTTGGTAGCTGTACTTCAGTTTCTGTCACCACAAACATTCTCTTTAGCCTTTTTTTCAACCTCCTTGCATGTTACTGAGAGCAAAGCACAGTGACCACTAAGGAATACATCTGCATTCATATCTACCCATCCTCACTCTAAAACTTCACATTTTTCTGGTTGTCTTCCACTGAAATGGAAACATTTGCTACTGGCTTTAATTTCCTTTGCAAAGGTTTACCTTCAAGATCATCCAGAATTCCCAATACTTTCATTTCAGAATTCCAACACTTTCACTGAAAACATGATTTGAAATCAGAGAAATTAAAACCTACTTAAATGAAGTGTCTGAACAACATCCCTGTTTTCATACTGAGTCATAGGTAAGCTACCCCAGGGCATTTTGTGTTACTTGTGCTGGAGGAACAAGAAATCATTTCTAGGGGAGGTTTTCTCTTCACCTACTAGCTGTCCCTTTCAGTGGCAAATTCTTCTGGAATTCCCTCCCTGTTTGGAAACAGAAGTTCCCTTCATCAGACACACATAGCCCAAGAGAACAAAAACCCATTAGAGTGCCTACTGCAGGCTAAGAAGACAGATTGGGGTAGACAATTGTGGAGTATTTTCAGTAGATAGAATTAGAAAAGCTCATTTATCTGATTTACAGCTGCCTTCTTAAGAGGTAGATCCAAACATGAGATCTGCCCTGTGCTATAGGCATCTTATGGTAAGTAATAGCCAGAACTTCAGCTAAGCAGAAGCAACAATAAGGGATTTTTCTGGAGGCTTTCTTAGCCTCCTTTATTCTTTCTTTCTTTTATTCTTGCTAAGCTCCTGGTGTAGCTTTCAGGACTCAACATTACCCTTGCTGTACAACTCAAGTGCTTTGACTTTTTACCTTCCCTATCTTTGAGGCCTTTGTTTCTGAGTGCTCTACTGGAACTCTCTGCTTTTTTCTACCTCTTTTCCTAATGAGTGTTTACTTATGCTCTGTTTTCCCAACATAATGGCACATTAATAGGCAGGAACACAGTACAGTTTGTCAGACTGGTCTAAGTATTCTGGCAATTTGGGAAAGCTGTTGCTCTCCTTGGCTGCATATAATGACCTACATGATGCAGGAGTGATAGAAGCAGTTGAGCATCAGGCACCCACTGACGTAGGGAAACCAGGACAGATAGGAAATGAGCCAGGATCACTATAGAAACAGAATGATCTGGTGGCAAAATTCAAAATGCTAATCGACTGGAGGCAGGCACAAAGGCAGTGAGTGCAACAGAGGAGAAGGGAAGCAGCTACCAGTGCCCTTCCTGATAAGGCAGTAAGGAATCCCACCACCTAAAATGCCATAGTAATGATTGTGGTTCCTGTCCCTCCACAGGGGTGGAAACAAGGGAGAGAAAAGTGTTTGGGTTGCAATATCAGTCACTCAGCCTTCTAGCCTTATTCCAGCTCCACTAGCACAGAGCAGGTATTCTAAACCTCATGGGGTCATCAGGAGCAGTTTGTGTGGTTCCTCTGTGTACATCTGTGTTAAACCATAATTTCCACTTTGTACGTGGAACTTCTCAGCCTCCTGGGCTTCCCTGTCACATGAGGTAATGGGAGAAGTCCTGTATCCTGTGTGGAGATGAAAAGATGTGGTCTCTGAGCTTCTGTGATGGTCCACTGAAATGGGATACCCCTGAGTGAAAGACCTGGTCCCTGCTCAAGGCAGATTTTTCACATCTAAACAGAGCAGCAGACTTCTTCTCAAGAGCTTTGATCATTTCACCTGGCTGTTCACAAAATCACCTGAAATAGTCATTTAGCAAATACACAGGGTAGGTTTTCAACTGATTGCTTCAGAGGAAGCTTAATCAGGACAACATAGAAGGAAGTGGATGAGCTGGCTAGAGGTGAGGCCACATACTAGAAACAGAAAACATATCTGATCTAAGCCTAGAAAATGCTTCCTCTGGGGAGGAAAATGAGAAACAGAAATGCATTCCAAAACTTTGTTTTATTTTAAGTGCCAAGTGAAGGTGAATTGTAAACTAGGGTCCTGATCAGAAGAAACCTGTAGAAAGGGAAAGTGATAGCCACCAATAGCTTCAGAGCCCCAGGGCACGTGGACAAAAATGTCTTTATAAGAAGATTCAGCAGACCCAAAGGAGTTGTTTCTGAGAGGCTAAAGAAAGGCACTGTGCTGGACTACAGCTGCTCACACCTAGGCATTTTCCACTTAAATTTCCACTGTAAGCACCTTGACTTCTCAAGTAATAGAGTACTAGGAAATTAATAATTCATGTTAGAAACCCATTACTCATTTCCATTGAAATGAAATTGCTCCCTACGTGGAGAGACTCTAATCATCATCTTAGAACCATAGAACGGCCCAGCTTGGAAGGGACCTCAAAGATCATCTAGTTCCAACCCAATCTTCTAACAATAACCTTCACTAACTGGTAACATTTCATATTCAAATATCCAGGAAGAGTCTCCTTCAGCAAAGACACCTTCTTGGTTGGATGCATTGAAGACAATGAAGGGACCACGATCAGTTGCTATGTAAACAGCCTGGTTAGTACACAGACTGGGATGTGACATAGAACCATACTTCTGCTTTCGTCTGATTCTTTCCTTCCCTCCTATGCTCATCTGGGTTCCAAACTTAATGAGAGTTAGGCCTTCTCCAAGGGATCAGAGGGAGAGTACATGGATGTGCCTGCAGCATTCAGAGGCTGCTGGAGCTGTCTGGGTGGTCAGCAGAGGTTCACAGAGGCTTGAGCAAAGGATTGTGAGATTCAGCTGCTCTGCTCTTGCTTCACCAGCCAATAAAAGTGGATCTCAGCCAAGTTCTGGCTGAAGGTGAAGTGAGTACAGGGAGAGAAAAAAAAGAATCCCTTTATATCATCTAATTTGATGTAAGAACAATATTATGAACTTGCTAAGGCACTGCACAGAGAATTGCCAGTTTGGAGGTAAAGTGTGATTATTTCACCACAGCCTGAGTTCTCTTCCAGGGAAGATAATCTTTAGTAGAGGTAGTCTCTACAATTAGCTTTCTTTTTATTCCTTACTGCCTGTTTGCCTGATGACCATCACCAAGGAATGGGAAGTCAGTTGTGGCCACCCTTCCCACCAACTGCTGGATCACTTTAGAGATCTGATTCCTTTTCAAGTGAATTGTTGGTGAATCAGGAGGGCTTGTTGAAAGGTAGACAGCACAAATACTTCCCAACAGTAAGATATACATCCACAGTGCCAAGAGCAAAATATTTCAATGTGGAAAAGAAATAATGACAAGTAGCAATATGACCTGACTTCCAATTCCACAGCATGAAGCCCATCAGCTGAACTGCATCAGGAAAGATGCTGGCTGCCCACAGCACCCTGAGATACTGTTCAGTCAAATAAGAGTAATTGCAAGTCTAGGAATGCTTCCAAGTAAATTTGCTTAATGATCTTAAACTCTAAGGAAGAGATGTCCACCTATTGCTTAATTATTTAATCTGTTAAAGGACATGTGCATAATGCAGCAGTTTGTCTGCTCATCAGCACAACCCAGCAGGAATATAACCCTAATTGTTCTCTGCTGCTTTCCCTTTGGGCTAACAAATGCAATCAAGGGCTGCTACAGCCTGCTAGAATCCCAGAATCCCAGAATGGGAGGGGCTGGAAGGGACCTCTGGAGATCAGCTAGTCCACCCCCCCTGCCACAGCAGCCTCACCTACAGCAGCTTGCACAGGATCACATCCAGGTGGGTGTGGAATGTCTCCAGAGATGGAGACTCCACCACCTCTCTGGGCCATGCTCTACCACCCTCAAAGGAAGTTTTTAGATGGAACTTCCTCTGTTCCAGTTTGTGCCTGTTACCTCTAGTCCTGTCTCTGGGCACCACTGAAAAAAACCTGGCCCCATCCTCCTGACACCCAGTTGAAAAGCTCCACTCTCAGTCTTCTCCTCTCCAGGCTTAGCAGCCCCAGCTCTCTCAGCCTTTCCCCAGCACAGAGATGTTCCAGTCCCCTCAGCATTTCTGCAGCCCTTTTCTGTTCCCTCTCCAGAAGTTCCCTGACCTTCTTGACCAGGGGAGCCCAGAACTGGAGCCAGGACTCCAGCTGTGGCCTGACTAGGGCAGAGTAGAGGGGAAGGAGAACCTCTCTTGACCTGCTGGCCACACTCTTCTTGGTGAACCCCAGGATGCCCCTGGCCTTCTTGGCCAGAGGGCCACTGTCCCACAGTCATAGGACACTGGACCTGCTCCAAGAGGCAGTGGCCATCTCATAGCCTGGTAGCTAGCTGACTCACCTTCACTGACAAAATGAAATAGTCCCCACAGAGTACAGCACCTTAACTGCATGGGGCTGGGCTTGTCCCAGTCCTGAGTCTTCTCTGGTGTGACCAAGTATCCAATTTAAAAGCTTCCCTTTGGTGGCAGGGCTGGGAAGACAGGCTTTGCAGATTTCTCTGTCTGACACATCACACAGGTCAGTGATCCTTAGCTATGTGTTTGTGCATTTTGCATGTTTTTATGTGGACATTATAGATTAAAGACCAAGCATTCATAAACTGCATACATAAACCCCTCTAAATTAACTCCCCTGGCTGTTCTGTGGTGATAGAGATACTGTGTGAATGTCCACATCAGGGGGCTATTCCTGCAGGTGAGTAAAGGTTTTGTCTTGTTTCCTTTGATTAAGTTTTTCTAGAACTTCCTCCTGGTCAGCTCAGGTCTGGGAGGAGGCTGAGGGGCCTGGAGGACTGGAGAGTAATTTCCTGTTCTGCTGCTTTGTATTCTCAGTTCAGATCCATGGAAATTAAGGAGCAATGTGGTTACACAAATTAAGATAGCAGAGCAGCAAGCCATGAGATGGAAATGGAAAAGCAATGAGCCAGGTCAAGTTTAGTCACACAACACAGAGGTACACAGGCCAGTCCTAGGCTGACTTGTCTGAGCAGGGAAAAAGAAAAAAGTAATGGTTTTATTTCAGGTTTCTGGGATCACTCTGAATCAAAATGGTTGGGGCTGCTCCTGAAGATTTTAGTGGGCTTTACTCTGGTCTCCACAGCAGGAAAGACCAGACTGCAAACTCAGGTACCTGAGTCCTCTCAGGATCTCCAAAGCATGAACTCTTTTTCACTCCTGAAGTCCTAGGGAGAGGACTAAGCCAAAGCAACTGATCCACAGCCAGTGGAGCTGGGGAAGCTGATTTCTCATGGCTCTGTGAAGTGTATCCTTTAAAATGCTTTCACCATGATACACTCAGCTCACCCTTAGGTTGTTTGCCTTGCTGCTGTGGTACTTACAGAATCACAGACTTATTCTCGTTGGAAAAGCCCTCTGAGATCATCCAGTCCAAGCATCCACCCAACAGTCCTGTGTTCACCACTAACCCATGGCCCCAAGCACCACATCAAACCATGGGGTTTGAACCCCTCCAGGGATGGTGACTCCAGCACCTCCCTGGGCAGCCTGGGCCAATGCCTGAGAACCCTCTGGGGGAAGAAATTCTCCCTAATATCCAACCTGAACCTCCCTTGGGGCAATTTGCAGCCATTTCCTCTGGTCCTATCACTTATTTTTTACTGCTGAATATCTGCATCTCCTTTTCCCTTTGGTTTTGCTTTTTGCTCTCTGTCTTTTGTTTCCCCACTGCCTACTCTTTGTCTGAGCAGAATGAGCTATGGTGGATTTAAGCTTGGATTTTTCTGTTCCTTGCTCTTCTATAACCTCCTAGAGCTGAGAGACTAGGCTAAAATATTTGCATTTAGAAAGCAGAGCTTGCCTGGGCTGTGGGTGCACAGCCTAAACCTGGCACTCACAACAATCAGTGCCTTCATTTTCTGCTGTGACCAAAAAGAAATAGATTGCACTTACTGTGAACCTCAGGGGGTTAAGGAAACTCCTTAGTGCTCTTTTTTAAACTGTCTTCTGTAACAAGGGGAAACAGGCAATCAGTCAGCAAAATATTGTTCTCAAATTCATTGCAATGTACAAGAAGAGGAACCCATTTCAAAAATAAAGCTGATCACTTGGCTTGCAGGGAAACAGATGGGCAGGGATGGCACAACTAGCTCCAGTGAAACATAAACCCAAAGTGAATTCAATGCTGTTGGGATGAAAATGAAACATTTCACTTTTTTCTACTGAAGTGAGAAACAGTCCCACTTATAAAGGAGAATTATTCACTCTGTACTGTAGTGTAAGACAAAATCTATCACCCTGGGAGGAGCTATTGCTAGGCTGTAGAGATCCATGGTCTCACCAGGAGAATGGGCTGTCTCACTGATGGGAGAACTACAAATCTAACTTAAAATTCAGGAGATCTGGACAGAAAAAGAATGCTTTCAGTACTTACATGTTTTAAAGGATTGCTGAAGAGGTAGAACAAACAGAACAAATGCTTTGGAAATGGGTTCATGTTGCAAATCCTTTTTCTTTTTCAGGGTAAACTTGCTATGAGATTTCAGCAGGTTTTTGTTTCAGTAAATCTTGCTGTCATCATTAATTACAGTTGTGTTTCCACCAGCATCAGATGTTCCTCTAGAATCTATCACTTTCAAACAGCAAGTTCTGTAATAAGACTGAAACTGCTGACTGTCAGTTAATTCCCACAGTAATTAATTCAGTATTATTTATATCAGTGGAACCCAGAGAGACCTCAGCTGAGACTGAGGGTCTTTGTGCTAGATATTATCTAAGGGGAACTTGGATATCTTAACCACATTAGCCTACCTCAGCTGAGGCCACTCTGCAGCATGTCAGCTGGGCTGCAGTCATCAGCCTTTTGTGAGAGCAATTTGGAGAGGATGAGCCGATAGCTCCAGGTGCTCCTGAGCTGATCTGAGCTCCCAGCCAGCTGCAGGAGAAACTCTTTATCCATTCTGGGCACTGTGCTGACTCTGAGGGCGTGTGAAAAGCCCTGGAAGGTTAACCACAGGACAGGACCACTTGTAAGCCTCAGATAAGTTGTTAAGTTGTATCTTATTTGTATCTTTCTGAGGTTCAGAAACTGATACACTTGAGTGTTAGTAACCTACAGTGCTGCTGTTTGGGCTGTCACATGCTGATGTTACTTGATTTGAGGAAGACATCTTGCTACTGACACTGATTTTACAGAAGAGCCAAAATTAGCAAGAATCTTTGTCCAAAGGGATTATTATAGTCTAAATAAAGAAACAATAGACAGATGTGCTAGGAGAAGGGGGAAAATATCTGCTTTGTTTGCTAGGAATTTGAAATATCTTCTTTATTCACCAGGAACATGAAGATTAAGACTGAAAATCTCTTTCTGTGCAGGTCAGGGGGAATCTTGCCAGGGACAGCCACTGGATCAGGCTTTTAGCCACCAGGATGATGCTGCAGTGCTCCAGGCAGCCTAGAGCAGAGACAGCAATTGAAAGCAGGTTTTCTGAGCTCTGGACCAGAAAAAAAGACTATAGGAACACTTGTCTTGGCTGGAGTTTGGCAGGCATGTGACCTTTGGACTGATTAGCCCACCACCAATCTAATTCCATCTACACAGCAGTGGGGGCAGCTACAACCATTTCCACCCCAATGCTGACATGTGGAACTTGGGCCAACACCAGAAAGTGCCTGAGGGGATGTGTGTATGCTTCAGAAGGAGCAGACTACCAGTTTGATAACCACTCCAGCAGGCTCATCAGGGTGTCCTCTGCCATGCATTTTTTACCATCTGGTTCTAATCAATCTTTGTGTGGCACCATGCCTACCACACACAGGTTCCTGCACAGTGGCTCTTCATTATTGCAGTCACTGTGTCCTCACAATGTCATGGAGTGCCTGGGGGAGGTCTCCTAAATGTATGTGCTCTGGTGAGGAGCAGAGGGTAAGGGAAATGTTTGTGATGGCCTTCACTTTGTTGCAGCTGGCTGTGGTAGCTTGAGTCACCTCCCCCACAGTTCAGCAACATCTGAGCATTACAGAGGACATTTCTCAGCTGGAGAACGACCACTACCTTGCAGCACAGAGTGAAGGGAGTGGGGTGAAGAGAAGCAGCATGCAGTACTGATGGAGGGAGAGATGATGCCAGTGGAGTTATACAAGTCACTTTCCATGGGCAGAGTTCTTAGAATCGTAGAATCATTCTGGTTGGAAAAGACCTCTAAGAACAACAAGTCCAACCATCAACCTATCAGAACCATGCCACTAAGCACTACACCTATACACTTTTTGAACCCCTCCAGGGATGGTGACTCCACCACTTCCACAGGGAACCTGTTCCAATGTTTAACAACTCTTTCAGGGAAGAAATTTTTCCTAGTATCCAATGTGAACCTGCTCTGGTGCAACTTAAGGCCATTTCCTCTTGTCCTCTCACTGGTGACCTGGGAGAAGCCTCACCTTACTCCAGCCTCCTTTCAGGTAGTTCAGAAGAGTCAAAATGTGAAGGGTGCCTGAATGAAGAGGCCAGCCCCATGGAACTGGGCAGTCAAAATCAGAAGTTCACAAGTCATTGCTGTACTTCCACACGTGGAACACATCTTCAGCTGAGTTACTTTAAATCTGGTAACTTCTCCTTCACATTGCTTTCTGTGAGCCTTGTTTCACACTCTGTGTCAGATGCTGGGGGTTTTGCATGTGTTATGATCCTTTGTTTTTGTTTTGGGGGGTAGCTCACTCTGTGTGTGACTGCTCCCCTGTGCAATAAAAGGTTCCTGTTGCATGCTTTACTTGTAACCACAGGAAAGAGCCAGATGTGCCTGCAGCAGGCAGGATGTGTCTTGAGGCTAATCTCTCCTCTGAGGCTCTTGTGGTTTGGGTTTCAGTGAATTTCTCAAGATTTTGCTCTGAGGTTTGGGGTTTGGTTTTATTTGTGGTGAGTTGGGTTTGTTTGGTTTTGGTTTTCTTTTCATTCCTATTTTTTTTGTTTGGTTTATTTTAGTTTTGTCTTGTTTGGGTTTTTGTTGCTGTTTTTTTTTGGTTGGGTTTTGTTGCCCATCTTGCACATGAAGGAACTTTTAATGGTTGAAACTCCTTGTCCATTATAACCTTTCTGTGGAATAAAACACTACTGCACCCACCCAGAACTTCCTTGCAGAATGCAAGAAGATGGAGGAGAGGTTTCCTGAGACCCTTGCAGCACCTGATTCCTGTAGCTCTGGGCTTCTCCTGCTGTTGGGGTGTGGGAGCCACACAGGAGGTGTGGATCTGTGCTGAGTGCTCCCCTGTGAATTAGAGTTTGTCTTTTGCCATCTGGCTGCCTGATAATGAGTCCTTCTTTTTATCAGATGAATGGCACTTGTCTTCCTTCCCTCAGAACATATGCAAAACTCTCTGTTTTGGAAAGGTTTGTTTTCCAATTCCAATAATCAAAAACTAGCCAGAAAGCAGAGTCCTTCTGCAGTCACATGTGTGTCTGCCCCTCCTGAGGAAGTTCTAGACCATGATGAGGTCTCCCCTCAGTCTCCTCTTCCCCAGGCTGCACAAAACAAGTGACTTCAGGCACTCCTCAGATGGCTTCCCCTCTAGAGCCTTCACCATAAGGGTTCCCAGCTCCTGCACATTCAGACACAAAGTCAAAGATCAGAGTAACCTGTTGCTAAGGACAGCCTTTATGTGTTTTGTGATCTACTTCCATAACAAAACCCTATCTCAGTAGATCCATCACTCCCTACCTCCCTGCTCCTCCCTGAAGCAGGTCACAGAGCTCCAGAAGCAGCACAGTGAGATCCAGCACCAAATGTCTCTGCCCATGACCTGCTTCAGGCTGTGAACCAAAACATCTCTCTCAGCAGACACAGTCTCAGGGTGACCTGCTTTCAGCCCAGGCCAGCATCATTCAGCAGCTGGAGACCCATGAGCCTAGGTAGCCCAGATGCAAACTCAGCCCTGATCCCCAACCACCACTGCTGCTGCTGCTGAATTCTTTCACAGCTTCTCTTCCAAACTGCATCAAGCTGCTCCCTGCTTGGAGACCATCCTAGTGACCTTCATACCAGAGGTCAGCCTTCAAATGGCCAAACTGCTGCTGGTTACCGCTGGCCTTCCCTGCAAGCACAGTCCAGCACACAGCTAGTTTGGATTTAGTACCAGAAGGCATCCAGTGTTCACATAAATCAACTATTTAGTACCATTACCTGAAAAAAAATTCATTCAGCATCCAGAACTGTGAGAAGAATAAAGTAGGGTCAAGATAATGTCCTATTCTTTATTATGTCTTTTCCTTTGTTTCCACTTCAAACACCTGAAGTCAGCTCCTCAGGTTGCAGCATTTCAGTCTCATGACATTCTGAAATCTGGCTAAAGGAGATAGATTAAAAAATATAGTTTACAATTCTCTATTTCTGTCCAGGCTCCCTAAGATGCCATTTCAAATGTACCTGGGGAAGCTCTGCAGGGAAAACAGACTGGCAAATGCCCAGGGTTTCTTTTTGGTCCTGATTAAAGTCAGGGTGGACAGAGGTGTTGTGTTGGACTGTGTTAAGAACAGGAGGTAGACTTTGGGGTGTGGACTCTCCAGGAACATCTAGTTGTCTTAGCTGCTGCTCAGTCACCTTCAAGAACTTCTATTCTAGTCCCTATGACACAACACTTGGGTTTTCCTGACTCTGTGTATTTGTGATGAGCACATTATCCATCACATCCAGGAGGGAAAACAAAGAGTCAGATTCTGATTCCCCTTGCAGGGACATAAATCCACAAAGGCTAATGGAATTATTGTGGATTTATGCTCTGGTGAGTGCAGGATTTCCCCTAGCAGCTCTATAAATTCTCTAGTTTTCAGCAGAGCAGGACAGATATATATTCACCATCTAAGTCCTGAGCCATCTGGTTTCTCTGGGAGCCCAGGAGCTTTGGAGGCAGCTCTTTCTGGCTTTAATTGGATAGGGTTAGTTATTTCTTTCCCCATTCCTGCCAATGATTTCTCCCCTACAAATGTTAATTACTTCATGAGCTGTGCAGCACTTGACTGGATGTTACTCCATTAAATCGAGGAGACTACATAAAAGGCTGAACTGATGGCAGCTGATGGAAGAGGAGGAAACAAAGCCACAAGATCTGCAGCCAGCAGAATGGCAGAAGGACTTGTGGCAGCCAAAGGACTGCTAGCAAAGGAAAGTCTTTGGAACTAAAGGTGAAACACAAGCTAAAATGGAAATTCTTGATGGTAAACCATCAGTGGAGCAACAGAGTGAAGCAGGGAACAGGCACTCCCTAGGCATAGCAGCAGAGATCACAGAGCACCTCCAAGACAGAGACTGTGGCCTTCTGTGTGAATATGTAGCCAGGGCTGCACAACTGGCAGAGGGAGAGGGAAAGGGAGATTTGTTTGGGTTTTTTATTTACAACAGCTGTTATTTCACAGGCCTGTCAAGACCACATGAATTTCCAGAGGTTCTCTTGGAAAGCAGAGAGACTTTTCTCCAAGTAGTTGATAAGTCTTAGAAAGGTTTTCCTCAGCTTGAGGAGGCACTGAGGTTTAAAGGGCACAGAGCAGCATTTCAGAAGTGCCTACCTTGTTTGCAGTTGGACTGTAGCAGAGCTCCTGGCATGTGTTGTGCTCTCCTGGTTCCAGCAGTGCAGGAGAGGAGAAGGGAATTGACAGGTTCTGGAAGGTCAACGGAGTGTTAGCCAATGCTCAGTCACCCCAGCCCTTCGATCAGCTCAGCCTGCCAGCATGTGTTTTTCCAGGAGAAATTATGTGATGGTACCCAGCAGCTTTGACCTCACTTTACCTTTAGGATAACTTTATCCTTCCGTTGTTTGTCTTCTAAAAATAAATAATAATAAAAATAAAAGCTGTTTTTAGAATAACAGCCATGGAATGTTGCCTCCCTGGGGACTGCTTATGCAAAACAGTTTTTACCTTCTGGTTTACTTTGCAGAGATGATGAGCCCAGAAAAGTTAGAAATACTTTGAGAAGAGAAGAGAAAACTTTTCTTTTGCTTTGCTTTGCCTGCAGCTGGTCAGGGTTATCATCCCTCCCCTCCCACACTCACAGATGCTCAGTGTAGCCTCAGAGAGGGTTGCTCCCTCACCTGGTTCTGTCACGATGACCTGGCTTAGGGAAACACTCTATGGCAGCACTGTTTATTTATCTTTGTCCTTTTTAACCTGTATCATCCAGAGAGAATTGCATCAGAGAGCAAGGGAGCAGTGCCTTCTATAATCATGCCAGTATCAGTCTGATCCAAGCTTGCTACAGAAGGAATCCTTCCAGCACCTGGGCTTCTTGAGCCAGCCTCAGTTGCTCTAGCACCTGCAGCAGGAAATCTGTTGGAAACAGGGGGAAGATAAAAAGGCTGGGAAAGCTAAAGTGCTCATCTCTGGTCTGTACCAGGTTAGAAATGGTTTTGTTCCACGGGAAGGGAGCAAGAATCTGATCTCATAATCATAGAATCATAGAACTGCCAAAGTGGAAAGGGACCTTCAAGATCATCTAGCTCCATCCCCCCTGCCTGCCAGGGACACCTCCCACTAGAGCAGGTTGCCCACAGCCCCATCCAGCCTTAAAAGCTTCCAGGGATGAGGCTTCCACAGCCTTTCTGGGCAACCTGTTCCAGTGTCTCAGCACCCTAACAGTGAAGAACTTCCTCCTAATATCCAATCTAAATCTCCCCTCCTCTAGTCTGCATCCATTCCCCCTAGTCCTATCACAACCTGACCTCCTAAACAGTCCCTCCCCAGCTTTCTTAATAATGTTAATCACACTTCCTACAGTTTCTTTGGTTTCTTCTTCCTTTTCTTTTCCCCTCTCCCCAAATTTCAGTATCAATAAATCATCCAAATGCTTTGACAGAAACTGATGCAAAGAAATCTGAAGAGGAGCTGTTCCACCACCAACCCCCAGCAACCCTTGTTGTAACAGGATTCAGTGACAGCTTCCAACATGGAGCAATGACTCCTGTGGAAGAGGTAGAACTTGAAATATTGTTACCTCCATCAACAAATTTATTCAGACCCCAAAGATTTTTTTACCAGTGTTTTTTAGCTAAGACTCTGAGGGGGTTTTGTGCCTGTACCAATGTGTTTCCCACCTGGAGAAAGTGCTCTCAAACAACAGAAGAATGTAATGGAAAGCACATTTTGAAGATCCTAGTACCCTGAAACTTACTGCTCTGCTAATAGAAAGCTTGGTCTTTGTGCAGTGTTTTCTTGTTATATCTCTCTTTATTTAATCTCTCTCTCTGTAAATCCTCCTCATATTAAGTAATTATAAACAGTGCAATTGGCTAGTCTCTAATTAGGAGAGTGCTCAGTGATGTGTGAAGCACAGGTTAATGTGGAGCAAGTCTGTAGATCACCCAGCCCAGGGCTCAGCAGATTGGATTGTGCTCCTTAGGCAATGGCTTTGGAGCCTGTGTCACATAATGAAATCAAACCAGTGTCATTACAGCCAGCCTGGTAATTAATAAGAACAAAACATACAGTCACTAAGCAAGTCAGGGCTGTGCTGTTAAAACACCACACGACTGAGGTTTAGCAGGTTTTTTTTTTTACAACATGAACTATTTGGTGTGGAAAAAGGCTGAAAACAGCCAAGAAACAAAAGATTTCTAACTAATATCCCCCCTTGTGCTAGCAGAAGCTAAGGGAAGTTACATAATGATTCCTGGGGAACAGCTACTCATTAGCTCCCCAATTAATTCAATCACATACAAAGAAGTAACTGTCTGGTAAAGGAAACCAGCAAAGGCTGCCCATGAAGGTTATGCCTGAAGTGAGTGAGATGCCTCCTTTCACTTCTGCTCTCTAAAGGGCTGAAACCCAAGGTGTGGCCGGGATTTGGGGTGGAAATCCATCAAACCCATCCCCATTTCATTCCTGGCACCCTGCTGCCTGAAAGGGCTTCAGCTAGGAGAGGATTTTGTGCACCAAGCTGGCAGCAGCCCAGGGGCTGTAGGCTTTGTTTCTGCTTTCAGGAGGATGATTTTTTGTTGTGCTTTTGTTTAATTCCAGGCTGTTTGGTGAGCACCGTGCCCTCCATATGTTTGCTTGTAGGTTTTGGTTTTGTTATGTTTTGTTTTGTTCCCTAAGAATCCTCCCCTTTACAAATCAAGGAATTACTTTGGTGCCTCAGTTTCCCTTTCTGTAATCATTTTCTTCCTCTTGAGGTTTTCAGCCAGAGCTGGGTATTGTTACCAGGGACTCAAGGACTCCTGTGCTTGGAACAGGCTGCCTAGGGAGGTGGTGGAGTCTCTATCTCTGGAGACATTCCACACCCACCTGGACACCATCCTGTGCAGCCTGCACTAGGTGACTCCACTCTGCCAGGGAGGTTGGAACTAGATCACCTCCAGAGGTCCCTTCCAATCCCTAACACTCTGGGATTCTGGGGTTCCAGAAATGGGGTTTATCTAACCAGCTGGGGAGCTGAAAGCGGCTGGGGCAGATTCCTCATGACCTGTGCAAAGAACGCTTGTTGGCCCTGGTAATTCCTTACCTTCATTTTCCTCTCTGGCAGGGTTGTGATATTGTATTGTTTGTTATCATTGTTGAAGTTTTCATCATTTGTTTGCCATTAAATTAATCCTTTTAGGGTTTTTTTTTTTGGTCTTGATTTTAATGATGCCTGGTGCTGATGAGTTCCACCAGCATCTGTGCAGTCACTGACCCCGTTTTGAACCCCTCTTCTTCTTCCTGTTTATATCTCTGCTGAGCAGAACTGAGCACAGCATGCCAGGAGAGATTGATTTACACAATATTGGATTACTTTCAGTTGTATTTTCTACCCCATTCCTTCCATATTCTGACTTTGCTTTTAGGACCCCTCACTGGATAGCACTGACTCCACGGTGCCAAAGTCTTTGTCCAGTGCCGACCCAATCCAAGCCATGTTTGGCCACACTAGCAACAGAGAAGTACCTTTTTCTTTCAATGCATATTGCACTTCACTTCTTTTTAAAAGTATTATGGCTCTAAACTCTTCCCCCCAATACTACCTAATTTTAAACCACAAGTTTTGCTCCCTCATTTTGCTATCTGAAAAAGAAAACTGGTTAACTCTTTCACCTTCTGCCTCCTATCTGATTCCTGATCCAGGAGAATACTTTTCCTCTTGCTTCCAACCCTGGTGCAATGGCCATGGGGCTAATTTAAGAGAGATTTCATTACAGATATGAGACTCCCCATGCTGATTACAAACCATTCCTTCAGTCTGTGCACAGGGAATTCTCCTGTGTTAGAAGGATGAAGTTTTCCAGCTTTTCCTCCATAGGGCATTTATAATCTCAGAACCCTTGAGGTTGGAAGAGACCTCTAAGATCACCAAGTCCAACCATCAACCTAGCACAACCATGCCACTGAAACATGTCCCTGAGCACCACATCTCCATATTTTATCATGCCAGTACTGAACCATATCACAGCCATTCAGCATTTTGCAGCTTGAACTCTTTAATTCAGATCACCTGGCAGTGAAGCAAAGCTTATCCCCAGCTCATCTATGAAGCTTTCTCTCAATGTTTCCTACACCCCAACCCTCCCTAGAGCTGAAGTACCACAGTAGCTGGTTCTACTGTAAGTTCAACATTCATTTTAGCTTCCAGGCTGTAGTCCCATGCTATGTTAATTCACAGCAGCCAAAAATATGGCCCAATAGTGCTGTTTGGTTGCATCTCCTCTCCTCTCCAAACAAAACAAAGCACCTCAGTGCTTGGAGAACACATTTGTCACATCTACAGTGCTCCTTAATAACACATTGACAGAGGATGATATCTAGATGAGTGCCTTTAATCTGTTCCAAACACAGCTCACAGTGCACTGCAATACCTCTTTGATTGTATATGAAGCATATTAATAGCAATTCCAGAGCTAAGTTTAGTTGTGTTCCATTACTTCTGGCTTTTTCCCTCCTGCTTCAAAAGCAATAGCAGAAAGTCCCAGCTATACCTTCTCAGCACATCCTAATTATCAGTTTTCCAAAGGCAAAATCATGTTAATAAACTGGAAAGCTTCATCTACTGCAAATCCTGGTCTTAATATCTTCACCAACAACCTGGATGAGAGGATGGAGTGCAGCCTCAGTAAGTTTGCAGATGACACCAAGTTAGGTGGAAGTGTTGATCTGCTGGGGGGTAGGAAGGTTATGCAGAGGGATCTGGACAGGCTGGATCAGTGGATGAGGCCAATGGAATGGGGTTCAACAAGGCCAAGAGCTGGGTCCTGAAGATGACTCTGCCTAGGTCTTGGTGGTGAGAACAGAGAATTCCCAAGGCTGCATCAAAAGCAGCAGGACCTGAATGCCTTTATGTGAGAGTTCTGCAGTTGGAAACAGCATCAAAGAACAGAATGAATCATTCATCCTACATGGAGAGAGCAGCAGAGGTAAATTCAGGTCTCCAGGCTAAGAACTTCAGACATCTGTGTCATTAGAGGTGGAGGAGGAAAATGCCTCACAGGCATCTGGGTCGGTGGTAAATCTTCTCCATTAAAGGGGAGGAGAAGCTAATTCCTGCATTTCTGGCTGCAAAATCCCTGCCTCAAGGACAAGGTCATGTCTAAATCCTCCCCTTTGGTCAATCTGTGTAGCACAGCATTAGAAAGAGAGGCTGTTGTTAGCCTCTCTAGTGCATGGGAATAACAGAATCCTTAAGGTTGGAAGAGATCTTTGAGATCATCAAGTCCAATCATCAACCTGTCACCCCCATGCCACTAAACCATGGCCCTAAGTGCCACATCTAGATGTTTTTTGAAGCCCTCCAGGGATGGTGACTCCAGCACTGCCCTGGGCAGCCTGGGCCAACGCCTGACAACTCTTGCTGGGAAGAAATTCTTCCTAATCCCCAGCCTAAACCTCCCCTGGAAGATTAGCTTAAACCACACATCAGCACATCAGAGTGGAGAGCTATGCTAGCAAGCACTTGTCCTTTTTCCACTCTGTCTGCTTGGTAATTGCCCAATCCTCTAGTCTGTCCAGATCTCTCTCGGAGGGAGAGGAAAACCCAAGTGCCTCTTCACTGACCCATTTCAATGCTGTGGCCATGGCATCTGATAAGATGTTTTCATGTCCACCCAGGGTCATACTAGGATGAGCTGGGAAGGCTTTTTGCATCTGAACTCAGCTAGGACCATTACCAGAACCCTGCCATTCCCACTGAGTAACAACACAGAAGTTGCAGAGGGTAGAAAGAGGCCCATGAATAGGTCAGGTCATGAAAGACACAGCTTAGGATATGGAGACTGAGGAGCACCATTGGATTTTTTTAAGATCTGACCTATGAACAAAGCTTTTGTTCATGTGCTGGTAGGTTTTCCAGCTTGCAGACAAAGCCACTGGAACATTCAGCTGAAGATAAGGGTGGAGGGAAACCCCAGTTTTGAACCCTAAAGTAAGATGCAATTTCCTGACTGTGAAGGTAGCTAAACATTGGGTCAGCTTATCAGGAGGTTCTAATTCCATCACAACCTTAGGTCTTCAGGAAAAGATGATGTGTCTTCCTCTAAAGTATGCTTTAAGCCAGCTTCTGAGCAAAAGCCTGCAGAGAGGGAAGGTCAGACCAGGTGATCACACTGGTCCCTACTGGCCATCACCTCCACGAGAGGAAACTGTGAAGAGCAGAGCTGAGATCCCATTAATAACGTTTTGAAACTGAAAGCTTTTTATTCCTGTTGAGTTTTGCTTCTTTTTCTTTTGGCCATGAGAGTGATTACCAATTCCTCAGAGGAGAGTTTACAGTAAACAGGCAGAAGAGCTGAGCACTAACAGTTAAAGCTCAAGTATCATCTTACCAGCAAGGCTTCGTGCAGAGCCTGTGGTGGAATTATGTCATTTGGAACAAGTAATGCCTATAATCCACTTACCCCCTTCAGTTTTGGTTCCTTTTAGTATTAATTCAACTTCTAATACTATTGGAAAAACACAGCTGCTTCTTGTTGGGGAGATAGTGATTTTCTCTCTATTTACAGGAATAATTGATTCAGGGAGATGTCATCTATAAATCTGGTTTTCAAGATGAAATTATACAGTGAATCATGGCTCTCCAAGCTGCTTCCAGGGAATGTGTCTCACTAACCCTTTTTTTCCCCTCACCGTCCTGTGGATGGTTCTGTTCCAAATGTGATTAAAAGGCTCCTGTCAAGATGGAGACATGAGGATTAATCTTGATATGAACTGCCTGGTTCCACTGGGAAGCTTCTCCCTTCGTGTTCTGTGTGACCTGGAGCTGATCAGTGTTCATGCAGTGACTGCCAAGGGGCATTCATGGACAAAACTGAAGCCTAAGACCAGAGAGGAAATACATGCAGGGGTATTTATAAAGCATAATAGGTTTTTATTTAAGGAGGTTATGAAGGACTTTGTGGTTCAACATCAAACTATCCAGACCTACGTGCAGTGAGTGAAAGTTCTGTATCACAGATAATCTTGAAGCAGCTACAAGGTCTTGGCTGGACACCTCCAGCTTCCTCTGGCCAGGACTTTAGAGACCATACTGCTTAAATGATCCTTTCTCTCTTTTTTGTTTCAAAGGACCTTGATACATTTTTGGAATTGGAAAATTCTCATTTATTCAGCAATGTCCCAGCCTGTTCTGGTACAACTTTGTTTCCACAGGCTCCACCAAAAGCAGGAATGAAATTCCTCTACACTGCATCAAACATCTCCCACCCACACCTAAGCCACATGACTGCCCTGCTCCAAAACCTGCACTAGCAGCAGTGACACTTGCCTAAGAGCTTGGAGATGTGCAATGTCCCATCCTCTCTGAAGGCAGAACAATCATTCCACCTCTTTCTTGTCACAACATGCAGAGAACTAATTTAACTGATGACTGCCAGAGGAAAAAAAAGGAGGGGTTTGAGAAGGCAAATCTAGTTCTAGTACTCTTAAAAGTATCTCCTAGATAAGACATCCAAATAATGATTGAATGCTATTTATAGCCCAGCTTCCTTCACAATGCAGCACTCTAGGAAAACACAGTGGTCAATACTAATTAGTACAACTCCATTGTGCACAAAAGCATAGGAAGCACAATAGTGATACCAAAAATGGATACAAAAAGCCTCCAAAGGCAAAAAGAACAACAAAAAAACCACCAAAACCCCAGCAACCTGTAAAATCTAAGCAACTTTTGCCAGTCTAATTCCATAGATGACTTTGCTACTTTGCAGAGGTCCTGGAGGAATGCCCCAGAATGTGTGCTCTTCTGGTGAGGGCACCTTCCCTCCCATGTGTCCCACATGTCTCCCTCTGCTCTCAGCAGGCCCAGCAGTGATGCTGGGCACAGGGGAAATTGGTAGAAGCAAGAGCAACCCTGAGGCTACTGAGTTGAAACTGAAAAGTAGATCAGCACAGAGCTGGGCTAGGACCAAGCAGCAGTGACATGGCTTAAAGCCACCACTGCAAACTGTTCCTGAGTGATACTTTTGCCCTTCAGGTACCTGGAGAGGATTTGGGTCATTAGCTCCTGTTGTGAGATAATCAAGCTGGTTAGCAGGGGAACTGCCCAGGCTCACACAGCAACAGTCTTAAAAGTATTGTTTTATAATTAAATAGACACTTGAAAAGTAACAGTTTCTACACAAACAACATTCATGATCTTCCCTCAGACATGAGAAATGTCCTCCTGGACTGGGCACTGGGGAGGCCACACCTCGTATTGGGTTCAGTTTTGGGCTCCTCACTCCAAGGAGGACACTGAGCAGCTGGAGTGTGTCCAGAGAAGGGCAAGGAAGCTGGGGAAGGGTCTAGAGCACAAGTGTTGTGAGGAGCAGCTGAGGGAATTGGGCTTGGTTAGTCTGGAGAAGAGGAGGCTCAGGGGAGACCTTCTCACTCTCTGCAGCTCCCTGAAAGGAGGTGGTAGTAAGGCAAGGCGTGGTCTCTTCTCCCACATAACAAAATGGCTTCAAGCTGCACCAGGGCAGGCTCAGATTAGATATTAGGAAGAATTTCTTCCCTGAGAAGGTTCTCAGGCATTGGCCCAGGCTGCCCAGGGAGGTGCTGGAGTCACCATCCCTGGAGGGGTTCAGAAACCCTGGAGATGTGGTGCCTGGGGCCATGGTTTAGTGGTGAGCATGGGAGTGTTGGGTGGATGCTTGGACTGGATGATCTGAGAGGGCTTTTCCAACCAGAATGGTTCTGTGATTCTATGTTATTTTAAAGTAGCTTTGCACATCCCTTAAAGCTATGAAAACTGTTAATAATATGACATGATAGCCAAAGAGATCAAGTGCAGTAAGTACAACTCTTCCTAATGTGCTAAGTTCCCTCTCTTCAAGCACCTTCTGTGCTTCTTCCTGGCACAGTATTTGTCTAACAGCAACTGTGTTGAATCTGCTTAAATGCCACCAGTAAGGCTCCAGTGGAGAAGACAGTGCCCAAGGGATGAACAGCTTCTGCAGATGGGGTAGCATTGAGTCCTGGAGTAAATCATTGCACACTTTCAGTGTATCCTACACACGTAGGGATAGAATCATAGACTCACTGTGGTTGGGAAAGACCTCTGAGATCACCAAGCCCAACTGCCAAGCTATCACCACCATGCCCCTAAACCATGTCACTAAGTGCCACATCTTATGCCTGAGGAGTGTTGTAAAATATCCTCTTTTCAACTGAAGGACTGCAAAAGCTACAGCCACATCATTTCCCCTTTGGGAGACTCTGCCTGTTGTCCTGTGTGTGCTGATGTGTAGATCCTGGGCCTCCTTTTCCTCCCTTTCCTTTCAACTCTTATCTCACTTAAACTTGGACATGCTGGCAGGGCTCAGCACTCTGTTACCCAATATCTATTTGCCATCAGTTCTGGTGGGTTTTTAACTGAAAGCTCCTCAGAAAAAGCAGCAGCTGTGAGCTGTCAGTCTGGCAGGCACCGAATGCTGTCCACTGTGGCTCCTGTGTGGGCTGCCATGGGCCATATCCTGAGGGACTAGTGTAGAAATGAATGAATCCCACTCCACCCATCCAAAAGTGGGGGTCCAGGCTGAACTTGAGATCACTGCAGTGATCACAGGCAGTTGCAAAGGCAGATTCAGGTCACTCTGAAAGAGGTGTCTGAGCTAGAGGAGAAGAACTGATCCCTGGAGGCACCTACATGCTATCACTGCATGGAGAGGGAGCTGAAACATTTGTGATGACCAAGCATCTCTCTTCCAGATGGTCTAACGTGGGTGAGATGAATCCAGCCCTCGCCTTCCTGCTCAGATGTTGAAACCATTAAAAGACAAACTCTTCAGTGCAACAGAGAGCTACCTCAGATGACATCTTTAACTCTCTAGGATGCTGAGGAGCTTGCATGATGGAGTGATCCTGGGTGCAGAGAAATACCAAGGACTAACCCACAGGAAACCCCAGGCACTGGCTCTTCTCTGATCTCATGGGGGAATGGGAACCAAACTAGGAATGAATTAGAGGATAGGAGGCAGCAATCACTCACTCTGGTAGGATAAATATTTGGTCTGGAGAGAGCTCTACTCTAAGCATTCCTCAACCTAATTAGCTTCTGATCCAACCCCTGACTGGGTGGCAGCTCTAAAGATCCATTTCTGATGGGGTTATTTTCCTGCCCCATTTTCCAGCAGGGCCATTGTGCAGGTAAGAATGCAGGGGTGATGTGAAGGGGTAGAAAGAGCCTCAAGAAGCAGAGTTCTGACTTAGCTATGCTTAAGTGTCAGTTCTGTTGGTTAAGCCCCAATCCTGTCTCTGCTCCCAGGACTTCCTGTATTTTCACACTGCTGAATGGAACACAGGCACAGAACTGGGAGCTTGGAGCAGAACTGTTGGTCCTGTGTCTGTGATCAGAAACCAAGAAACAAAAAGCCCTCTCAGATCTTTATACAGCTGGGAGGTGTCAAAATGGACAATTCTGTGACAATCATCACAGACCTGGTAGAATTCAGCTAGAATTGAGATCCATATTTTATTTTCTTGTCAGCCTCCTGTGGCACAGACTCACTTTGAGTGCAGTAGCTGGGCTGGCAATAGTTCTCATGGTGAAAAATAGGTACATCAGGTGCTTTTTGGCATACAAATCCCTTCAGTAATCTGGGAAGCACCCAGATTACTGCACATTAAACCTTTCCCAGCTGCATTTGCCTGAGTCTTCTCCCACCCCACCACTCTTCATCCCATCTTTCTTCCAGGCCTGGCCCTGGGAGCACATGGAAAGAGAGGTAATAGCCTGGGAGACCTGAGAGCTCTGGTGGTTTCCTCATCCCATGCCATGACCTTGTCTGTGTGGCAAAGCAGAGGTTTCCAAAAGGACTCTCCAGGATAACAAAGTAACCAGGAAGAGCTTCTGCTTGAAAACATGTCCTGGAAATTGTTCCTTTCAGCACAGAAACAGCACAAACCAGAAGCACCCCATGACACAAGACACCCTGTCAGACAAGTGAAGTCACCCAAAACAATACCAGCATAACAAGAGGCAATGGAATGAAAAGAGAGAACCAAGGAAATCAGCAACCAGAGCTTAGAGCCCAACTCCTCTGGTGCCTTTGAACATTTCCCACAACCCAGATTCAGCAGGGAGGTGGCAGCTGAAGGAGCAAACCTTAGCTTCCTCCCCAGGAGAGCACTGAGGAGCACTACTGACAGTGAGGTGGTGCTGTCAGTGGCACACCAGGAAGCTTGTGCTTTAGGGTGTTTGTCTTATGCCTCCAACATTACCTTAAGGGACCTAAAGCAGACAAGGTCTTCAGAGGAAGATGGTGTCTGGATGTGTTTTAACCTACCCATTGCTCTAGGGCCTTAAAGATGATGTAGGTCTCTCAAAACTACTTTACACTTGCCACTGTGACACTCATTTCCCCCCTGTGACAGTCTTATAAAGCAGATGATCATCTCAAGCCTTCATCTTCCTCTGTTAATGGCTTGCAGAGCTTGTACCCAGAACCAGCTCCTCCTGTGAGATAGCTCAGCCAAGGGAACATGACCCAAGGTTACCAAACATCACAGATCTGGCCAAAGAGCCAGCTCAGGTGGAATTATATTCTCAAGACCTCGATACTAATCCTTGCCAGCAAAACCAACAGAGACTTGCTCTGATTCTGTGACCCTTTGGAAAGCTCATTTGTAAGTAAGCTCAGGTGACTTCAATATTTCTCCCAGACCTCATATCACCTTCTTCAAAATAAGAAGTACACTTTGGTCTGAAGGGTAGAAGAGGTTTCCAGGCACAGGGAGGAATCAACTGAAAGGGAACAGGGGGCTTTTGAGTCACATTGTGCTTAGGCAGGATTACAATGCTCTCAGGGCTGTGTCCTGAATCCCTTCTTCAAACACTTCAGCATAATCAGCTTGCTAGGTCTTTCAGCTCCATGCCAAATGGCAACAGTGCCAGTGCTGCCCACATGGGCCAAATCACCTCCAAATAAGACATAACAGAATTGTCACCACACTGCTCTAGTAACACGATGTGGCAACAAGGAAATCACATTTCCTTATCCTGCACTGGAAGACAATCTATCATCATCCTCCTGCTAGCAGCAGGGTTACCAAAGCCACAGGGTGGAAAAAAAACCAAAATGGGAAACAAGCTTTTTGTGTTTCCAAAGACCCCAACCCCCCTGTCACAGAGATCCTGGAGTTCCTGAATACAGTCTTATCAACATGTGGCATTAGGACACTCTGGAACTTACCATTCTTGCTGGGTGGGTGTACAGGGAGTGGAGAGAGCCTTCAACCTGAAGACCTCAGCACAGAGATCATCTAGAAAGCTTCTCTGGGATTGCTTCCTGACATACAGCAGTTGAATATGTTGACACTTCCAGCCCCTCCAAAGCAATGCTGAACAGTTCAGTGGACACCATGGTCCTGTAAACTGAGCTGGCAGACTTTTCCCTGGGGAGTATTCTCAGGTAGCTAAGAGATGAAGAGATCAGAAACTGGTTCTGGTCTTAAAACTTCCCTGCCAGCTGACTCAGTTGGATGCTGGTCTTGTTTAGGAGACAATTAATGAAAACCAGTGTCTTCTGGTGCTGCCTAGCTGAGGCTGGTGACCAGCATCCTGCACTCCTCTGCTGGGCTGTTCTCCACTGATAGCATACACTTGTGGGCCACAGGCACCAATGCTTCAGATAGCTAATTACCAGCCCAAATTTGGCAATCAGCTCCTGAGATAGAGCAAAGATCAGCAGCCTGAGCCTTGTCTCAGCTGTTCCTGGGACTCTAGCCATGAACATTTCAGGGGCCAACAGCCATGAGTGATTCCATGTGTACACTCAATTTAGGGTGTCAAAGATTCTGTCACACCTTAAAACAAGTGTGTTACTGACTTCAGAGGCAAGAATGGGCCACCTGGTCCTTCAACAGCAGAACCATGGCTGCTCTGGTAACTATGAATCCTTTGTGAGACAGCAGCTCCCTTCCATGGTGTGTGTTGGAGAGGCTGGGACTGCAGAGCTCCATCTTTGCATCTTGGGCAAGCACAAGGAGAATATTTGGCTGGGACTATGAGGACAGACCTTCTGTAGCTTGGTAGTTATGGGTGAGAAGCTGACCTGCTCAACAGGCATGTGCTGACCAAGTCTTTGCAGAAATACCAGCTTCTTAGAAACTGAACTTTCCATAGGCACATGCCCCCTGTGACAAACTCCTGGCCAGCAAAAGTTGGAGTCTTTTTATTTTTATTTCCCCCCCTCCCCTAAATTCAGAATTAAATTCCTTTTCAAAATGAGGGGAAACACAGAACTTCCTCAATCCTGCAGCAGTATTAAGCAATTTGGGACAAGCTGGTAGCCTATCAGACTTTGCTGAGATGGTTAATTTTACTTACATAAAATATCTTTCAGGTGATTTGGGTTTGTTCTGATACAAAATAAGAACATTTTTTAACTGTGGAAGAGTTCTGCAGCAGGAAAGCACAACTCTCAGGCAGCTCTACTGCCATAGGTCAGGTCCACAACTTGTTCCCCAGGGCACTGCCACAACCATAAGCAATAAAATGGGCAATAAAAAAGATGTAAGTGACCCACTGCAAAGAGCTCCTGACAAGCTGAGCTGAATCTTGGTGCAATATCTCTATCACAGTATGATCTTTCCTCTCTGAAACTGTCACTGTCACTATAGTAACTGCCATATTCCAACAAATTCCCTTGCTAATCCTGAGATATGAATGTACACCTAAAATAGCCATGATTCCTGTAGCAGCAGCACCACCCGAGGACTCTGCACTGCTTCCAAGGAGACCAGAAACATAAAAGGGAGAATGAAGAAATATTTTGTATCTGATAGCATGATTCTGCTAGCTGTCACAGATGGATCTACATGGCTTCACCTCCTTAATGAGCTAAGATGTGGATAGAGAAGAAATAAAAGGAGAGAGAGGAAAGATGGGAATGGCTTCAGAAAGCAGACGTGGCTAGGGTGGGAAAGACCAGGTAGCAATTCTAATTCTTTACAGCTCATAGAAGAGCAAGTGGTAGTCACAAGGTAGAATCTCTTTTCCCACTGCTGGAAGACAACAGAACTGCACTGCCCTGAGCAGGCACAACTCACCAGCTCCTGTTTGCCATTGCTCTCCATCCTGGATTGCTCCTGGATTCTGCAAACCACTGGAAAGCACTGGGACAAACTGCATGCCACGTAGAGAGAGCCAAAGGATCGGGCAGATCCCTACTGTACAATAGAGAAGGATCAGCCTAAATCAGAGCTAGCACATGATCTGTCCTTCTGTGTGCAAAGAAGGATTTTCTCCCAAAGCAATTAGGGCTTTATGTGCAAAAAGCTCTTTTTAACCCCTCCCCCCATGCCTTGTTTATTGATGCCTAATCCCTTTACCCTCTTCCTTAACCTACATTTTTTGTTGCTGTTTTCTAGGATTTTTCAGATGGTAGTGGACACAGATAACAGCCAACTGTAGCTCAAATCCATCTTTTTTTGTTTTCCCTTTAATTGTTTCCTTACCAGTTGCCATGTAACAATTGCAGTTATCCCTGGCCAGAATGCAAACACTTTAAAATGGTTAACACTTTGCTATATGAAGCATCAGGCTCTGGTTTAAATGTCACTGAACTTCCTTTTGTTGACTTGAAATGCCTGTAAAAATATCCTGCAGGCAGTGCTGGCCATGAAATAACAATTTTTTAGCAATATCACAATTAAAAGTGCAGACACAGAACCAAGTTTCCACTTTGTTCCTCCAACTTACTGCAAACTAGGAGCATGCCCTATGGAGGCAGGCTGAGAGCCAGGCTAGGAGGGGGAATGGAAGTTGCTTCTTGTCTACCCAGTCATTGGCTTCTCAGTTGGGAAGGTCAAACAAAAGGAACTGTGGCTGTTCAGTCAACATAAATGGATTGAAGTCACTTAGCTGACTGAATTCAGGAAGTATTTATTACATGACAATGGTCTTCAGGCTAGAAATGGTCTGAAAAGTAACTAGAGTGACCAACCTACTCTCTGGATCACACCTGGGTGGGCAGAGCCTCACTGCAGACCTCCTGTGCAACAAGAAGTCCTTGAAACATGTCTTAGGGTCTGGAGCACAAGTGTTGTGAGGAGCAGCTGAGGGAACTGGGGTTGGTTAGTCTGCAGAAGAGGAGGCTCAGGGGAGACTTTGACTTGAGCCTCTGTGGCACAGCACCCACCTGTCCTTGCTATCAAGTGGTTGGTTTGCTAGTCCAGGTGAATTCCCAGCCCAAGCTTTAGCCCAGTCTCCAGCTGTGTCAGTTGGAAAGGCCAGTGGAACGTCGGGCAGCCTGGTTTTGTCTGTGGACAAAAAGGGTATGAGCAAGATCCCTACCCAGAGTGAGATGTCCTCAGTGATTTCAGGCCCCTCCTGGTTCTCTAGATCATCTGTCCCATTGCCTGCAGATACCTGCTGCCCAGGCTGAGCCTGCCTGAACAGAGGTCATCTGCTGACCTAAATGGCAATGGGAGCAGAGGTTTCAGCAAGTGCCTTGAGAAGAGGCAGCTCTGCATCCTCCACACTGTGAGCTGCTAAATGAGAGATGAAAATATGAAGTGATCCTGGCAACAAAACAGAAATTCAATGCATTTGCAGAATTCTTATTTTCAGATCTCTGCTCAGAGTATCACTAATGACATCAAGGAGAAAGAAATAAACCCCAAGCCTTGTGCTTCTCTTTCAGGCAATGAAATCCAGAGGAGATGAGAAACAGAGAGAGAGAAGACTTTGCAGGGGGATGAGACCAAATGGAGCAGAGAAGCTTGCACAGTTTGGCACATTTGCTCAAGAACAGAACTTTAAGAGGCCCTTGTCCATCTGTTTCTAAACCAAAAGAAAAAGAAGGGTTCTGGAATTCATTCCCTATCTTTGCTGAGCAAATCCTTGCACCCCACACCACCAGCAATGAGCTTCATTAAAAGGACTAAAATGTCAGAACTTCAAGGAGCTGGGAGATGCTGGCCTGTGTCCCAATTAGTTCTTTTATTAGCTACTCTTGTAGACTAAGTTTTAATGAAGTGGGGGGTGGATTTGGTCAGGAACTGATTTAGAAGAGCAGGTTATAAGCAGGATATGGTTGCAGGGCAGGAGATCAGGTTATGCCCCAAGAGGATTAGGTGTGTTAGACTAAGACACTCTTATAACCTCATTTGTGTTAGGAAGAACTTTGCTGCTCCTGTGCCATTTTGAAGTGGTTATTTTCCCTATTTCTTTGCTTCAGACCTACAGGAGGATGCATCTGGAAGGATTTCAGGGTCATGATATACTTGGAGGTTTGCAGGGGAAGGAATAGGGGCTTGGAACAGAGACTGTGTAGGCTTACCCAAAACCTTCAGGGATATGGGTGTTACACAGAAAATTTGGACTTGCTGGGAACATTTCCTCAGCTTTAAAAAGAGATTGAATCTCTCAGTCTCTGCTGCAATCCCCTGCTGGGAGGACATGGCTTGCCAGAGGCCCAGTTCTGTAGGGTGCTGGTAACATAGGTGGGATGATGAGCACCCTCTGCCCTGCAGGTTCTTGTGTTCCTGACTCCACCAGAGCTCTCCTACATCCTCACTTCTGCTTCCTTGGTTTTCTGTGAGTCATACCCTGAACTCCAGGAGCCAAACTGACCTGTGTCAGCATGAGAGACCATCTATAGCCTTCTCTTAGTTTAGATCAAGACCTTATCTCAAAAGAACTGAGAAGACACTTGAAATTAGCCAAATGTTTAATTGTTTTTCTGTCTCAGGGGGCAAACTACCTTTAGTTTTACTAATTTTTATTTATTTATGCAACTGTGCAGAACCAAGTTCCATAAACCCAGCCTGGGATCTGAAATCTACTAGGTTTCTCTCACAGAAAGAAGGAAACTAAGGATTCTGCAGCTGAGTTTCTGATTACCAATCATATTCATGATCCATGGGCCAGGACAAGACCCTCCCTGGCCCAGAGATGCTCTGGTTCTCCAGGGCTCACAGGTATGACAAGAGAACAGGACTGCTGGGGAAAAAAAGGTTCTATTTTGTTTCTGTATTAACCATTTTAGTGACCACTTTAAATAAGATTACCACATTTTAACTGAGTAAACACTGTACTCATTCTGTCATACTTCAGTGATCCACCATGCTTTGAATATAGCTTTGAAACCTCTTTTTGGTTTATTTAAAAACTTTTCCTCTCCAGAAGATTCCTTGGAGGTTTGCCATTCCTCTGACAGCTTGGAGAGAGACCCATCAGGCAGTTTTCCTGGAGATCTATATGGAGAAGAAAACCCCCTCTATTTAAATCCTGCTTTTCCTCCACCTTTGAGACAGAATGGAGCTTCTTTAACATCATTACAGACATTTCACTTGACTGAGATGGTTTAATAAGTTAATGTTGTAGTAGGAAACAGATCTGATCCTTACAAATAAAGAAATCAACAGGGCACCAGGCACATCTCCTTTGCTTCTTGAAGCCAGAATGATTCTGGGTTTGCAAGATGATGTCAGTAATAAAGCCTGATTTGAGGGCTGATAAGTTCAGATGAATTTTGTCCTCCTTTTGGTGTGAGATTCCTGAGGGGGTGGCAGAGTTCTGTCTCTGTGTGAGAGCCTCAGCAGGACTGGTATTGTTCTACCCACCTAACCCACCCAGGAGCTCCCAGTCTGATAAAGGCCCCGAGGAAGAATCAGCTCAGGCTCTTCTCATGCCACATGCAGATCTCAGACTAACCCTTCTCTTCTCCCTGGGTGAAATGGGATGAGTTACCTGTTGCATTGAACCCAGTGGATGGATTCCCTGCACAGAAGGAAGCTTATGCTTACCTTCATTTCCAGGTCAAGGCAGCTTGCAGAGGTATCTTGCATGCAGTGTTTTGGGTTAAGTGGAGCAGAGTTTGGGTCCCACTCTCCACCCAACCTAAAGTGGTTACATACTGTGCAGTTCCAGTCTCCACCTTAGGACAGTCACCTCCCTTTAGGGACTTGGTACCCCCACCCCTGTGAGGGAGACTGAGGCAGGGTTGGTGTTTCAACCTTTTGAGCTGCAGTTTGGCTGGACCACAGAGCACAGAGCAGCTCAGCTAGACATGTGGCATTTCAGCACAATAGTTGTGAGCAAAGAATGCTTGGCCTCTGTGTTTGGTGCAGCTTCTATTTTGCAAGTGGTCTAATGTCATCTGAATTCCAAGGTTCCTCCAGATGCAAAGAGCCTGGACCCATGAAACCACCACCGTAGGCAGCTGCTTACAGCTCTCCTATTTGGCTGCTTTGTAAGAAAAGGAAAAGAATTGGTTTCTGTACCTTAGTGTGTCTCAGTTAGCCAACAAGGACCTTGTGAACACCCTGTTATTCTGCAAAGAGAGAGCAGATCACCTTCCTTATCTCTGAAAACAAAAAAAGCAGGGCATCTTTCCTGAGTTTCCTTCTCTTTTATCTGTCTGTTTTAATTCAGTTTCATTCCTCCAGGCTTTGCTCTTCACCTCTTATCTTGTTTGGGTGCATTGTTAGTAAGCTCCCTTTTCATTTGTTATTATTTATTGGCCTTATCTTAATGCAGGAGGCCCAACATTCCTTGATCCAAGGAGCTGTATCACTCAGCAGGCAAAGCACAACAAAAGCAACCATGCCACAGAAGACTAGAGTAACCCAGACAGGGAGAGAAACCCTGAGAAACACCTCAAGCACAGCTGTCAGTGTGACAGGAGGGGTCAGAGCAAGAGAGGGAAAGTGAGTGGGGGAGAAGGAGGGAGGCTGGGCTGCAGACACCATTGCTAGGTTCTTGGTGGCAACAAGCTATATCATGTGCACATGGATGGTTGCACATATGGACAAAGGATACCACATGGTTTAGATTGGAAATGACCTTAAAGATCACCTAGTTCCAACCTCCCTGCTTAAGGGCAGGGACACTTTCCACTAGGTCAGGTTGCTCATCTCCCCACCTAACCTTGAACACTTCCAGGGATGGGGCATCCACAGCATCTCTGTTCCAGTGCCTCATCACCTCCACAGTAAAGAGTTTCTTCCTTATATCTAATCTAAATCTACCATCTAAAACCATTATCCTGTCACCACTCCCTGACAAAGAGCTCCTCCCCACCTCTCCTGGAGTCTCCCTTTAAGTACTGGAAGGCTGCTATAAGGTCCTTCCCAGTTCCTTCTCCAGTTTGAACAACCCCAACCTTCTCAACCTGTCCTCACAGTGGAGATGCTCCAGCCTCTTGATCACCTTTGTAGGCTCCTCTGAACCTGCCTGAGCAGGTCCATGCCTTTCTTAATGCTGAAACACAGTCCTCCAGGTGGGTTATAGATCTGCAGACAAATACAGTCCAGTGAATATATTGTTATCTAGAATAATCTGAATGGTTCAGCTTTTCATCTTTCTTCACTCCTCAGTAATATCAGCAAAGCAGAGTCCTCTGAAAATGCCACCAGCATTATTTTCCCAAACTGCTTTACACTTGACAAAGGCAATTATTTGTAGGCTGAAAGGGAGCAGGGGCTCCTGGAGGGGAGAGGTTCCCATTTCAGAGCTCTCAGGCACTCAGCACTGCAGAATGCTGAGCCTGGCCTCCCTCCTGCCTGGTTTCCATGGGATATCACAGAGAGAGGAAGGGGCATGGACTGACACAAGAAATATGTTTATGAACATCAAGGACAATTTATTCTGCCTTTACAAGCAAACCTAAGGAAAAATATGTCACAAATCTCCCAGCATGAGAAACTGCACTGTACTTAGTCCCTTGGCTTAATGTATCAGAAAAATAGATGCCTCTCCAGCTGATCCCACCATGATCTCTCCACCTGTGGCACATCATTTATTCCAGCAGTGCATGAGCTGCATTCATTTGCACAATACTCTCTCAGCTTCCTCATAAATGAGGGTTACAGCTCTGAACCCAGGGCCACCTTTGGATTTAAATCTGGATTGCTGCTCTGCTCCTCTACCTTCCAAGCAATAGCACTTGCCATGGGCATTTTTCTGCTTGCCAGGTTCACACAAACACAGGGAGGCTATCTGGGTTTGAATTCTCCTGAGGGTTATGTATTAGTCAAGATGCATTGATTGTTTCTGATGCTTATCATATCCAATTGTATAATGAATTTGTATTTGTAATCTTTTTTTCTTACTGGTGTTACAAGATGGTTCTAGCTCCTGAGGAAGGCTTCTGTACTAGCAGGCAGCATACCAACCCTGAGCTGACACAGAGGCTGCTGCAGATAATTGTACAAGGTTTTATCTATGACTAAACTGAAACTGTGCCAAATGTCCTTTCTTTTGTCTTTTCAGCATTCCTCCTCTCCCTTTAGCCTATTCCATTAACTTCAGCTCTCAAAAAGGAAAAAGAAATACCCTCCAGAATGACTTGCAAACCAAGCATTTATTGCTTAAGATGCAGACTACAGTAGCAGAACCACAGAATCATTCTGGTTGGAGAAGCCCTCTGAGATCATCCAGCCCAACCATCCACCCAACACTCCCATGCTCACCACTAAACCATGGCCCCAAGCACCACAACTACATGGTTTTTGAACCCCTCCAGGGATGGTGACTCCAGCACCTCCCTGGGCAGCCTGGGCCAATGCTTGAGAACCCTGTGAGATCTCAGCCAAATATGTCCTGAAAAGTTTAACAACCTGCAGCAGTGTGACCCTGCCCCTGAGCAACTGCAGTTCATAACAGCAAAATCATTGGCAGCTTTCTAATGGTTCCAGATTTTCTCTAACTGTGATTTGACACAAAGGAGAGAGGGGAAATGGGCACTGGGAAATAAATGATCAGTTGTAGCAGGAAAAGAGCACAGAATAGACCTGAGTCATTTTGGCTTTAAGGCATTAGAAGACTGCTGGGGGTTGAGGACATCATTGACTACAGCACTGGCTGGAAACTGAACACACTCTTCAGGCCTCCTAAATCTAACTTTATTGATAAGGGAAAACCACATTTCTAGTGACTCATCTGCTTCCTTCTCCTCAGACTGAGTGAGCCACTCATTTGGGGGATTCATATCAAAAGAATTCTGGAAAAGCCACCTCTGTTGCCTCTGACTTTGTTTGCCTTTAGATCCCTTTAAATACCCATGGAAACAAGAAACATGGGTTGCTGGTTGAACCTACATCACCTTATTGCAATCTTTACACGAGCAGTAGCTGTAATAGCTCAAAGTGCCACAGTGCAAGGCAGAAGAAAGCTGAACATTGGTTGGTTTGGTTGCCTTCCTCTCCCACCACACAGCTGACATTCAGGATCACAATGTACTCTGCAAGTTTTCCTGCTTACTGTGCCAAGTTCCCCAAGGGAAGCTATGAGGGTTCCTCTTCATGGGAGTCAGCCCTTCCTTCACATTCTGCAGTTTGAAGACATCACTGAATAGCTGGCCATGGACAACAGATGTATATCAGAATGTCAGTGTGGAGAAACAGGCAAATAGCATATTGAGAATGTGAAACATTCAAACAAGCTGCAGTGAGCAATCTGTCTCCTCCACTCTGAAAGGGCCTTAGCTGGCCAGCTCAGACATGGCTTGCAACAGGTCCCACTCTTCAAGAGAGTCTCACTCAAGGCAAGCCATCAGAACCATCAGGAGGACAGGAAAGTTCACAGAATCATGAAGGTTGGAAGAGACCTCTAAGATCATTAAGTCCAACCATCAACTGTCACCCCATGCCACTAAACCATGGCCCCAGGCACCACATCTAGATGTTTTTTAATGCCCTCCAGGGATGGTGACTCCACCAGTGCCCTGGGCAGCCTGGGCCAATGCCTATTCATCTCTTTTCTTTTGCCCAATAGATAATTCTCTTAACTTTCTGCACTGAGATATCTTTTTAAAGACATCTTCCCAAATTAGCTATTCCTCCTGTAGAGCTGTGTTTCCTGTAGCTTTAGATCCAAAGCAAACCAAAACCCCCCCAAAGTCCAAATGCCTTACACCAGTGACACATCACATGGGTACTGGAAGCTTTCTCAGTCCAAAAGCTGATTCAGAAAGCAGATTACACATCAACACCTGGAGCTGCCTACACAGCAGCCACTGGCCTCAGAAGGAGATCAGGAGAGCCTTAGGAGATCAGGACTGTCTTAAGGACAGGAAGAACCACTCCAGTTTAATCCAGAAGGCTGTCAGGGTACAACATCAGCAGAGGAGACATCCCTAAGGGTTTGCAGACAAGCAAGTTAAATCCTGACACTTTCCTTGCTGGAGCCATCACATCTAAGTGGTTGCCTTTCACTGCTGCTCTCTTTGAGAAGTGTGTGCAGGCAGACTCTGACATCCTCAGCTATGCTCATCATTCCAAATGACTTTCCAATTGGTGTGCAGACATTTCCCCAGCACAGGTTATGTCTGGCCTTGGCTGGTTGGTTAACTCCTGCATTGCTGGGGTTAGCCTCAGCATTAGAGAGCACAGTAGAAGGCAGACAGCAAGACCTCATTGCCACCAGCAAAGATACTGCAGGGAAATTCCTTGCCAGCTGAAACATCCCTGTCCTCATTTAGATGTGAATGTGAGAGTGTCATGAGCTGAGAACTTGGTTTGGGCTTCAGAGAGTTATTTATAGGCATGTTTGCAGATGCTTTGCTCAGCTCTGGTGCTGTAGCTGCACAAGCACTGGGTGAGGTGACATTGCATGGGGCAAGGTGGCAGCTCTGTAGCCTTAATTTATTCATCACAAGGTGCATTGGGTCCTTGATCCAGTTTCTGGGAAAATAGTTAAACCTCCAGATGGCACAATGTGAAGTGAGGTTCTAAAATAAACCAGGCAAGGTTTGCAGCCTTGCAGTACTGAAAGGGGCTGGGAGGAAAAGGCAGGGACAAACAAGTCAGCAGCTTCTGTTGTGATAGGACAAGAGACAATGATTTTAAGCTGAGAAAGGGTAGATTTAGGCAGGCTGTGAGGGAGAAGCTATTCACAATGAGGGTGGGTGAGACCCTGGCCCAGGTCAGGTTGGCTGGGGCTGTGAACAACCTGATCTAGTTGCTGATGTCCCTGTTCAGTGCAAGGGGGGTGGATTAGATAGACCTTGATGGTCCTTTCTAACCCAAACTAGTCTATGATTCTAAAGGAAAAAGGAATGAGTGGTCTGGAATTGAGCTGACTGGATGGAAAACCTTGGCATAACACAGAGACTGCCTCAGGTACTGAGCTTCTGAGTCTGGGAAAGACAAATGCAAGAGAATGGGAGTGATTTGCCAACAGGTGCTTGCAGCCCAACCTCCTCATCCTACTTGCTTCCTTTTTAGGAGAGTTTCTCAGGAGATATGATAGGTAGCAAGGGCTGCTTTTGGGGTTTCTCAGAGGCAGCTTGGAAGATGCCTTTCTGAAACCCTGTCCTTTCTTTCATTGATAGTGGAAGCTGTCCAGGAGTAAATCAAAACTTCAGCAACAAGTATGACCAACACAATTGTCTGGGTTTTTTTTCCTCCCAGAAACAAACTGCAAACCTCCTGGTCTTCCCCTTGCTTCTGCACCTGCCACCAGGCCTTGCTGTTCCACTGCCTGGTCCTTTCCTAGCTCTCAAAGCCAGCCAGACAAAAGAATAAATAAATAAATCAATCAGATTCCATTTCCCAAATGGATTTCAGCTCAAATCCAGCTCTGAGGATTAGCCTCCATCCTTTCTCCATGAGCATTAGCAGCTCTAGCCTCTGCAACCTTCCCCAGCAGTCCTTTCACACTTAGGAAAGCACACAGATGGCCAATTATGCCAGTGACTGCACTGAATTATTATGTGTAATTAGAGATGGGAGCAAGGTTCCAAGCTGAGAAGAAGTCAGGTCTGGTTCTCTCAGCCTGCTGGATGTATGGGCTTGGGGAGGGCAGCAGGTTTGTCCTTTATCTCCACACGAGGTGCTGCAGCATAGCCATGTCACAAAGCATTCACCTCCTGAATGTCAGCAGGGGATAAGGAGGTGGTGGGAGGTGCAGGGGAGAAGGTGCCAGGGGCACATGGGAGGAGCTGGGGGCTTAGGGGAGGTCGATGGATGCCAGCTGGGGGGCAGCAAGGCAGAGGTCAGGGTGTTGCCAGGGCTGCTTGGGAACATGGTGGGGGGGAAGGAGGGGAGACAAGGCACTCATTTTTCTGTTTGTGATTCCCCTTGGCTGCAAGGTAGAGATTGCTCAGCTTCTGGCTGAATATTTCAGATCAGGAGTAAAAAAGGAAATATCCAAATGCCATGAGAAAAGAGAGTTAGCATTCTTATTGATACCCATAAGATGGCTGAGGAGCTAGCCCACTTCCCCTCCTACCCAACCTCCAGCTGAATTAGTAGCATTCATCCCTAGCCTGCTCTGTTCTACAAGGAACCCAAGATTACACTTGTCACTCCAGGGCTGAGGGGAGAGACTTGACTGTGGGAAATCAAAGCTTTCAGACAACTGCAAGGTCTGAATTAATGCTGAAAGAATTAAGGTACAGGCTGGTATTTTGTTCTCTTCTTTCAACTGTGTTTGACTGCAAAAGTAATGAATTCTTGTAGCACAGTTGAACTTTGCCTGTTTTATACTAGAATCTGGGTGTCTCACTGGAAGTTGCTAAGTTTTTCAAGTTCAGGGGAGTGAAAGCAATGAACAGCAGAAATGAATGCTTCCCAAAACATCTTCATTTTCATTTGGTGACTTTTGTTCAATGCCATCTCAGAGCCTATGGAATCCTAGAACTGGCAGAGTTGGAAGGGACCTGAAAAATCATCTAGTTCCAAGCCTGCCAGGGACACCTCCCACTACATCAGGTTGCCCACAGCCCCAGCCAGCCTGGCCTTGAACACTTCCAGGGATGGAGCTTCCACAGCCTCTCTGGGCAACCTGTTCCAGTGTCTCCCCACCCTAACAGTGAAGAACTTCCTCCTAATATCCAATCTAAATCTCCTCTCCTCTAGCTTACACCCATTCCCTCTGGTTCTGTCAGTACCCAACATACTAAAAGGTCCCTCCCCAGCAGAATGGGCTGCCAATGGGAAAGCTACCATCTGAGATGAAAGCTGTGGAGATAGTCAGCTGAGAGCCCAGGAGGCCTGGTTCTGGTGGAAACTTCAGTTATGCACTGATCAGGTACCAGTTATGGTCTGCCAGCACCAGCTGGGGGACATGGGAACCCCAGCCCTCCTCCAGCTCACCAGAAGCAAGCAGGTAGAGAAGGCTTTGAAGACAAAGAGAAAGCTGGCCTGGCAGAAGAGGTGGCTTGAGAAACTCTTTTGTAACAAAGTGGCATTTCTCCGTGGAAACTTGTTTCCTAAGGAAGCTCCTGCCCTCTCCCTGTAACATCTCCATCGAGACTCAGCATGTCCACACTTCATAGAGAAATCATGGAATGGCCTGAGCTGGAAGGGAGCCACCAGGATCATCCAGTCCAACTCCTGTCTGTGCCCAGGGCAACCTCAAAAATGACACCATGTGCCTGAAGGGGGTTGGCCAAATGCTTCTGGTGAAATCAAATGAGCTTTGATGAGTTGCAGAGGAGCATCACTATGTCAGACCCTACCTAGAACCTACCGCTGGCAGCAGAAGCAGGCAGTGGGGTGGGCAATGAGCCCAGAGCAGGAATCCACAACAGCCCACGCTCTCCTGCCAGTGAGGGTGCCGTGGTCTGGGGAGTTCTAAAGCTAGGCTGACCAGTTTTGTCCCTTAGGAACCTAATACTTTCTGCAAGAGTTATCAGGCAGCTGGCAGCAGCCTCTGGAAAACTGAATCCAAAAGGTGCTTGCTGAATAGAAAGGAGATGACTATGTGGTCATCTAGTGCCTGTGTGAACTGCATGAGCTGCCCCTGGACAGTTCAAGATCTAAGGTACTTTTGTTTTTTCCCTAATGCTCAAATGTGGCCCAAAGCAAGAACTAAGACTGAAACTTTACAATCATCAGATTTGCTGCCTGGAAAGAAATGGCCATTTAGCAGCACCTGACATCCTTCTCTGCTATACTTTATGCTTGGCAACAAGAGCTCTAATCCCCTAGTTCTTCTTTTGTCTCTATTAGATCTGTTTTTATGCTTTTTTCCTCTCAAAGGGCTAGGATAAGCATATTGAACACATGTATTTTTAGCTTAGGCCCCTGATCACCTTTCTGCAGGACAAAGGAGCTGAAGATCTGCTTGCAACAATTATGTGACTTCTTTGTGTTGTCTTTATGCAATTTTGGATTAGGCTTTTCAGTATCTACCTGCAGGGACTTCATGCTGAGCCATAAAAGCCTATTACAGCAGTGAGTGGTGAGGCACTAAAAATACCTCCATCTGAAACAGCTTGGTTCAGCTCTTCATCAGGCACCTGGAGAAGTGTGCTGTGGAATAGCCTACAGAAGAAGGATGATTTCCAGAGGACAAACACAGTGATAGGAAGTGATAGAAGGAGGAAAATAAAGAGTATGGCAAGCTAAGCACTGGGTGTTCCCTTCCATCAAAGGAGGAAACTGCACAGAACAACTCTATAGAGTTAAGAGAAGCTGGCCTGGAAACAGGCAGCTCCAGTTCACCACTCCTGCTCACCACCTGAGCCTGCACCAGCCGTTGTCCTCTTCCTCCTTTCTCTACACCAAGCTCAGATTTCCTCTTCCTCCTCCTGTTTCAACTCTCTGTAATTCCTCAGACATTATTTTGGATGATTTCTCACCTGTTTTCCTCACTCTCTGATCCTCTCTCCTACAGATGAGCTGATACATCAGTGATTAACCAAGCTGCTGTCTTCCACCTGGACTCATTTGTCTTCATCTCCTATCACATTAAGACCTTCCCTTCTACCTCTGATACCCATTTCCCTTCCTTCTGCTCCTACCCTGCAGACCAGACTATCTTCCCCCACAGGAATTTCCCTTGATCTCTTTTACTTTAGCCATCTTCTATCTACCTCTCTTACTCTAGCTGACACCTGAGCCAACACCAACAGTCCAATATATTTTGACCTCCTACTCACAAGCAGTCTCCTTGGGGTTTTCTGACCCTTTCTTGCCAGCCATAAACCCAGAGACCTTTCACCATACAGAGTTGTACCTTCACTTTGGTCCATCCTTGACTAACTCTCCATGTCTGTGCAGGAGCACTGATGCCACATGGCCACAGTGTCACCATTAGACACAAATAATGCATTTAAAACATTGCTTCTCTGGAACTAGAATACCTCCCAGTCAGCTCAAGTGTAGATACAACTCAAGGTCAGGGCTCTTGACATCTGAGTGCTTCTGCTGTTACAAATGAACAACAATATTTGAGTAAAGCACTCATGCCTGGCTCTCATCTTCAATTCAGGTCTCAAATTGGGTTGGGAGCAAGATTTAAGTGCAAGTCTATCTGCCTCCTCTTGCAATTGTTCCTTCCAGAAATCAAGTAGTGCATATAAAACACCACCAGCCATGAAGACTAATAATTCTGATGCAGTATCATTTTTACCTGTCCTTACCTGGTGTGACATGATCCAAACCTGAGGGTTTGGCTAAGCAGAAGCTATTCTGACCTTTTCCTGTAGTCTGATGTTCCTACATTTCAGAAGCAATGCATTGTGCAGCTGATTTGTCACCAAACAATGGAGCTAATAACAACAGGAAGGATATCTGATGCATTGACTGCAGGAATCGTTCAGAAAGATTAAGCTTTAAGCAGTATAAAACAGATTCTGCAATCACAGAATCCTTCTGGTGGGAAAAGGCCTTTGAGATCATCCAGTCCAACCATCCACCCAGCACTAAACCATGGCCCCAGGCACCACATCTACATGTTCTCTGAACTCTTCCAGGGATGGTGACTCCAGCACCTCCCTGGGCAGCCTGGGCCAGTGCCTGAGAACCCTTGACACATTTATTATTATTAACAAACTTCATTTGTCCAAGTATTTGTGGTCAGGAAACTATCTTGGAGATTTGGCAGCCCCAAACCTGCCTCCTGGGGCTCGAGGTCTGTCTGGTTCCTCCCTCTGGGTCAGTCTTGTGGCAGCTGAGCAGCTGCCCCTGGAGCCTTTCCTAGCTCTTGTCCTGAGGAACACTCATCTGCACTTGAGTTAGCAGGAATTCCAGGGAAAAGGAATCCCTGGAGCACACTGGCAAGGATACACCCACATGCTGAAGAGAGGCATTAAGCAACCTGGCCTTTGGATGTTGCTGAAGGACTCTGTGGAGAGTGAGTGACCTTGGAGTGAAATGAAGAATAATAATATGAGGTGCAGGAGCTTTTGGTGACTGACCCTGGAGCATAATGAAGAAGAATAATAAGTAAAGGAGTTTTTAAATGCTCCAGCTTGCATGAACTGGAGGCTATTAAAAAAATCATAAGAAAGGAAATGCCAGAGCCCAGCACAAGAGCTAGACAAAGTTCAGACAATGCAAGCTAAATATTGTGCAACCCCACCAGCACCTCCAGCATCTCTTACTTGAATGAACTGTAAATAGACTCAGCTAATTTACTAAGTGGAGTCTTCCTTCTCCCTTATGGTTATCTGGAAACATCTTGTTTTCTTTCTAGATCGCAAAATAAACTGCAGATCCTTCCCACCCCATCTGCAATCATCCTTCCCTCTTCCAGGAAGACACTCCACCCAGCAGCTCTATAGAAGGCATCTTTATTTAATGCAATAATCCCATTCCACGGTGTGAGCATGGGGCAGCAGGGGAAGCTCTGATAAGAGGAAGTTAGTTTTACATTACCCATGAAAGAACTGAGTGGAAAGCACAGCCTCAGGCTCCATTGTTCCTGCTTATAAGGTAACAATCCCAGAAACATTTATTTTTAATATTGCCTCTAACTGCAGCAAGTGGAAAATGAGATGTGAGGGTGTTGGGTGAGCATCAGAACTGAAGGAATGAGCCAGGAAAGGAACTGACTGGCTCTGGCCCAGAAGCCCAAAATATTCTGCAGTCCTTAACTGAAGGAGCAGAGAAATCACATAGCACTTTGTTAGGAAGTTTGATAAAACATTTTATCTTCTCCTTAAACATTCCTCCTAAACTGTAAGTCAGGCACCTATGAACTCAGTCACAGCAGCCTGGGAAGCCAGCAGCACCCAGAGCAGCAAGAGATCTGGCAGAGTCCTGCTAACCCCACTGACAACAGCAAGCAGGTTACTACCTGCTGTCCCCATGAAACAGTAACCATTGTCACAGAACCACAATGAACCTCCTAAAAGTGACCAGTTTGTCCTCAGCAACCTGCTCCATGCAGAGATACCTCCATCTGGAGATACATACAGCTATTTCTGTAACATGCAACAGTTTTAGGTTCCTGTGAAGATGTGGCACTGAAGGACATGGTTTAGTGGCATGGTGGTGATGGGTTGACAGTTGGACTTGATGATCTTAGAGGTCTCTTCTAACCTTAATAATTCAGTGAGGTTTAGCCTGTCCTCCACAACATCTCTTCCAGCCCATAGTACTTGCAGCTGATACTTAGGTGAGTCATGGACACTTAGTTGTGTTTAGCAGTGCCAGTAGAGTGGCTGCTGTTCATCCTCAGGAAGTCACTACAAGCCACTTTGGGCTCATCTCAAGCTTTGTCCATTGGTCAGAAATCACTGACAGGAGAAGGGGTCCCTGAACATCACAAGCACAGTGAGTGAACAGCTGTGGTGCAAAATGGGACGGTCAAAAGGTCAAAAGGTCAAAGACCTTGAGTGAAGACTACCAAACTATCGTGTAAAGGAAAAATTAGTCCTTGAGCAGAAGCTGGCCAAGGTCAAACCTCAAGCTGCAGGGTTCAAACTGGTCCAAGAATTCCCCAGATGTTAACTGGGGTGGGAAAACTGAGCCTATGTGCTGGAGGGTGAGGGGTTTCCTCCTGCTCACTGAGCTCTGCTTGCTTTCAAAGGAATAAAATCAAAGTTGTGGTGACAACCTGCCAAGGGATCCTAATCCATGGTCTCTGTGGCAAAGCCTTCCTGCAGAGATACACCTCCCACTAGCTGAGGCCTCACAGGACTCAGCTGGGGTGTGCACCCTTGGCAAGACTCCTGAAGAAGGAAGAGGATTTCCCCAAAAACCTGAGCCATACCTGGCCAAGAAACTGAAATCCTGAAAGAGACATGACTGCCAGATCAGGGTTTGGGAAATCCTTCTCCTTCAGAAACCATCCTGTAACATTTCTTGTACCAGTCACAAAGCTGCCTCGAGAAGTACAAGCTACTGTTGGAGAAGCCTCCAGAGGCTATCGGCAAGTCTAAGCTGGTAAGCACCCAGACCCTCTGACCTTGACCTTTTGTTCACCGTCACATCAAATACCCATTGCTCCACTCCTTCAAACCTTCACTTCTTGCAGAGCTGACCTTCAGAGAGCACTCCTGACAGGACCTGACTCATCTGACCTGAACTGGCCAATGTCAGCACTGGTCTCTGGCCACTTTTCAAGTGTGGCTAGCTCAGAAGACCACAAGTCAACCTTTGGTGAAGGCTTATCAACCACATGAAATATTTTCAGGATAAGAGAACCCACAAGAAATCAAACTAACCTTTTGAATGGTTTTCTGCTGATGTGGTTTTGTTTAAGGCATGTCTTGTGGAGCTCCTTCTGCCCAGAGATCAGTGACTTCCCTGAAGATGCAGTGGAAGATGAAGAAGACCACAGGGACTGTTGACCTGGCACTGCTGGGGAACTGTGCCACACTTCTTGTCATGGCTTCAGCTTGTCTAAAGTCCTGGTGCCTGTGAACAACAGCTCTAGTAAGACCCTTACAGACTACACTTACCATGGTCACACTTTCCAAGAAAAGGAAGGAAACCACGGAGACCACACCAGAAAAGTGCAAGAACTTCTGAGAATCCTGAAGCAGTCAGTCTGCATCACTGGCAGGTGCTCATGGGCTGGCCAAGGAGATTGTCTTCTGCTGTCCTACTGCAATCTCTGTAGAAGCTTTGGGTTAGGATGTTTCATCAGTCAGCTGAGGGCAAACCCAGGGAGATATTGAGGCCAGTGTTTGAGCTCTGAAGCCAGATTTGGAGCATTTCAGAGGAAAACACTTGTTTATGCTTCTCATGTTATAAGCTGAACTAAGAGTGATTGCTCAGGAGACTGAGTCACAAAATCATTCTGGTTGGAAAAGCCCTCTCAGATAATCCAGTCCAAGCATCCACCCAACACTCCCATGATCACCACTAAACCGTGGCCCCAAGCACCACAGCTACACCTTTTTTTAACCCTTCCAGGGATGGTGACTCCAGCACCTCCCTGGGCAGCCTGGGCTAATGCCTGAGAACCCTCTGGGGGAAGAAATTCTTCCAAAGATCCAACCTGAACCTTCCCCTGGTGCAACTTGAAGCCATTTCCTCTTGTCCTATCACTTGTTACCTGGGAGAAGAGACCAAGCCTCACCTTACTACCACCTCCTTTCATGTATCTATAGAGAGTGAGGTCTCCCCTGAGCCTCCTCTTCTCCAGACTAACCAACCCCAGCTCCCTCAGCTGCTCCTCACAACACTTGTGCTCTAGACCCTTCACCAGCCTCATTGCCCTTCTCTGGGCACACTCCAGCACCTCCATGTCCCTCCTGTAGTGTGGTATCACAGCCTGCCTCACAAAGCTGTTGTTGCTGGAGGTAAAATCTGTCAGGTTATGGCATCTTTTTGCCTATAAACTTGTGAACTAAGTGGTGAACTTGTGGTTCCACACCCTCTCAGATAGAGTGTGCTGGGAACAGCCATGCCTGGCTGCTGTGGTGCCACCAAGGACAGTTGGGCACCAGCAGGAGAAATAAAATGAACCTTGGAATTTCTTGAGTGAGCTGTAAAAGCCCTGGTGGAATTAGTGGGTCAGAAATCATGGCATTTCCAGGATTCCTGATTGAAGGAGAATATATCCTTGGAGGAAATCTATTGCCAAATGTTGAAGTCCCAGTCATGTTTCCATGAAAGCCAGTGGGAGATTTGCCACAGACTTTTAACAGACAAGGATTAGACTGGAAATAGCTCATTTATGAGGGACAAGTGATATTTTAATCTGCCAGTATTTTTCCAAACTGTTTTAGGAAAATTATTAATAACTAAAGAAATCTGAAAAAAAAAAAAAAAAGAAACCTCCAGAAAATGCTTAATTACCATAGCAACCCCTGCCTTAGTGTGGAATATCCTGACTCCAGAGAGACAGGGAGCTGCCAGGACCAGGCAGCTTCCTTTCAAAGTCACTGATTGCTAAAAAAAGAGAAAATATCAAAGAATTGTCCTCTGTAATCTTCTTTAAAGACCAGAACAAACCCAGCTGCTCTCAGCATCAGCCCCACTCTACCAAACAAAGAGTTTTCCATCCACAGTTGGAGATCACCTTTACTTGATGCTCTTCAAGATCTTTTGGGTTTTGGGTTTTTTTTTGCTACCAAATTAGATAGGAGTTAAAATACAAAATCGAATTGAATTAAATAATGAATGACATTGGGAGCTCTGGAGGGAACCTTTCTTTCTGTGACTCAGCCTCACTGAGGGAGGCAAACGGCCTGAATCCTCTCACTATTAAAATCCTGTACACCTGCACTGAATCACAATGCTCTTGGACACATGGGGTAGCTTTAGGGTTGTCCTGTGCATAGACAGGAGTTGGGCTTGATGATCCTGGTGGCTCCCTTCCACCTCAGGGCATTCCAGGACCCTATGACCTTGACTTGCTGCATAATCCATAAATATTAGGAGGCCATTCCAGCAGCATAAAAGGAAATAAATTTAACAGTCTTATTAACAATGAACTTGTTCTGGTTATAGATCCAAAAGCTGATGACCTGCCTCTGAAATCTCTGTGAGGTCTCCATTTGGCAAAATACCTGATGATTTTAGGTGCAGAGGAATATTCCTGGTGTGCTGAAAGGTATCACTCAGGCACTCAAAGTGCTGTGGCTGCCTCTGACCTCAGCATGCTTGGGATTAGGCTTTCAGACTGCTGAGCTGGAGGATTCATAGTCAATGGGAGAGGAATAGTGCTGGGCAGCAGGTCACTGCTCCTCAGGAAGTGTCCTCTTCCCCCAGCCCTCCCTCCAGGCAGCTGTCCCTTGGCAAGTGGAGGCAGCAGCAGGTATCTCTGTGCTGTTACCAGGATCTGTTACCAATGTTCTTACTCTTTACAAATTCAGAAGTACTCAGATCCATTAGAGAGGACAAGGCCCACATGTTCACAATCTCAACTCTGATCACAGAATGCCAGCATGGCAGGGCTTGGAAGGGACCTCTGGAGGTCATCTAGTCCAACCTCTTTGCTACAGCAGGGGCACCCAGAGCAGGTTGCCCAGGATCACCTCTAGCTGGGGTTGGAATGTCTCCACTCAGGGAGAGGGAGCAAGGAAGACCACATCTGGACCCAGGACTCCAGCTATGGCCTCCCTAGGGCAGAGTAGAGGGGGAGAAGAACCTCCCCTGACCTTCTGGTCACACTCTTCTTAATGCACCCCAGGAGATCATTGGCCTTTTTGGCCACAAAAGCACTTGCTGTCCACCAGAATTCCCAGGTCTTTCTCTGCAGAGCTGCTCCCAGCTCCTTTTCCCTTTGTTTTTTCCAGCTCTCTCCCCCTCCCCTGTCCTGGTGGGTGGGGTTATTCCTGCACAGGTGCAGGACTCTACTCTTGCCTTGTTGGACTTGGTTTTCTCTCCCAGCTCTCACTGAATGGCAGCACAGCCTGACAGGTGTCAGCCACTCCCCCAGTGCTGGATCATCAGCAGGCTGGCTGAGGGTTCTCTCTGTCCCTGTCACTGATCAACAGGACTGGACCCACAACTGACCCCTGGGGAACACCACCAGCTACAAGCCTGCAGTTAGACTCTGCACTGTTGATCACAACCCTCTGAGCTCTGTCCCTCAGCCAGTTCTCATCCACCTCACTGTCAACTCAGCTAAGCTTACCTTTGAGGATGTTATGGGAGACCATGTCAAAAGCCTTGCTGAAGCCCAGGTAGACAACATCCACTGCTCTCCCTTCACCTACCCAGACAGTCACCTCACCATAGAAGGCTATCAGATTGGCCAAGCATGTTCTCTCCATGCTGACTTCTGATAACCTCCTCTTCCTCCACATGCTTGGCCATGACCTCCAGAATGAGCTGTTCCATCACCTTGCCAGGGACCTCTTTTTTTTCAAGTGACTGAAGTTTTGTCAGCTTGGAGCAATTTTGGTATGCATGGATGAAATCTTGAGAAGCCAAAGCATGGAAAAACCAGAGAGGCACAAAGCATGAGTTCCACCAAGGCTGAAGACATTTATGCTGCAAGTGAGAGCAGAGGGTGGAGGTGGTGGGGTGGCTTGGTGGAAGCAGTGCAGCCAGGAGATAACAGGGACACTGCTGGACAATGCAGTCTGCAGAATCACTTCTTTCCCAGTTATTTTTGGCTGCTGAGGAGCAGAGATCCTGTTCTAACAAAAGAATCTCCTGGTATGCACGAGGCATCACAGGTAAGAGTAACACCACCTTGTGGAGGAAGCAGGCTGGTTTTTACTTTATTTCTGGCTATTTACAGCTCACCTGAACATCCTGACACCTGCAAACAATTCTGTAGAGTAGCCATTTCAACACCCTGCTGAAGGGACCCCAGCAGGCACCTGAGGGCTTCTTTAACCTTCTAGCCAGAGAGAATGAAACTTGGGCTTCACTGGAGAATATGCCAAAGCAAGTCAGGCACTGAAGTTTTAAGCTTTCAGGTTTTATAAATGATCTTTTAATGAGAGTGTTACCTCAATTGCTCCTCTCCTCTTCACAGGATCATGAAGGTTGGAGGAGACCTCCAAGATCATCATGTCTCCCCATCAACCTACCACCACTGTGCCACTGAAACATGGCCTTGATGTTACATGCCAACCCCCCCCCTCCAGAACCACTCCTCACTTGACATTTCAGCACAAGACATTGCAGTTCCTTCTGCTGGGACTTTGCTTCATTTAACACCTCAGCTCTCTTGAGAACTGGGTTAAAAGGAACTACTTTCTGGAGGGATGACTCCATGGCATCAGCTTCACCACACTACAGGAAAGCCTTCCTTCAGCCATCACCATCACCAAGGAAATGGAAGTTATTTCCAGCTGCCACCTTCTCAGATACAGATTTCTACTTAAAAAAAAAAAAGCCAACTCCAAAAATACATAGCCTATTTTTGAAACCTCTGTAAATATCTCTGGTGACTTCTGCTGCTGCCTAGATCCACTTCCTGACTAGTCCAACCCAATTACAGTATGTTGGCTGTTACATGTCATTAGGGAGGGAACACTCTTACCTTTGGAGATCCAAGACATCTTGGTATCATTTGCATTTGAAAGGGATGAGTAATTTTCAGCTCTGAGAGAATTGAACCCACAGGATTTCTGCATCATTTTGCATTCCACTTCAGGATTCTCTCTCTCCTGCCACACCTTTCATATCCTTCTATGCTCACCTTCCCCAGTAGCTCTTGCCCTGCCACTTTGTCCAAGTCTCTCCTGAGTTCTGCCTGGGAACTCCCAAAAGAAAAATGAAAGCTTAGTCCTGTTCTGTTTTTTTTCCATCTGGTGAGCATGGGAATGTTGGGTGGAGGGTTGGACTGGAAGATCTCAGAGGCCTTTTCCCACCAGGATGCTTCTATCATTCTAGTAGTCTCAGCAGCTCCAATAAATTGATTATGTTCTAAATCTCCTACCAACTGCACTGTTTTTTTTGAATGACATCATCTCTTAAAAGTCAAGAAGGTGAAGAAGAATGTAAAATCAAATCAAGTTTGTACATTTGAACTAATTTGTATATTACTTTAACAAAATGAGATTAATGTTGTTGTGCACTTGCTAACAGAGAGGAGAAAAAAAGTGCAAATAGAAAGAAAAAAGGACAGAAACAATCAGAATCACAGAAAGAAAACCATGACCTTAATTCAGAGGCTTACCTGATGTGACCTCTGCTTCCTCCACTGCCTCAGTGTGATGTCTTCCCAAGGAGTTCTCTTTAACTCTGGTTTGCTGTTGCTGTTTCTTTGGCCAGAGATCCAAATATAAATCAACCTCATTTGATGAAAGTAAAAAAACCCCAACCAACCAACCAAAGAAAAAAAGGAACTTTGCTTTGCTAAAGACAGAACAAACACATGGAGAAGTTTTCCTCCCTCTGCGCCTCACAGGTTTCAAAATGTGGCCACAACTTGTGCATTCCTCCTCTTCTGGGGGCCTAATATGGAAGAGCTGGAGATGACCTCCCAGGTGTGGTGAGTGCTGCAGCTGCAGCTGGTTCCCACTGCAGAAGGCTTGGTGAGAAGGTTGTGTGCTCTCCAGAAGCAGGGGACACTGCTGGCAGGGGGATATCAACAGCAACCACTTCTACAGGAATGCAGTGAAGACAAGTTCATCAACACTGGTGGATCAGAGCCAATCTGCAGAGGTTTTGGGGGTGGAGCAGGTAGATTTCAGGTGTCCTACCATAACAGAGGATCCACAACTCTCAATTAGCAGGCTGCAAGACTTCAAAAGGTTTCGCATAAAGCTGATTAAAACATTGAACCCTTTCTCCCACCACAGAATCATAAGGTTGGAAGAAACCTCTAAGATCATCAAGTCCAACCATCAAGCTGTCACCACCATGCCAGTAAAGCATGTCCACCTGTATATGTAGTGTCATACACAAGCAAAGATGCAAGGAGAGCTGAGGAGAGCAAGAGGAATGAACACTCTGAATGGCTTGGAGGTGTTGTAAATGAAAGCAGCTGTGGCAGCACTGCAGGACTGATCTCTTCTGATGATTAGGGGTCTCTCCAGTACAAGAAGCTTGTGAAGCTCTGCCTTCCACACAGCCTGAGGAAAGAGGTGCATCTCCCAGAGCACAGCAGGGGGGGCTGGACTGGATCCAGCACCTAACACTCTGTGATCAATCACCAATACTCTTAAGCAATAGCATCATCAATAAACGGTTGTGTTGGGATCAACAGTTACAGAATCATTCTAGTTGGAAAAGCCCTCTGAGATCATCCAGTCCAAGCATCCACCCAACACTCCCATGCTCACCACTAAACCATGGCCCCAAGCACCACATCTATATGTTTTTAACCCTTCCAGGGATGGTGACTCCAGCACCTCCCTGGGCAGCCAGGGCCAATGCCTGAGAACCCTCTGGGGGAAGAAATTCTTCCTAAGATCCAACCTGAACCTCCCCTGGGGCAACTTGAAGCCACTTCCTGCAGTTACCTGGGAGAAGAGACTGAGCCTCACCTTGCTACCACCTCCTTTCAGGTAGCTGTAGAGACTGAGCTTGTATCACATCATCTACCTATCCCTGCAAGGCTGGGGGACTCTGGAGTTAAATTCCTTTTGCTGCCTGAGGGAATCTGACCTGACATCTCCCACCTGGAGGTGAACAGGCTACTGTGCATGAGGCATCCCATTATTTCTGCTCAAAACTGTCCCACTTTGCATGGAAGGAATATTCATTGAGCTCCTGAGAGAATGGAAGTGCAAAGCTGTGTCTCTGAGGGAGTGGTTAGGGTGCTCAGGGGGTAGGTAACCTGAGTGAGAGGAACAGGAGAGCAGACCTGGCTAAGCAGCAGTGGCAGAGCCAGGATGTGGATGATCTGTGTTTGGGATTGAGGTGCTTACACTGGTGATAAACCAGAATTTGAATGCTTAAATCTGATTGTGGCAGCAGCCCTCAGAGAGAGGACTGGGGAGGATACCTGGGGATTAATAGTTGTCTATTTAGTGCTGGATAATGTGAGGAACATGCACTGTGAAACCACTCACAGAATGATGAGAATGACCTTGTTGCAGCTGCAAGAATAACATCTCTCCCTCTAAACTACCCTTATATCGAGGTTTAGGGGTAAAAATTATCCTGGCAGAGAAGAAAGCATAAAATTTCTCCCTCTAAACTAACCTTACATACAGATTTAGGAGCAGAAATTATCCTGGCAGAGAAGTAATTAAGCAGAAGGACTGCAAAGGTCTGATAATAGATTGTCCTCAATTCAGCAAAAAGCCTTTCATCTAGATACACCAAAAAACCAGATTAAATAACTGTTCACATGAACTCTTCCAGGAAGGTGTTTGTCCCTTTAGACTGTTGCTGTAATGACTGTGTAATTAGCGGAATGAATGGGGTTTGAAGGAACACTAGGATGTTTAACATCACTTCTTTCAAGCACTGGCAGGGTCTTTTGTCTTTAACTTTTTATTTTCACTCTCTGATGCCTTGCTATTGGATCCAACTGTGCAGTGGGTAATAAATCCCCCTCTGGCCTGGCCTTAAAAGCTTCCAGGGATGAGGCTTCCACAGCCTCTCTGGGCAGCCTGTTCCACTGTCTCCCCACCCTAACAAGTGAAGAACTTCCTCCTAATATCCAATCTAAATCTCCCCTCCTCTAGTTTGCATCCATTCCCCCTAGTCCTATCACTATCTGACCTCCTAAACAGTCCCTCACCTTCTGAGCTCTCTTCCAGCCTCAGCCATCCTGTAGCTCTGTGAGAGTGGGAGACAATGTTATTTATTTTAGACACCCTCGTCTGAGTCACACAGTGTTCTCTAAGTGTTTTTAACTATTCAGAATACTAATTTTGCATAGCCTGAAGCCATGGTCTGATCTGCAGTGGAAAGCTGAAGGTCAGTCTGGGGATGAGATGAGACTTTCTGCTCCTCTCTGCAACACTGTGAATGACACAGAACATTTCAAACAGTGTTTGAAGCTCTGCCACTGACTCCTCTGGAGGCTGAGCATGCATCTTTTTAACCCTAGAGCAATGTCTTCCTCCTAGAGCCTGAGCACTGCTATCAGCTGTCTCCCCCTTCCCACCACTCCATGTCTAAGGAAGCTGAAGCCCTGTGCCAACACTGTTAGTAAAGATCTGCATCCAAACCCATGACTCACATGAGCCAGGGTAGGGCTCTGCAGCCAAATGGGAGCATTGGCAAGCACCACTTGTGACCTGGACTCCATCCCCTGTGTTCCCAGAACCTCACAGTCACTTCATTAGTGCCCACATGGATGAGTAACATCAATAGCATGAGTCACAGTCAGGGGCTGGATTTGCCTCAACAGTCTTTCCACTGTGCCTAGGGTTTTTTGGATGACTCAAGAAGCCCATGTCCCAGCAGGGTGGTCAGACTGGCAGATGGATGTCTCTGGCCCCATGACAAGAGAGTCTTTAATCACAGGCATCCACTGAGAAGCTTGTCACTGGAGCAGCACAGCTCCTGAAGAGCTTGGGCCAAAATGGATTTGTCCTGAAGCTGGAAATGTTCAACATTTTTCCCTCCTAAAAGAGGTTTACCTTCCTCCCCTGCTGAAGTCAGTAGGGAACCTCTGGCTTCTGGCTTCACTAGGCACAGGCCTTGACTCTTAAATGAACCCTCAGCTTTTACAGTGTGCTGGCTTGGAAGCTGAGGGGCTGGCCAGAACACTTCCAGCTAGTCCTGTAACCTGACTGGGATACTTGTCAGAAATCTTGAAGTATTCATGCTTCCTTTTCTCTCTTATTGATCAGACTGGGGGGCTTCTGGGGGGCATTTTTCCACTTTCTGCTTGTGAAATTCTGTGACACTCACTTAACTGTGGAGAAATTTCAATGATCATTTAGGTTACTGCCTGTGACACAAGCACATATTTCTGAAGAGCAGTGAAATACAGCAGTGTGTGGAAAAAACCAGCATCTAACACAACTCCCTCTCTCCATTTCCCAAATCCACACAGTGCCAGCTATGATAACATTCTTCTTTTTCTCCTCTATGTTACCAGCAATGTTTGTTTTCTCACTTCTTGGTAAACCTGACTAATAATTTCCTTAAAAAGCCAAATGGAACTTTTTCTGTTAAATCTCCCCTTGGGATTTAGGTACCTGAAAACGTCTCTCTTCTACTGTCAGACCTTCACATATCCTTGTCCCAGATGAGTGATTCTACCCAGGAGACCATTTTACATAAAGACATCAGCACTTCTCTCCTCCAGGTGAGACACAGATGGGAAGATCTCCTTTGCAAGGAGGTGGGCACCAGATGGCTGAGTGTCAGTTGCTTCTGCAGAGAAGTAAGAACTTGGGGCATGCTCCTACTGCTGCCAAGCAGCTGTAGACCCCTGCAGAAGCTCAGCAGGACTTCGTGAGACCTTGAATGACTTAGGTGGTTAGGTACCAAGATCTCTAGTGGATCTGACCCCTTGTCTTAGGTATTTCATCACACTAGGCAATCTTAAGCTCTGTGGGAGATGGTAAAGCATTAGTCACCACACAGCACTCAGACCCATCACTGTTTCTTCTAAGAATTCATTTTGATCTGAGGACCTCACACCTCTAAGCCTCTTGTTTCCTTACCAAAGGTTAGTGAAGTGTTGGTTGTAGCAAAAATTGGCTGCCTAGAGGTTTTTTTCACCAGCAACATGACCCTCTAAGCGAGGCTAACTCACATGACTTCTGTCTGGCTTGGGGTCATGTAGATGCACATTCCTAATTAATACCCACATGGTTAGTTTTCTAGGAGTTGAGAAAGCCAAACCTGCAGGACAAACACAGGGGCAGATGTAACTCTCCTCCTTTTCCTGACAAAGCTCACAGTGACTGCAAACAGAGGCGGGGGGAGGTGTGGACAAGCAAGAAGGCAGTGCAATAAAACTCCAACAATAATTCCTGGAAGTGTTTTCCTGTGAAGATGTTTCTGTCTTAGTGCACCAACCTCTACAGACAGCTCCCTCCCACCTCCAAAAAGAGCAAGCAATCTTGCACAGTTCCAGCAGCAAGTCATGATCTCCATGAGGCACAGGTGGGTTGAAAGCTCACACACCACTGGGCCGAAGCATCTGCAGGATTCTGAGAGAAATCTGCTGCTGCAGCACCGAAGGCACATCCCCATCCCCACACAGTGCTCAGCTATTTCAGGAATGAGGAGTGCTAAGAGCTCCCCACGGTTAAACAGAGCACCCTGTGTGCAGGCTGAGTTGCTATGGTGACATTGCTTCACCCTTGCATCACTCACTTCTTTAATACACAACCACAGAATCATGGAGGTTGGAAGAGACCTCTAAGGTCATCAAGTCCAACCATCCACCTATCAGCCCCATGCCACTAAACCATGGCCCTAAGGACCACAGCTAGATGGTTTTTGATCCCCTCCAGGGATGGTGACTCCACCACTGCCCTGGGTAGCCTGGGCCAATGCCTGACAACTCTTGCTGGGAAGAAATTCCTCTTAATATCCAACCTAAACCTCCCTTGATGTGACTTGAGGCCATTTCTTTTGTCTTCTCACTGGTAACCCAGGAGAAGCTTTTAGAAGCTTTATGCAATGAGAGATCTTTGGGAAGGGAGAATGAGAACACCTGAAGGAGCAAGAAGGGCAGCAATAAAACCAGAGCAGACATTTCTCAGAGATACTTTCATCCACAGCAAAGAAAAGACTCTGGTTGCAGTTTTTACAAGCTCCAGAGCACTCTGGAGGTGAAGGTTTCTCTATTTCCTCTTCTAACTCAGCAGCATTGGGACTTTTCCCTTAAGGTTCTGTGTCATTCAGCATCTTGTGCTACTCAGTGGCTTCTGTTCACAGACCAAGAGAGAAAATCTGAGGCACAGATTTTGTTCCCTCTCATTTGGTGAAAATTATTCTGGGGTAACACTGTTGTTTGGTTTTTTTTCCCCCTTTTCCCCCTGACATTCCAGATGTTACAGCTCCCTCAACATCAGTATGGAAGACCACTCTGTCTATACCTGCATGTTCCACCTGAGCAGCTGTACCCAGGCACAGTTTTTCACTTGAAGAAACAACCATAATGTGCTAAATCCTTTCCAAACACTTTATAATGACCTCTTCTGGAAGGGAATCAGAATCTAGGTCCAGAACAGCAAGTGCTAGTCCTCAGAAGAGGAACAAAGAGCTCATTTATACCAAAAACCCCACCACCAACTATTCTGCCAATCTGAAAAGGGACCTTAAATGTGGATGAGGTCAATACATTCTTGTCTCTAGGATGCTGTTCATTGTCTTTGCTGGGAACTTGAAGCTTAAGGTCACTTTTATCCTTGATTTCAAAGTTTCTGTAGGTATTGCTTATAAAATAATAAGTTAATCCTCTCTACTCTGTTGTGCTGTTGAAGAGGTCTCTCATACATTTGGAATGTGTTTTTTATTGTTCCATGAGAGCAGTAAGTGGGGAGTGGCTAGGCTGAGATTTCTGATTCACAGCAGATCAAGAGGCATATTTTTAGGAATGGCAATCCTTAAAATATGGCAGATTTCAGCTCCTGCAAGAACATCTGCTTTCATCCTTTAATGCATGTTCCTTTGGAGACCTGGGGAGCTTGCAGTTCAAAAACTAGCAGGATATTACCTTTGAAATAGGTGTGTAAATAGATCCTACACAGGCATTCAGAACTATTGTTTGAGAAAAGAACAGAATTTATGGCTGCTTCAGCTCTAAGGTTTGGTCTTCAGAGCCTGATGCTTCTCTGCTGCATGCTGCAGTCTAGCTGGGTTTCTGAAAGCTTGGTTCATCTTGGTTGTGTGCATCTTGCAGTAGTAAATTGACATTCTAACTGTGAAAGGGGCATCAACATTTCCATGCAAAGGAAAGCAATCTCTGGGTCCATTCCATCTCTGAGTCTATTCTTGGTCTTGAATAAATTTGAGATCAGTAGTCACAGAGGAGGTAGAAATCCCAATGGAAACATCAGTCCCACTCCCTTCCTGCTTCCAGGGGAGCTGCTCTGAGTTTTCCTCTGGCAGAGCTGACCTCTGTCTACTGACTATCATAGAGTAGCTCTGTATTTTCACAGGCTTGGTTACCAGCTCAACTGGTACCAGCCAGGACTAAGATGGAAAAAAAGGTGGTGATTTGACTGTTATCCCAAGAGAGGATTTCAGCATTCAGAAGCACTGCAGAACTGTTAGTGCTTCCCATGAAGTCATGCAGGCTGCCTCCGTCCTTCTTAAGGGTGGACCTGGAGCAGCTGGCAAAGGAACACTCCAGGGCAGCTGGAGCAGTCACTGCCAGTGTTGCACCAGTTCAACAGGTAAATCCAGGATGACAATCTCCAGAGGTGTCAGCTTGGGAACTGTCAAAAGCATTCCAATCCCTGACAAAAACTCTGAGAGGTCCCTTCCAACCCCTGCCATTCTGTGATTCTCTGATACAGAAATCTTGCCCAGATACATCTTAAAGAGAGACAAAAATGCCCTTTAAAATCTGCATTTTAATCACAGACAGATTCCATCCAGATTTTAGAGTGGGCTTTGTATGACTGTGGAATCTGAAGGATTTTTCCATGTTTTCTACCTTCTTACTTGAAAGATCTCAGTAACACCCTGGCTGTGTTGAGGAAAACTCCAGAGGCCTGTTACAGGCTCAAAGGCAACAAGAAGTGTCTTTGGAGAATACTGTCAGGACAGCAGCAGCACTTTGAAGTCATTCTCATGTAGAGTGGTACTCCTTCCTCAAATTCCTTCTTCTCCAGATAAACCAGAGAGAAGAAAAGAGAATAACAGCACATCCAGAGAGCTCTGCCAAGGTCACTGAGGAAGGCTGGTGAAGACCTTGGAACAAGACTTCATTAGTTGTTACACCATCCTTCCTTTCTGATTATCAGTTTCTGCCTGCTCTAAATTGAATTATGAGTTAATTAGCTTCCAGAAGGCTGACTCAAAGCAATTTGAAATAGAGCTCAGAGACATAGCAGACTAATCCTCACAGAGAATGAAGGGAAGAAAGAAATAAAGAAGGGGAAAAAAACCCAATCCCAGATTCTTTAAACTCTCCTTTTTTTTGGGAAGACTAGTCAGTTACAAATGAAGACATCTAACTAGTTTCCACAGCAACAGTAACCCAGAGAAACCAGCCATGGGGTTGGGGTTTCCCCCCCTCATTTGACAACAGGGTTAATAAACTGAGTCATGAAACACTCTATCCAAACCCACAGCAGGATTGTCTTGATTGATAATTAACTATTTGCTATTACAAAGGGAATTGCAAGAATATCATTAGCATAAGGCAATGTAAAGAACCTCATGCAAAAGACTGCTCAGTTGTAGCAAGGGTCAGGAAAAAATCATGTACACTTTACTCTGCAGCAGATGCCAGTGGTGAATTTGAGGCTCAGTTCCATTTTAATGTTGACAGTGGTATCTTGGTAATGGTGCAAACAGCTCCTGATTCCCTAGCAGAGAGATTAGCCACAGGGGAAAGGAGGAGCTGGAAGCAGAGCTCCCTGGCATTGCCTAGCAGGAAGAACTGTCAGTGGAATTCAGGAATAGCTTTCAGGGGACTTCAAGAGGCTGACATCTTGCATAAAGACAAACTTCTGCTGGAACCTGACTGCTAGCTTTAGTTTCTGTGCAAATGCCTAAGCATCCACACTGGTGTCTGCAGCTCTGAGCAGAGTGCCATGCTCAGTCAGCAGAGGCTCAGGCTTGGGAGAGTTTGGTGACAATATTCCTACTGCAGCAGGCTTTCTACAGAACATTAGAGCTTTGCTTCATTTTCCAAGGCCTGCTTTTCATGCTCCACTTGATTTTCCTATGAAATATGATGAACACCCAGAAGACAAAAGATTTTCTCTGGGTCTCTTTCAACCTTAGTGAGTCTGTGATCTTCTTGGGCACAAGGGCACACTGCTGGCTCCTGGTCACCCTGTTGCCCACCAGGACTCCCAGGTCTTTTTCCAGCAGGTCAGCTCCTAACCTGTCCTGCTCCATGGGGTTATTCCTCCCCAGGTGCATCACCCTGCACTTGCCTTGTTGAAATTCATTAAGGTTTTTCTCTGCCCAGCTCTCTAGCTTGAGCTGCTCCTGCTGGATGGCAGCACAAGCTTCTGATGTGTGTCAGCCACTCCTCCCAGCTTTGTGTCACCAGCAGAGTGGCTGAGGGTCCACTCTGGTTTAGGGACTTGTAACTGCTGCATGAATGCACCAAGAAGGGCAACCAGAGCTCCTCCTGCACTTGTGGGACAAGATGAAAAGGAAGTGGTTGAGGCCACAGTCACTTGGTAATTGAAAAGTTATCCACAGCATCCCTTCAAGAATGAGCCAAATGCTAAAGACTTATTTCAAACACTGCTTATTATTTCCTTTGAAGCCTTATTCAAGTGATGCCCAGAATAAAAAATGAGCTGGTAATTTAGGATTTCCCCCCACTGTTTGTCTACAATTTCCTTTCTAAAATGAAAGGAGAAGAGGAAACAAAGGTTTCATGAGGAGAACAAACTGAAACACAAGAACTTCTGTGGGAGACTGAAATAGCAGCAGAACAAAAGCAGAAAATGCATCTATCCCACAGACTCCTTTCTTGCCTCCAAGGTCTCTCACTCGAGTTCTGACCAGCACCACTGTGTCTCTCTTTATGGCATCTGACAAGCTCAAAGCCTCTGGCTGCAGGACTGCATTAAGTACTTAATTTAAAGTGGGTTTGTCTTTTATCTTTTTTTTTGGGGGGGTTGTTTTTTTGAAGCTCTAGGGAACAACTAAACAGTAGTAGGAATAAAATTCAGCTCTTCCACATTTGCTCAGCTCTCCACTTATATTGTTAATATAGAAGTAAATTTGTGTGTATATACAAGCATATAAGCATTAAAATGTGTGTGTGTGTATATATATATATATATATATTTAAAATAGTCTACTTATCTATCCCAGAATTGGTAAGATCAGCTGTTTATGTTGGGAAACACCAGACAATTTCAGAAGGACCTGTGGTGTGGCACTTTTATCTTCTTGCTTTAGAAAACTGGTTTAAAATAGATGTACTTTTTGTTAATTCCATTTAGCAGTTCTTCATAGCCTGTTGGCTTGAATTAAATAACTTCTGCCTCATGTTTAAGGACTTTGGGGGGGAATTTGTAAGTATTTGTGGAAGAAAATGGATTTCTAAGGCTTGTTTCGCCACTGGAGTCAATGATTTCTCATCAACCCCAAACATCTGCAGGACTGAAGTCCCAAAATTCCAATGGCTTACAGCTGTCATCTTGTCCTCTAGTGGTATTTCTTTAAAGCCACCTCTGAATAAAAACCAGATGGATGAGAGCATTGTAAATTGATGAAGAATATAAACTGGCTTATGTTGCAGCTGGAGAAGCAAAGAGGTGTAAAAAATGCCTAACTTCTACTTTCCCCTAGCCCAACAGGCAAGATAAGGCTATCACAAGCTTCACAGGAAGGTTTGCACCTGAAGGTCAGGCAATGAAGGTAGTCTGATGTGGTTTTTTGATCAAAAATACCCCTATTTCTTTCAACTTCTTCTCCAGCATTTCAATGTCCTTCATCTCTGCTAAGAATACACTGATGGTTTGACATTTCCCATGCAGGGGCTGTGATGTCAGACTTGTGGGATGACTAAGTATCACCCAGTTTGGCAAGGACTGGAAGCAAAGATCAAAAACCATCATGACTGCAGGAGTTTTCTGGAGGTGTCTCTCTGGCCTGTTTATAGAATGCAGAGAGAAAATGCTAAGGTTCAAAACTCTCCAGCAGAGTGAAGAAGAGCAGGATGCTCAGAGGGGAAAGGAGGCCAGATCCTGTCCCAGCACTTCTAGCCAGGCTGTGCTGAAGGGATTTCATAGCAGAGTAAAGGATGCTGCATTGATCTCATCTATTCCATAGGACACTTCCCTCATGAGCAGCCATAGACTCACAGAATCATTCTGGTTGGAAAAGACCTCTGAGATCATCAAGTCCAACCATCAATCTAGCACCTCCATGCCACTAAACCATGGCCCTAAGCACCACAGCTAGATGTTTTTGATCCCCTCCAGGGATGGTGACTCCAGCACTGCCCTGGGCAGCCTGGGCCAATGCCTGACAACTCTTGCTGGGAAGAAATTGTTCCTACTGTGGAAAGGCCAGGCTCTCATGTCCTGGCTTTAGAAGAGGAGAATGATTTAACTGTTGGCAAACTGAAGCCTTTAGGGACCTTTGTTTCAGTTCTGTGGGCTGTGCTTCTATATGCAGAGGAAGCCACTATAGAGCACAGAAATATAGGACACGTGGAGAGTGGGTGGGAAGTGTTCCTCTGCATATGCTGTAACAGTTCATTAAAAAGCAGTAAACTGCCTGCAAAATCTGCATGCTGGAAGGAGGGAGTTTTGTTATTCCCTCTCTGAAGAGACAAAGATCACTGGAGGTACCTCAGCAGTCACCACATTAAGAGGTCACAACTCAGTAGGGCTATCCTTTTGCTTTGTGCTCACCAGCTGCCCTCAGGATCTTCCTTCCAAACATCAAAAAATATATTCCTAGACCAGAAGAAAATCTCCTTCAGGATTTTGTGCAGCAAATCTTCACTGCTGCATTGGCTCTACATAATTTAAACATTTGCAGAGCCTTGTGTCCTGGTTTGAGTTAGAACAGAACTAATTCTGTTCAGTGATTTTTACTTTTCAGTTAAGTGCCTGCACTCTCTGCAGTTAACAGCATGTTCTCACAGACAGTGTCTGCTCCTAGCAGTGGTAAGACCTAACCTTGAGAGTTAGGACCAAGGCTTGGTTGCAGACCAGGGTCATTGTTAAATCTTGTGTTCCACATCGTGGTGAGTAAAAGGTCTCACCTGTGGCGAGGAGGGGACAGGACAGGTGACCCTAAACTGCCCAAGGAGGGAATCCATCCCATGTGTGTCATGTTCAGGAGAAAGCTGAGGGATCAGAAGGCTCAAGCTCTTGTTTGAGCTTTTGCTTTTTCTCTTCTTCAATGGCTGGCATCTGAGGAGAGCTCTGTTCTGCCTTTGATCCCAATTCACACGTTCCTGAACCTGGTTCCTGTCTGCTGCTGAGTGCACTCTGGGATTTCTGCCACCGCATCACTGCTGCGACAGATATCAATGGTTTTAGTGAGCTGCAGAGAGACTGAAGGTATGGGTCAGAACATGAAACACTCTTCAAATGAGAATGGAAACAAGCAGCAGACATAGCTCTGCAACCTCACCCCTGGAGAATCACACTGTTCTGGTTTGACATCTTCCTTCAAAGCACTAGTGCAAGTCTGACTTTGCTATCAACAACTACAGGACACACCACAGTAACTCTTAGGTTTGACCAGATCTTAAACACCACCATGGTGGGAAGGCCAGGGTCTGGCACTATTTCTCAGGTTCTGGTGCCATTCTTTGAGGATATGAGGTAGGAATTTCCTTTTCCTTTAGTATTCTTTCTTTTCTTGTACCCTACCTATCAATTACATGCTATGCAGAATTAGTTTCTTCTTAGAAATCACTCTGGTTGGAAAAGCCCTCTGAGATCATCCAGTCCAAGCATCCACCCTACACTCCCATGCTCACCACTAACCCATGGCCCCAAACACCACATCTCCATGGTTTTTGAGCCCCTCCAGGGATGGTGTGTCTATCTAAACTACCATAGCAAGGTAGGAGAAAGCCCAATCTAAGGAACCTTGGGAAGTGCTAGTTTAGTGAAATAACCAGAGTATGACTGGGATTAAACATTGATTCAATGCACTGCCTCTGGCAAGGAATAGGTTAGGCTGGATTAACTGTGTCTATCTACCTGTTTGAAAGGGCTGCTGCTAGGAGTAGTTGGTCATTGTTTGGAGATTTCTTTGAAGATGAAAACACAGAACTGTAAAATTCAATGAAATCATCAGACATAAAGTTATGTGACTTGGATGTCTTCCAAACATGCATAAATTAAAACCAGAACACCTACTGCCATTTCATTCTCAGGCATATTTGTAATCCTGGATAAGGAATTAATGGTGTCTAAAGCTTCCCTACACTGTGGTTACATGAATGAAAGCCATTTTACAAAGGCTATACTAAAATGATAAAGATTAAAGCAATAAAACTTGGGTTAACATATGAAGCTTCCTGTTGATACTCAAAGACTCTGTGAACCTGAGGTAGAGCACTGCTGTTTTAAAGCATTGTTTGATCTACAGAAACCAAAGCTCTGGTTGCTTTCCAGCCCTTTGGCATTGTAGATGATGTTCCTCACAGCAGCAGTGGAATTCCACTGGAGAGAAAGGATTTACTGATGGAGATGTGATAAGGATTACAGCCTAGCACTGGAGATGTGCAGCTGCTGGGATCATGTGCTAGCCAAACTGCACATTTCAGTGTCTTCTCCAGGACAAGCTTGGGCCAGAACACATCCAAAGGGTGAGGGATCTTACCCATCTCCTGCTTAAATGGTGGCACACATCTTCAGAAAGCATAAACTGCCACAGACACACTAACTGAAAAGGCACTACAGCATTTGAAGTCATCATCTCAGGCCAAAGGGGTTGATACCTAGGAGAGAATCACCTCTTTGGGGGGCAGTGTTTTTTTGGCTCTGCACACCTCCTCACAGGAGTGGACAGAGATGCCTCTGTGGTTTTTCACTGTCCTGCTATGACACTGAGCAACTTTGTACCTATGGTAGGAACAGTCTCTGGTGACAAAGAAGAACTTGTCATCATAAATTACTCTGAAACCATCATGGAAAGCTGCTGTGGGAAGTTTCCAGCCTAGACTTGTTATCTAAGACTATTTTTCTCCCCCTTTTTTATTAAAACAACAATAAAATTGAACTCTCTTAAATGCTCCTGAAAGGAGACAACAGCCCCACCAACACCCAGCTTGCTAGGCATTCAGGTAATTACAGCAAGGCAAGTGAAGGTTTGGGCTTTCTTTAATTGATTGTTTTCCTAACAGCTTTTGTGCACTGATTGATTGAACCTGCTGGAGAGGGGAGAGTGAGAGGGAGTGTTAGATTCCTCCAGGGTCCAATCATCCTACTTAATTTTTCACAGCTCCTGGGATCCATCCCACCCCCTGGTAGGACCCATCTGCTGGTAAGGAATGGTGCCTAGAGCTCTGTGTTTCTGGCTTAAACTTCCTGAAGAGAAACAGAAGTTAGCAAAACAAACAGAAATAAAGGATGACTATGTTTGTATTTACTTACCTTCAGATCAGATGCAGAAAGCTTCCCATACTCTATTCTGCCAAACCAACCCAGTGACCATGGAGCTCTGCATGTGGCTCTCCTGCAAGTCCACCATACCCTGTAGAAGCAAAGCTCAAGAAGAGCTCAGCCAGGGAACACATGCTTTCTCCCTCCAGTAGCACCTGCTGGGATTAATTCTCACCTCTGCAACTTCTTTTGCTCTATCCTTCTCACCTCTACCCTGCCTCCTGCTCCCCATCAAAAGACTTTTTGATCCTTAATTTATTATGTCAATACTCACCCCTGGAGGAGCTTCACTGCTTTGATCTCTTCAAACAGCTGGATGCCTGCTGAGGCCAGGTGCAGGCATCTCTCTCCTTCCTCTGCCTGTTAATGAGGACCACTCCCCAGACCTCTCTAAATGTGAACTAAGACAACAGCCCACACCATACTGTTCTCCCTTACTTGGGAAGGGACTGTTCAAACCTCACCATGGAGCCTGGCCACATACTGAACCTTGTGCTAAATACAAGCACAAGCACCTGCCTGTCTGCACTGAGAGATCCTTGGCTCTTACTTGAGACTGGACTTGGCAGTAATCAATTGTGTGGAGGTGCTGGGGTTTGGTGTGACAGGACCCTGGAGCAATCTTTGAGGGGTGCTGTGACAGACTCATGAGCTGTAAGACATGTGACTGCTCCCCTCTAGCCCCTTACCCCTCTGCTTTCCCAAGAGTTTTCCACCACAAACCACCTCTCTGCCTCCCTTTCCATGCTTGTGGCTCCTCCCCTAAACATCTTACGACAAGTTTTATGAAACCCCAAAATGTTCTTCTCCTGCAACCCACAATGTGTTCTGTACTGCCAGACAGTGACCCCCTCAGCCTGTGAGGAGCTACAGAGACACAGTCCCACCTTGCAGACACCACCTTCTCTCTGGCTAACACAGCTGATCCTCAGAGAACTCTGCAGGAAAGGGAAGCCTCTGCCAGTAGAGTGTCATCCTGACACCCAAGATGCTCCACCAATGCTCTCAGCTGCTCTTAGGTCTTGCTTGCACCTAACACACAGTGATAGCTTCCTTTGTATTCCTTGGTGACTATGTGAAGGGGAGAAAAGGTAAAGAACAGCTTGAGAAAAAACCCCAAACAATATGAAACAATATCCTGGGGTTGTAACCCACCCATCCCCTAAATCCACTGCCCCAGCATTGTTCAGTCTCTGTTTATAAGAGAATTAAGTGGCATAATCTTGCTGCCAGCTTCCTCTAAGCTCTTTTTATTTCTATGTTCAAACATTTGCCTTTGGAGTCCTTGCACTGCATAGAGGCTTCTTGCTGGACAAAGTCTAAGCTCAGAGCAGCCACTGTACCCTTCTGAACTGGGTCTTTCTTCAGCAGGAACATTCCTGGTTGATCACCAATTCAGCACAACAATGCTTTCAACTAACAAAACCCAAACCTGCTTCAGAAAGGCTGGCTTTATACTTGGCATTATGTGTTCTAATACACACACCCATGGTGCTGTGAGGTACAGTTGCTGAAGCTGAGCATTTTCCTGGAGAGACTGCACCCCTGAGATGTGAGGAACACATTTCAGGAGCTTTTGCTCCCTTGAGACAGATTTCAGCTGGATATTTATATCCTGGGTGTATTGGCTGCTGTAAAAATAACTTTTCCCTGTAGAAAACTGATGCAGCAATGACAAAACCAAACAAAGCCCCAAACCCACCAACAAACAAGCAAACAAAAACCAGAGGCCAAACAACAGCAGCAAAAACCCTGCACTCAATAAATGTCTACCCAGATTTGCTAGCAGTGGCTGGAGGTAAGTGGCCAGCCCTGCTTCACCTGTGCCCTGAAGATGATGTTGTGTCCCTCCCCAGACACATTGCCATGGTACAACCCTGGCACCCTTGGATTTTAAGATTTTCAGGAAGTCTTGAGATGTGTTTCTAAAAATCCCTGCCAAGCAAAACTCTTTGAAAGCAATGTTCTGTAACCAAGGGCACTGTGCTGCTTTCTGCTCCCAAAGGCAGCTTGGATGTGAACAATGAGGTGAAGCTTTGTGAAAGGGTCTCCATTAGCTACAACAGTTGCTATTCAAGTGCCATTGCTCATCTAGTCTAAGAAATCAGAGCTCTCAGGCTGAAACTGGGAAGCAGTATTATGCAGCAGCTAAGGAAGAAACAGAAGAGTATATATACATATACAAAAGAGCTTTCCAACTGAGTATCAGAGCTGCGTTTCCAACATGATGCTAGTGCTCCCTAAGTACAGACTAGAAACCAGACTCAAATCACCATGGGTTTGTGCATGAGCAGAAAGAGCACTGGGTGTATTCTTTGAGAAACAATCACAACACCCTCCCTGCCAAAAAATAGCAACACTTTTAAAATGATTTCCTCTAGAACACAGCCCCTTTTCCATGTGCAGAACAGATCACCTCCTGTTTAAATACCAGAGTCGTGACTAGAAACTACCACTCAGCCAGTCCTCAAACCACTCCTGAGCTCTGTATCTGCACAAGAAAGAACAGAAATGGGAAAGCACTTGCAGAAAACAGATTGTTCACATTAGCTTTGGGGCAGCAGGGACTTGCACAATGACAGACTCATCTGGATAGTCTGCTCCAGTTTGCAGTGGCCTCTTCTGCCCAGGAGATGCACCTGCCTCATCACTCCTCTTTTGGAAAGGTGTAAGAACACCCTAACAGGTCATGCCACTGTCACCAGAAATGGGAATTAATATTATTGCCATGCTAATGATGTACTTTCAGGTGCATTTAATGCTCTGTTCTCTCTCTTTTTAATCAGTTAAAAGACAGACAAGCAGGTGATGCAGAGGCTAACAGTGCTTTACCTCACCTGTGGTGTACTGTGGTCCATATCACTCTGCAACTTCTCCTCCTGAGGCCACAAGAGACTGAATGTGACTAGCAAAGTACTGGAGTCTCTGGAAAGGAGAAGAGAAGGGGCAAGAATGCTCATATGCTCAGATACCTGCTGAGGGGGAAGTAGGGGAACTTTCCTCAAGGACCAAAAGGGTGTTGCAACAAAAAAACAAACCAAACCCAAACCAAAAGGATGAGAAATTGCCTAGAATACAGCACAGAAATCCAAATTTGGTTCCTACTGATGATACACAGCAGCCTTAGTCTAATCACTTTTCTTTGCATCCTGTCTGTAAAATAGCATAGGATAGAATAAACCAGAACAGAACATTTTGAGTTAGAAGAGACCTCCAGTGACCACCTGCTCCAACTGCCTGACCAATTCAGGGCTGACCACAACTTAAAGCCTCTTATCAAGGGCACTGAAATGGAGACATTAACACCTTCTTCCTTCTGCACTTTCTCTTTGCTATTCACTGTGCCAATTCCTTGTAGCCAAGACTTTTTGTCTCCCTTCCCAAGCTGATGCAGAGACTTTAGCACAGTGAGGCCAGATATGGACTGGTGCCTTCTGGTGTCATTGTAACACCAATACTTATTTCCATTTACAGTTCTACCACTGACTTCAGAAGAAATTCTGCAATTTCAGTGAATGTTTGTTTAATTCACCTACAGATTTAATAAGTCCTTAAAATAATATTTAGCAGCCATTCTGAGATCTGGTACTGCTTAAGTAAGATGTACAGGATACAGTTAGCCCCTCCAACAGGTGAAGCCTGTGAGTCTCCAGAGCATTAGCAGCCCATCCAGCACAAGGAGAGTGAAATGTTAAAAAAATAGCATTATATTTGGAAATTTGGTGCCTTCAGGAGGGTTTCACTATCCTGTGACACAGTGTCTGTGAAGGGAGGGAGTGCTTCTGAATGACATTTCACTCATTCCTCCTGCTACTCAATGAGATGTGGCTGATATGTTAAGTGGTTTTCAGCAAGAACATAAGGGACCAGCAGGAGCAGCTTTCAACAGCACTCATCAATAATGCAGTAGCACAGTGGTTGATAATGAAAAGGCAGCAGTTACTAAAGGTTAGCACTGTGCTGTCTGAGGCACTGCTCTTCTCTCCTGTGGAGGTATAGTGGAGTGATGGTAACCCTTCCACAGCACAGCCAGGTGAGCATCCCCTCCAATAAAGGACATTCTCAAGGCCCTTTCTAATCTCCCTCCCCACTGGGAGAGCACTAAGGAGTTACAGAACTAACTTGCACTTTCAGGCATTAGATGCACTCATCCAAACAGCCCAGAAACCTCAGGGCATGAGGTTAGCTGTGCCATTCATCACTCCACAGAAGCAGTCATGCCTTGGACACGTCATCATGAATTTGGTCTGAGATTAAAAGAGAAAAAACACCTGAGCACAGTGCAACTTCTTGCTGGGTTCAGGTTTGGGCTCCTCACTCCAAGAACATTGAGCTGCTGGAGTGTGTCCAGGGAAGGGCAAGGAAGCTGGTGAAGGGTCTAGAGCACAAGTGTTGTGAGGAGCAGCTGAGGGAACTGGGGTTGGTTAGTCTGGAGAAGAGGAGGCTCAGGGGAGACCTTCTCACTCTCTACAACTACCTGAGAGGAGGTGGTAGTAATCTTGCCATGACCCAAAGCCCTGGAGTTTGTTGTTTGCAAAGGTGTTCCCCAACTTAGACTAACAGTGCAAACTGTGAGTCAAGCCAAAGACTTTCTGCTGCTGCCAATCATTCTTACTCCTATCAGCCGCAGTAGCCACCATCCCTCCTTCCCCTCCAGTTACCCTGGTGCTGACTGCAGCCTAGATTCCAGTGTGCAGCATGTACAGTGATCTTCTTCACACCGAAGACCTCATCACTGAGCCCAGTCTTGGTGCCAGGTGCCTGGCCAGGCAAGATAGGAGCCACCACAGCTGGGACTCTCAAGCTCCCTGAAGCTATTTCTTCTCCCCATAAGTTAACTGACCTCAGGATCTGAACACTAACAGCTGAAAAGACTCAGCACTAGAAGGAATCTCAAGTGCCAGCAGAAACACTAACCAGAAGATGTGAAAAGAGTGGCTGAAAGTACCAAGAGAGAGAGGTAGCAGTGTACTCTGGCAGTGAACAAGGATGCCAGTTGTGATTACCAAGGAGATTCTGGGGGTTGCAAGAGAAAATATCCAGTTGGAGCAGTAGCTTGTAAAATCCCAGGCTAGAAATAATGACAAAACAGACAGCCCTCTTCAAGGCTGTGAAGAAAGCATAGCATCTGCCATCCTCATGTGCCACTTCTCTTCATTGCTGTTGCTGCAATTCTGTTTGCTTGTGCTCCAAGTTTTGCCTTTCACAGCACAGCCTACTGAAAAAAAATCATATAGCATCACAGAAACCACAGGAAGGTTGGAGCTGGAAAGGACCTTTGGAGGTCACCTAGTCCAACCTCCCTGTTGTGAGTTACACCTGTAACTCTGATCAGGTTGCTCAAAGCCCCAAACAACCTGACCTAGGATGGTTCCAGGGATCTACCACCTCTCTGGGCAACCTGTTCCAGTGCCTCTCCACCCACAGAGTGAAAAATGTCCTCCTCCTATCCAGCCATATCCTCCTCCCTGCCCTTTGCTCTCATGCCTTTGAATAGCCAAAGCCCAGCCCAGTGCCTGTTGAAGGAAAGGCAGGTTCTCCTGTTTATCCTCCTCTCCTCTTGACCATTTCTCATCAAGATGTTTCTGACAGGAAGGGTTTTGGCACCTCTTCTGGGCAGGGCCATCTCCACACTCCATTCTTTCTCTACTTCTTTAATTGCTTTAAAGGCCCTGGTGCCAAAAGGCTGCCCTGTGGTGTAATGAATAACCAACTTCACAAAATAATGATGCCATCCAAGCTACAAAGCATCATTATATTGACTTTTTCAGTGCAATCTCCATTTTATCTGGCAGCAGGCAGTGTGTAAAGTCACCTCTGGACACAGCCCTTTGACCATGGGCTGTTCCTTCCACGTGGTGCCACGTGCCACAGAGCAAATGGAACAAGAAGTGGGATGGAGTCAAATGGGCATCCCTGCAGAGTAGGAGGAGAAAGGACCTTATGTTTAAAACATGAAGATTTGCTCATCTTAACAGAGGCTTGAGATTAGGATCAGTGTTTCTGCAGGGGGATGAATTATGCTTGGAGGAACAGGGAATCTATCAGAGGCAGCAGCCTGCTTCAGGAGAGCAATTTGGCAAATGCAATTTCTGCTCTGCCTGTAAAAAGTTATGAGCCTGACATGCTAGGAAATGTCAGTTACTTGAAGCTTATTATTCATTCTGTACACAACAGAATTGTCTCAATACTCAGCTCAGAGCAGCTGAAAACAAGAATCCATTGGCTTCCTAATTCTGCAGCTACAGGCACCTGACCCATGAGCAATGGCATTTTTCCTGCCATTGGTCCATAACATCCCCTAAAACAAAATTATTGTCTAGAGGGAGAATGGTTCTGGACTTCTACAGGTGCTTCCAGATTCTCCTGCTAAGAGAACAAAAACAAGAGGGGAATGGAAAACTGTTTCCCTGCAGACAGACACACACAGTTATTTTTTATGCTAACTCATTAAGGAGGGATGCAGCCACTGAGATTGCTATCAGATTTTGCAAATATTAGCAAAAACTGCTGGAAAAAATATACACTTCCTCATAAAACAGAGCTGACTGGGTAAAATTAGGGTTTTTGTAATGTTTCCCATGATTGCAGCAGTTGCTACCATAGCAAACAACATTTAGATCAGGTGTTTGTTAACACTGGGTTTCTAAAGGCAAATAAAAAGCACTTTGGGACACTACTCAGGCTGCAGATTGGTTTCTAACCCTTTGTAACTTAGACTCAGAGGCTACCAGCAATTGGCTGGCTGTTAACCTTCTGCAATATTTTCCAGTTGTTTGATTGCAAACCCTTGCCTATGGATGAAATAATACACAGAAAACACAACTGAGGTTGCAGCCAGTCATGCAGGAGGTGAGCAAGACCTTGCTACTTTTTCCCAGCTCCCAAACACAGTCTGTGTCCTTGCCTTGCTGATGGGGGACCCTAGAGGCTCTGCAGACTCAAGGGAGCAGAGCAGAGGTGAAGGCATGGTTCTGTTTATCCCGAGAGTTAGATCTTTGAGTCCCAGAAAGGATGAGAAAGGTTAGAAGGAAGAAGGAAATGAGATCTGGGGGGGCTCAGTTTTCTTCTGAAGCATTTAAGTGTCTGGTTCTTCTCCCTCAGTATGGAGCACTCCACTATTCCCTACACCAGGTGCTACTTTTCATTGAGCAGCAAGCAGGGGATGCAGTTCTTGTTGGCTGATGTTACCAGTTTTGGGGGTTTGAGGATTTTGGTTTGTTTGGATTATTTTTGCTTTTGTTTTTTTATTTGTTTTCCCCAAATCAATTTCCTAGAGTGTGTTGGGAGACACCCAATAGATAAGCAATGTCTAGTGACAGCAGCAACCAGCCATGCACTCACCCATGTTACCAGCCCCAGGCTAGGTAAGTTCACCCCCAACAACTGCTTGCACACGCACCCTACAGCTACCACTGCAGGGCTTCCTTCCTGCCCTGACAGGCTCTAAGGAGGCAGGAGAGTGCTCAGAGACACTGCAGGGCAGGATTAGTTGGGTATGTGTTCTGGGGAAAGGATTACAGTCATCACTTGCCACAGCAACCTGAATGTATGGAGAACCAATTGCAGAAATAACCTGATTTTAATTACAGAAGTAAATGCAATTAGGCAGTAAGCTATGTTTAGACACTGCCTGAGAAAGGGAGTGCATGTTTACAAAGGTGCTTTGTTTCCTGAATGAAGTGAGAGCTCAATGGGCATTATGTTCACAGTCAGTTATTCAGTGTATGCTCATCCTCAGTCAGGGTATCCTGCTCTGCAGCTGCTGCAGGGAGGGAACAGGCACAGGGGCACTAGCTGCAGGATTCTGATCCTGAAACCAGTGTTATACTGGCAGCTATGCTCACCTGAAATAAAATTTGTCTGGCCTAGTATAAGTGTGAACCCGTGAAATGTCTGAGTTAGTGTATAGGTGTTGGAGAAACCCAGACACCTCCAGTGGGAAACACGTCACATCCTGGGGGAGAAAACGGATTCTTTTTCTCTGGGAAGAAGCCCAAGGTGACATGCTGAGACTTAAGACACTGAATCTACATCTACAGTTAGGACTCAGGTGATCTTGGCCAGCTACAGACAATGGATGCTCAGGGTTGCTCACTCCATTGCATCTAAAATTCCCCCGGATTTCTGTGCTGAATGAGACCTTCGAGCCCTTGTCGCAGCTACCAGAAGCTAAGATTTCCCTCTACAGGACAAGTGGTTTCATCACAGCTTTAGGCTTCAGCCAGATCAATTCCTGGTTTCTCTGCATGTAGCACAGCTTCAGCAACAAGGGAAATGACAGCCTCAGGTTGTAACAAAGGAAGAACTCCTCTGTGTCGAGTTTTTCAGTCTTTCTTCTGCAAAACTGGGACTAGGCAACTGTGAATGCTGTCTGAAACACCTGACTCTATCTTCCAGCTGTTAACAAATGCAATCTCTGTATTTCAGCATATGAAGCTTTCAGAAAGTCACAGGTGTCAGCCCTGGAAGTCAAGACAATAATTAAAAAACAAACCCCAAACCCTCTGAAAGTCAATTTCCTCCCATTTTTTCCCAAAGTACTGTGAGAGCTTTCTCCTATCAATGTCTCCAGTGCTGGGGGCACTTTTGGGCACCACAATATAGGAAGGATATGGAGAGGGTCCAGAGGAATGCCACAAAGATGATGAAGGCTCTAGAGAGGAAGCCATCTGAGGAATGGCTAAAGTCACTTGGTTTGTTCAGCCTGGGGAAGAGGAGACTGAAGGGAGACCTCATCATGGTCTAGAACTTCCTCAGGAGGGGCAGCAGCTGATCCCTGCTCTCTGGTGACCAGCAACAGGACCTGAGGGAATGGCATGAAGCTCTGCCAGGGGACGGTTAGGTTGGAGATCAGGAAAAGGTTCTTCCCCCAGAGGGTGGTGGAGCACTGGAACAGGCTCCCTAGGGAAGGAGTCACAGAGCAAAACCTGTCAGAAATCCAGGAGCACTTGGCCAGGCCACTCAGGCACATGGTGTGATTTTTGGGGTTGTCCTGTGCATAGCCAGGATGATAGACTGGACATCCATAGACTGGATGATCCTGGTGGGTCCCTTCCAACTCAGGACATTCTATGCTTCTACGACTCTGCGCCTCTTATCCCCTCCGAGCAATCCACCCAGGGACTGTGCAACTATCCACACCGGCTCTTTCCCCTCGGGTATCCTCCCCACGGCAATCTCCCTGCGCGCACACACAAGCAAGCGCGCACACACAAGCAAGCGCGCACACACAAGCAAGCGCGCACACAGGCGCTCCTGCGCGCGGCTTCGGCCGCGCTCGCTCCGTTTGAAACGCGTCACCGGCCGCGCGCCGGAAGTCTCTCCGGAAGTCTCGCGGTCGCCCCTGCTGTCTCGCGAGCGGTGGCTGTGTCGTGCGGGCGCCGCGGGGAGGCGAAGCGCGGGAGCTGCCGCTATGACCTCTGCTTTGGAGAATTACATCAACCGTATCCTCCCAGCCGTCCGAACCGTGCCGGGACAGCGCTCGGGGGGGTGCAAACGGCCTTGCTTTCTCTTTCGCGCCCGCGGGTCTGAGCGGAGGCCGGGTGCAGGGGATGCGGGTGCGGAGGGCCCAGCGGTTTGGCGCTGCTGAGAGCGGGCCGCGCTCGGCTCCAGGGGGTGCTGGTAGCTGCGGCACGGCCCAGGCTTCGGTGCTAGAGCTGCTGCGGTCACGTAGTATCGCTGGGCTCGGCAAAGCGTGAGTTGTGAGGAGATCCCCAACCCGAGGCAGGCCGCTGAAGGGCCTCTGAAGAGCTTATCGGCTTCTGGCCTCCGGTCCTGCAGGCGGTTGTGTTGCTTGGATCGTTCTTGCTTGGGTGTATCGTTTTCCCTCTACGTAAGGCTGGCTTGGAAGGTAGAACAAAGGTTCCTAGAGACTTGGAGAATAGGGTCCCCGGTAGCCTCCAGTGCTGCAAACCTGATAGTTGCCTGATATGTGATGAGGAACGAGGTTCACAACGGGCCAGGCCATTTAAAGGACTCTTACATGTTTAGTTCACAGCTTTACATCACTTGCTTGAAATCTGTGAGTTGGTTGGAAACCTTTTCCTGCAGTTTTGTTTTGTTTCTGTAATAACCTATGGGCGTTTACAGTTTTGTTCACAAACAGATACTCACCCAAAGTCTTTCAGGGTGATGGATATGTGATCACCAAATGGGGATAGTTCAGAGCTTGAGAGTGAGGGGATGTAGAATGTCAGGCTTGGGATCCCTACTGCTAAGCTGTTTCTAAGGACTTAGTTTGAAGTTAGTAACGGGAAGAGAGATGGACTCCTTTTCAGTCTGCTTTTAATGCTGTTCTTGTTTGTGTAGGACTCCATGGGTGGGTAAAGTGAAACTTGAAAATAGATTGTCATAAAAACCACTGTGTTGTCAAATGTTGCTATCAACTGTCCTGCTTTGTTAAAAAGAAGAAATACTGATTAAAGAAAAAAGACATTGAGGTGCTGGAGTGTGTCCAGAGAAGGGCAGTGAAATTGGTGAAGGGTCTAGAGTGTTGTGAGGAGCAGCTGAGGGAACTGGGCTTGGTTAGCCTGGAGAAGAGGAGGCTCAGGGGAGACCTCACTCTCTGCAACTACCTGAAAGGAGGTTGGAGTGAGATGGAGCTTGGTCTCTTCTCCCACGTAATGAGTGCTAGGAGAAGAGGAAATGGCTCCAAGTTGCATCAGAGGAGGTTCAGACTGGATATTGGGAAGAATTTCTTCCTGGAGAAGGTTATCAGGCATTGGCCCAGGCTGCCCAGGGAGGTGATGGAGCCACTGCCCCTGGAGATGATGAAAGAATGTGTAGATGTGGCACTTGGTGACATCTGTTTTGGATGAAAGCTGTGAATGAGTGTTCAGTTCTTCACAGGGAGTTGAGCAAGTAGTGCTGGTAGGTTATACATTGTAAGAGGTGATAACTCTTCAAGCCTCTGTGAAGTATTAATGTTTCAGTGACTGTCAGTGGCTTTATTTCAGATCTTTCTACACATTTCCTTAATGCTCTCTCAGGCACTGTTGCAGTAATCACTTCAGATGGAAGAATGATTGTGGTGAGACTTCTGGTTTTTAACATTTCACCCCCCCCACCCCAGCCTCTCCATAATGACAGTAAAGAAACTGTGCTAGGATATCAGTTATGGTCAAACCTTCACACACTTTTGGAAGCTTTATGGACATCACTTTATACTGTGAGATTTCAACACTGAGCTGATTCTTGCCTGTCCCCTTTGTCCATTGATAATGGCTAATGTTCTTCAAAGAAATACTACTGGAAATTGCATCTTTGAATGGTTTCTATATTCTGGACCATAAGAATCTTAAATTTTCTCTTCAGATTTAATTACTTATTTGATTTCTGGGAAGTTCCACACAAGGAAGGCCAAAATAGTGTAGAAATAGTAAAATCAGTTGTCTAGAGGGCTGTCACTGTCTAAAGGGAAGTGGGACTTCTTTTGCTAAAGATGAATGTAGCTTTTAGTGTACACACTCAGTAGGAGAAGTAAATACTTCTCTCAAATGCATTATTGCTTTGACAGTTTCATTCTCAGCTGTTTGTGCTTAAACCTAATGGTGAAGCCTGAAGAGAGCATCTGTTCTCCAGTACCTTAGTCTTGCCACTGTTTAAAGTATCCCTGAGAGCAAGGATGATAACTGTAAAAGGTGATTGGAGTGCTTTGTTTTTTCCTTTTCCCCCAGGGAACCCTGAAAGGGTTTGATCAGACCATTAACTTGATTCTGGATGAGAGCCATGAACGAGTCTTCAGTTCTTCCCAAGGAGTTGAGCAAGTTGTGCTGGGCTTGTACATTGTCAGAGGTGATAATGTGTGAGTATAGCACATGCTGCTCTTTAAGTGCAGAGAGAAGCAGGTAATTTTGTGGCTTTCCAGATTTGCAGCAGATTCCAACAACTGATAAGGCCTTTCTCTTGCAGTGCTGTCATTGGTGAAATTGATGAGGAGACAGACTCAGCTCTCGACCTGGGGAACATTCGAGCAGAGCCTCTCAACTCAGTTGTGCACTGAAAGCACGGACATGCACAAGGACTCTGTAAATCTTTGGTTGTACAGACCTATTTAACAATCTGGATCATTTTTACAAACTGTGTTGAATTTGTTTGCTTACCCAGTTGTTTTTTTTATGATGAGTATGTTGTAGTTTTGCTTGTAAATTAAAATTTCTACCTTTTACTAAAGATTCTTTCCTTGAATTTCCTCTTCCTGGGGTTTATGCTGCATCAGTTCCCTGGGAAACGCAAGTAGTCCAACTCCAACATCCAGTCCAACTCCTGGCTAGGAACAGGACAACCCCAGAAATGACACCACGTCCCTGAGGGGCTTGGCCAAATGCTTCTGGGATTCTAGCCATTCTAAAAAAGAAAGCCAGAGAATGGTTGTTCTCAAAGGAGGAGGAGGAGGAGGAAGAGTCTTTGGTGGAAGCTCAGCAAGTACCAAGGCTTTGTATGTGTCCTGACCCGAGGTGAACCCACACTGCCACCAGCAAAAGTGTTGGAAGTGGTAAGGAGGTAAAACATAAAGAGAGTGAAGTGGAGCTGAATTTTGGGAGAGATACTACCTTCAGGAGGTATGAAAGGATTGGAATGGCAACAGCACCACACGTCACGGCTGTGTGTTGAGCAGGGGGATGGCAGCTGGTGTGCCAGCTGGCTGGGGTGAAGGCTCTCCTTGCTGTCTCCCACTGACTGTGGAGCTGTAGCAAAGCAAATGTCTCCTAGGAGATGAGGAGTGGTATTGTCTGCAAGAAGCCTTTGCTTCATTCTTGCTGGAAGGAAAAGTACTCTCAAGAACAAAACAAGAATGACTCCCTTTTCAGACTCAAAGGCACTCCCAGAGTTCTGCCCCTTGTGGCCCTGGGGCTGTCAGCTGGGCCCTCGGGTACATGAAGAACCCTGTGGAGATGGGAAAAAAAGAGGTCGTGGTCCATAGTGTTCTTTGTCTCTTCCTGCAAAGAACACAGATTAAAGATCCAATAAAGAACAGATGATGCTCAGTAAAATCCCTTGAGTCCTTGCAGAGTAATGAACCAATTTTACAAACCTGAGCAGGGCAGAAAAAGGTGATGCTAAGGACAAAAGGAAGCAGCACTGAATTGGAGGTAATGGTCAGAGTCCATCCAGTTTCCTGCATTGCCCTAGGTTGGTCATTTCCTCCTTTTGTTTGTTTAACAGAGGGTTTGGAGGGAAAGGACAAGTCTTGGCTAGTCCTGGAGAAGAATGCCTCCAGTGAATTGACTGAACTGGCTTAATTAAATTCATTTGGTGTGCATGAAGCAAGGCAGCAGCCATCTCCTGTGGTTCAAGGGCAACTTCCCTCATTACGATTCCTGTCAAGTGCCTCCATGTCCACTCACATATTTGCAACCAAAGTTCTTCAAATATTACATAGCTCACAGGCAGGTTCCTGGGTTAAAAAGCACAGATTCTGGTTTGAGGACTTGCTCTGACAGTAATTTGTCTAGGACTCAATCTTTGCTATCAACCTTGGCTCGTTATCCTGGGTCACTGGTTCTTCAGTTTGTAAATAAAGCAGCTGAGAGACGTGAAGCAGCTGTGCTAGAGCTGGAGAGAAAGGAGGAGTGGTCTGTATGATGTATCTGATGGCATCCCCATACTACTTGCACAGCAAAGGCACCAGATCTGGGTGCTGCAGTAGGTGCTTTGCACCCACGGTATCATCATTCCACATTCAGCCTCTGCTGAATCTGCAGGGAGCAGATAAAACCCCCCCAAAACCCAGATGTGCCAGAAGATGGTTATCTGTACAGACCAAGCCTGGAGGTGAGGGAGGGAGGGAAAGCCTTCAGCTGGTTTAGGTTAAAAACAGGAGACTTCTAGAAGAGAGTAAAGAGCCAGGCATTTGTCCTGGAAATGATGCTCTGATAGCTTCTTCCAGTCTGCTGTGTTCTGTCTTAGGCTCCTTCTCAGGGCCTTTTTTTCTTGCACAGTAATGGCAGAAATGCTGACAGTTCTCCCAGCTGCAGCCTGTTCCCTGAAGAAAGTCAAAGCTCCACTGCTGAAGGTGGACAGCAAAGCTGAGGACACAACAGCAGACAGACCTCTGCCAAGAACTATGCTAGTTACTAAAAGCCTGACCTTATTTAAGAGGCAATATTTGCCTTCCTGTAGCCTTGCAGCACCTTCCAGCAACTCTGGAGCTTGTGTTGAAGAAGGTGCTGCTGCCAGTCAGCCTTTCAGCAACGGTGCCCCCAGATTTCACTGGACACTGAACTTCTGGCCTCTGCTACTTGCCCTTCTAGTCCAAATGTGTTTGCTACGTGAGGGAGCACAAGGGGCAGGTGCACGTACTGGGCTTTCTCCATCTGTAGTGGTTGTCCTGCCAGCCTCTGTTTGCTTTGTGCTCCAGATTTACCTTAGCTTTACTTTACTGTCAGTTTTCCCAGCAGTGATGCTTCCAGAGCTCTGCACAGAAACTGGAGTGGAAACGACTCAGGTGGAGAAATGGAAGAAGCTGGATTTGAAGGAAACCTGCCTGCAGATAACACTGGCATGTCTGTGCACACTGCCCAGGGCTGCTGGTGGGGTAGGGGAAGGGTCTGCAGTGCTTGCACTGCTGGAACATGCAGGTGATGTAGTGTCCTCAAGGACAGGGGACAGCTTGACTAAAGCGTGTTCAGGGAGGTGCATGGGAAAGTTCTTGTCAACTGCCACCTAAACACCACTTCATCTGTGCCATGTCACACAACGTCCTGAGCTGGAAGGGACCCACCAGGATCATCCAGTCCAACTCCTGTCTGTGCACAGGATAACCCCCAAAACTGACAGCATGTACCTGAGGGGCTTGGCCAAATGCTTGCTGAAGTTACAGGAGTTCTGTCTTGCTGGGAGGTGCAAAGGCTGAGCAGAAGCCAAGGCAGGAAGTGATTATGGCTGAGCAGCTGCTGCTGACTGACAAGGTGTGATGCTGCAGAGGAAACATCACACAATGGAACCTCAGCTCCTTTGGAACTAGATCTCAAAAGCAGAGCACATTAAGATGTAAACAGTCCCTAGGACTGGCTCCCACCTTTCTCCTGACAATCAGGTCATTAGCAGTAGGAGTGTGCAGAATGATTTCCATCATTAAACTGCAAGTGCAGAAGGGGTGGGAGCGTGCCAAACACCAGCAGCCTTCTTGCTGTTTGCTGTCTTTTCTTCTACTGCTTGTCCTAACTGATCCTGGCTCCTGGAGTCAGGACTAAGTGCAGCTGAAAGCTGCTCAAGGTCTTTGAAAAGGCAGCCTTAAGCTTCCTCTGTGTAACTACTGTGAGGTAGGATTGCTCTCTGACAGGGCAGTTTTGGTTATCAAAGGCTGCTGCCCTGGAAAGGTGGCAGCTCCCATTCAGTGAAGCCTGTCAGGAGCTGTGTGGAAACAGTCTGTGATGAGAAAAGGAACAGAATTCACTCTGGAGTTAGAGCTGCTGTCATGATTTAAGTGATGACTGTTAGGTGGGTGAAGGCAGCATCTCCCTGCTTTCTCTGAAGACCAGTTTCACATCCTGCCCAGTCTATAATACTCACAGTTGCCTGATGGGTGTCATCTTCTAACCTCTGATTCCATGGGCATTTGCCAGTGTTTCATGGCTCCCAGAAGCTCACCCACTGCCTTCTGCCCAGACCCAAGGACTGCTCCAAAATCCAGGAAGAGTCTGGGACCTGATGATTAGCAATGCCTCAGCTCTAGGCCAGGATCTTAACACACTTGTGCTTTAGAGGCACAGACAGGAGCTGACCCTTTGCTTGGCCTCCAGGACAGGCTGGAGAGGGAGCTGTGGACAAAGCTGAAGTGAACAGAGTTATAAGGGCTGGGAAGGGAGAGGAAAGCAAAGTCAAGAAGGGGAACAACAAAAAGACATGTACTAGATTACAAAGTTTATTAAATATCAAGTTGGAACTGAACATCTGGGCTTAAATAGTGTATTGGGCTCACAAAAATGTGTTCACATTAAAAGGAACAATGTCCCAGCAGCAGTCACTGCTGTCCTCTCTGCCTGGTAAGTCCCTGAATGAGTGGCTAAACCCCACACATTTTTTCAGTCTCAGTTCATCTCAGTACATTCTTTTTTTTCCAGATCTGAGACTTTGTTCTAGAATCTTCTGATTGCTAGTGGCTAGGAGAGGACAGCTGCAGATCTTCAGGACCAGCAGGTAACTCCCTGAAATTAGTAAACCTGCTCGTGGAGTCTCCATCCCTGGAGATACTCAAAAGCCAGTGTGGTCCTGAGCAGCTGGCTCTAGGTGGTCCTTGAGCAGGAGGCTGGAGCAGCTGCCCTGCAGAGGTCCCTTCCAGCCTCACCCAGTCTGTGGTTCTGTGATAACAAACAGACCCAAAAGACCACATCCAACTTGGTTGGCACTAGAACACCCTCACAGTCACTTCAAACCTAAGGTGCATAAAGTGGCAGCAGTGGAAAGTGTCCTGTTCTCCAGCTGGAGCCCTGGGAAACCTTCCACCTCAGCAGCAGCAGCAGCAGTCACTGCATCAGGACAGGCTCAGAGCACATCAGCTAATGGCCTCAGCCTTCAGATAACACTGGAAACATCCAAACCACAGAGAGTGAAAGGATGGAACAGAGCAAAGGGAAAGTGTTGGTTAAGCACAGGATGTGAGTGGAGCAGAAGGATGCATCTAGCTTCAGAACAAATCTTGTGACAGTTCTGCCAAGCCCAAGGATCAAGGTTGGCCAAGCTGCCAGTCAGGAAAGAGAGATGTAGTGCAAAGTAAAGCACCAGGTAAGTGCAGTGTGCTCAACACCCACTGGAAAGGATTGATGGTCAGACTGCAGCATTGTGACACCTGAACTGTGGGAGGGGAACCTCTGGGTGCATGATGGCACAGAAGGATTGCCAGAGCCTCCCCTAGGCTCAGGAAATGAGGTAGTTCTTGGTGAGGACATCCCGGTACTCCTGTATCGCCCTGGCAAGGGGATCCTGCTCAGCAAGGACACTTGCTGAAGGGCCATCAGCAGGCACCACCAGAGAAGCTCCAGCAGATCCAGTTTCCAGTTCAGCAGCAGCTAGAGAGAGGAGACAAGTGCTGGTGTTACTTGCACAGCAGGCAGGGCCCAGTAAGTCACTGTACAGACAGTGTGGTGACTGGAGAGACAACAATCCAGAAGGGGAGTGAAATACTTCAGAGGCAACATAACAAGGAAAGGGCTGAGCACAAGGGATGCAACACATGTTCCCCACATTTGCTTATCAGTCATTACTGTCATCTCCAGGGAATCCACAAACAGCTTCTGCTTAGACCAGTGCTACCTTTACCCTCCTGAGGACTTCTGTGAACCTCTTCCTTCCATGTTCAAACAGTTTTGGAACTCCACTCCTATAAACCAGCTCCTGCATTTCCTGTGACAACCCTTAAAAGACTGCCTGTGCAAACACAAACACCTCTGCACTGCAGCCTGCCACCTTCCCTGAGGGGTGTCTCTGTAACTCACCCTGCCAGAAGCCCCTTTCCTCCAGGAAGCCACAATCCTCAGTGAAGGCAACCCAACCTGCACCCTCTTTCTCCAGCCACCTTTTCAGACAAGGAGCCCAAACCAGAGAGACTCAATGACTCCTAGCAGACTCACCCTGTGTTCAAATGCTGCAGCTGAACACTTTCTCCATCATTAAGAGAAGCACAGAGTCACAAAGGTTGGAAGAGACCTCCAAGATCATCAAGTCCAACCATCAACCTGTCACCCCCATGCCACTAAGCCATGGCCCTAAGCACCACATCTAGATGTTTTTTGAGCCCCTCCAGGGATGGTGACTCCACCCCTGCCCTGGGCAGCCTGGGCCAAGACTTCACAACCCTTTCAGTAAAGAAATTCCTCCTTACATCCAACCTGAATCTCCTCTGCTTCAGCTTGAAGCCATTTCCTCTCAGTCCTCTCACTGCTGACCCTGGAGAAGAGACCTGATCTCATCTCACTACCACCTCCTTTCAGGGAGTTGTAGAGAGTGAGAAGGTCTCCCCTGAGTCTCTTCTCCAGACCAAACAACCCCAGAAGCAGAAGGAAATGCTCTCAGGGGCTCCCTGCTTTGAAACAGCACCAGCACCATTGCAGATGAGTGACTCTGGAGGAACAACTACCATGGAATAGGTGCAATTCCATTTTGAACCCCTGGCCTCGTAGTACAGAGCATGTTCTATGCTTTGTGTACAAGCATTCACCTGATGTTTGCCTAAATACTGCTGAGTGATCTTCTCCTAAAGACAGGGTCTCCTTCCTCACTGATTAACTTCTTGCCTACTCAAAACAGACTGCCACCACTGGGCTAGAGACACAAACCAGGAGTGAGAGACATCAGCAAACCCAAGAACTGAGAGTGGTGACTGCAATCCATGGACATGGAAGGAGAGGAGATGGCTGAAGTCTGCAAACATCTTATCTCAGGGCTTCCTTTATGAGTGATGGTTGTGCTTGAGGAGCAACTCTAGTGAAAAGTGACTTAGCTTAAGCCCAGTGTGTCAGTGTGGGTGAAGGGGTTAGCTTTCTCTGCACTTGTCACACAGCTGCCTAACACTCCACACAGTGCTTTGGGAAGCAAGAAGTTTTGACATTTGGAAGGAAAAAAAGCCCTGTGCTTAGCACAGGAACTTGCCAGCTTTCAAGCCACTCCCTAAAAGCCCTGCTAACACAGGACACATGCTTACCTTTTTCAAGTTCCTTAGTGATCTTTTCATCCATTTCCTGCCGTACCTAGAAGGATACAAAACGCACAGTCAGTGTCTCAACACTATTGTAACATCAAAGCTCTAAAACATCCTTAACCCCCACCCATAACCTGATAAAAACTAAAAAGAGCATCCCAAAGAAGAGACACCTTGGGTTTGGGGGTTGATTTTTAAGGAAGAGGAAGTCTTGGTGAGTGAGGCTGCAGCCTTCTCCTTGCTGAGCACCAGTAACTGCAGCACAAAGCCATCTGCAGCTCACAGCTGGGTCAGAACCCAGCAGTTACAGACAGCAGAAAGGACAGTGGAGGTTGCATGGTGAAGGTATGGCTGCAGTCTAGCACCACACACATGAGCATAATGTCAGCTGCATGCTGAAAGGAGCACAAATGCCACCCAGAGAGACAAATCCTGGGCTTCTGTGGCTGCCTAATGAAGGAGATGCAGCAGCAGCTGCTGCTGCTGGACCTACATGTGCTACTGTGAAGAAAAAGGATGTGCTAATATTCTTCCTTTCTCCAGCAGAGGATGGCAAATGGAAAGAGCTCCTACAGACCATGCCAAGGCTTTGCTCTGTTGTTAAGCATATCTGAAAACACAAACCCAGATGTTTCTCTTGCAACCTTTGTCCTAAGAAATGACAGCAGCAGCTACAGCTGCTGCACAGCCAGGGCTGTGGGCTTCCTGGAACTGAGAGGAGCACTGCCTCCTCTCCCCCACAGGAGGTAGTCATTGCTATCAGTTAAGTTCTTCCCACTTATGCTTCTGGCTTCAAAACCTTCCTGAGAAGAAATCCTGCCTTTGGAAGAGCCCCAGTGCTGTGTGCTGCTGTTCACATGCTCATGGCTAGACTTTTTCCATCAAGTCTGTGACACACAGAAGTGAATTTCAAAGCAAATACCAGAGAGCTGCCAGGCCTGTGATGGAAACCAACATCCTGAAGGGCTTGAACCACCTGAGCTATGTGGGGAGGCTGAGAGACCTGGGCCTGCTCCTTTACTGGAGGACATTATCTCTGTGCTTAAAGACCTGGTGGAAGGAAGGAAGGAAGGAGATGGAGCCAGGCCTCCCAGCAAGAACTTTCTCCATCTCTGACCTGGCAAGAAGGGCAAAGCAGCCTGCTCCTGGAGTTCCAGGAGGTTCAATCACAACACAAAATCCATACTCTGTCATCCTATGGATGGGTAACTCCCCAGAAGCCCTAACATTACAAACACACAAAGCATGTCAGTGCTCTGCAGCAGTTCTGCTTCCCCTTGCTGAACTGACAAGTTCAAAACCTTTGCAGTACTAACAAACTGTGAATGCACCAGCTCAGTTTGAACCAAAACCTAACAGCACAAACAGACAAAACATTTCCAGTATAAAAGACCACCCAACATTGAACAGTATTGGCTACAAACCTTGTCATGTATCTGGCTGCAGGGAAAAGAGAGAAGAACATAGTTTTGGTTAAGGAGCTGAAGGAGAGAGAAAAACAGCCTGAAGTTCAAAGGTCTTCAGGGAGAAATACCATGGCCCACACCTACAGGAAGCAAGTCAAAAAGGTAACAACACACAGACTGCTACAATACAGGGGTGCAGGTGGGAAGTGAAATCAGAAAAGGAACAGAAATGGAGAAAAGGAAACAAACATTCCCTTTCCCACCAAAACTGCACCAAATCACCAAAGCTGCACAGAGAGCTTTGGCTAAAACAAGAAGTGCAAGATGACCACCTGAGGAGCACTGCAGTTCAAGTTCCTCAGCTCCCTGTCACGAGGAGCTTCAGTGGCAGGAGATCTGTAACCTCCAGCCATGAAGACACTGCTCAGCTTCAATTTAAAGTCAAGTCAAATTCTGCAGAAGGGAACCAGGTTACTGGAAAAAAACAAATCTGAGGCATAACTGTGGAGAACAGTGAAGAGAAGAAAAGGCTCAGATCAGAGAAACTTCCCTGTCTTTAAACAGCCTAGTGAAGAGGCAGAGTGCCAAGCAGCTCAGCTGGCTAAGCAGAGAAGCTGATCCATGCCTCAACCCTGTGCTAGGTGGGAAACCCATTTGACATCTTGGTTTCCAAATCTGATGATGTGGTGTTCACCACTCTGTGAGGGGTGTGCTATCACACTGCCTGCTGGTTACAGGGCACACACTGACCAGAGGCAGGGCAGAGGCTGCAATATTACTGCAAGATTAGAAGACTGAAGACTTCCTGAGGAGGAGTAACAGTTAATTTTACCTTTTCATGTAACAACAGAGCACTAACTACAGACCCAACTGTCTCCTAGGCAGAGCAGACATCCCCCAGTGACACAGAAAATGAGAAGTTACACATCCCTGTTCACACCATCCTAGTTTTGAACCATCCTTCTGTTGATACTGAGGCACTAAAACAAGTTCCAGGGCAGAAACTGCTCGAATGAAGACAGATGAAGAAGGAAAAGGTGTCTCAAACAAAGGTGTCTGAGGGGATTTTGCACTCTCTGGAGTCAGCTGTTTTAAAGAGGTCATACATATTATACATGAAAATTTAATGAAGAGCTTAGCTGTGAGCTTCCTGTGCCACAGTTTTCTTTACCACAGTTCCTCTTCTAAAAGAACAGAGGCAGACACTTCATTCTTTGGATTTCAGTGTCTTTTGGTCTTTGAGCACTCTTGGAAATTTGTACAGCCCTGATGGCCAAGAGAAAGCCTTCACCCTGCCACATACAGCTGTGTGATGTTTTGGTGATATTCCAGGTGTTCTGGAGTATCAGAGCCACACAGACATTCCAACTCTAGGCTGACAAGCATAACCTCATCACCTTGCCTACAGACACCTCTGGCAGGAGCCGAGAAGAGGAGTGCACAGTGCTTACCTTAGCCACATAGGCTTCAACCCTGTTTCTCGATGTTAATGCATCCCCAGCTGAGCTCAGGAAGCTTCCTCCTAGACTCAGGCTCCTGCTCAGTGCCAAGTTGTTGCCAAGATGTCCCAGCTCAGTTGAGTACAGGACTGGGTTTGCAGTCAGGCCTCCGCTGACCAAGCTGCTTGCGATGAGAGACTTGTTCCTGTGCCGCTCCTGGAGCAGCTTGGCATTGGCTTCTGCCAGCCTCTCACTAGACCTGGAACAGCCAGGGGCAGAAACAGTCAGCTGTGTAGCAACACTCCACAGAGTTACCCTCCACATCTCTGACTATGATTCCCCTGCTGAAAGTGGAAGGGATGAAGCGTGTCCAAAGAGGAGCAGAACTGATCTGAGGATTTCTGGAGAGCCTGGTTCCTGAGCAGCCACACTGCCTGCCAGGAGCAGCAACAGTCACCAGCACCCAACACTTCCCAGCATCAGGGCTCCAAAGCACACTGTCAGTGACATGTGCTTACACAGCTTCTTCTGGAAGGCAAGTCACCCACGTAAGGACTCTGGGCTACCCTCCCTTCCCCCAGGAGAGCTCAAACCTCAGACATGCTGCTGAAATGGAAGCCAAAAAGACTTTTGTTGTTGTTGGTTTTGGTTTTGATTTGGTTTTGATTTTCTTCACAGACTCCATTCAAGCAGTACTCCTCATTCAAGCAGTACATGACATTTATCTGCTCTGCCATACACAGATTAAGAGGAGGAGCTCATCAGAGATTGGAAAAAAAGGCAGCTAATTAAAACACAATCAATTCCAAAACTATCCTATTAATGCCATGATTGGTGGTGCTACTGCTGGAACACTGAAGACTGTTCCAATGAAGGGGAAGGGTCTCAAGGGATTTCCTTCACAAATATGCCATCCTATGCTCACACACATCATGCTGACCAGCTGCAGAAGAGGCATTTTGGGAGGAAGACCATGAGGAAGAAGCAGTATCTTACTCCCATTCCAAAAAAGCATGGACTTACCTCTCAAGTTTATTTTCTAGGCCTCTTCTGGTTTTCACTTCCTCCAGATACAGCTCTTTATACTTTTCCACTTCTGCCTGCTTGGTTTCTTTCTGGAAAAGACTGTCCTGTTGGATATTTTTGATCCTGTTGAGTTCAGACTCAAGATCTCGAATCCTGTGCTTCAGCTCGTTTCTCAGTGAGGCGTGATGGCTGGCTCGGATCTGCTCCAACCTGTCCTGGGAGGCTGCCTGTGTCTGAAGGAGAGCATGCACTTTGAACAACCACAGCTAAAGAGAGACCTCTCCCTGCTAGTGAACTGCACCTGCCCAGACTCAAGAGCCCAGCTTTATGCAGTAAGCAATCAAGGCAGAACAATGGAACTGGTACTTTGAAGAATGCCTCCATACTCTCTCTGTAGGACAGGGCATAGAGAAAAGGATTCCTCAAAGGCAGGATGAGGATCTCTCACCTCTCCCTCCTCCTCAACTTGGATGACTTGTTTCTTGGGCACTTTCCCCTGCCAAAGCAGGACCTGCATGTCTGGCCAGGACAACTCTAAGTTGCAATACCCATTCAAGGATGAAGGGTGAGAACAAGAGCAGCAGACAACAACATTCCCCCAAGAACTGCAAAACGCAAACCAACCTTGGGCAAGCTTTTGATTCAGGGACCTGCAGGCACATTACACACACACAGAAGCACTCTTGCCCAAACAGACTCCCTTCAGGGAAGACACAAGCACAGCACTAACACACAGAATCAGGCACCAAAACTAAACCACCCAAAGCTGATGCTCACAGCAGCAGGACAGAGCAGAGATGCAAGTGAGAAATGGACTTGCCTGCAAAAATATATTGACTTCTTGTAGTTTCTGTCTGATTTCTTGGCCAGCTCGTTCTTCCACCTCTCTCTTGTACTGCTCCATCTGGCTGTGATCCACCAGGCTGGTCTCCAAGCGCTGCTTGAGGCTGGCCACCTCTTCCTTCAGCTGGCACTTGCCCCTCTCCAGCTTGTCACACTTCTCATGCATGCTGGCCAGCTCCTCCCGCAAGTCTCGGTTCTGCACCTCCAGCTGCATGCATTTCTTACTCTCCATCTCCAGCTGCTGGGAAAGCTCACCAACCTGTAAGGCAGCAAAAATAGACCTCAGAGGGATCTAAAATTGGTCAGGTCTGTGAAAATCTGTAAAGGGTTTGGCCATCAAGGCTGTATTTGTCATCTCCTGACTCAGTGTTAAAATCAAAGTGAAATCAAGCTCTTTTAAAGCAGTAAGGTCATGGCCCCTGCCTGCCCTGCTCTGCAGGCAAGTGCCCTTGGTGTGCCCTTGCAAAACACTGCTTTACACAGAATGGTTTCATCTTTACCCATAATGATAACTTCATCAGTATCAGTCATCTACTAATGGTAGTAGAGCACAGAATCACAGAATCTTAGAATGACCCAGGTTGGAAGGGACCTAAAAGATCCCTTCAAAGAACCAGACCAGCCCTAGAAGCTCCAAAGAGAAGAGTGCTCACCTTTGTTCTTAATCTACCAACTTCACTGACCATTTCAGAATACTTGTTCTTCATGTCTCCCTGCAAATTAAGCTGGGACTCCATCTCTCTCTCCTCATACACTCTCACTTTCTTCACAGCTCTGCTCAAAAGCCTCTTCAACCTACACAGCAAATGAGTCAAGAAAACAAAGAGGCAAAAGAACAATCAGCCCTTTCCATACTCTCACAGATATGACTTGCTTCATGTTAATGTGCTTGACAAACCAGGAATGACTGAGAAGAAACCCAGCCTTCCTGTGCCACACACCACTTGGAGGCTCCAAATTTCACCCTGAAGAGAGGAGGAAGAGAGTTCCTCTCAGCAGGAAAACTGCAAGGCAAGCTGCACGTGCAGATCTTCTGGCAGCTACTGAAAACTACAGGCACATGTACAGAAGTGCCTTGCCAGAACTAACATGCAGCTCGAATTTGTACCCCTATTTTTATGTTAAAGTCCAGCCAAGTGTGCCCTCTCCTCTGCAGCCCAGCAGAGCCATACCTCTTACAGTCCTCCCGCAGCTGGGAGCTCCTTTTCATCTCCTGCTCCAGGCGCAGCTCTGCCGAGCGCTTCTGCTCCACTGCCCTTTTCACCTTCTTCCTCTCACTCTCACACTTCCAAAACAGAAGAGATGCATGACACACAGAGCACAGGGGTAACACCTACATGCAGCACCAGCACCTAGCATTCTGCACAGAGAGGCTGCAGGACATCTCTACCCTTCAGCCAAGCTCCACAGAACTCCAAGGGACAGAACTCCTGAGAACACTGAATCACCCCGGGTTTCACATCAAACAGGCCAGGAGCTGACAAGAGGGACAGATGCCCTCACTGAGGCAAAGGCCATCCTCTTCCAATGCTTCAAGGCAAGAAGAGATGCTGGAGAAGCCTTCTGGCAGGTCCTCTGCTCACAGCAGGGATTAAGTAGGTATGCACACCCCTGGGAAGCACAGGCTATTCTAAAGCCTTACTGGGATCTTCGGTGACTAGCAGGCAGGGGCTTGCAGAGGAGTTTGATCTTTGGGAGTTCTACAATGTTTTATTCCCCTCTGCTATTATCTCCACCTCTTGACTATTTACTCATACACAGTGTTCTTCCTCTTGGTGTTTTCTCAGCCAAAGCAGGAGACTTGGCAGCTCTTTTGGTTCTGTCCTTCCACTTTTCCCCCACAGAAGAGGATAAAAGGAGAAAGTCTGCCCCTTGGAGTTGGCAGCCATTTCTTTTTCCCCCAAGCACCAGTTCATTTGGCCAGAATTCCTTCAGGATATTTTTTTTTCTGCAAGGCTTTTAAGCACCTGCTGTCCTGAGAACATTCAGCAGCTCCTCCATACACTCCACTGGAAACACAAAGCATTTTCACTCTGCCCAGAAAGCACAGGGTCAGAAGGTGACCAGAAGAAATCCCAGGCAAGAACTGGGGAACTGCAGCCTTGCTCCATGTGCTCAGCTGCTAGGAAACCACACTCCTAACTCTTCCCAACAGAAGCACTCCTGAATTTACACCCAGCTACCCAGCTAGCTTCTAATTGCTTCCTGCAAGACCCCCTGATGACAAGACCCTCAGTGCCTGAAGGACAGGGCTAACAAGAGGAGGACACAGCTCTCCTGGGCACTCCCCAGGTGTCTGGGGACTTTTTTGGGCTCACCTGTTCCAAGTGTTCAGCCTTTTCCCTGACCAGCTGAGCAACATGCTCCTCAAGGAAGGTTCTTGACTTCAGTTGCTCTTCCCACATACTGTGTGAGCCCTTTGATGCCAAAGGCACCAGATTCTGCTTTTGCACCTGTGAAACCAACAGTGGCAAAAGAAAAAGAACTAAGGTGACCAGAAAGGCAACAGTGCAGTAGAAAGCAGTAAGTGAAATGGAAAGAGGCCTAAGCTCTCCTCTCCCCATCCAAGATCTGTTAAACCACACCTCAGGACATGTAACCAAGAACAGCAACTGAAGCTGGGGGAAAGAATGAACACTCCAGAAGGGACAAGATGAGGTTGCAGCTTTGGGGGATAAGACACAGACACAGGCACACAAGATATCACCCTACACCTTTCTTCCAAAGGTCTCCCAGAGTTCATAAGGATCCATATTCTATTCCTCCAGTGCCCACCACAGAACTCTACCTCACTGCTTCTCTAACAGCTGCACATCTCCTAAGAGCAAAAGAAGGTTTCCAGTAGAGCAATGCTATTTAAACTTCCACCCAAAGAGATAAACATTTGCCTAGCATCATCTGAGTGGAACAGAACTTGCTGATTCAGATCCAGGATAAAGAATGCAAGTTGACTGTATGCTTTTAGTGGCACTCTGTGAGGAGGAAAAAAATGTCTGCTGATGTACAGAAAGTCATGAAAACCTTAGCACAAAGGCTTAGAGAAAAAACCCTCAGGGTGTACAACTCTCTCAAGTGTCCTCACAGACCATGTGAAACACTGGCTCTCAGGACAGAAGCTCCCATGGTCTCAGGGGTGAGCCCTGATAAAGCTGCAAAGATGACATGGATCTCCCAAGCCCAGGCTCCTCTCTCAGCCTCTGACCACAGATCTCCCTGCCCACAACATCCACCCTATCCATCATCTGCCACAGTTTAACTACAGCAGGCAGCCAAGACCACACAGCCACCTGCTCACTCCCCCCTTGGTGGGGTGGGGGAGAGAAATCACCCTGGTGAACACAAGCATCTTCTACCCCACAACACAGACACAAAAGAGAGCAGCAGGGGAAAGGGGAAGTCTCCAGCCTTTTCCCTTGATGGTGCTTTGCCCTAAACCCAGAAAGATACTTGTCAGCTGAACCGTGCCTGCACAGCCCACCTGATCTTCTCACAGTTGGCTGCACACAACAAATTCAAAGATGCAAGCAGTCATTCAGAGAAGCCTCTGCTGTACCTGCTGCTGGTGCTGGTCCCCTGCAGCTGCCTGTGTTTGTAAGCTAGTTATCAGGTCCTCCAGGCGGCTGTGAACCTAGAGAGGCATTACAGGAAGCAAGAAGACACACTGTCACCTTCCAGACTGAAGTTTACACTCATTACCAAAAAAAGTATTACATACACCTCATTCCTACAGCATTTACACCCAGCACCAAGGAGCAAAATGGCCTTGGTTTGATACTGCTGTAAAACTGGAAGCAACCATCACCTCTGCCATTTGCTTCGGGGAGAGACATCATGTGGGATACAGAGAACCTGCAGTGGAAACAGGCAGGAGGAGCTTTTCCCACCCAGAGGACGTTTGCCAACCATGTCCTATCAACCAAAGGAGAAGGACCAGCATGGTGACAGCCTCCTCTCCTCTCCTGTTGGTATCAGTACATCACAAAGTTTAACTTTCACAGGTAGTTATTCTGGAAACCTCAGCACTACTTAGCAACTACAGTCAGAACAAGAACCCTCAACATGATTTGCCAGAGATGTAAGCACCTTATCTGAGTTAAAATCAACCCCTGCACAGAGGCAGTGGAAATTCCAAATTAGTGCCAAATCCTTACCTTTTAGAGTGTTCAGCAGGACTCACTATAGTAGCATGGGAAAAATCTCAAACCCAGGAAGCTGGGGAATGGACCAGGCTGCTTTCCAATCAGCCTCCACTCAGCAGAATGCAGGAACCAAGCTCCCCTAGGCTCTCTAGGAAAACCTCACTTTCAAATTTACCCACAGAAATAGGTAACTAGCCTCAGGAGCTCACAAAAAGGGAAGTTTATGGTTAGCTTACTGAGGAAGAGGCTTGCAGGTCTCTCTGAAGGGCTTCAACCCTGTTGCTTTGCTGCTGGACTGTGGCTTCCAATCTGGCATTTTCAATTTCAAGGCTTAAAAAGAAACACAGATCTTACTATGGAAATCCACCAGAGCTGTGTGAAATGACATAATTTAAGGCAAAAGCATCTTTCAAAATCATGCATTCACTTGCTGGGATGCAGCAAGGCTATCCTGTTGTTTTCCCAGACTCAGCAAACAGAGCCCTTGCCTCACTCTGTCAGTCTCCTACCGCTGCACGTGTTCTTCCAGCTGTTTTATAGTAGTAGTAGCCCCAGAAGATGCCAACAGAAGGTCCTGCAGTTTCTGGGAGGAAGCTGCTGCTTCTCTTTCCTTATTATCCAAGGCAGTCTTCAAGTCATGAACACAGTGCTCAGACTGAAGGTGTTGTTCTTCCAGCTCCTGCAACTGTAAAACCACAGTAAGAATCCACAGCAGCCAGCTGAGCTTCCCTAGAGAGGAGCCAACTGCTGCTGAAGAATTCAAGTACTGCATACATCTGCACACACTCTTGACCCAAAGAACTCTAATCACTCCAAATACTTTCAAACAAACAAGAATAGTATCTATATTATGGGGACCAGGTCACAAACCATCTGGAACTGACAACCTGCTACACAGGGGTGCGAAGAGGGGAAGGGGAAGCACAGACAGCATTAAAAAAGGCCAAAGGCAGCAGCCCAGTGTTTCTGCACTTCTCCAGCAGAACAAGTGCCCCTGCAGTAAGGTGCAGGTCCACCAGTCTATTCTGCAAAGCTCCTTAGCAAACAGAAATGTTTGTCCAAGCAAGGATGTAGCTTCCTTATGTCTCACACCTTCCAGTCACAGACACCAGGCTTATGAAGCAGTGCAATCCATTCACACACCATTAAATCTATCTTGCTGAGGTTTTTCTTTCAAGGCTTTAGGACTCCTGCTTTCAACAGCCACCCTCACACTTATGGATACAGTAACAGGCATCTGTACCTTGCTTTTCACCTTCTCCAGTTCCTTCTGCAAGCGTGATTTGTCTTCCTCCAGGTCACTGCGGTAGCGAGTAGAGACCTCCAGGGAAGCTTCTGACATAGACTGCTTCTTCAGAGCATCAGCAAGCTCCTGCTGCAGCTGCCTGACCATGCCCTAATGAAACAGTCACATGAGCATGAAGAAAACTGTAAGAACAGGAACTATGCTTTTACTTTGACTTATTTGACTACACCATTAGGACTGTCTTTGGACTGGACACAGAGCTAGGATAGCTGGTTTGCCCCCAGCAGGCATCTGCAGGGATGGTGACCTCTCTTCATCTTTCCCTGCTGAACACCTCCAAACTATCAGCAGCTGTTCAGGAGGATTTCTATCTCCTAATACAGAAAAAAGGCTGAAATATTCTTCTTCTTGGAACAAGCACACACTGCAATCACACCTTTTCCTCTAAGAAAAACCAAAGAAATCTGTTGCAGCTTGAGTGGTAGTGTGACTGCAGATATGACTCTGATGACCAAGGGAAGGACTTCCTAGATCATTCTTTGTTCCAGTTCTCCATTATACAAACAGAATTAAAGGAATACCTAGATCTGAAAGCTCTTTTGAGATACACTTTGTGTATGTTGAATCACATCCTTTTGCAGTCTTTTTACCATGGTCATTTGAAAATAATGAGTGCTTTTCTAGTGCCAGATGAGATTTGCAAAGATCTGGAGAGTTCACCTGTCTCTACTGTCTTCAAAAAGAAGCTGTTATTTTGGTAATAAGACTACAAAGCAATTCACAGATTAAACTGATTGACAGCACTGCAGACTTCTTCCCCTTTGCCCCCTGAAACTCAATGCCAAATGAAGAATAAGGTGGTTATCTGACACAGGCAGATGTCTACCTCAGTTGCAGATTCTGGAATTGTTATAAAGAAAGAAATGTCACTTGAGATCTCTGCCCAAATCAGTAAGGGAGACAAACCTTAGACCAGTGTCTAAACACTGAGTGGGATTAGTGCCTGTTTTCCAGAAAGTAAACCAAGGCAGCACACTGCTGGCTCATGGTCATCCTTCCACCTACCAGGACTCCCAGATCCCTTTCCCCTTCACTGCTCTCCAACAGCTCAGTCCCCAATCTATACTTCTTTGGTCTCATGCTTCTAACTGAGACCTGGTACGTTATAGAAACAAAGTAATGTCAAGAACCAACCAGCTTCAAATTGTCCTTTCCCAAGTGTATACTTTACCTCTCTCTCTACTTTGTCAGATTCATGTTTAAAGACTTGTTCTCTTAAGTCACTACACTTGGCATTCAATTCCTTATTTCTTTCTTCCACTAGGCAAACTTGCTTCTCAGCATCAGCTCGGAGCTTGCTGAAGAGCTCGCTGAACCGCTCCTGCACATCGCTCACCACCTTCTCCTTGATGATGCCCTTGTTCTGCACGTCTTCCAGCTGCTGACGGAGCAGGAGGTTCTCACTCTGGAGCTGGGCCAGCCTCTCCTGCATGGATTCCTGCTTTATCAGGAACTTGCTGACCTGATCCTTCTCCAGCTGCCGAGCGTGATCGCACTCCTTCGCCTGGCACTGGGCTTGGCTTAGCTCCTTCTGCGTCATCTCTAACAGCAGCGCTTTCTCTCGCAGCGTTTGTTTCAACTGGTGCAGCTCATTTTCTAGGCTATTGGCTTTGCTTTCAGCTTTCCCCAGCTGCTGAGACAAGCTCTTGTTGCTGTCTCTCACATCAGAGAGGTCATGGTGGAGCTTGTCCTGCAGCCGAAGCCACTCGTCCCGTTCCCTCTGCAGCGTTCGCTCCACGTCGCTCTTGGACGCCTGGTGACGCTCGAGCTCCTGCGCCGTGGCGTTCAGGCGGGAGCGGAACGACTCCATTTCTGTCTCCAGTCTGTCTCTGCTTTCCTTGGTCTGCTCCAGTTTGGAGGTGAGCACTGCAGATTCTGTCTTCAGTAAGTTCAGCTGGCCATTGTACTGGAAAACTGTCTGTGTTAAGGCTTCCTCGTTCAGTTTCAGTTCCTTCTTCAGATCTTCATTCTTTTCCTTCAAGGTCTCGTTTTCCTCTAAATACTTCCCTTTCTCCTCCTGGTGCCTCAGGATGACTTGGTCAAGTTCCAGCTTTAGCATGGCAATGTCATCTTGGAGTAACTGATTTTTGTACAGCAGGTCCTTTTCTCTCTCAGTGTTGGATTCCTGAATGACAGGGTAACAGGAAGAAAGAGCCAGTGGGGAAATGCATCTAGAAAACCACTGTAACAAACTGCATTTAACATTTTTTATATATATATATATATATATATATGTATGTATTTATATATATACATGTGTGTATATACATGACTTCAAAGATGGGAGTGAAATGCCAGGTAACATACAAGCTACTCTATGAACCCATGCAGGTGTACAACCTATGCACACCCTAGCAGTGCAACACACCCTTAAAATCCAAATGAACACCTCAAATACAAAATACCTTTAAAAAGCCAATCAAATTAAAAGACAACCAAATAATACAATTAAATATCCCAAGTAGAAAGCTTTTCCAATGGCAGTGCTTTACTGTATGTGCATGCCTTGAAAATATTCCATTTAAGGTTAATTCAGTTGTGTTACAAAGCTGGTAAAATACAAGGTTAAAATGGGTATTTTCCTTCTTGTGCTACCTTTCATCTTGTATCAGCTCTCAAATGTCTTCTTAACACTAATCCTTCTGCATTACTGAGCTATACAATCTAATTATCCCTGGAATTACTTCCTGTTCATTATACATCTATAATGTTTTTCTACATAAACATATTCACCTGACCTTTATTGGGTAGCACAGCAGAGAACAAATAATCCTCCCAAGCACTGGACAGCCCTAGTAAATTCAGTAAACTCTTGTCAAGATTATTATTTTTCAACACAGTTTCTGACTGCTTTTTCTCTTCCCATTATTCTAACTTCTCCAGAGGGTTCAATGCATTGCTGCTGTTCACCCAGGCTCAGTGCAGGGAGGTGGAAGAGGCAGGCATACTGGAAGGAAATCATTTTGATAAGGGGATAAGTCTTTAAAAAACCAAGCAATGGGAACACAAGGAGTGAGTGTCAAACACCTTTCTTCCTGGTCAACCCTGACAGAGGTAGCTAGGTGTTTCACTGCTAGAAACCTCAAACAGTTATGAAATGAAAACCAGAGAGCTGAAGCAACAGGGCAAACAGTGTCTATTCCATTAGTTTCCTACTTGCACATGCAATTCAGTACATACAGGACTGCTGCTGCTTGCCAGAACTTTTAAAGACATAAGAGAAAAGAGAAAAGGTGTTTACAGAGTTCAGTTACATGAGGAGGCTGTAAATAGCCCATAAAAAGCACAAACCATCAGGTAAGATTTCATATGACTTCAGAAGGAACATGGTGACATTTAACCAGGGAGAAGAAAACTCTGCTTACCTCTGAAGCTTTTCCTATTGCTCTTCTTGCCTCCTCTTCTAGTTCCTTCTGTCTCCAGAGGTGGTTATTCAGAATTCCTTCCTGCAGGGCTCTGGCACTCTTCTCCTGAGAGAGCTGCCTCTGTGTTTCATCACGCTCCTCTTCAACCTGCAGGAACACAAACCACTGGCATACTGAGAAAAACTAGAGCTACTAAGGTCTTCCCTTTCTCCTCTGCATGCTTCCAAACAGCTTTGCTTCCCCTCAGTTAAGACAGTCCATCAGGCTAGAGGAGGGGAGATTTAGATTGGACATTAGGAAGAAGTTCTTCCCTGCTAGGGTGGTGAGACACTGGCACAGGTTGCCCAGAGTGGCTGTGGAAGCTCCATCCCTGGAAGCTTTTAAGGCCAGGCTGGCTGGGGCTGTGGGCAACCTGATCTAGTGGGAGGTGTCCCTGGCAGGCAGGGGGGTTGGGACTAGATGATCTTGAAGCTCCCTTCCAACTCTGCCAGTTCTAGGATTCTATGATCTGTACATTTTTAATCATTTTTTCTGAACAATTCAGTAAGTGGAGAATGTTCTGTAGCAATTCAGAAAAATAACCCACAAGTGAGATTGTCCCTGGAATACAAATGAAACCTACATTTTTCAAAGGAAGGAAAGGAATCTTCAATTTGCAAAGATAAAACAAAAGGAAAATCACACCAAAACCTCCCCCCCAAACCCCTATCACCAACCAAAAAACCCCAGACCACTTGTGAACCAACTCTCCTCAACTGTCCCCATGGCACTGCCTCTTCCATGAGGACAGGAGCTCCTCCAGGAATCCTGGAACACAAAAAGAATCAGAAAACAACATAAGTGTTTAGCTGATGAATTCATGTACCTGTTTCAAGAGCTTTTTCAGTGCTGTTAACTCCATCTCTAAATTCCTTGAGTGTAACTCAAGTTGCCTTTTCTCCTCCAGCTCTTTACAATATTGATCTTCTTTACTTCTCAGTTTCTCTCTTGTTTTCTCATACAGTGTCTCTGCACTGAGCCTCTTCTCCTCTTCTTTTTTCAAAGTAAATCTAGGATGTAACAGAACAGTTGCAGAGACAAACTAAACCATTAAAATGTTCAACCCATCTCATATTTTTACTGGAAGTTTTACATGTTAGAGCATTTGACCTACAGTTGTAGAAGGTAAGGAAATGAAGTGTTCAGTCATTCTCATTCACTGGGAAGGTTACACAGGTAACTATACACTAGTGTGCACATTGCTGTAACTCCTGAAACAGTCTTCCCACTCCAGACACTTCATTCCAAAGGAGTTCACTGTCTTATCAGCTCAAACCATGATAAATTTCCATCAGTGATCAAAGCTTTGAGAAGATCCCTCCTCAGCTCTTCTCTTCTCTAGGCTAAACAGCCCCAGCTCAACTGCTCAGCATTTATAAACGTGGAACAGGGTGCCCAGGGCCACATCCAGCCTGGCCTTCAACACTGCCAGGGATGGGGCAGCCACAACCTCTCTGGGCAACCTGTTCCAGTGCCTCAGCACTCTCTGGGTAAAGAGCCCCCTTCTAATCTCTAGTCTAGCTCTCCCCTCCTTCAGCTTGTAGCCATTTCCCCTTGTCCTGCTGCAATCTGAGCAGCTGAAAAGTCTCTCCCCTTCTATCTTGTAATCCCCCTTTAGGTACTGAAAGGCTGCTAGAAGGTCCCCTGAAGCCTTCTCTTTTCCAGGCTGAACAACCCCAACTCCCTCAGCCTATCCTCACAGGGGAGGTGCTCCAGTCCTCTCATCATCTTTGTGGCCTCCTCTGGACCTGCTCTAACAGCTCCACATCTTTCTTATGCTGAGGAGCCCAGAAGTGGCTGCAGTATTCCAGGTGGGGCCTCACAAGGGCAGAGCAGAGAGGCAGAATCACCTCCCTGGACCTGCTGGTCATCCCTCTCCTGATGCAGCCCAGGATATGGTTGGCTTCCTGGGCTGCAAGTGCACACTGCTGCCTCATCTCCAGCTTTCCATCCACCGTGAGCCCCAGGTCCTTCTGCAGAGCTGCTTTCAATGAGTTCCTCTCCCACTCTGTGCTTCCAGCTTGGGTTGCCCCTCTATAAGATAACACATGATCAGAACACAAGGCTACATACTTAAGGCTTTGGATATCACTCTTCCATTCTGCCTCTTGGTGAGCCAGTAGGGATTTCAAATCCTGAGTCTCTTCTGCTACTAACTTGGAGTCCTTTTCAGCTTCCAGTTTCCTGACTTCTCTGCAGACAGCTGCATATCTGTTTCTCTCATGCTGGATTGTCTGCTCATACTCAAGAAGAATGTTCTGAATTTTCCACAGAAGAGCAGAACCTATTTTGAGATGGAGAAAGACACAGAGCTGCACCCATGCACAAACACATCCCCATCTAGAAATGGTTTGCTCTGTTGGGTGCAGGTGGCAAGGGTTTGGCAGGGGAAGACTGCAAGGAGTGGGGATGTCTCTGTGAGGAGAGGCCAGGGGTTGGCCCCATGCTGGGCACATGGCCAGTTCTAACCAGAGAGCACAGCTGAGCCTCTCTGCCATGCTGGTGGCACCTCAGGGAAAAGGGCAAAACCATCAGACAGGCAGAGGGAGAAGGAAAAGAATGTGAGAACAGCCTGTGAACAGCCAGGTCAGGGAAGTAGAGGGGAGGGAGGTGCACTAGGTGCCACAGCAGATTCCCCTGCAGCCCATGGAGACACCATGAGGCTGCTGGCATTTCCCTGCATCTCCTGGAGAGGACCATGCTGCAGCAGATACCTGCAGTGCAGCACTGTGGAGGACACCATGCCAGAGCAGGGGGGTATTTCCTGGGGGAACTGTGGCCCATGGAGAGCACACACAGAGGCAGATTCTCCCTGAAGGGCTGCAGCTCATGGAATAGCTCACAGTGGTGAAGGGGAAAGTGTGAAGCAGCAGCAGCAGCAGCAGCAGCAGCAGCAGAGGGAAAGTGCTATGTGCTGACTGCAGACCCCAGCCTCCCTGCACTGCCTGGAGAGCTGCAGAGGAGTCAGGTTGAAGGAGTGAAGGTGCACTTCAGAAGGGCATGCTAGAGAAGTATTCTTTTATGTTTTTGTCTTTGTTTTTCACTATGCACATTTATTTTAACTGGCAACAAACTGAGTTCAGGTTTCCCAAGTGGAGCCTGTTTTGCCTGTGACAGACACTGCTGAGTTACAGCCCTGCCTCTGTGCTGCCCTGTGAGCTTCTTCATCCTGCTCTGTCCTGCTGAGGAGGGGCAGTGAGAGAGCAGCTGAGGGGGAGCTTGGCCTTTAGCCATGGTTAATCCTTGTCTAATGGAATTTCAGAGTTTAACAGATAATAAGTGATGCTTAAGACAGTGCTATGTCTACAGACACAAGCACCTTGTGACAGCTTTTATAGAGACATTATTACTTTGCTGCACTGTTTGTCATCAGCTTTTGAGGGGATATAAAGGGGAAAAAGATCTTGCTGACTTCTGATAACTGCATTAGAAAGAACTCTTTGGTACTTTGCAAGAAGCTGCTCCTCCAGCTCTTACTGCACAGAGAGCCAACAATCCTTGCTGACAGGACAGGCAGACAGCTAAGGTTACCTGAGATAATGTCACACCTTTGGAAGGGGATCTCTAATCCTGAACAAATATTAGATTGAAATACAAGCCTGAAATACCCAGGAGTGCATACAAAGAAATCATGTTTCAAGAGAGGGACTTGTAACATCTGAAGACAAAGTGGCTTGCAAACATACCTGTATGATCCACATTGATCTGTTCCAGCAGCATCATAGCCTCTTTGTAGGTGGAAGTTGGTAACTCCACATTCTCTGAAGTTGTGTCAGATGACTGAGTGAAGTCAAGGTCATCAGTTTCATCCATTTGTACCCTGACCTACAACCAAGAGAGGATTTTCTGTGTACAACTACATGATATTGCATGAATGATTCATTCTCCCATTCACAGCCCAGAGGTTTGGCTCAGACAGGATAAAGCTGCACAGCAGCAGCAGCTTGTGCCTCTGGTTGATCACTGCACAAATGCTGTTCTCATCTGAGTAAAAGCTGATACCAACTACCAAGAAACTAATGACACAGTACCTTGTTCTTTTCACTCCTCTTTTTTGCTGCAGGGCTGGAAAACAGAGAGAGATTTCAGTAGAAGAATGCTTATACTGCATCATGAACAGCAGCTAAAGATGCTCTGAAAACATGATTTCAGAAGAGAATGAAACTAACATTTAAGAGGACTTTGCTAGATGTGTTTGAAGACTGAGAAAAATAAAGAGTACTATTCCATCAAGGCTGGATGGGGCCCTGAGCAACCTGATGTAGTGGGAGGTGTCCCTGGCAGGCAGGGGGTTGGAACTAGATGATCTTGAAGCTCCCTTCCAACTCTGACCATTCTATGATCTATTGGAAGGCTATTTTTTCCCCCCCCAAGATATTAAGCAAAGAGTTGACATAACTCCTCTCTGCATTTCCCCAAAGGGACAGGAATCTCCCAAAACAGGTGATGTAGATCCACAGCCATGTGCACTCCCTGCCTCACCCTAGAGGTTTAGCTCTCTTCAGTTCCAGGTAAAAACCCCATGCTTTTGGGTTCCTTCCCTATTACTCAGTACCTTCCTTCATCTGGAGATGTCTCACTGAAAGTGCTGTCATCCAGTGCTTGAAAATGATTCCCACTGGAAGAGCTCCTCTGCTGGTTAGCCTTCTGCTTTGAAGTCTCTCTTTGGTTTTGCTTTGCAACTTCAGCACTCAGGGCAAATTTACTACATTGAACAGAAAGAAAGACAAAAAGAACAGCACCAGTTGAGTAGCTTTACAGAAAACATTTCTGTGAAGCAGAGAGAGCTAAGCTGAGGTCAAACTGACTGAGGGGAAAAAGACCTGTGATAAAACACAGACCTGACTCCAAAGGCTGGGGAGGATACTCAAGTGTTAACAAAATGAAGGGAAATGTGTAATCTGAGTTGAATCCAGGTGAGCTGGAACACAGGTAGTATCCCCATTAGAGGAAGGGTCTGGAGCAGAGACTCCTTTGAAGGGCAGACAGGTAAAAACCCTGCTTAGGGTTGCAGAAACATATCTGTGCCTTCTTCAGACTCTGGAGCTTGTTCTGGTACTTTCATCTGTTCCCTTTTCCTGACCAAGAGGATCTACACTTAATGCAACCACCCAATGCATGGAGATCACCAAAATCACCTCAAAAAGGAAACTGCAAGCTCCTACTTCTCTGCATGGACATTTCCTACAAGAATAACTTTTTGTTCCAGTCTTCCCCTCTTGCTTTTGGAGGCATTTTGGTCTCAGAATTGAATCTGGTTTCTCTCTCTTGTCTTTAGCTAAGCAAGCAATACATTTTAAGCTCCATGATCAGCTTCATTTTTCCTAGGATATTCTTTTCTTCTTAAATGTTTGAGCAGCAGGGGACTGCTGAGGATGGCTCTCAGCACTGAGGAAACTACTGCAGTGACTACAAGACCTAGAAGATCTTTAATTAGCACTCCCAATCAGAACTGGAGGGCACTGCCTTCATTTACCCTCTCACTGGCATTTTAATCCACTTTGACCTCTCTTCAGATGAAGAATCCTTTTTGTCTTTTTCTTCTGTGGTGTTTTCCTTCTCCACCTCCAAACCATCATTCTTCCTCAGAGTAAGCTTTTGTTTCCTGTGCTGATTAGCAGCATTCGCTGGTGGTGTGTCCAACTCATCAAGATCTTCCTGTTTTGCCACTGTCTGTGTCCTGAAACATCTTGGTTTGCTTTCTTCCTTCTCCACCTGCAAAAAAATGACAATGAAGCTTCATGTATTCCTCAGCACTTCTAGAAGAGAGAAACATCACAGGCAAGACTGAATACCTGAAGGTTCATCTCTAGAATGCAACGTGAAAAAGCAGTTTTAAATGCTCAGAGAGAAGTGTTCTCACAAAGCTACACTGCAAAGTATACCCAGTCCTTGAAAGAACTTTGGATTCACTCATGATTAAAGATGCAACAAAACCACAGCCCTCTGAAAGACAATAGTCACAAAACATGAACAAGAAGACAGGGGAAGTGCTACTGATGGTCAGAGTTCAGACTGCACAGTGCTAGTTGTAAAGAAACCCAGAGAACAATGAAATGCTTTTGTGACCTGTGGGAAAGATCAAGTCAAACCCAGGCCAAGCCCACAGCAGAAATGGCTTCCCAGCAAACAGGAATCTCAGTGAGGGACAGTGAAGACACAGCATGCAGGGGTCACAGCACATGAGGAGATGAGCCAGGAGCCTGTTCAGGAGCTGTTTCCCTCCTCTGGCTCAGCAGCAGAACTGATGGGATGGTGTTTGTTCTCATGGCAATGAAGAGACAAGCACTCACCCTGGGATGGAGTGCCACCTAATGTCAAGCTGGAGAGAGAATGCATCCTGTCTTTGCCACAGGACAAGTCTCCACTGCTCTTTATTCCTAAGGAATGCACTGCCAGCAAACCAAACCCAACCTGCACACAGCCTCTTCCCTTAGTGGTGAACAGCTACAGTGAACAGGACCCTTGATATGGAGACAGACTAAAGAACAAGGAGGAGCAGGTGAACTTCTACCTCTTTCTGCAGCTGTACCTTCTCTCTCTCCAAAGCCAGGAACACTATTTGCAGCATCTCTACTTTACTCTTGAATCTTTCCATATCTTGTTTCAGTTCTTCATCAAGATTCTCTCCCAGCACACCAGCTCCTTGCTGAGCTTCTGCAGAAAGCCTTCCCACTCCTGTTTCTCCTGTGTTACAGCTGTAGGGGAGGCAGCCCCTGGGAACTCCACCATCAACTCCAGAGTCTGTTCCAGCTTTCTTTGCTGCTGCACAAGGTGCCTTTTCATCCCTTGCAGAGACAGGCCTTGTTTGAGGAAGGACATTACAACTGCCACCCAGAACACTTGCTTTTGAGCTCTGCCTCAGGAAATACTTAGGTCTTTCCTCTGCATGTCTACTACTTCCATTTTCACTCTCTTCCATTCCCACAGCAGGCATTTTCTTTCCCCCTCCTTCCCCTAGAGGCAGCTTTGCATCATCTGTGTTGTCCATGCCACTTTCTTCATCTGTACCCCAGACATCTTCCCCCTTTGGATGGAAGTGACTTTGATGATGAAGAACACCAAGAGCTGGAAGGACAATTTCCACTTTGGGTACTTTTCCATCCACTGTGAGTTTAACAGCTCCACACTCACTTTTCCTTCCTAACTCATGGCTTGACTCTGCCACATGAGATGCAGCCACAGGAGCACTCCTCAGTCCTTCACTGAAGCCATCTTCTGCCATCTCTTCCACAAGGGAGGCAGCTTTCCCAGTTTCCTTAATTTCACCAAAGAGCTGCTTCAGCTCTGCTGTAATGCATTTAAAATGTGTTTTCAATTCCCTTTTCTCCTTTTCAACCCACATCCTTTCATATCTTTCTTCCCAAGGTTTTAGACTTAACTGCTTGCCAGCACTGTGCCACTCCTCCTTTCCTGCTAGGGTTTCCTGGTGGGCAGTTTCTGCTCTGTCACTCTGATTTTCATCTGCTGCTCTTTCTAGCAGGCTGGTAGATTCTAAAATGTATTTACCCTTGAGTGAGCAGGCACAGAAAGAAAGATGACCAAAAACAAAGTTGCAGTTAATCTAGGTTAATTTCTGTTGCAAACTCATCCTTATCATGTCACAGAGATAAGTCAGGCTGAAAGCAAACTTTAGGATACCAATGGAGGGGTGCTGTATCAAAACCTCACTGAATCATCCTTCTCCTTAAAAACAAAGGACTTCAGGGACAACACTTTCTCTTGGATCAGAATTGTCTGGACATTTAGGCTGCTTTCAGCCTTTAGCCTGTCTGCTTCCTGTAACTGGTGCCATTTCTGACACAGCAATTTATTTGTTCATGTTTTATTGCTCCAATACCATTTTGGATTCCATGCTCCCTTCCCCACATGCCTCCTTAGCTCATGGTGCCTGCAGCCTTGGTGTCCCAGTGGGCTAAGACCATCCAAGCTCCTCACTCTCCCATTAGCCAGGCCCTTGCCTCATTCTGCAAACCCTCCTCCTTTCAGAACAGGCAGGAGCCCCTCAGTCAGCCACCATCTGTCTCAGTCTTTCCATTCCCAAGCTCACTGCCCAACCACCACCACCTTCCAGCAGACTGCAGCCCTGTGCTCTGCCTGTTAAAATGAAGCTTGTCTCTCTTCCATGGTGCCTGCAGATCAGGTGGAAATAATTTGCTCCACTGTCCTCTGAGGTTTTACAGCAGACTCCAGCCCCCTCTACCCAGCCCTGTCCTGTATGCCCAGCACAAACAGAATGCCTGCCTTTTTCCCCTCTGCAGAATGCCCTCCAAAAAATCTCCTTTCCAAGCACTCACTAACATGGCCAAACAAAGGCTGATTTTGCAGAGGCAGGGCAGGCCTCAGAAAAGTCACCAAATGTCAAGTTTGTTTCTTTGACCCTTCTCTTTCCCAGAGAAGGACCAGGCATGTTTAATCAAACAGCAGATTTCAAATCTCCCTCTGCCCTTCAATGTGCATTCTGCATGGGGAAAGGAAATACAAAGCATTTGCACTGTTTCTCAGTGGCACAAATGGAAAAACACTGGTCAAGATGTAAGCAAACCATCTGGAAACAAATCAGTCTAACAGCAAGGATGCAACCAAATGGCAAGGATTTTACCCTGCTGTAAGAAGACTGTATCCAGCTTTCCTTCAAACTACAAGACAACCTTCTCTCCCTCCAGCACCATACACTGTTAAGTTTTCTTCACCTTAGTGCATAAACCAATTGACCAGTTTCATTTCCCATACCTGCACTCCAGAGTTTTCAGTGGCATCCTGGATGTCTTCTTTTCCAGCTGAGGATGCTGAGCACTCACCTACAGGAAAACCCACAGCTTTCTGTAACCAGCCTGTCTCAATGCTACTGATTTACAGCCAGAGTGCATCTTGAACCATCCTATTTGGGAGGAGAATCTTAACACAGAGAAACACATCCCCTCAAATGTGTGAGCTCCTGGAGGGAAGCTCATCATCACACAGCTTTAAGATGGAAGAGGAGGGGGAGAGAGACATTCTTCCCAGAGAGAAGTTGGCAAAAGAAAAATGGCACTATTTTTTCCCCTAAAACAGGGATGAAAGAGAACTTGGAACTACTTGTGTTCTGTACTTCAAAGGTACAAGCTCACTTACATCTCTCTTCACCTCTCTCTGGTTTATACTCTCAACAGCTCACTGTAGAAACTCTACAGTCTGCATGGGCAACTGCTTCTCATCTCATCAACAAACATGCAGATCAGTGAACATCAGAACAAAGAAACTAAAGAACCACTGAGGCTACACATGCTCTCTCCAATAAATAGTGGACAAGGTTGCTGCTTCACTTTCAGCCTTGTTCCCAAAGAAAGGAGAACTCATGACAAGGTGCTGACAGTGTCATCTCCTCTCATCTTGCCTCTCTTCCCCACTTTCCCCCTCTCCCTCTGAATCTTCTGGTCAGTGCCCACCAAACAAGAGAGGAAACATATTGGCTACATGTTTCAAAAACAACCAGGCAAGTAATAATTCCTGCTAAGCACAACTGCTGCATGAGCCCAAGAATCACCACTTCTGTCTGACCTGCAGCTCCTGCACAGCCTAGGTGGCAGATTCCTAGCCTGGAACCAGCCACAGGACATGCTCAGGGAATCAGGAATTCAGGAAGAGGTGGGGTAGTGGCTTTTTGTTGTTGTTGGTTGGTTTGTGGGTGGGGGTTTTTTTGTGTTTTGGGTTCTTTTTGTTTGCTTTTTTTTTTGTGAGAAATTGGAAGGAAATAAAGCTTCATGGCTGCTTGAAATGGGAGATGGCAGCAGACAGCTGTCATAGCTACCTAGGGAGCTACAGCAGGAAGCCTGCCTCATGACAGGGCATCGCCAGCCTTGACTGGCAGACTGGGGAAGGTGGCACACAGCTGCACAGAGACAGATCTCAGCAGACCCCCAGCTCCCACAACACCTTGCTAGAGCCATCAGTTTAATATGAGGAAGCAAATGTGTAAGCACAACCTGCCCACCAGGCCCTGAGAAGAGTACCTTCAACATCCTCTGCTTCTGCTGCACCAGGCTCCTCCAGCAGCCCTGCCAAACAAAGCAACAGATGCTTCATTCAATGCTGGTCTCCTGAGAGACTGTGCAGCTAAACCCAGAAGCACATGAAGTGAACATTACCTGACTTCTGATGCCATTTTTTAGGAGAGGCTTCATCCATTTCCAGGACCAATGTGGGAGCCTTCAGCTAGGAAAGACAGAAGCCCATGGTAAACCAAACTAACTCAAAGTAACTACATGCTACTTCACAAAAAGAGCAAGCAGTCAGTCTGACAGGGCCAAAGACTCACCTGGGAACTGCTGGGTTTCTCTGGAAAGCCTGGAGATGGAAACATTTTGGGAAGTGTTATTTCATTTACTCGAAGGTATCTTTTACTCCATCCAACATCAGGAGTCTCTATAACTAAGTATTAGTTACAAGCATTACTTCACTGAGAGCAGGATGCCTGATATTCAGTTTACCTCATCCCAAAATGATGAGGAATGGCCAGATGGAATGGCCAGTGCACTCTGCCCACCATGCACCTTCCATGCTAACAATCAGCACAGAACCAGGCCAATTCCTGTGAAGTTCTAAGGTCATGCTTGTTAACAGAACAAGATCAAAATACTGAGTCCCTTTGAGGAGCTGAATTCTGCTTTCTAAAAGGATTACTTCAAAAGCCAAAGCTGGTCTGCTGTAACAAATGATCCCCAAAGAGCCCAACAGCACTGACATCCTGTGCTCAAGATGCTCAAGGGACAGTGACACAAACCAGAGGCAGAAACACTTGGCAACATGCTCTGAACTTCGAGTCATTTTAGCTGCTAGGCAAAGCAGAACAGAAAGATACCAAACAGCTTAGCCAGAGGATAGCTTCCTTCTGCTGCATTATCACCCAAGAGTGTTTCAATGTTCAGACAAGTCAGTCCTAAACCACAGACACCTTCATCACTGTGCAGCAAGAGCCTGAATCCACACAGACAGAGAGTGGCCAGCAGGCACTGTGGTAAGCAATGTCAATGAACAAACAAAAAGCACTTCACTGCCTCAGTGCACACCCAGATCACAACAGCATTCCTCAGGCAGACACTGAGGAAGGTTCCCTTTAGCCTAGAAATGCTCAGAGACAAACACTTAGTCCACTTGGAAGTTACCATTGTCACAGGCCCCTGCAAGAATCTGGGAGCATGCTCCATGTCCACCTTCAGCTGGGAGCAGCACATCACCTGGGACCTTTCCTGGACTTTCAGGATCTGTCTGCAGAATTCAAACACATGGATGAGAATCAGCACAAAGGCATTTTCAGCTCTGTGCAAAAAGCTCCTGCTAATTCAACTTGCATAGCACAGTATTCAGGATAATAGAGGTGAAACCCCCTCTGATATAAGACCCTTGAAAAGGACACATCAGGACCTAGTACACTGGGAAAATCACAGCAGTCATGTGTGTTTGCAGAACTCAGGCAAGAACCTCACCACTCATCTGCACTGTAGAAGACAATTAACATGGCAGCTCATGACGGGGGTTGTGAGCCCAAAACTGCAGCTCTGTGGCTCAGAAGGGGCCAAAGTACACCTACAACAGGTAGAGAGGATCTTCTGTTCACAAGTAGCTAACCATCCAGGTTGTAGACCCAAATGGCAGCCACAGGTCAGCAGAACAGAGCTGTAAGGTGATACAGCACCAATCCTGGCCAGCCCTCAGACTCCTTTAAGCAGCAAGAAACTTCACTGCTTCCAACACCATGTTAGAAATCAAACTCAAGGGCCAGCTGCTATCACAGCCAAGTTGTTAGCTTGACCTAACTTCATCCCAATCCTAAATGAACAGCTGGCCCAGAGCACAACAATCTCAAGGCCCCCCAGTTACAAACACATGGCAGAAGCAAGAAAAGAGGGAGTAAGCCTCAACTGTAGGGCCCAAGTCAAGAAGTAAGCTCTCAAGTGCTTCTGATCTTACTCCTGCCCTCTCCCCACATCCCTTTGCTGACAACCCCCATGTTCTTCGTGGAAAGTACCTCAGAATCCCAGGGAGATTCAGCATCTTCTTCTTCCTGTGCTCCCACTGCTGGAAGGGCACCTACAGATGAGGTAAGGGAGACACTGAGTGTTTGTATTTCATTCTGCTTTTCTCACCAGTCAAGCCTTGCATCCAGAAGATGTGTAGTGGTTCTACTGCTGAGGACAAACTAAGAAATGTTACTGGAGAATTTCTTCATACCCAGGCACATCATGGGATTCACAGGCAAGGGAAAAATTGCTATATCAGAGGGCAAGCACCATTTTAGTTCATTTACTATGTGTTCACAGAGGAAGAACTGGGGTCAGTATTTACTCATTTCTCTCACCAGGGCTGTCTTCTGAAGCATTGTTGTCTTGATGGCTAGCATGACAAACAGAATCTTCCACACCCTCAACACCTGCAGGTTGTAGGGCTTCACTCTTGTCTTCCTGCTCCTGCTCCTCCTCCTCCTCCTCCTCTTCCTCCTGTTCAGGTGATTCTTCCTGAGAAAAGATTGACCCAAATAGCTAGGAAGGGCAGAAACAAGCATCCTCACCATCCACTGTCAACCTGAAAAATACTTTTCTTATTCAAGACAAAAGGGAACTTTGTTGAGCTTCAGTTTTCCCAAGGGAACCTACAGGAGTGGACAGCAATGCCTCGTGTCCTTAAGCCTCACCCTGGGTCTGCAAAGCCCCTGAGCAGCACTTCCTCCAGCTCTCTAACTCTAAAGCTCCACTTGAGTTACACCATTCCAAAACACATTCCTTCCTTCCTTCCTCCTTCTTTGCTCCAAGGAAAATCACTAGCTTCCTGCTCTCAGTCTTACTGACATTTCATTTGGTTTCCTCACTTTCAGCTCTTACACCATGAACTCTACTCCATGGCAGTAACCTTCCCAGATCAAGTCTGTACACACAACTGAGAAAGACTGAGTTGATTCCAGAAAGACTCTGCTGCCTGGTTTCTGAATTCCCCTGCAAAATCACTGTAAGCAACAAAGAAATAACAACAAATTGAAAATGCTGTCTGATATTATTCTTACACCTCAGAAATTGCTTTGGCCAGGAGAAAGAGATTTTCTAATACCTAAAAGAGATGATGGGAAGGTTGCTATGTGTGAAGAGTAGGTAACAACAGAAATCCCATTTACCAGTTGTTTCCTCCCTCTACTCCCCTTAGAAAATACCCTTGTGATTGAATCATCTGTTTACTTACTTTGGTCTTTGAATGGAATCCTGCTTTGACAGGTTCTTCATGCCTAATTAAGTGCAAGTTTTCCCTTTCTTGGCTCAGTGCTTCACAGACTTTATCATCTGCTTCTTCCTCTTGCTCCTCTTCCGTATCTTCATCACCCACTTGTTCAAGAATGACAGAGTTCAGTTTTTGACTCTCAAGCCTAGGGTGTTTTGTTGCTGACCAGGCATTATTAGCACTTTCAAAGCCATCACCAAAGCTTGACTTCTTCTCCTTAGGACCACAGCCACCTGAGAGAGGCTGAGGGATCTCATTTTTCCAGTCTGCCCTTTCAGAGCTGGCAAAAGAGGAGTCAGCATTTCTGTGCAAGTTCTCCTGGAACATGCTTTTCCTGTTCCAGCTTTCCTGTACATCTTGCAAGTTATTCACATTTTGAAAGACAGCTTGTTTGGGTACTGCCTTGCAGGAGACTTCATTATTCATTACCTTTGGAGCCATGGCAGTGACATTCTCTTGCACCTTTTCGTAACACCCAGCTATGAAGGAGACAGGAGTATCAGCAGATCCCTCCCCCTTCTCATCAGCTTCTTCACTTCCTTTGTCATCATCACAGACATCTCCAGTTCCACACCAATCTCCTTCATTCTTAGCATTACTAAAACACTCCAATTTCTGATTCATCTCCCTGTCAGGGTCTGTTTTCCTTCTCTGCTCCTCCTCCAGTCTGCCATTAGACTGAGTTTCTTCATCATCCAGATCTTCCTCCTCCTTTTCATCTTGAGTACGATCTTCATCCTCTTCTTCCTCCTCCTCCTCTTCTTCTTCTTCTTCCTCCTCCTCCTCACCTCACTTGTCATCATCATCTTCCTCTTCCTCTTCTTCCTCTTCCTCCTCCTCCTCCTCTTCTTCCTCCATTTCCTCTTCCTCCAGTCTGCTTGCATCTGAGACATCTTGATTCACCAGCTCTCCCCCTTCTCCTCTCTCCAGGTTTGCATTTGGGTGGGGTCTTTGCCCGAGGCTTTTCTTTGGTGACTTCAGGCTTCCAATTATTGACCCATCATCACCATCATCTGAAAGCACAAGGCATGGGAACAAAAGAGTTATGTAAATAGCAACAGGCACCTTACCAGACCAAGGTACAGGAGGAGAGGAGTCATTTGGGAATGTCTGGAACAGAAGCCAGGCAAGGGATGGGCAGGATGGAGGAAGGACTTAGCCTGGAGAAGAGAAGGCTTCAGGGGGACCTTCTAGCAGCCTTTCAGTACCTCAAGGGGGATTACAAGATAGAGGGGGAGAGACTTTTCAGCTGCTCAGACTGCAACAGGACAAGTGGGAATGGAGATAAGCTGAAGGAGGGAAGATTTAGACTGGAAATGAGAAGGAGGTTCTTTACCCAGAGGGTGGGGAGGCACTGGAACAGGTTGCCCAGAGAGGCTGTGGCTGCCCCATCCCTGACAGTGTTCAAGGCCAGGCTGGATATGGCCCAGGGCAACCTGGTCTAGTGGGTGGCATCCCTGCCCATGGCAGGGGGGTTGGAACTAGATGATCTTTAAGGTGCCTTCCAACCCAAACCATTCTAGGATTGACCAGGGGCAAATGCTCAGGAGGGGATTAATATCTTCATTTTAATGATGTGATTTCTCTTTTCCTGAAATGACTAAGTGCTGTGGTTCTAAATGCTACCTTTCTCATTCACTACAGCACAAAAAACCTTAAGAAAACTCCTTAGCAAGTCTACTTCTAGACACCAGCATATCATGCAATCTTTTCCAAAGAGCTTACTGTTAGTCCTGAACTTCTGGGAAGCATTCATTAACAGGGTCAAGTTTGGCTTCTGCAGCTTCTGCAAACAAAGATTGATTTAAGCCAAAAATGTATTAATTTAAAAGAGACACAACAACAAATCCTTGGTTCACATCATATCCTGAACAGCAAATATACCCAGGCTGTCCTTTTGATAGTGCTCAGGTGCCAGCTCAGTCCTACACTTGTAACTACATAAACACTCCTCACATGTGCAATTCTGTCAGTATTCCATCTCAGTTCTGCAAACTGTTTCCAACATTATGTTTACATGCATTAACAGCTCTAAAAACCTGGGCTTAGTATCTGTAATACTTAATTAAAACTTACTTGCAAAGGTGCACAACACCAACAAGCATTCAGACCCCTGGCCTTAGTCCCCAGCCTCATCCCTGCAAGTCCACTTACCAAAATATGCCTGCATGTCAAAACCATGCCAGGAAAACACATCCCTGCTATTGGAACCAGTGCAGGAAAAGGAAATCATGTTAGAACTAAACATGCTTGCATCTCCAGCATGACAGAGGGGGTTAACTACCACACTCAGGTTCCTCAAGGCTGCAGAATGCCAGTGCAACACAAGAGCTGCTCCAGAAACCACTGAAGAAGGTGGTAACTCTTCAGAACACTGGGGAAAGCAGGAAGGGTGAGAGCTGACCAAAAGAACAGTAACCAAGCATTCAGAGAAGGAGGGGAAACATGCAGTGAGATGACATGCAAGGAGGGAATGCCATCTCAGAGGACATAGAAAGATGACCCCTTTGAATAACTTAACCACAGAGGGCTCTTGAGGAACCTGAGGAGGAGGAAAGGAGAAGTAGGTGATGAAGGATTTCAGCAGATCTTGAGAAACAAATGCCTTTTTTCTTTAGCAGTTAGGATTCTATCACCAAATTCACAGGAAACAATAAGAGTGTTCAGGGGAGAACAGAACAGGTTATCTTAGTGACTGAGGAACTGTTAGGGCCTGCAAGTGAACAAAGAAAACCTTGTGGCTGTTCCTCTCCTCACCTATTGCTCTTTTGCCCCAAACCACAGATCTACTGCATGCTCTGCCACAGCTCCAGGTCTTTTAGGGAAAACTCACAGCAGAAGAAAGGCTGGCAGGCCAGAGGCTGCTTCTAAGGAGAAAACAGTCCTGGCTGGAACTGCAGTTGCTCTCCATCCCAGAGGAAACTTGCCTCCAAACCACTTATTTTGACAGGGCAGTTTTCCTGTACGTGCACCATACCTTGGGGGTAAAATCAAGTTCTTCCTCCTCAGAAGTATGCCAGCTGTCATCACTCCCCACTTTCTCAGAGCTCCTTCAAAAGCAAAGCAAAATGAGCAGTGTGCCTCTCCAGTCATCCCTCAGGGTAAGTGTTAGGCAGCTTTGCAAGTCTCACCTGATTGAGTCTCCTTCAGAAAAGTCATTTGGTGCTGCTGGAAGATGAATTGACATGCTGGCATTAGATTGGGCATGCTAAAAATGAACCAGTCCACACAAACACTGAACAGGGGACAACCCTACAGGTAGGGATAACAGAACAAAGCTTAGGGTATTCAACACAAGACAGAACAAATAAAATGCATTTCCAAAACAACTGCTTTTTCAAGTCATCCTGAATTCAAGTAACTAACTGAAAATAAACAAACAACACCAGCCCTTTGGACTCTTCCACCTAACAGTTTAAGAAACATCTCTAGACTAACTAACTAACTAACTAAACTAAAACAGCACAGAATGAATGTGCTAGGATAGCAAACAGTTAACAAAATGGTGATGGTTTAGCAAGACAGTAAGTAAATGAAGCTCCTATGACACACACGAGTCCACATCACTAAATCACAGAACCATAGAACTCCCAGGGTTGGAAGGGAGCTTCCAGATCATCTAGTTCCAACCCCCTGCCTGCCAGGGACACCTCCCACTACATCAGGTTGCCCACATCCCCAGCCAGCCTGGACTTAAAAGCTTCCAGGGATGAGGCTTCCACAGCCTCTCTGGGCAACCTGTTCCAGTGCCTCCCCACCCTCACAGTGAAGAACTTCCTCCTAATGTCTAACCTAAATCTCCCCTCCTCTAGTTTGCATCCATTCCCCTAGTCTTATCACTACCTGACTTCCTAACAAGTCTCTCCCCACCTTTCTTGCAGGCCCCCTTCAGATACTGGAAGGCCACCAGAAGGTCTCCTGGGAGCCTTCTCCTCTCCAGCCTGAACAACCCCAACTCTCTCAGCCTGTCAATCACATGCAGGGCTGCATTCTCTCTACCACTATGCTATGCACTACACTATCTGCTGCTCTACCCAATCACAGATTATTCTGAAAAGGTAAAGAAAAATCAAAAAGCATAATGAAGATCTAAAGTTCATCTTGAGGTAGAAGAATCCCCAGCAGTTCTCTGCACTGTTGCTGTACCCACCAACAAAGGGCATTTGACAGACAAAAGGGGCACAATCAGGGCACTCTGTCCCTGCCAAAAGCAGGACAACTGCACTCCAAGCTTTCAGCTTTTTTTTATGAGGGCAAGCTGTAGCTAGGATCATGGGATCATAGGATCAGGTCAAAAGAGACCTCAGGAAGTCTCTTAGCCAACCACTTCCTGAAAGTAGGCTCAGCTACAAGGTCAGATGAGGTTGCTTAGGGCTTTATCCAGCCCAGCCTTGAACACCTCCAAGGAGGCAGGCTGTACAACCTCTGTTCTGCTGCCCTTATCATGGTGAAACTCCTCACCTCCAACTAGAAACTCTCATTTCATGTATGCCTCCTGATATGCAACACTGGGGAGCACTTGGCTTTGTCCTCTTCTCAAATGTACTGGAAGATGCTGCTAGGTCCCCTTCAAAGTCACCTCTTCTCCCTGCTGAACAAGCCCAGTTTCCTCAGCCCCTCCTCCCAGGGCAAGTAGCTCCTGCCCCTGTTGTGGCATGCTACAACATGCCCCTGTTGAGTCTGATGGCCCTCCATAAACCTGCTCACTGTTGCAAGGCTAAGCTCTCTTGCACTGAGGGCTCAAAATGAGACCTAGGGAACTGGACAATGCAGTGAGTGCCAAGTAGGGGTGGACAGTCCCTTTCCTCAACCTCTTGGCTATGCTGCTCTTCATACAGCCCAGGACACTGTTGGCCTTCTCAGTTGCCAGGGCACCCTGGTGGCTCACTCTCAGCTCACTCTCTGCCAAGACCCTTTGAGCCTTCTCAGCAAAGCAGCTCTCCAGCCAGGAAGCCCCAGCATGTTTTGTAGCAATGCTCCTATCCCTGCACAGGATTAAGCACTTGCCCTTGCTGAATCTCCTAAGACATGCCTGAGTCCATTCACCCTGCCTGCCCCTGAACGGTGCTGCCCTGGAGCATATTTACTGATTCCCCCCAGCCTGGGGCCAGTTGCAAACTCAGTAAGAGGGCACTGAAGAAACCTGAGCTCTGGGAATGCACAGTTTTCTGTTTGCTCAGCCAGTCCCAGCAGCCTAATCTACCTGTTGAGCTCCCATGGTGAATAAAAACCTCTCTTCAAGCTGAGTGGACAGTGTGGAGCAGCCAGTTATCAATTCTTGGCAGTTACACTTGCATTTAGCACAGTTAATTACTAAGCTATCAGAACTTCTGCTTTCAGTATAGAGTAACTAAGCCATGATCAAAACCAGGGGAGACTGTTCTTTAGAAGGCAAGAGAGAAAGTTCCTGAGCTAGCTTCCAGACAGACCCTGATCCCCTACCACAGCAATGGGATCTAGAAAAGCTGTCTCTGGGGATTGCTTGGCTCCACTTTCATTAAGCCCATGTCCATTGTGGAGGAACAGAAGAGCACATGTTTAAAGCACACAATATCTACTATCACTACAGACACAAAGCAAACACTCAAGTCACTAGCAAAGGGCCCATGCAAAACATGCAAACAAATCCAAAGCACCCAAAGCCTGCTCCCAAACCTAACTTATGAACCCCAAAACTACCAAAGCAGGGAGCTCCAGGACAGATTAACAGCATAGGGGTGTTCCCAGTGGAATACTGCCCAACATGATTTGTATTTGCAATGCTACTGCACAGAATACCTTTCCTTGAGTCTCCTGTTCCTGAGGTGTGGCTAGCAGAGTGCTGCATTCCTACATCCAGTTAGGAAAGGGCATGGCAAGGACAGATGGAACAATGGCATCAGAATGAATGTGGAAACAGAGGCAGTACATCAACACAGCTACAGCAATGGGAGAGCAGACTGTGACCATGCACCTATTCTACACTTACAGTGCTAGAAACAAAATCAAACCACAGCCTAAAGAACTCTGCTTTCCAGGGACAACACTGAAAACAGTACAGAAGGCCAAAAAGAAAGAATTCCACAGTGCTTGTTTCTCTGGTCTCTCAAGATCAGCCCAGCTTCTCCCCAAGAAGAGCCTTCCAAACCTGAACTGTGGCATATCAAAGGGACTCTCTACCATGCAAGATTTGTGCTTTCTGGGTGCAAGCCAAAGACTGCAGAATTAATGCCAATAAATATTCCCACATGCTATAATCTCCCTCACTCAACACACTGGGGTCAGCTTTGAAGGGAATGAACACAGGGAGGGTAAGAGTCATCCTGCTCAGAAACAAAACAAGCCCTACTAGAAACAGGCTGAGAACTGAGCACACCAGCATAGGCTGGATCTTAACAGCTTACTGAAGGGGTTAGCTTTTTGCTCACAAGCCAATTCAGCTCTTTTTCTGGATCAAAAGGAAGTATGAAGTTCCTTTTCCAAGACAATTTTTCCTGAATATGCCTTTACAGCACCTGCCTGGAAACAACTGTAACTGATGCTGCACCAAAGACTCACAAACTCAGTGGGAACCAACAAGAGATGTGTCTTCCAGCTAACCCATCTGCTGCTCCCCAGCTGCAGGAAGATGAACTACTCAGGATGAACCTACTGTTTTTGCAATTGGGTCTCACAATCTGAATGGCCATCCACAGGTCAAAGGACACACCTGAAAATCAAACCCACTCTTGCTTAGCTCTTTCTCTGTCTCACTTCTCTCTCCCTCTAGGAAATCCTCTGCAGATGGGCAACCTCACAGGCTGAAAGCAACAAGTCTCTAAGTGGACATGCAGCACACAGCTCACAACTGCCTTCACAGCCTGACAAGAAGCAGCTCCCTGTGGCAGCAATTAAGCACAGTCACAAGACTTCTTGTGCTATTCCATCTGATGCCTCCACTGCAGTCAGTGGTGAACACAACAAGCAGTAGCAACACAAACCACCTAAAGCAAAGGCCATAGTGATTTGCCTCAGGAGCTCCTCCATGGTTGAGGACCCTACCTCCTCTGTCCACAGCAGGGGCACCCAAGGTGAAGCCAGCAGCTCCTGCTCGGTGAGGAGTGCCAAGTGCACCTGCAGAGGCTTCTCCTGTGTTCTCTGGGTCTGCATACTCTGCCAGCTGCTTACTAACACTAGGTAGAGAGGGAGAGGAAATATGTTTGGTAAAAATAACCACATACTTGCAAATACCATTTGACAGGGTAGTTAACAGCCACTTCTTATCCATCCCACACTTATCTACAGCCACATTTCACATACCCATTGTACATTCACTAAGACTGACACCTTCAGAACTCACTGCATGACTACTGCAGACTTCATTACCTACCACAGTCATGTGCATTCTGTAGATGCATTTTCCCACCTATCAACTCCTGCTTGGTACATTGTTTTCAGCCTGGCTTTTAAGCACACACAACCACTGTAGGAACACCCACAGGTACAAATCTATGCATGAGATAAGTAGAACTTGTTCAGATTTCAACACAATGGGTATCAGTTAGATCTCCTCTGAGGGAAAAGACTGCTAGTTCCCGGTCATTGGGGTGGAAGTCAGTCAGGACAGCAACACTGGTCTGGGGAAAGGGTTTACATGCATTTCAGTTTGCCAAGTTCCTTTTACAGTTTATATTGGGCAGATGTGGGCTTAGCAGCAAAACTTGAAACCTAACCCAGAATTCTGTGTGGAAATGCCCTCAGCTTTCCCATTAACACCAGACACAGGAATGATACCTGTCAGAAGACATCACTGAGCACAGCCTCAAGACAGCTCTCAACACACCATTGGTACTGTTACCAAAAATATTCAGAAGCCAGACTGATAACTGACAACTTACTTGAATGAGAAAGTTAAAAATTTACCTAAAATATCCATGAATAACAGCATAATCCTCAGCTGTCCACCCATTGGCATCTTTATGGGACACATCAGCACCATACTGGAGAAGAACTTTGGTCAAATTAAGCTCCCCCTCAGAAGCAGCAGTCATAAGTGGAGTTCTGAAACATCCCAAATATGCTATGAAATTGGTCATTTCACACAGACACTATAAATATTTCCATTCCTATTTGCTCTCCAGGAAAGTTCTCTCCCACTACTTTCAAGTGAAGAAGGGAAAAAGCAGTTTTCCTTAAGGGTGACAATAAAACAGGAGAGGGAATCACAGCAATTAAGTGTTGAATCTTCAGCCAAAGCTTCCACACAGACAACACCTACTATGCTGCCATGCAGGAGGTGGTTTTTGGAACTGAGGCAATGCTGCTGAGCTAAGGGCAGGTCTGCTGCCAGAAGAGCCATCACAGACAATGCCTCCTCACCCCACCCACTGAGGCACGACCGAAGACAAGGGCAGATCAGCCTTCACAAGTCACATGGAAACAGCTCCTTCCATGGGGCTCCCTGGTTTATTTTCAAGAGCTCCTTCCCATCCTTCTCATCAATCTAACCTAAAGAACCCTAAAGCAGGCCCATGTGGAGTGCTGACCAAGCCCTCACCTTTCACACTGGTCTCGAGCGTGCACGTTAGCTCCTTCTCTAAGGAGAAACTCTACTACCTCCTCCTGGTGCTCAGAGACAGCAAGGCTAAGGGGGGTGCACCCCTCCTGAAAGGACACAGAAACACACCAAGGTAAAAATCAAAGTCAAAAAACCCTTCCAGAGAAAATCTAATGCCACTTTATGGGAGAACTTCCTTAACAAATACAAGGAGTTACCTTATTCTGAGCATCAATGTTGGCATTATGCTCCAGCAACAGCTGTGCCACAGATGTATTAGGAGATATGGCAGCCAAGTGCAGGGCAGTGTTGCCATCAGCATCTGCCAGATTGGGGTCAGCACCATTTGCTAGCAGAATAGCCACACATTTTTCCTGCTGGCACTGTACTGCCTGAGAACAACACACAATCAAAAAAAGGACAAACTTCCAGCATTTCCATTTCACTCTGTTACAACTCCCTCAGCTTCCCCATGCTGGAAAGCAAGAGCCCCTGCACAGGTTAGCTAACACATGCCTGTTCTGCACCAATCACAATAGGAAGGTTTCTTCTACACAGCTCTGCATAAAGAATTCTGCAGAATACATCATCCAGTGCCCAATTGATAAGCCCCACTTACAAGAACACAACATATTCCACCTACCTTCATCAGAGGTGATCTGCTCTCATTGTCAAAAAGGTTCAGCTTGCACTTGTTTTCTACAAGGTATGTAACAACATCCACGTGGCCATTGGCAGAGGCAAGGTGCAGAGGTGTCCTGAAAATCAGGTTGGTTCCATTAGCACAGACAGGGAACTAAAGAAATCATTTCAGGCTGTCACACAAGGACATGACCACAAGTTCCATTCTGCAGAAAGCAAGCTGAAGGAATGATTTCTCATTCCATTACCAGCAACAGCAGCTGCACCCCCAATGCACACCCTCCACTTAGTAAGGTGACATTTCCTTCCCTGGAGAACTGAATCTGCATAGATTCCTGGGCCCAGGCTTTGGTCACTGCCTCCAGCAAGGCTACACACATGGCACAGGAACAGAGACCAAAGCTTGGGAATCTGAGGACTGTGGCAAGGAAACCTCTAAGTTCTTCTGTGCTCATTTGTATCAGAGACACAGCAGATGGTTTTATGGCAAGAATATAAGTGCAGCTGCAGAAACACAGCAGCTTTTAATGCAGAGACTTCTTGTTACAGGGCAGGTGAGGAGCCTCCTCTATGGCAACAAGGATGAGGCCAAGAAAACCACACAAAACTTCCAAGAACTTGTAGTCTCTTGCTCCAGGCAGGGAACAGACTTCAGGAGTCCCTCAAGAGTGACTGCCACCACCTTCTGAGAAATTCCTAAGTTAAGTATGCAGCATCCCTCATCTCTGAAGAGGTGACTGACAGGTCATCTGGCAGCTAACCAGGACTGCTTATGAAGAAGTCCATAATCACCTCAAAGCAGCTACTACCAAGCATTAGGAAACATGACAAACCTGAGGTCACTATCTCCTTTGCAAACAGAAAAGCTCAGAAAACCTGTGGACTCCTGGCTGCCCTCAGCCAGGCAAAAAAAGCCTCTCAGCCTGTCAACAGCAAAGGAGGTGGCTCTGCTTGGAGCAAGGCCTGCTGAGCTTCAGAGAAGATCCACTACAGGGAAAAGGCTGGCACAGAACATCATAGTGTTCCTAGTTTTCTCATCTCCACAAGAACCAAAGCTGTTCTGCCACTCAGCCCTGGGGACCCTGCCCTGACTCTGCTGCTCCTCCTGCTGCCATCCTATGCTGGTCACCCATGGGGCAGCAAAGAACTGCTGATGCCTTAGAAGCTGCGAAACAGCCCCACTGGGAGACCACAGGGAAACAGCAGGTTATGGAATTGCCAGAGTTGGAAGGGACCTTAAAGATCATCTAGTTCCAACCCTTCTGCCTGGCAGGGACACCTTCCACTAGAGCAGGTTGCCCAGGACCCCATCCAGCCTGGCCTTACAAGCTTCCAGGGATGGAGCTTCTACAGCCTCTCTGGGCAACCCTAACAGTGAAGAACTTCCTCCTAACATCCAATCTAAATCTCCCCTCCTCTAGCTTGCATCCATTTCCCCTGGTTCTATCACTACCTGACCTCCTAAAAAGTCCCTCCCCAGCTTTCTTGCATGCTCCCTTCAGATACTGGAAGGCCACCAGAAGGTCTCCTGGGAGCCTTCTCTTCTCCAGCCTGAATAACCCCAACTCTCTCAGTCTGCCCTCGTAGCAGAGGTGCTCCAGTCCTCTGATCATTCTCGTGGCCCTTCTCTGGACTCTCTCCAGCACTCCCATATCCCTCTTGGAATAGGGGCTCCAGAACTGGAGGCAATATTCCATGTGGGGTCTCATGAGAGCAGAGCAGAGGGAGGTTGTTGGCAGAGAAGCCAGCAGCTACAAGCTAAGCAATGTCAAGCCCTAGGGTTCCCTCTGACAGGCAGCTGACAGGGTAAATCTCTCAGTGATTAGCTCTGACGCAGGACCCAGGAGTAGCTGGGATCATGTCCACAGGGCTTCCAACTCTGTGCTGAGTTTTGCCCACCTCTTGCAGCAAGGCTGAAGGCTTTGCAAGACCACCTCTGAAAAGCTGCCTGCTCCTAACTGATGCTGTTCCAAGGGCACTTTTTGAGAGGTCCTGTGGGCTACAGGATCCACTTTATGGAAGCAGCCTGTAGGTGTGATACTTGCCACATCCCTGGTGCAGGATTTTGTTTCTGGAAACCCTGAGGTGCAGAACTGAGATATTCACAAGAACAATGCACACATTTTAGCTAGTACTTCTCTTCTGTTTCCAGTGATTTTAGCTATTGCTTATCCCATTTCCTGTTCTTCACTTCTATTTCCAGTGATGACAACTCTTCCAGTCCCCAGAGGACACAATGAAGCTCTAAACCACAACTGCCTTTGGTGGTCACTGATGACACACATCACACCCACAAGCTCTATGAGGGCATAGGTGGGCCTGCAGCCCTCTTGGCTGGTACAGTGTACAGGGGCTGCAGCAAGCAGGCAGGCTGTCCACTGAAGCCCTCTCAGGTCAGCTTTCCAGCACTGGCTATGGTCATGCCCAAACCACCACAGTGCTCAATAGCATGTACACTATCTCATCTCTTGGGTTGTGTTTTATTTACTGTGTGTTACTTTACTTACCCAGTTATAACAGTGATGTAACACATAGAAGGAAACCTTTATAGAGGAAAAAAAAAGTTTTCCAGAAAAGATGAACTTAAAATGCAAAAGCTAGCCAAATTTCACACCAAGATCTGCCAAGACCTGATTGACTTCCTTATATACAGTCTAAATCTCCCCTCCTTTAGTTTATGAAGTCATTAACCCTTGACCTAGCTCAACAGGCTTTGCTAAAAAGACTGCCTCCATCTTTCTTATAGGCTCCTTTCGACCTGTCCTCACAGGAGAGTCCCAAGTGCTCCAGTCCCCAAATCTCTTTTGCAGACTCCTCTGGTCCCACTCCAGCAGGTCCATGTCTCTGTTTATGCTGGGGTCCCCATCTTTGCAGGATCTCTCTTTTTATGTTTGTTTTCAGTCCAACGAATTAATGACTTCTTTTAGCAAACTGCACGTCCTCCTCTGTGCCCCTCAGAAGTTTCTCCCACCACCTGGGAGGCTCAGCAACCTATCCACCTCTTCTGATTCCAGGCAGTCTTTCCAGCCTCTGCTTCTTGCAAACCCCTGCTCGCTCGCTGGATTCTCTTCCCTTTCTGCCTGCCTCCCACCGGTCTGCCCGCCTTTCAAGAGCTTCTCGCAGCATAAGCCTGATTCCCACACCCCAACCGAGGGCTGCAGCTGCTCCTGGGGGTGCCGGGACCCCCCAGTCCTCCCCCAGGTTCCCCCCTTACCGCTCGGCCTTGTCCCGCCCGTCGATTCCGTACTTCTTCAGCCCCTGCCGCACCAGGGCCAGGTCTCCGCTGGCGGCCCCACGGTGCAGCTTGCTCAGGTCTTTCTGACGAAGCTCGTAGGCACCGGCAGGGCTGGGCAAGGAGGTGCTGCCGGACGGCGGCTGCTGCTGCTGCTGCTCCTTCTTCTTCCTCGCGAAGCTAAAGATCTTCTTCATCCCGCAGCCGGGACGAGGGCACAGTCCCGCCGGAGGGCAGCGGCAGGCTCCCGGTGGGAACAGGAGAGCGCAGCCCCCGGCAGCGGCCTCGGCCCGGGACGGGACGGGACAGCTGCAGAGGAGAGAACCACCGGCGGTCAGGGAGCCCGAGGGATCTGCTTCTCCACTAACAGCAACAGCCACTACGGCCACAGCTTCCAGTACGGCAATTAGCTTAGCGCAGGCGCCGTTACCCGGCAACCGGAGGGTAAAAGCCTAGCCCCGCCCGCCCTCAGGGGAGCGAGAAGGGGAAGGCGCTTGCGCGGCGTCGGGGTGGTCGGGGCTCGGTGGGGAGATAAACTTCCGGGAGATGGAGGAAGGGAGAAGGTTTTGGGAGTATGGATGGTACAACACGGGTTAGCAGTGAGCCCTGGCAGCCAGAAGAGCCAACTGTGTCCTGGGGTGCATCAGGCACTGCATTGGTAACTGGCTAAGGGAGGTGCTAGCCCCACTCTGCTCTGGCCTCACCTCCAGTGTTGGGGGCACTTTTGGGCACCACAATATAGGAAGGATATGAAGAGTGTCCAGAGGAGAGCCACACAGATGATGAAGGCTCTAGAGGGGAAGCCATCTGAGGAATGGCTAAAGTCACTTGGTTTGTGCAGCCTGGGGAAGAGGAGACTGAGGGGAGACCTCGTCGTGGTCTAGAACTTCCTCAGGGGGGGCAGGAGCTGATCTCTCCTCTCTGGTGCCCGGTGACACCACCAGAGGGCGGTGGAGCACTGGAACAGGCTCCCTGGGGCAGTAGTCGCGGCACCAAACATGACTCCATATATAGCTTCATTTCACCTTTACCTTTCAGCTTTTGCTTTCGAGTCAAGAAGAAACGTTGGCATTTCTAGAGCATGAATCGGCAGCCCTGCTTTAAATACCTGCTTTAGGGAGTGGTGAATGTCCAGTGACTATCAAATAAATCTTGAGTGACTGACTTAGATGTAAGATAGGTGATTTCAATCCGTTGCCCGTTCTCTGGCAGATAGAAATGGCAATGCAGGCATTTCTTGGAGCCAGTCATGGTTTAAACAGAATTCCAGAAGCGTTAGAACAATCCCCTCAGGCACATGGTGTAATTTTGGGGTTGTGCTGTGCCTAGCCAGGAGTTGGACTGGATGATCCTGGTGGGTCCCTTCCCAGTCAGGACATTCTGTGATTTTATGAAACCTCTCACTTGCTGTGCTCACCCCTTCTGCTTCCAGAAAGCAGTGCATCTTCAGGAGCTCTTACAGCTCTGCTGTGCATAGGAGCCCTTTTCTGGGGCTGGGGAGCACCATGGGTGAGGTCAGGAGCCCAGGCAACACACCACATCTTCTGTTGATGCAGTGCTGCCACCCAGCAGAGAGATACCTGTCAGAATCATGGAATCATAGAACATTTTGGGTTGGAAGGGACCTTTAAAGGCAAACTAGTCCAACTCTACCTGCAGTGTTTCTTTCCTGTGTGATGTGCTACCACCAGTTGCTCAGTCATGTCCTGTTCCACCATGTGGAGTAATCCATGGTGGCAGTGACAGCCAGCTGTCCCTCAAGGAGACACTGCTTGCAGATGCTCATTAATTTGAAACTCCTGACATCCTTCAGAAATGAGGTTCTAAACCCCCAACCATAAGAGCCAACCACAGCTCACCCCTCCTTCAGACAGATGTTAGCTGGTTCCTCCTGCAAGGATCAGAAGAGATCAGACACTGCCACACAATTAATCCATTCATCTAATAAATTTTAATGAGAACAAAATGGGCTCAAATTCCATCTGCCTGATCAAACATGGAAGGAGAACAAACCCCAGCATTAAGATTACTGTCAGCAGAAATGACACAAACTATTTCCACTTGGCTGAGGCTAGAATGAGAGCACCAGGATAAGCAAATGGTGTAAATTTAATCAGCATCAACATGGCAATTTGGTTGTTCTCTGCAGATGCTGTGCCAGCTCTTGACAGGCTGGAGGCTAGGCTGAGAAAGGAAGACACAGACAAAAGCTAGGAACAACATATATAACAGTTTATGGAAGGAGAAGCAGAGCACACAGAGATCCTTAGGAAAGAAAGAGAGTAGTCAGCTGAGGTGAACCTGCTCTGCCAGGAGGGTTGGACTAGATGATCTCCAGAGGTCCCTTCCAACCCCTGACATTCTGGGACTGTGAGGTGTGGGATAAAAACACATATTTCCTTCACTGCCAAAAGAGTTGTGAGATACATTCAGAAGAGAGAAATTACTTATATCTAGTGAGCAAACAAGTAGCTAATGGGGGTGAGCACCTAATGTCAGCTACTGTTCCTAAATATGATCAAATATAGCTGAGCTTTTCTACTGGGTGGGAGAAACATATTCAAATGAGTGAGTCTTCTGTTCTGAGCTCAGCCCAGCAAGGCAGGAGATGGGACTCAGTTAGCAGCTGGGTTTAGTCACTGAACAGCTGAGAAGTGTCTGCCTACACAGGACACTTAGGTACCCTAGTGTCAATCTCATAGATGTTGAAGATTTACCCAGAACAGGCTGCATCTGGTGTAGCTGCAGTGAATTTCTAGATTTTAGCTGGAAACCTGGTCACTTTAGGATGGTACAGAGAAAAAAACCTCAGGTCTGCCCCCTGGCTTCTACCACTTAGTGACTATGAGGAGGAATAAACAAATACAGCAACCTAGATAGGGCAATCATCATCTCCACTACATTATCTGTCTTCTGAACTTCATACACCAACGGTGCCATGACTGAGGGGACCTGCAGTAAATGTCTTAGTTCTGACAGTTACATAGTAGATGACAACATTTCAAACACCACCACAGCTCCACCAGATGTTACTGCTGTAATCACAGAATCATTCTGTTTGGAAAAGGCCTCTGAGATCATCCAGTCCAAGCATCCACCCAACACTCCCATGCTCACCGCTAACCCATGGCCCCAAGCACCACATCTACACCTTCTCTGAACCCTTCCGACTCCAGCACCTCCCTGGGCAGCCAGGGCCAATGCCTGAGAACCCTCTGGGGGAAGAAATTCTTCCTCATATCCAACCTGAACCTCCCCTGGAGCAACTTGAAGCCATTTCCTCTTCTATCACTTGTAACCTGGGAGAAGAGACCAAGCCTCACCTTACTACCACCTCCTTTCAGGTAGTTGCAGATCCCAGTATAATCTATCCACACAAACCAATCAACACCAATCTTATTTCTAAAACTTTTTCTAGATGACAGATATCAGCCCCAATCCTCCACTTGACACTCCACTCTTCCCAGGAGCCGGGGACTGTGAGAAGGCTCAGCTAAGCCTGAGCTCCCACATGGGAATGGCAGAGCTTCTCTCAGCCTGGTAGGTAGAACATGGAGTTTTTATATAACTCAGTTTCTTAATGTTATTTTTTATTAATTTAATATTTTATAATGTTCTTGCATTTCCATTTTTTATGAACATTTGTAGGTTAAGCTTATGGCCTTGATCTGAAAAGTGGGTATTTAATTATTCAAAGGATCTTATTCTAGTTGTTTGTCCTCCTTTTATGCTTTAGATTAAGAAGAAGAAACCCTTGGGCTGGTCATAGTCCCTGTCCCACCACAGCCATTCCTCTCTGGAGCTCAAGATGGGGAGAAGAATTAGATTAGTGTTTGTAATCTCTTTCCTAAGCACTCAGGGATAAATGCTGCAACATGTCTAAGCTGTCAATAACAAACCAAGAGTTGCTTGTAGATGAAAACATTAAATGTTCATTGACAACGCATGCATAAAAGTTGCTGTTTGTGGGTTCCCACAGGGGTTCTTTGCTCCTCATGCTTTTCATGGTTCATGACATTCTGAACTTTTAAGTGCAAGGCTGTACAAAAGCCTTTGATGATATTAGATATTCATACACTTAGGGCTATTTTAAGGTGTTTTATGGGTTTCATTACTCCTCTTTCTAGCATTTTCACTTTCTTCCCGAGTATTCCCTGTCCAGTCCCTCACTGCTGCCTGAGTCAGGAGGCCTGTAAGTGACTCCTAGCTGATGCACCCTAGCAGGAAAGCTGTCAGAAGTTAAATTCACAATAATCACAGCCTGCAACTTGCCTTGTTACTGCCATCTAGGGAAAGACTAATGCAGACATTTCCTCTTGATTTATAGACTTGTGTTAATCTATCTCACTAGTATTTCAAGATTTCTAAGGGTATAATACTTGCCTGATAACCAGAGAGAGTTTCTTACCTGTTACAGTCTGTAGTTAAACACAATCCATTACTGCCTGTCACAGCTGAGTTCAGTTTAATTCTACCAACCAGTGAATTACAGCGCAGACAGATCCTGACCTCAGCTCTTCAGCTAAAGAAATATGGTGTCAACCCAGTGCTGTTATGATTAAGGGTGAATGTTTGTTAAAGCCAGCACTTTACCAAAAAAAAATGTGTCCTTTCAATTGTTAGTCTGTTTTCTGACCAGCTTGGAGCTCAGCAAGCTTTCACCTTGCATGCCTACAAGCCTGGCTTCAGATGTGCTCAGTGCAGGGAGGTAAAGGTTTGCAATGACAAAAACATGCAATCAGTTGCAAAATGCAGTTTAGTTAGTGGGCTTGTTTTCTGTTGTTTCCTACTGAAAACATTACTGTTCATTTAGAGGGTATTTAATGAATATTTCTTGAGCAGGTTTCCACCTGCTGTCTTTGAAAGATGAGTTAACTGGTGCTAGCCACCACGGAGCTGAGTTATGGAAGAGCTTTTCTGTCAGCACATGGGTACTTTACAACACAACAGGCTGAGTTACTATCAGTTTTTCAGCACATGGATACTTTACAACACAACAGGCTGAATTACTGTCAGCTCTTCCAAGCCCTGTGCAGGTAGTGTGCTGATGGCTATATTTGCCCCATCTCTTCTAAGGAATCATTACATTTACTCCTATTCTGCACTCCGTGGGATGGTTGTTTTCCTTGCAGACAGAGCTTGCATACATGTCACTAAACCTGACACAATTCCAGAAGCATTTGGCTAAGCCCCTCAGGCTCATAGTGTCATTTTTGGGGTTGTCCTGTGCCTAGTCAGGAGTTGGACTGGCTGATCCTGGTGGGTCCCTTCCAGCTCAGGCCATTCTGTGATGCTATGAAATGCAATGCTGGGTTAGACACACTGAAGAATTTTCATTATAGAGCTTCACTCTAAAGATTATTTTGCAGGGAAGTAATTTAGGCAGATGGGGAACTGAACATGTTAACCCCCCCAAATTCCTAAATTTGAGGAAAAGATTTTTCTTTCTTTATATAAAACTCATAGTCTTACAGGAGAGACTGTGCCTGTGTTTCTGGCCATTGAGATGCTATCTGTCAGAGATGGAAGCTCCAGTGCCATGGCATCTGCCTCAAAAGCCTCTGGCCCCTCCACCTATTTGCTCATTTCTGAAAATGCTGGGAAATGTTCATGGCTTAGTGCCTGGGTTCAGGAGGGCCTGGTTAGTCACTGCTGCAGGACAAAATCCCCCATTTCTCACAGAGATGGCTCAGACAGTGCATTCTGTTCCTTCCAGGCACATCTTCCTGGTGATCAGCGCTTCCCAGTCAGTTCTCTGCATGTGGGAGGGGCTCAGGGGGCAAGGGAAATGAAGGGACAGAAAGGAAAAAAATGAGATGGGATTTATAGCATGAAGCAATGTGTCCCCAGCACTGTATTGCCCCTGGCACCTCTTCTGGAAGACCTGATCATCATAGTTTGGATTTCAGTTACAGAATCCATTTGCCTGCCTCAGATTTTGTGTACCTCTGTCACTGCAGCACCAGAGTTACTCCCATGGAGTTCAAAACAGAAATGGCAATGATCAATTTTCTTGCCCATCTTCGAGGAAGAAAAAAAGGTAACTGATCAGTTTATTTTGATTACAGTAAAGCTTCAGTAGATGCCTCCTGCGACATGGAGCTGATCTATGGAAAGAGTTTCAGTAGAGCTGTTGCTCCTGTGTGAGCTGCTGCTGGGCTACATCATCTCTAAGAAATACTCCACTGGGTTGTGACTGTTTGGGACTGTTTAGTTTTCCTGCAGCAGGCCTGGTAACAGATGATTTATTGCCTCAGCTGTTTCATTACATGCACCTGCCCTTTCTATTACTTGGTGCCTCAAGGCTATTTTAATGACAGTGTTGCTGTTTACCTCTAGCAAAACAGAAACAAAATACTCTAGTTTTTATTTATTATTTTTTCTTCTCTCAATTTAAAAAATGCAGCTACCATTCTAAACCACAGCCATCAGGAGGGGGTGGATCTGGAAGGGCAGGGAGAACATTTGCTTTCTTTCTACCCCTCTGCTTCTGGTGAGAGGAAGAAATGGTTGAAACACCACCACCATGAACATCTGGAATGTGAGGTGCTGGAGATGCTCTGGGGTTTAAACTCACTTGGAAGGAGTGCTAATGAATCATAGCATGGTTTGAGTTAGAAGGGACCTCTCAGGGTCATCACCCTCTGCAGTCAGCAGGGACATCTCCAACTAGATCAGGTTGCTCACAGCCCCACACAGCCTGACCTGGAATGGTTGCAGGGATGGTGCATCTCCCACTTCTCTGGAGCAGAGCCTCACCACCCTCACCATAGAATATATCCTCCTTACATGTAGTCTGGCATTAGCATGTAGATGAGCTCAGAAGACTTCAGCTATTTTGGAGCAACATGTCACATATTATTCCAATATCATCAGAAACTAGAACAAGAGCAGAGGTAGGAAGTGGATGCTTGCTTCTGAATCTCATACCAATCATCTGGAGGTAAATTAAATCCATTGCAAAATGCTGGTAAACAAAGTTGGAAATAGAGTGATGTTTGCTGACTATGCTGTAATGCCCTCCACAAACACAGAGAAGAGCATTCAGATTATGGGCTTAATTGTTTTATTAGCCAGTAATGAATATTTCAAAGGCAGGGGAAATAAGTTACTTTTTACTATTGCTAAGTAAATACCACATTTTCTTCCCATAGTCCCTTCACTACTATAAAACTATCCTTTGAATGATCTTGCAGAGGATAAACGTAGATAAACCACCACAAAGCCTTTCCTACAAGTAGTCTTCAAATGAAGGTTATTACAATTCCATGCTGTACACTTGCAATACAGGTAAATGGATATCCTTGACAATTTCTGAAGCTGGCTAAGGTAGCACTTGAATAGGTTCTAGAAACTATGGAAAGATGTTTTGGGGTTTGTAGCAAAAAGAATGAACTTAGTATTCTGACAAATGTTTGTGTTAGCTCTTGCAGTAGAATAATCACTAGTTTAATTAAGCCCAGTGGAATTACTTTTCCATGTCTCATCACACCTGTGGTATCTTTTGTGTCTTGCAAATCTAGATGAAAGTCAGGATGCTCCTTTCACACACAGAGTGACAGAAACACTCCTGAAGGCTGAGATTGCCAGTAATGAATGGCAAAGGAACACAAAACCCCACATGTGCTGTCTGCCACCTCAGATGGCAACAGGAAGATTTCTGTTTTGGCTTCCAGTGTGTCATCTTCAGAGGAGTGATTAGTTCTGTGCTTCAAAGGCATGCTAAAATTAGCAGAGAAGTTATTTCTGCTCATGTATATTGGAAAGCCAAATATCACAATTAGCCTTTCTCTGCTAAGGTAAAACAAAACAAACCACAAACCCCCTCCCTTTTTCCTAGTAAATCTTATCAGCCTGTGATTAAATATCATAGTGATTTGGGTGAAAACTGCCAAGAGAATGATTACTACAAGAGAGTAAACACTTAGCAGAGAGCTGCAGTGCTGGTAGCCCTGGTGAGTTTGAACCCACGAAGTTCCTCAGCCTGTAAACCTGCAGGTTGTACAACTCTGTCTTTAACAAAACCAGAAATTAACTGTGACTGGTTTGTCAGGCACAGGCTGCAAATCACACTAGGCAAAGAACTCAGTTATGCAAATCTAAGTCACAGAAAATCCAATGTCCAATCAATAAGTAAGCAGAGTTCTCTGCTGTGTTCTTGGCAGTTCCTTGATGACATCATGTCAGATTCATTTTCAGGGATATAACTGGCAAAAACCAAGCATATGGCACCTCTAATTTAGTTGTTTTTCCCAGACTCAGATCTGTTCTTTCCCTGGTGCCTGATTACCATCAGAATAAGAAGGCATGATGCATAACTAGGTGTTGGAAAATATCTCCTCTGAGCTTTGCTAAAGACACTAATATTTACTGAAATATGCTTTCTGTTTTCTAAGGTACTTTTGCCTCTGCTCCACTGCAGACTGAGTGAGTTTTACTCAGCAAAGGTCCCCACGGGGTATAATCATGAATACATGATTGCTCTAGGCACAATTGAAAAGGAAGATCCAAAAATAGCTTCCATCTTTACCTGGGGTGACAGCATTAATATTCAGTCCCTTTTTCCTTCAACTTCAGACTCTTCTGTTCATGCCACTGCTAATGTATGGGCTTTATGTCTTCTGCAAAGCTAACCAGCAACAGTTTAAACTATTCCAAATGAGGAACATTTGCCATATGCCATAAAAGAAGTCATTGGCCTTGTTATTTGAAATGAGCTACTCTACATTAGTTGCAGAGTACTGTTGCTGCAGCCCTGGAAACCCTTCAAATATATTTTCCCCTTAATTTTATGGCCTGCACTTCAACTATAAACCAGCACTGAAAATATCCTTTCCTATAAAACAGTGGCAATAAGGCAGTGTGGGAGGGAGATTTATATGATCAGGGATCCACAGCAACATACCTGTAATTTCAATTGCTGCCCTGGGAAATGTGTTTCCAGGAAGATGGTTTAACTGGCTGGCAGGCAATCATTCTTTGAGAGATGTAGACTCATTAGACAGTTCTTCTCTGTCAGAGATGCTCAGCTCTTGCCCTCTGCAGAGCGGGACACCAGACAGACACATTGCACCATCTATAGTCTGGGGACAAGGAGAAGCTTTTCAAACACATTGCAAATGGGGATATTACCTAGAAGACACTTTAATTTATCAAGAATTAATGTTACTTTAATTACTTAAGGAAAACATAAACTTTGAGAAGCAGGAAAAGTTGCCTGTGTTGCCAGGCAGTGCCTCTGCTGGCACCAGTGGGGCTGCTCACAGGAAACAGGTGACTGCATGCTCCAGGGATTTATTTTGCCAGGTCTGTGGGTGGTTCTCTGTTGGGTCTTTCTTCTCACTCTCCCTCATCTGTAAGAAGTAAAATAGGAAGCTAAGAACTGAGCTGATTTGTTCGTATTTTACTTTTGGTTTGGTTCAGCTCAGGCCCTCAGGACCCCTCCAAACATGGGGTGCACTTCACTTGAGAAGATAGAACTGTGTGGAGCAAAAGGCACCAGACTTAGCTGAGCATCTGTAACACTTTCTAGCATCATAGAATCATAGAATGTCATGAGTTGGAAGGGAGCCACCAGAACCACTGAATCCAGCTTCTGTCAATCCAAAGGACAACCCCAAAAATCACACCATGTGCCTCAGTGGCCTGGCCAAATGCTTTTGGAGTTCTGACAGATTTGGTGCCCTGACTCCTTCCCTAGGGAGCCTGTTCCAGTGCTCCACCAACCTCTTTGGGAAGAACCTTTTCCTCATCTCCAACCTAACCCTCCCCTGGCAGAGCTTCATGTCATTCCCTCAGGTCCTGTTGCTGGTCACCAGAGAGATCAGCTGCTGCCCCTGCACTGCCCCTCCTGAGGAAGTTCTAGACCATGACGAGGTCTCCCCTCAGTCTCCTCTTCCCCAGGCTGAACAAGCCAAGTGACTTTAGCCATTCCTCAGATGGCTTCCCTTCCAGACCCTTCACCATCTTTGTGGCTCTCCTCTGGGCACTCTTCATCTCCTTCCTATATTGTGGTGCCCAAAAGTGCCCCCAACACTGGAGGTGAGGCCAGAGCAGCCCAGAGCAGAGTGGGGCTACCACCTCCCTTGACCTATCAATCTACAGCTGTGGGCAGCCCAGATGATTCATTGCCTACTGGAGTAGTCTCCTAGACTGCATTAGGATCACAGATTTGGGGGCTATAGATATCCTTCCCTAGTATTTTTCTCCCTGCATTCCCTGGTCTGACAGTAAGTGGGTATCAGCATGTGTCAGACACTGTGTACTGCATAACACTTTGTAGTTGCCACAGCTGATTTGCAGTGAAAGAAAAGTGAACAAAGGTGCAGAAGAACATGTCAAGGTTTCATGCCAAGACATTGCCAGAGCTGGGGTGAGGCTAGGTGGAATATCTTACCTGGTAAAATTCCTTAAACAGGATTCTGGTTTCTTGGAGAGACATCAGGGGTTGCAATAAACTCCTAGCTTGCCTTCCAGTCCATCAGCTTTTTGTACAGACTTACTACTAGGACAGACAATTTGGGGCCACTGAAAATAAGCCCTTAGAATCTCTCTCCTATCTTGAGTACCTCCTTGTTTCCATGGAACAGTCAAGGATTATCTTGTACATCTTATCCAGTAAACACAATGCATTTCCTTGCTAAGCTAATGTCTGATGAATGCCAAGATATGAACAGGTTGGCTCAGACATAGCCTATAAATATTAATAGAACAAAGCAAGAATAGTAATAGAAAAAACCCAACAAGAACAGAAAAACACCAACACAGACCAAACCCCACCAAAACAAACCCCAGGTTCCCTAGCACTGGCTGCAGGAATGAAATCTGTAAATGCTGCTTGGCAATAATAAAACCCATTAGGCTGAATTAGTTGCCATCTTTCTTTATTTTCCTAGCCTAACCAGACAAAGTTGCTATTAAATAACATCTTTTCCAAGCTCTTTATCAAAAGGACTAAAGCAGGTACTGAACTGAACATTCAAATGCAAATCAGATGGAAAAAAGTTGAATTCAGGCCTGGATCTGAAGATGTCACTGCAGTTTCTGCCTCCAGCTGGAAAATAAAGCAGTTTCATAGACTCATAGAATCATTCTGGTTGGAAAAGTCCTCTGAGATCATCCAGTCAATTTATGCCTGCTTAATCTGAGGCAAGAAGATGAAGCTCCTCCTTTTCCACTGTCTTCCTTTCCCTTCCTTCTGCTGGGGGACAGCCTCTCTGTAACCCCTTGTTTGCATGCTCACATCAGCTGGCAAGGAAGGTGGATTTAGACATAAGCAAAGGATGTGCTTCAAAGGCTGACCTTCCTTCCAGCCCTCTAGCTCCACCTGTGCTCCTTCTGAAGTTCACCTGTAGGAGGAAGATGCCATACAAAAGTTCTGTGGTGCCCATGATCAGAGTGGCTGAAATTAGGAGGAGATTGGGCAATGAGGTGCACATGCAAAGAACCCACTTGTCTTCAGTGAGATTTCTCAGAGAAGGAAAGTGAAGTGCAGGCAAAACTCTTTCAGGAGTGAGAGCAGAGGAATGATGTTGGAGAAGAGAAGGGTGGTTGTGGGAACACAATGCTTTATGCTTTCAGGGTATTTGGAATGTTTTGGGTCTTACAAAGCAGGTTTAAAATGTACAGTAGTGTATGTAAACAATATTCCAGAAGAAAAACTGGATGATATTAAATTCAAATCCTTCACCTGTAGATCTCCTGTCGTGCAAGCATGGAAATGGCTGTTGCAGCAGAGAAATGCACCCTGCAATATCCAGCATTGTCTCTGCAAAAGCAGAAGAGAACTCATTTCATTTGAAAGTAGAAATTCTGTCATTCCTCACAAAACCCTACTACCCCTTCCTGCATCAGCAGGGACACCAAGGAGCCAACACATTTCTATCTTGTCTCTTAGGTACTTTGGCCTCTATTGACAAGGTGAATGGTTGTGTTCACCCACCCAGGTGCGCAGCAAGACCTCTCCCCACTGAGGAACATGCCCATTCCTATGGGCTCTTGTCTGTCCTCTTGTCCTTCCATGCTGGTAAATCTCCTCCTCTCATTTTGCTCTCTATTTTTTTCCTTTCATTTTGTACTTTCCCCCTCTTTTCTAAGAAGACCTTTTCCCTTCATGTTCTCTCAAGACTGAGAGGTGAATAAATAAGAACTAAAGAGAGTGTGGGCAGAGGCCTGTAAAGATATGAATTTAGCTCAACCTTTTCAGAAGTACACTAACACTCTTGCTTTTTTGTTTTGACACTCTAGAGACATTTTGGGGTGTACAGTGCAGAAGGCCAAACATTTAGCCACTTGTATCCTGCAGTCAGGCTACAGGGACTCGGGAGGGTTCAGTGTTTTTCATTTAGGGACTGCCCTCAGTTTTAGCTTTTAATTTAAAAACTAATAAAAGGAATAACTTCTAAAAACCCCACCTTAGCATCTGAACCTCCATGGGCTGATTCAGTACACCCAAAGATGGGTGTCAGAGGCTGTGCTGAACATGGCTAGTTTTGAGTTTCCCCTGACCTGTGCACTGACTGCCTGCAGTGTATGGCTACTGGAGTGTGCAGCTTAAACTTTTGGGCAGCACTGCAGTTTCCTGCTTGTTTACTGTTACCCCAGAGACCCCTTGCTTCTCTCTTTTCAGCTCCTCAGCATGTTTTCTTCCTTTTATGTGACCTCTCAAATCTTCTTTTTTTTTTTCCCCTTTTCTACTCTGCTTTGACCATTTTCTGTGATCCCTTATTTTTGAGCTTTCTCTTCAGAGCAGCCTTTTCTCCCTAATTCCTGCCTGCTGCTGGATATGCTAGGGCTAATTCAATCACATCTACATAGGGATCTGCTTTCCTTTGAAATGTCCTTGGAAATCTTCACCTGCAAGTCTACAGAGGCTCACTTGTTTCCTGTATTATAGCTACCAGTGCCATGGAGGTGTCTAAAGTGCCAAGAGTATCTTAAATAGCACTAGATGCCTATGTTTGAGGAACTGAAATGTCCTTACCATCTCCTCCTTACCCCACAGCAAGTTTCATCTCTTCATCTTTCCCTATTTTTCCCATTTCTTAATATCATACCTTAAATTGCTTCACCCTTTTCCCCAAAGCTCTCCTCCTAGCAGAGCCCTGTCCCTCAGGACCTTACCTCAGACCTCTGCCCACAAAAGCCTCTTTGAGCTAGGAACATCTTCTCCAACCTCTTCCTTCCTCAGCCCCTGTGGTCCCATCACACTGCTGCCTCCATGCAACCAAGAGACAAATACAAAAGAGAGAGAGGAGCTGAAGATTTTGTTCAGAATACAGAGGAAGCTGAGATTTAGAAACATTTCAGCATATTGGAAAACATGAGGAGGATGTGGTGCTTGGGGCCATGGGTTAGTGGTGAGTATGGGAGTATTGGGTGGATGCTTGGACTGGATGATCTCAGGGGGCTTCTCCAACCAGAATGATTCTGTGACGCTAAGTGAAAAGTAATCTATTGACACAGAGCGACAGCCACTGCCCCCTTGATACTTTTTTTTTGAAGTCTGGCTGGGAGAAAGAGGATTCCTCAAGGAGATTCAGAGAGAAAGAAACAGCCTGAAATAGCAGAGCCACTGGTGGAGAGGAAGCAGACAACTGGTTACTTGCTTTAGGAAGGAATGGAGGAGAACTAAACAAAACCCTGTTTGGGACTGAGAACAGCAAGCAGAAAACATTGCACCTCCTCCCCTCCAGGGATCAACTGCCCTTGGCTGATAAAAGGAAAAGAAGCCAGTAAACATTTGTAGTCCTAAATGTGCACAGCACTTTGCTGAGCTGCAGGAGCAGTGAGGAAGCAAAGAAATCTGCTAAATGCAGCTGCTGTCAATACTGAGCATACATGAGGGGGTGATTCCTGCACGTAGAGTTATGGTCTCCACAGTGCTAAATGAGTGAACAATCTACTGGTAATGAGCTACTGCACCATAAAAAACCCCAAAACATAACATGCAGTGTGCAATTCTATTGTTAACAAGAACCAGAGCATGTCCAAGAGGAAAAAAAATCATGTTTTTCTACCTTTTCCAGCATTTCTCTCCTACCCTGATGGTTTTACTCTTTTCCATTCAGTTCAATGTGACACTTCTGCATAATCAAGGGAGCTGCTTAGGGGCTATTTTAGCCCTGGGATTTGGGGGAAACATTCACATTTATGGCACACTCAGTCTAGCAATTAACAAAATATATATAAAGCAGAAAGTAGTGCCTTGGCTCTCTTAGTGTGCCCATGAAAAGGATGTAAAAGGAGCACTTAGGTACCTTGATGTTATGTCTGGCCCTATGCAGTGCATAGAATCACAGACTCATTTGGCTGGAAAAGCCCTCTGAGATCATCCAGCACAAGCATCCACCCAACACTCCCATGCTCACCACTAACCCATGGCCCCAAGCACCACATCTACATCTTCTTTGGACTCTTCCAGGGATGGTGACTCCAGCACCTCCCTGGGCAGCCAGGGCCAATGCCTGAGAACCCTCTGGGGGAAGAAATTCTTCCTAATATCCAATCTGAACCTGAAGCCATTTCTTCTAGTCCAATCATTTGTTACCTGGGAGAAGAGACCAAGCCTCACCTCACTGCAACCTCCTGTCAAGTAACTGTAGACAGTGAGAAGGGCTTCTTGCCCTTGTCTGGACATGCTCCAGCATCTCAATGTCCTTCCTGTAGTGAGGAGCCCAAAACTGAACCCAGGATTCAAGGTATGTCCTCCCCAGTGCCCAAATCCCTGCCCTAGTCCTGCCGCCACACTAGTGCTGACCCAAGCCAGGATGCTGTTGGCCTTCTTGGCCACCTGGGCTCTCTGCTGCCTCATCTTCAACCATTGCCAACCAACATCCACAGGTCTCTTTCTGCTATGCAGGTTTCCAGTCACTCTGTCCTGTGCCTGGAACATTGGCTGGGGTTGTTGTGGCCAAACTGCAAGACCCAGCACTTGGCACCACTTCTTTGACAAGTTTTACTAATGTTTGCCACTGAGATGAAGAGAGAGTTAGGTCATTGTTGGGCCTCATGGTGGTCTACAGGACTCACTTGTGCTGTGTCCCAGACTCATGGCTCAGCTCAGATGTTCCAATGCACTGTTACAGCCAAGGCTAGTGACAATGCTGGGAGAAGCTCTGATGAGTAGGATGCAAAAGTCATTCATTTTTGGAGGCAGAAGACACCTTGAGTGTTTGGCCACAGAACTCAAGATCATCTGAGTCCAGCTTGCCTGCACAACTGGAGGTTTATTGGGAACACCTCTCTGTAAAAGAGCTGTTTTCTGTCATTTACAGTGACTGAGCTTGCAGCCTCTGCATTAATTTCTACAACATCACTCCCAGGGTAGGTTCAGGATGTGCTTTTATAGCATGAAATCCATGAGTCACATACCAGCGTGACTCTCCAGCTCCACCAGTCTCTTCTGGACCCTGCAATGTACAATTAACTTTGCAATAGTTAACTAACAATGGAATTACTGCTTATGATATATGACCAGAATGGAATGAAGAAAATATGACCATAATATAATATGATCTATGAGCTGAATGTAGTAAAAACTGATTTTTTACTTGGCTACAAAAGAGAAATGAAGATGCTAGGAATAATCATGCAAATTTTAACACAATACATAACTTCCTATTCTGCTGGGCAACATGCTTCCAGCAGATGATTTTACAGTGTGTATATATATATATATATATATGTCTTCTAACTCATTCTCATGGCCTTTTATCCCCTGCTCATGCCCTTAATAAAAGGAAGAAGGAGTAAGGCTTTCAAAACTGTTTCAGTAGCTTCACATCCTATCTCACATAAAGAGCAAACCTGCTCTCAGTGGTTTCAAAGCCATGTACCTGCATACAGGTGGCCTTTTTGCTTCAGCTAATTACTTTTCCTAGCAAAGCATATTAGGAGGAGTCCAGCTATATATCTCCTGAGCTAGGCTGGCCCCTCTGGAACTGGCTGTGACATTGATGCTCTGAACTAGCACAGCTCTCAGGACTGATGCAGAGAGATCTGCCCAAACCCTGGGCTGCCCTTGGCTTTGTACCAGACATCAGCTAACTGTATGATGAATTTTTTAAACAGAAATGTGATAGGAAAGTGGTTTGGTAACCATGGAAAGTTTCCATTTGCAAGTTGGGAGGAAAAAAAAAGGCCAAAGAAAATATGAAAAACTGACAGAAACATTTCACCTCCTAAATGATGTTCCTAAAGAATTCATGTGCTGATCTCCCTTCTGATTCCTCTGGCAGGCAGCTTGTTTAAAACCGTTTGAGGTTCCTGGTTTATGGCAGCACTTCAGATAACAACTGTAAATAATGATGCTCCCATGCATGGAGAAAGGCCATTGTCAGCCCTATTAGTGTCAGGCAATGATGCACATTGAACAGTAAATGCCCTTTAGTCAGTCCCATTTACTCTGATGGCAATCTGAGGAGTTAATGGTTCCTGGAAAGTATTTTGAGATCTACTAACTGAGAGCTCCTCCTAGCTCTAGGTAATCTTATTATTATCATTATTAGCATGAATTATAATAGTAAGAAGCATAGCAGCAACCAGTCAGTCACTGCTGACACGCCACTGAGTGGAGACTCACAGTGGGGTCCTCCCAGCACACCTGGGCTCAAGCCTACTAAGAAACAACGTTATTGTGACTGCCTTGTGGTTTGGATGTCTGCTAACAATGAAGACATGAGATTTCAGTTGTACAAATGCCCCTCAATCCTACCTCTCAAGCTCCCAGGTTCTCCTATGCACCAGAGATCTTCCCAAGTTTAATCTGGATGGTGCAGCTGACATGAGGAATGCACCAGGAGCTAATTGATGCACTCACAAAAGAAGACTGCAGCTGCTGAGCTAAAGGAGGCAGAACTGATGTTCATTGTTCTTAAGAAGGCATAGGAAAGAAAGAAAACGAGGCTGCTAGAAAACACTTCGTTACTCAGGGAACAGTAGGTTTCTTTCTCTCCACCAGAGCAGGGTGAATAAATTCAAAGGGAAGAAGGAACTCTCAGTTTTGGGTTACTGAAGGAGCTATAGGGGAGCCTTAAACAACCAGATCTGGATCTTTTATCTTCTTTTTACCTTTACTTCTTGGCTGAGGGAAGGCAGAAGGCAGTATGGCTCAGATCATTTGTCATGGGATTAGGAGAAGTCTTTGCTGGGGGTTCCCAGAGTGTGGGTGTGTGTTTGCATGTTCATCTGTCTGTGTGTGGCACTTGGGCTCATGGCTCAGCTGTGGACTTGGCAGGGTTAGCTTTACAGTTGGACTCCATGATCTTAAAGGTCTTTTCCAAGCTAAAAGGCTTTATGATTCTATGATCTATTTGCCTTTCTGCTTTCCTGCTTTCTGGTTATGTAGCATGAGTACCTCTATGCCCTTCTCCATCCTCTTTCTGTGCTCCTTCTTTACTCTAGCCATGGACAGGACAATGCCAGTACAAATCAGTCCACACTTCTTCTCTGAATGATGGGTTATATTTCCTGGTGCTGGCCTTCTCATAGAACAGCAGGAAACACTGCAGGGGAAGGCTTTTCACTTCAGAGGTTTGTCCAAGCATTATTTCCTTCCTACAGCAAGGACCCAGGCTGGCTGCTGATGGAGCCAAGCAGAGACCTGTGTTCAGTGTCTAACCTTCCTTTAATCATTCACACCTTTAGAATCAGCAGAGGCTCCAAGGAGAATTATTACATGAAAATTACACTGGTTGAATAATAACTTCCACACAAGCTAAAGATTTGGTTGGGAGGTGAGGAGGTGAGGGTTCCTGAAGCTACAGTAACACACAGTTTGGTTTGCAAGCAGGTCTCTTTCAAAAGGAAATCTGCAACCCAAAGACTGATGAGTTCCCAGCCTTCCTTTGCCATTTGAGGACCTGTCACTGCCTGCCTGATCTGCATCTGCTTCCAGATGCCCATGTTTTCCACTGTCCTGCAGTCTCCTGTCCCCCAGTCTCAGGTGCTTACAAACCCTGCAGCTGAAGTCTGTTTCACAAACCCAGATCTTTTTTCCTCTGGGATTGTGGTGTCTCCCATTTTCATTTTGCAAATGCCTGTTGTCCTGCAGCCTTTCAGTGCTGATCTGTAGCCTGTAGCTGGCTGAAGGTGTAGAGGTCCAGTCCACCTGGACAGACCTTATTGCTCTTAGTAACAAATTCCCTGTTTTCCCTCTCATTTATATTTAGTCCTAATATCTTACAGTCCTTCCTTAAATAAATGGTCCCATTTAAAGGCAGAGCACAACCTAAAATATAACAGTCCATTACAGCCTTCCCTCTTTGCTACAGATTTATCTCAGCTGTTTAGTTCCTATTATAACTCCACTCAGGAGCTTCTCATGCTCTGTTTCCTCTCCCTTATCTCACTTATCTTCCTGAGAACATAAGGTACAAAATGATAATTCACTCTCCTGCTGTCTCCCTCCTTCCAGGCTGTGCCACTGACTACACCCTCCACAGCTCAAAGGGCTTCAGGAGCAATTACCTTTATTAATTTATACATTGCAACTACATTTTTTACCCCCATGAAAAACTGGATCTTGAATTCATTGCAGTGGTTACACGAATACATGCACAAGGGAGGGTTTGGAATAGGCTGTGCCTCAGGGTCTGCTGAACCTGGGGTCCAGGGCAGAGAGGTGCTGGGAGCAGTTCTGCTGGGGCTGCTGGAAAACCCCCTAAGACCTGTTTGTGCTGCTGCTGCTCCTCTGGGGTGAAGGGTTGGTCACCCCCTTCCTGCTCTCCACCACAGGGCACTCTGCTCTCTGCCTCCTGTTTTGGAAGGGACTATGGGAGAGGATCTGTTCTCCAGTGCTACTCTCCCATCCTGCACCCAGCCCTGAAATCCTCCTGCCTCCTGTCCCCAGAAGAAAGGAGTTCTGCTGGTTGTTTGGCAGCTTAGTCATAGAATCATAGACTATCCTGAGTTGGAAGGGACCCACCAGGATCATCCAGTCCAACTCCTGGCTAGGCACAGGACAACACCAAAGTCACACCATGTGCCTGAGTGACCTGGCCAAATGCTTCTGGAGTTCTGCAGGTTTTGCTCTGTGACTCCTTTCCTAGGGAGCCTGTTCCAGTGCTCCACCAACCTCTGGGGGAAGAACCTTTTCCTCATCTCCAACCTAACCTTCCCCTGGCAGAGCTTCATGTCATTCCCTCAGGTCCTGTTGCTGGTCACCAGAGAGCAGAGATAGCTGCTGCCCCTCCTGAGGAAGTTCTAGACCATGATGAGGTCTCCCCTCAGTCTCCTCTTCCCCAGGCTGAACAAGCCAAGTGATTTTAGCCATTCCTCAGATGGCTTCCCCTCTAGAGCCTTCATCATCTTTGTGGCTCTCCTCTGGGCACTCTTCATCTCCTTCCTATTTTGTGGTGCCCAAAAGTGCCCCCAACACTGGAGGTGAGGCCAGAGCAGCCCAGAGCAGAGTGGGGCTGGCACCTCCCTTGGCCAGCTACCAATGCAGTACCTGATGCACCCCAGGACAGGGTTGGCCCTTCTGGCTGCCAGGGCTCACTGCTGACTCCTCTGCAACTTGCCATGGACCAGAACCCCCAGATCCCTTTCTGTGGGGCTGCTCTCCAGCCTCTCCTTCCCCAGTCTGTAGGTACATCCAAGGTTGTTCTGTCCCAGATGCAGAATCTGGCACTTGCCCTTGTTCAGCTTCATTCAGTTGGTGGTTACCCAGCCCTCTAATCTGTCCAGATCCTTCTGCAGGGCTTCTCTGCTTTCCAGGGAGTCAACAGCTCCTCCCAAGTTGGTGTCATCAGCAAACTTAGTACCCACTCCAGTCCTGTGTCCAAGTTGTTCTTGAAGATATTGAAGAGCATTAACCCCATAATGGAGCCCTGTGGAACCCCACTAGTGGCTGCCCCACATACAGCATCCTTTGCCAGAGGTCCAGCACCACCCATCTGTCCCTTCTGAGGAACATCTCCTGGGGGAACCTGAGCAGTAGCTTCACAGCTGCTGTCTCCCAGAACACACAATGTTAGACCACAAGAGAGCAGCAGTGCACAACCACCTGATTACCTCCCTGGAGTTCACTCACATTGCATGCCCTGATTTGGTGTGGCTGGAGGAGCTGGTTCTCAGGGAGTGTGGAACAGTCAGAGCTCAGGGGAGAGTCAGCATGAACTCTGGCCTTGAGCCTCAGGTAGAATTAGGTCTGTAACGATGCAGGGCAATCTTGGACTCTCAGGCTGAAGGTTGATTTCGTGAGCTGCAGGTAAACTGTTGCATACAGCCAGAGCTGAAGGCATATTTATCTTCATGGAAAATGAAAAATATACCCTTTCCTTCCAATGATTAAATCTGCTCCTGGGGGTTGCAAAGCTCTCTGTGGTAGCTCTCCACTGGTACCTTCACCACAGCTCAGACACTGCAGGAGGGCTCAGGTAAAAGCAGGAGGTGGCTGTGAATGAAGCTGCTCTAGAAACAGCTGCTTCTGACACTCAGCCAAGCTGCTGGCTGCTGCATTGTGGAGAAAACCTCAGTCCCTGCTTCCAATAATGACAGGAATGGCTGTAACCCAGGGCTCTGAGGCTGGGGTGACAGCACTTCAGCTCCAGCTGCAGGAGGTTAACTGACAGAGCTAGAGACTGCAAAAATTTAATCATCTGTGTACTTCTGGGCAACAAAATCTTGTCCATCCTTCTTGGTTATGTGTATCTAGATCAACCCATCAGGCATTGGCCCAGGCTGCCCAGGGAGGTGCTGGAGTCACCATCCCTGGAGGGGTTTAGAAACCATGTAGCTGTGGTGCCTGGGGCCATGGTTTATTGGTGAACATGGGAGTGTTGGGTGGATGCTTGGACTGGATGGTCTCAGAGGGCTTCTCCAACCTGAGTGAGTCTAGGATTCATGCACAGAATTTCCTCTCCATCAAGAACTGTGGTAGAAATTTGAGGGGGATGGGGGGCAGATTAGGAGGTGGCTGCTTGGCAATCACCCATGAAATGAAATAAAGAGAGAAATGGTTTGGGATCTACTGATCTTCAGCAACCCCTGAGGGCTGTAGTGGCAGCACCAGCTGTTCTGGAGCTGTGCTGCTGCAGTAGGCCTGTGGCAGCTTGAGGACATTGAGGGTGTGAGGCACTACAGGACGTTAACATTAGGAAGAGTCCTGAGGAGAGCAGCCTGGCATGGTGGGGTGCAAAACCCCTGTGGCACTAGCTCCTGTAGGTGTCCCCTGTATAGGCAGGCTGCTGCTGCTGCTGAGGCTTCAGATGGAGCTTGGGGTTTATTTCTCTGCCCCAAACACACAGCCAAGGTTCAGCCAGGCTGCAACTGAGCATTACAGACCTGTGGCTGGAGATTCTGCTGCTGGCTGGAAAGGTGACTGTGGACGACTCTGAGGAAGTCAGTGGTGGCTCTGTCACTCTCTGGGAGCCCAGGAGATTCCTCCAACCCCGAGATGAATCACCTCTCAACTCACCACAGGTGAATGGATCCCCTGAGTGAGACACCCATGACCATATGCTGTAGCCTGCCCATCATGAATGAAAGCTTTGGATTAAAGCAGTGACCAGGGGTGGAATCTGTAAATAAGAAACATTGTCCTCTTCTGAGAGGAGCTTAAAAAAAAGGATTATCCAGCCTCTAGTGCATTGAAGATTTCCTCCTGTAGAAAAATTGCCTGTGCTGATCTCACTTTGTACAGTGCTTGCTGAGCTGGTGATGGACAACAGGGTCTGTGCTAAATTTAGGGGATGTGGCTGCTACTTGAGGAGCTGTGCTCTGGAACATGACACACCTCCACAGTCAGCAAATCTGTTCCCCCTCTGCATTCATAAACATGCCTGCTAGTGTTACAAATAAATTTGACTTGCTTTTCAGTCTTGCTAGCACTACAGAAACAGGGTAATGCAGTGTTGTCAGCTGGATTTTATTCACCTGAGTGCATTACTGTTAGAATCCTGCATGGTTTTCCATTACAGGACAAACAGGACATGGTTGCTGCAGAGCTGTGATGGGTTATAAAGCACAGGGCAAATTCTGTCCCCTCCAGCTAAACCTGTATGTGGTAGCTCTGCAGCTCAAGGGCACATGCTGTATCCCCAGGCTCAAGGGAGAAGCCACCCCACCTCCCCCCTGGAGCTGGAAATGTCCCTGGGATCGACCATCATTTGCCTTGGCTGCTGCTGCTCTCTGAGATACAGGGTGACAGAAGGGCTTCATTTGGGGACATCAGATTTGGGACTACCTGGGACTTGTGCTCCCTCACAGAACAACGTTGGTGGTGATCATTAACCAAACAGCTTCACACTTCATACAAACCCATAGATTTCCTCCAGTGAGCCTTTCCTACAGCCAGTTTGAGTCCCTGTCAGAGCTCCTCCCTGCCAGGCAACCCCTCTCCAAGCCTGGACAGACACAGACTCCTCTGCTCAAAATGAGGCAGAGGATGCAGAGAGCTGCTGTGGCTGCATGGCTGCTAACCCAGTAATGCTGAGACAGAGGAGGCACAGGCCCAGTGCTGCTCTTCAGGAGGTTGGGGCATCTCTGTCCTCCTGCACCCAGCTATAAACATCACCATTTTCCAGCTGGAGAAGCTCATGGAGTAATCAGCCCTGCACACAACAAGAAAACATCTAGTTTTCTGTGCAGATGTATTCCTGGCCGATAGATAGACAGTTGATTTTGTGTCTGTACTGTTTATCATCCTCTAATTCAAAGAGTTCTCCTCCCTCTCACACACAGCTATTAAAGTGCTTATAGAAGCTTATCATATCCCTTTCCTATGGTTGCTTTGCTAAGCTAAGCAGATAAAAGTAATTTAATCTGTTTCATAAGACACATGAAAGCATTCTCAATAATTCTCCATCCTCATCATCATTGTGATGGCTCTTCTTTGAGCCTGTTCCCATTTGGATTCCTCTTTCATAAACACAAGCCAGAGGATATCTTGCCTTGATAGAGGATTTTCTCTTTCCTTTACATCACTGTGAAATGAAATAGTACTTTTTCTCTCAGCTGCTGCTGTGCTTTCTTCTTCTTGCCTCTTTTTAAAGCTGTTTTGACTTCTGCTTCTGTGTCCCTACTGATACCTCCTTGTTCCCCTCCATCTCAGTTTCATGTGAGGCATAAACAAAGCATCTTATTTGGGGAAAATGCTGCTGGAAAATGTAGACTGAAAAAAAAATAGATTTAAACAAAAATAAAATCAAAGCTGTGCCTATTTTGTGTCACACTTGCAGTGACAGAATTAGGACAAAACTGAACCACTTCAAGCTTGCTTCACATTTTCAAAGTAACCTGAAGCATTTTGCTTTGACATAGACCATCTAATGAGCATTGTCATGGCAACTGGTTGATGACACCACCTCCTTTGGTTCCACTGGCATCATTTGAAGGTAGTAATAATAATAATAATAACAAGGGAGGACTCCTCTCCAGTTTGGATCAGTTTGAGAGATTCATGATGGAATTAAGAAAGAGTTTCTTTGCTTGCTGGCCTGTGAATGTTTCAGCTGAGAGGTGCAGGGGGCTAGGTGTGAGAGCTGTGCTCAGCTCCCTAGGGATCTGCCTGCTCTCCCATCTTAGACTCCCTCTGTCTGTATAATAAACCCTCACCTACCTCTGCAGAAGGTCAAGATAACTACATGGTTAAGAACTTGTGTTACAGCAGAGAAGGCATCCTGGTGGTTACACACCTCTCATCTGATGGCAGAAATGTAGCCAGAGGTAGAACAGGAGAGCAGGCAAAAGCCACTCCTCACTTCTGAGGTGAGCCCAGGGGTGAATAGTTTGGGGTTTGCAGGTGAAGAGGCCCCAGTGGGAGGAGGCATGGCAGGAAGTGTGGGCAGAAATAACAAATGCAGCAGATGGAGTGTGGAAAGAGGCAGTGGTGTCACTCCATGTGCTTTGGCAGGTAGGAATTGATATGTTTTGGAAGGTGGCAGCCCATTAACTTTGAGAACAGCCTGGAGAGATGAAGTGCAGTGTGGGAGGGGATAAAGGGAGGTTGGCTTGCACCTGACAGGAGCTTCAATGTCATCCCCAACTCTTTGCAAAATGCAGGTAGCCTTGAGATTCCAAATGAGAAATAAACATCAATCAGATGATGGTTACACTGAACATAGTTGAAAGGTGTCATAATGAAGTTATCTGAATCAGAATATATTTATATTTATGTGATCTAATTAACCTGGGCTTGAATCCTCAGTTTGCCCTGATGAGCATGTGATTGCATGCCAGGTGATTATAGGATGGTCTGAAAGACACTAAATGCCTCCTTCCAAATCCTGCTGCCCTCCACCACCATAACCTCCCAGAAATTCCACAGGAATTGGTGACTTGCCCAGATTTGCAGGGCCATGCCTTTCCAGAAACCAGTTTCATATCAGATCTGCACAACTGTGCAGAGTGTTGTCACCAGACAGTGCATCTTCACCACAGAACCCTCGAGCAGGGATACCACAGGTTTAATGGTGCCAGAGATTTCCTTGATCACAGAATCACAGGGTGTTAGGGGTTGGAAGGAACCTCAAAGGAGCACACTGCTGGCTCATGGTCATCCTTCCATCCACCAGGACCCCCAGGTCCCTTTCCCCTTCACTGCTCTCCAAGAGCTCAGTCCCCAACCTGATAGCTTGCTAGCTCAGGAGGTAACTCTAAGGCAGCTTTCTGTCTATTTGCTTTCCTTTTCTTACTCTCTTCACACTTGCTCTGTTCTAAAAAGGTGTTCTAAATGTTTCAAACCCCAAGTCATTGCTGTACCTGTCTTCTTTTATCCCTGGCAGTTCAAAGCTTCTTTATTTATGATGTCCCTCAGGCTGAGGTGGTGTCAGCTGAGGGTTATTGGACACCTGCAGGACAATAGGAGGCTGGGGTTTATGGGTTATGTTTGTCTGGCAGCCTAGGTAAAATTAACAAATGGGGCTCCAGTAATTGTTGGCAATAAAGAAGAGTTAGGGTCTCCTTCAGCACCATCCTGAAGTAGATGCTTCATTTCAAGCATGTGAGCAGTTCCATTAAACTTGATTGCACAATTAAGCCTCTGAAAGATCAGCCTCTGACAGGCTGTTAATGTTTGGGGTATAATGGAGAAGTGCACAAGCTCCTGACAGCCTGGCCTGATTGAACTGAAAATTCATCAATGAATATTTCACATTCTTGCCCCCAGGGTGTGAAAAAGCTGCCAGAAATGCCCTCAGAATGTCAGTTCTGGCCCGAAGTGCTTGGTTTTGCCCTAACACCTCACTGAAAGAAGGGGAAAGAACAAACAGGTCTCTGTCTTCACACAGAATTTGATTGTCTCCTTGTGGAATTTAAGTGCTTTCCTGATGGGAACACAGTGAAAGGAGTCTCCAGCAGTTAAGTACATGCAGAGCCTATGAAGTGAAGCACTGGGAGAATGAATCCTAGCTCAGGCAGTGATTCGTTCTAACCTTGTGACATGGATGTAGCTGGAGACCCAAAACAGGAACATGCTGCAGTTTAGACAGTCTTAACAACCAGTCAAGGGACCAGTGGCCTGAGAACCTGTCAGCAGATCTCTGAGGGAGCAATTGTACATATTCCAGATGTATAAATGGAACAGAAAGGCATTCAGAGCCCAGAAGCAGTCACATGTAACCTCTGCAAAAGTGAAGTCGGAAAGAAGAGAACAAGGAAGGAAACAGAGACTGAGGTGGGGAAAAGAAGCACAGACCTGAGGAGTTGTTCCATGGAAACTGCCTGAAAAAAGAGTTCAGAAGTCCCTGTGTGTCAGAGATTACTCAGTGATGTGTCTTGTAACAAAGGAGGAGCTGCTGGAGAATGATGACAACTCCAAGACATCTTCCATTCAAATTACAGTACTGATTGAACTGCTCTCTTTGCACAGAACCCTGCTTCCTCTTCCACAGGATGAGTTGGAACTCGGTGAATTTTACCCACCAGAGTACAGAAATCATGGGGAAACCTGTGTTTCCCATCTGAGATGAAGGTTCTGCAATGCTTTATAGATCTATTAACTGATGGGAGAATGACTAAAAGAATGTAAACATCACCACAGCAAATAGCAGTGGCTAGCCATATGTAGGCTGGAGAGAAATCAAGCCTATGATATGTGCTGTATAATTAATCAGCTTTCCAGACAGAGTCTGCAAACAGATCTTGTGAAATGGGAGCACTGCATAATTAATAGGTACCCACAGCACACAGAAGAGTTGATTCACTGCTAGAAACAGGGACATGGCATCAAACTCTTGAGTGCCTTAGGATGTGCCTATCAGAATATTCCAAGTTTAGATGAGGAAAGAAAGATCCTACAGTCTGCACAATCATATTGGTGTTACTCCCTGTGACAAGAAAGGAGGAGTCAGGACAAGCTCTCCAAAGTGTGCATGCCCTGTAGGATGTCTGACTTGGTAGGAGTCTGCCAGCCACATGAAGACCCATGCAGGGTGTCTGTGGGTGTGCAGAGCAAAGCACCAAGCTGTTGGCTTCTCTCTCAGAGCCTGCTGGTCCCATCCTGCAGCTGCAGTGTGACACTGTTGGATGAGGCACAGCCACTGTCCCATTCAGAAGGAGGTTCTCTTCATGCCTATGCAACAAGCATGCAGAATAATCCTCTTTGTCAATGAGTTATTTTAGTTCATAGGCAGGGTTTGGCTGACCTGCTGTTCAACCCCTTATTCATATGTTCAGTTATTGATTAATGGGTGACATACAGCAGCACATATAAATCAGTATTTATCATTTCCTGATAAGATACTTGCTAGAGCATTAAAAAGTACCAAGACACTTCTTGTACTAAGAAAAAAGAGAACAAATACTCAGTTTTGATCTCAATCCCACAATGGAGTTCCAAATCATTATTATGACTGCATTTGTTAATAAACAGTTATGAAGCCCTGACTGACTAAATCAAAGACAATAACATGGTTTGTTCCCTCTTGAATTATTTGGGGGAGAAACATTTGTCTTTTTCTAGTTACTTGTCTACATGTTCCTTACCCTCAATAAATACAGACCTCAAATTACTTCCAGAGGGAGCAACACTTGATTATTGCTGCATTCTTCTAGTGTCACAATTCACATGTGCACAACTGAAGAATTAAGTGGAAAAATGCCATGTCAGACTCATTCATATCTGTTACTGATTTGGGTGCTGAATGCATGTGGAGCATTGGGTCCCAAGATCTGGTTCCTACAAGGAAGAAAACCCAGCTGTGCTTGGCTTGTGCAGGCTGGGGAAGAGGAGACTGAAGGGAGACCTCATCATGGTCTAGAACTTCCTCAGGAGGGGCAGTGCAAGGGCAGCAGCTGATCTCTGCTCTCTGGTGACCAGCAACAGGACCTGAGGGAATGGCATGAAGCTCTGCCAGGGGAGGGTTAGGTTGGAGATGAGGAAAAGGTTCTTCCCCCAGAGGGAGGTGGAGCACTGGAACAGGCTCCCTAGGGAAGGAGTCACAGAGCAAAACCTGCCAGAATTCCAGAAGCATTTGGCCAAGCCCCTCTGGCACATGGTGTCATTTTTGGTGTTGTCCTGTGCCTAGACAGGAGTTGGTCTGGATGATCCTGGTGGCTCCCTTCCAGCTCAGGACATTTTATGGTCCTATATCCAGAGACAATTATGGGCAAACAGACAAATGCACTTGAGACAACCCAGAGGTGACCACTCTTCAGTACTTGACCTGAAACCCAAACCATCAATTTCTATGCTTTTTTCCTCCACTGTTATACCACTGGTCACACTTAGTAGGATAAATTAGACCAAAACCACATAGTAGGGAAAAGATTAAGGTGAAAAGAGATGGGAGGAAAAAGAAGACTCATAAAGAAACAAGAACAGAGAAGAGTGTGGTGGCTACAGACAGGCTCCAATGCAATCCAGGCTTGTGCTTCATGTCCTTTGGCATAGGTGGAGAAGGGAGCACAAGCCTTGAGAACAGAATGAAGATCCAGGGTGGTTTCCAATGGGTTTTGCCAATAAGACATCACACTCTTTTCAGCTTGCATCTTCCAAGGTTGTGAGTCTTTGACCATAGTGCCCAGAGTATTGAGCTGCTCTCTCAAATCAAGGAGATGGCATGCAGACACCAGAGCAGGTAATCTGTGCCTGCAGAGTAGGAATTGGTGTTACCCAGAGCTTGGAGAACTGCTCTCTGAAGGAGCTGTAACTTTAAGGTGGCTTTGGTGAGGTCTTCTACAGTTTAGTCTGGAGCTGATGGAAAAGCATAGGTGAGTCCTGAAAGCCCAGCACTGGAGAACATAATGAAGCAGTTGGAGGATTAGAGGTTATGAAGAGCAATGTTGGTCAGCACTGATGCTTGTGAAGCTGCTTTAGCTGTGCCTTTGACTGGAACCTGAGGCAACAAATGATTTTCTTTGCACAAGTGCCATAAACATTGCAGCTCAGCTCACTAAAGTCAGATCCATTTTTGTACAGCTAGGCTTTGGGGAATAACTGAACAGAAAGATCTGGAGTGCAGAAAGGTGTGTGGAGCTGAGTGTTCCTGAATTTGGACAACTCTATAGGCCTGAAGCTCCCAGGTTCTTTTTTGTGCCTTTTCTTTAACACAGGAGTGGAGAGGTGATGAAATAAGTCCTGTGAAATGTTTCTGTGCAGAGGTCCTTGGACAAGTTAGCTATACCAAGTCTTGTGTCTGTTTAGCCCATATCAGGGGCTAAACTCTAGCAGCTGCTTTGTCACCTGATGACCCTTCCCCAGCTGGGAATGAGGATCAGGAAAATGAGAGGAGTCCTAAGGGTTGAAATGAAAACAGGTTTAGTGATCAGGAAAACTGAGTTAATGCTAATGACAACAGCGAGCTTACAGCAGTCACAGTAGATGGGTGAGCAGTCCTTGGGAGCAGAATGCTAAACAACCACCTCCAGGGACAGGGAGAAGCAGCTGGAAAACAAAGAGGAGGAAGCCAAACCCCAACCCCCAGACAACTTCTCTCTTTACAATAAGCATGACATCTATGGTCTGGGTTTCACCTGCAGCCAGCTCAGGTCACTGCCCTGGCTTTTGCCCCTCCCAGCTTAAGCTCCTGGATGATTTGAAACAGCTAACACCTGCAGACCATGGCTGGCCTAGGATTCTACACATCTTGTTATTTGTGTTACCAGAGAGAACATCAATTCCTTACCCATGCATCTGTGTCCTGGTTTCAGTTAAAACTAAAGTGACTCTGTTCAGAGATTTTACTTTTCACCCAAGTCTCTTCCAAGCAACTCCATTTCTGCAGTTAACAAACAGCCTGTGTGCTCTGACAGCATTTGCACCTAGCAGTGATAAGAACTACTATTTGGAGTTACTACTAAGGGGTAGTTTCAGACCAAGGTCACTGCTAAATCCTGTTCACCACCTTAGCTTGCAGAGTAACAGGCTGCACCTGTGGGGAGGAGGGGACAGGGCAGCTGACCCTAACCTGCCCAACCAGGGATTCCATCCCATGTGTGTCATATTCAGTATAAAGCTGAGGGATCAGGGGGGGTTGTGTTCTCTTGCTCTCCTTTGGTGGACAGTGTATGAGGAGGGCTCTGCCCATTTTGTCTTCTGTTTTTGCTCTGGCTCCAGTTCCCATCTGCTGCTGTGCCCATGCTGAGACTTCTGCCACAGCCTCGGTGGTGATGGTGCCACAACAGCCCCAGCAGGCTGGGCTTCAGCACTGGGTATGTTTGTGTTTAATTTTATTATTATTCTTTTCATACCAATAGTTTTAGTTTCCTTTTCTAATCCACAAATCTCTCTCCCTTTTCCCTCTTCCCATCTTTGGGGGTGATAGAGAGTAGCTGTCCCTGGGTCAGTGGCCAGCCCAGACCTGACCCCTCCCAGTCTGCAACAATCACACAAGGTTCATGGAAATGCATTTTTGGAGGAGATCCTGCAGAAGCTAATTCCTTTCAGGTCTGCAGTGACTTGTTTTGTTCTCTGGAGTCTGGAACCTCCAGACCACTGAACTGTAGGCTTTGCCCTGAGTCACTATTTCAGAAGCAGGTTACAAGGGGGAAAAGCTCTTCCCTTTGTCTCTTTGTTTCCCCACTGCCAAATAAAAGCATGTTTTCTGCTCTGATAAGATTTAATTGCTAGCATGCAGAAGTGACTGTAAATTACAGGGAAAGGAACATTTTAAAAGAGGAAAAACATAGTTTAGGAAAGGGAAAACCTCCATAAATGCAATTCTCATGTCACTATGGCATCTCCAGGTCTGCTCCTCAGAAGGCATAAAATACTGTCTGGCAATTTGTTGTGTGTTGGTTACAGTGACATCCTCTGCATGCTTGGACCAAATGATATAGAAATTTGGGATGTGTCTTTGAGGCTGGGATATTCAGAGTGTCAGACATGCTCTTCAGCAGCTGGTCACTTGTTCCACAATGTGCATAGGACTGGATTTGATTTGTATTTATTCTTTGTTGTTAGCTCATGAGTTACTAGTGACATCAAGAAATTAGCCTTGAGTTGGAGTCTAAGTCTACTTTATATGACTTTTCCATGGCAGTTGAAGTTGTCATGGTGTTTGTCTTTAAAGGCACCTTCACCTTCTGATCTGGTTTGAGTTCTTACTGCAGACTTTTACCTTGTCAGGGTTAATTACCTCTTGCCCTGGTTAAAACACTTCCATTTTGTTACAGCTCTGTTCCCTTGTTCTGTTTTCTGACTATTGGGGTATTACATTCCTTAGGCTGAACATGTATTAGAGATCCATGACCCTATCTCAGCACTTAACCTCCTTCTCCTCTTCCTCAGCTATTTAATTGAACATGGTTTATGCTTCATGCATGAGCACTGGAGTGTGTAAAACAGTGAAGTTGTTGCCTCTGGTAGCATTTGGAATTAGTTCATGGTTTCTTCTTGGCCAGGTTAGCTGGGTATCTTGATGGATTTGGAAAGCTTCTTGTGCTAGGGAAGAGTTTGCTTCATGGGTTTTCACCTCCTTCCCTAGTCTGGAATGTTTTGAACTGTGTAATTTCTGCCATTCTAGTTATTATTTTGCCAAAGCAGCACAGAGAGTGAAGTGATTCTGTTGGAAACATTCTTTCCTTGAGTGTGCTGCCTCTGGGTGCAGGGCAGAGGTAAGGAGAGGGCAACAGTTCTGTGTCAGGGTGACTTGGTGGTTATCAAGGAGACATTGCACAACGTGGAAGAACAAGGACACCTTGCTGAAAATCAGTGTAAAGCAAAGGACAGGAGTTAACAGGGAAAAGAGATCTGAGTGAGTCCAAACTGGACTTGACTAAATAGCCTAGTGTTAAACCATGGATGGGAAGTGTCCTGGGATATGCTAACTGAAGATCTGTAGTGAGGACATGAGAACTAAGCAGCTAAGCTGGCAGTAATCGGGTTTCAGCTGGAGTTTGGTGGCCAGTACTGGATGTTTCCTGCTAAAGGAGATGCTGATAAATTGGGGAGAATGTACAAGAGTAATAAAATAATCAGAAGTTTAAAATACCTAGTGATAGGACAAGAGGAAATGGCTTCAAGTTGCAGCAGGGAAGGTTCAGGTTGGATCTTAGGAAGAATTTCTTCCCCCAGAGGGTTCTCAGGCATTGGCCCTGGCTGCCCAGGGAGGTGCTGGAGTCACCATCCCTGGAAGGGTTCATAGAAGGTGTAGATATGTGGTGCTGGGGGCCATGGTTTAGTGGTGAGCATGGGAGTGTTGGGTGGATGCTTGGACTGGATGGTCTCAGAGGGCTTCTCCAGCCAGAGTGATTCTGTGATTGTGAGGCACAGTTCCTGCCACTGGCTGCTGCTGCTCTGTTTAATGCAGTGTGTCATGTGAAATCTGAGAACTGCTAGCCCAACTGCAGGGTGGTAGGGGCAGCTCTGGCACCTTTAATTGCTGTTTATGAAAGCCTGTGGCTTTCTGCTGCCTGCAGCCAGGACCAGCAGCAAATGTGACTTAACGCGACAGCTAATTAAAAGGCAGCACTTTAGCATGGCACTGAGGAGCAGACTCATCAGCTCTTAGCTCAGGTTTTGGATAACAGAGACTAAACCCAGGCAGATACAAACCCAACCACGATGTCAGTTTTATAGTATTACCATCCTTGCATGAATGATGAGCTGGGATTGGTGGGAGCAGTTTCAGCAGGTACCAAAGGGCCACCAGATGTCAGTGTGACCTTCTGCAATATAGTGTGGTCTAGTTAACTGGCTTCCTATCAGACAGAATCAGGAGGTTTTCATCTATTTTTCAAAGATAAGTTCTGTTCTCCACAACTGGGAAAAAAAAATACAGTCAATTATTAAATGCCTTCTCCAGTTTCCAGTGAGCCTTTCAGTTATAAGAGGGAGAGGGCAGGAATCAATGCTGGAGAAGGTCTGGGCATTTCACCCTGGACTGTAACAGAAGGCTCAGCCTGGCTGGGGGCTGGCAGGAAGCACACAGGTTTTGCTGGCACAAACCAAAGCTGAATGCAACTCTCTGAACTGAAATTCACCTTCCTTCATCTACTCACCTTAGCTGTGCTGCAGCAATGTTGGGGCAGGGGAAAGTGACCTCCTGGCTTTAGGCTCTGCTGAAACCACTGCTGGCCAGGACTAGATCCCAAGAATGGCTGAACTCACAACAGACTTAATTTTATTAAAGGGTACTTCTTATTTTTCCTTAATACTTTCTCTATTGATTCCGACCCAGATGTGTCTGTGTTTGGCTACACCTAGGTTACTTTGCCCTGGAGACCTTCCTAGGTCTGGGTCTGAGACCTTGATCTCTTCTGGGCCCATGTCTCTTTTCTGTCTGGCCATGAGCTGTTGGAATGAGACCCTTTTGCCCTTGTGCATGCTGTATCTCCTATCAAGAGAAGCCACAGACCTGGGAACAACTGAAGTGCAATGCCTAGGGCCACTGGTTGGGTGGGTTTGGGGAGCAGGAATGCAGAAGGTACTCTGACATGTTCAGGAGCCCATCCAGGAACCCAATTTATTTGAAAACAAAGCTGGAAAAATGCATTTTTAATCCATGTGAAGCTGAAAAGAGAAAGTGTCTTGGCTTGTCTTTGGGTCTGGTTGTGGTTTGAGGTTAAAACCAAAACAACTCATTATCATTTTATCAAATTCTGGGAGTTGATGCCCCTGGTAATGTTCTAATATCCCAGCAGATGTGGCATTTCCTTGGCCTTTCTGTTCCTGTTAGGATATTAAAAGTAGTTTAGTTCCCATCATTAGAAATATTTCCGTTATCCTTCAGTTTTAAATATTTTTTGCTATTAGAATGTGGAGTAACAATCAGAATGAAGCTATTTCAAAGTGGCTTATCAACGTTCCTGGTTGCAATATTTTAATTCCATTGCTGAATTTTTCAGTGGGCATATTTACAATTTTTCTTAACAGATCCAATTTACCCTTTTAGAAAGTATTGAGCAATTGGTGGAAGAAAAATCCTTCATAAGCTCTTAAGTGCAAGGACTTTGCCTCAGACACCTCCAAATCTGGGAAGCATCAGACCTTTTCTTCTGCTCTTCCTTAGTTACCTCCTCTCAGCTGCTCCTGGAGACAGGGTTCTGGGTTAGGCAGATATCAGGCTTGACACAGTGTGGCTTTGCTTCCACTGCTGCCTTCTCTATTGAGCATGTCAGGTTTTGGGGAACTGCAGAGTCTGTGGCAGTCCAATTCCATCCAAAGATTCACTGATCCCTTCTCCTCTGAAGTTATGGTGGGGAAAGATCCTTCAGTACCACCTTTGCTCTTAGCCATTCTCTGACTGCCTTAGCTTGAAAATGGCCAGCTTTATTCTGAAGAGGGAGTTGTTGCTTGGTTTTAAATAATAATAAAAAAAAATCTCATTTTAGTTTTCAGCTTTGGCTTCTCAGTGTTTCTGCCTGATCTCTTTTTTTAGCTGGAAACCAGCTGCTTGTCTTCTCAGGCTGGAAGCACCCTGACTTCTTCTGACTTGCTGTGCCTTAAACAAGGAGAATGTGAGAGACACAAGTTACCTCTTGTTTTGGGTAACTTTTAGCTTACTTCTATGAAGCACAAGTTCCTTGCTTGCCCTTGAGGTTGAAAAGGATGAGACAGTGAAATCTGAAAGCTCATTTTAAATGACTTAGGCCAGCTGAGAAGAATTGTTTTGGAATCAAGAGGTGCCCTCCCAAAACACCTGCTGACACACCTGGAGGGACTTGAGTGTTAGTGGGGTGCACAAGGTGAGGGTCATAGTTATTCCAGGAACTGGTCCCTCTAAGGGTTCTCCAAACCATTTCAAACCCTCCTATCTTCTGTCCCTCTAAGTGACAATGGTAAATCAAGCCTCTGTACAGATGTTCTCAGCTGTTTGTTTGTTACTCTGGATTGTGATTAGCTGTTGCAGGAGGGTAAAAGAGCCTATCACAGACTGGCCTGTAGGAAAGAGGTCTGACAGAAGCAAAAGGGTGACTGTGGAGAGCAAGGCAGAAGTGGAGGTGGTTGTGAATTCAGTGCATTGTGCAGGTGAGCCAAGGGATGCATCTGGCTTTGAACTGATCAGGAGCCCAAACAGCAGGAACTCAGTGGGACCATTTGTTGGTGCTTGAATTCCTGCTGGCATCTAAGGCATCTTTCCTCCCCTCCCTCTGTCCCTTCCAGTAGGATGCACAGCATGGAAGCAGACAACATAGCACAGGGCTTCATACTCCTGCTTTCCAAGCACTAAATACAACCAGCATCTTGCCACTTATGAAGTTCCCCTCATGAACAGACTTCTCAAATCCTTCTCAAGGCCGTATTTCAGTAATTCCCTACTTATTCTATCACCTAACTGCAGCTGTAGACTTTGATCCTAGTAAACACCAGGAACTTCTGGAGGATGCAGACTTCTATTACTTCTTGCATTAAATATAGAAGGGATTGGATTTGTAAGGAGCAATCACATGTTCAGCCTGAGGAAGGAGCTGGCAGAAAAGCTGCAGAGAACTGTTGACATAGAGACCAAAGGATGCAAGGTGACTCCTGTGATTCTCGCCCAAGAGCTGAAACAATGAACCAAAAGTGAATCAGTCATGGAATTAGGGTGGGACTTGCAGCCATTGCTGTTTCATGTGCATGAAGGGTTTATTCCTCCCCTCCTGCCCATTCCTGCCTGTGGACTGAGGTTGGTAGATGCTGAACAAGGATCCTCCCTACCCTCAGTACCAGTGTTCTGCAGCCCTGTCACATTTGGCTGTCAGACCACCCTGTACTAAGCGTGTGGAGCAATAATGACCATACACAGCCTGCATTCATATTTAATGTCTGGAATACAGTTTAAATGCATTTAACAACTATCTTTAAGGTAGAATTTTAAACTGTAACTTGTCCCTTAAGGAGTTCCATCCTGAATCTGATAAATCTGAGAAGGTGAGTGCTTAAAAGACTTAATAAGAAGAATTTAAGATATTTGTAGTATCCCATGGAACAGAAGATTCCTTCCCAAGCTCACTGCTCCATTTCTGATAGTCTGCAGTGCACTCAGCGGGGTTGCTGGAGCAGTGTCTGTGTTGATCAAATCTTTCTGTAGTTGAGCATATGAAGATGTGATCTAAGCACAAACCTGCAAGCTGTCCCTTCTTCCCTCCATCCATCATTTAGTGTTTCCAGCAGATGCTCAGCAGTCTTTCCTTGGCTCCCATGTGATGATATTTACACATCTGCCAGGTTCACATGTGACTTTGCAAAGAATATGGAAGTTTTTCAGATGATGCAGTAAAAGAGAGCTCAAAATGGAAGAATCCTACCCATTGGTTTAGTGCCTAATCCTATTGATCAGCTAGAAATGTTGATATTGCATGGAAAGTGATCTCTGGAATATTCATTCAATCAAATGTTACTCAGCTAATGTTATCAAAATGATCAGCCTAGGTGAAAGCATGGATCTAGAAGGGTTCTCAAACTGCAAGGGCAGAATCAGCTTTGCTTTACTCTCCCTAGAAAGGAAGGCTGGAACTTGCTTCTGGTGGGTGTTGGAATATCTGTAGTTTCAATTTTAAGGACAACAAAACATGCTAGACAATTTCACAGCAGTTCTGCTTGGAGAGGCTTCAGAACCCTCAAGTGTTTCAGTGTTCTGATTTCCCATCAGTCACAGCTAGTCACTGCTGGAACTATCACAGAGCCCCTGGACACTGCTGGGGTTATTCAGGAGAGACTGCTGTGGTTAAGAAAAATTGTTGAATGATGAAAGCAATTTCTGAGAGAGCCTTTGCTTGGTGCTGCCTCCATTCACTTGTAAATGTGTGCTTCTGTCTGGGAGGAAAAAAGAAAGCAAGCCAAGAAGCATGGCTTGCAGATGTGCTGCTCTAACAGAATCTGCTGCTGCTCTGGCTGGACACCTCCATGACCTGGTTATTCCAGTTTGGATTTCATCAGATTAATAACTTCTGTCTGGTTTTACTTCTGACATAGTGACTTAGCTGTAACTTAACTTATGGGGGTTGGAACTAGATGATCTTCCAGGTCCCTCCCAACCCAAACCAGTCTGATTCTTTAATATTCCTCTTCTGCTTAGTCCCTAACTGATGGTGCTCATGAAGCATTTTTAGCCTCAGGTATGAGGAGACTGTACAGAAGCAAAGGACACTTTTGGTACAGATGGTATTTAGCAGCTGTGTAACTTGTGTTGGTATTTGTCACCTCTGCAGCTTGCTGCACTGGTGAACACAGCACTGGCTTTGAAGGAGATCCAGGACCTTAGCTGGGTTAACAGTGAACTGTCCTGCTGATTGTACACTTGACATCTAAGCACTAAGGATACTAGCTGAGTGCATGATTAGGAGACAGCTCTGGAGCTGAGACAGTCAAATATATTAAAGATAGAGCTATTTTCTTTTCTGTGCTTTATGAACACTTTGTCCTTTGGGTTTCTTTCACTGGCTTTAAGCAGAATGAACTTTTCTCTGTTCTGTCAGGTCAATAATGATTTAATTGACATTGTCATATAAGCCTATAACCTAAACTAGTCTGGCTAATGCTTTTTAATTTCAGTGATATTATTCCATCTCACTCCAAGCTATGAGTCAGTACAGAGCAGCTCTTTTGAAAAAGTTCTAAGCAGAGGCTTGGAAGGAATGAGGAGAAAAAGCAGAGTTGCCAGGTAGAGAGAAATGGAACCTACTCAAAAATGCAGTATTTGGTTAGAAAACAAACACTGGAGGAGAAATTCTCCTCTAGATGTGGAAAGAAGCCTGCTGTTTCTCTGTTCACTGTGTCGTTGTTCTAGGCTGTGTATGACTGAGCTCTCCTGAAGTGTGTTAGCCAGACTGGAGGTTCTCAGGAATGCAAGGTGTTGCTGTTGCAAGGGTCTGGTTTGAAATAATGAAGCAACAGAACAAATGAAAACAGTTAACATTATTTATCACCTCATTTTATGGTATCATCCTTGTGTGGCCAGAGGCTGGATCCCTTTTGGGCTGGGGATGATGTTAAAATGAAGAGCAAATACAGAATGCCTTGCATTGTTCTTAGTCTAAATAGGGAAACAAAGAAGGCAGAGAGGTATGATTGAAACAGGAGTGAAGTGGTGAAACAGGATGGTGCAAACATCAGAGAATGATTATGGCTGGAAAAGACCTGAGAGTCCAACCATCCACCCAACACTAAACAATGTCCCCAAGCACCACATCTACACATCTCTTGAATGCTCCCAGGGGTGGTGACTCCACCACCTAGTCACAGCAGGTCTAAAGACTGGATTTTTTGGCAGCTGAAATCATTCTTACAAAGTTGGGATCAGAGAATTTGAAGTGACTGTGTATAGACTGGATGAGCTACTGTGCAGGGTGTGCTGCTAGATCTGTTCAACACAGAACATAGATTATCCATGGAGGTGATGGTAGAAAGCAGAAGCAGTATTTGAGGTTCCTCCTTTTTCTACTTGGTGAAGGAGCTCTGATCTGTCTGATTTCTTCCTGCTTTCTTGTCCTTCAAGAAAATTTCCTCCAAAGAGGTAGATCCTAATAGATTCTCCAGTGCTTTTGAGAAAAACAAACGACCCTGAATTGTTTTAAATGAGGGGAAAAATCTTGAGGGGGTTGACATAGCTGCAAGCTCACTTATCCTCTCCCTGTTCTCTCTGCAGTTATCCTTTCTTGGTTGCTCTCTCCAGCCCCAGAGAAAGCTGGCTGTGATATTTGGCATTGTCCCTCTCAGGGAGAACTGGAAGACTCATCTTCTTGGCATAGATTTCTCACAATTAAACACTTAAATATTAATAACTTCTCCCATCTCTGCTCTCTTACAGAAAGGCCCAAGAGTTAACTCTAATCCTACCAAGGGGTGGGACTGTGCCTCCCACCTGTGCACAGTGATCATGGGGAGGGCAGCAGGGTAGAGCTTATAACAATCTCTCCTCCACTGGGTTTTGGACTAGGTCCTAAATAGTTTGTACAATCAGTGGGAGATTTGGCTAGGTCAGGGTGGTTGAGCCTCAGAGATCCCAAAGCAAAGACCTTCTGCTTAGGAAGAGGTATACACAGCAGCATATGGCAGACTAATTAAAACCAGTATTTTCTAAAGCTTAGGAAATGGAGCTTTAGTGCCAGAGTGGGAAATGCTTCCCTAATCTGATCTCAGAACTGTACAGGTCATCTCCAGTGGAATACTTGGTTAATCATCAGTTTTATTAACAGATATTGTGCAGTTTTTCCATGCTCTTCTGGAAAGGCAGTCTCAGATGAAAGGACTGCCCACACCTGCTAAGAGCTGCTGGGGAACCTTGTATTCATGAAAAAAGCTCAGAGCACTTGGATCAAAACAAATTCTTGGTGCAAACCTCAAAATTAGGGAAAACCCCTCTGGTTGTATTCTTAGAGGTGTAAAAAGTCAGCTGCTCTAGTCTATCTTGTATGTAGAATACAGAATAGGAAACATAGAATGCTTGGAGCTGGAAGGGACCTTTAGAGGTCACCCAGTCCCACCTCCTGCAGCAAACAGGGACACCTCTAATTGGATCAGGTTGCTCAGAGCCCCAGATAACCTGACTGGGAGTGGTTCCAGGGATGGGGCATCCACCACCTCTCTGGGCGTCTGTGCCTCACCACCCTCAGTGTGAGGAAGTTCCCACTTCTCTCCAGTGTAAATCTCTCTCCTTCAGGCTGAAGCCATCAGCCCTTGTGCTTGCTGAAAAGACTTACTCCACCCTGGCAGAGACTTCCAGCTGCGGTGAGTGCATAAGCTTCAGATTGACTGATGAATAAAGTTGTCTGAGACCCTGAGCTTCCTGAGAATCTCAAGTTTGTAAAACAAATCTGTGGAAAGGTTTGCAATTCAGCCAGGGTGGATCAGCCTTCTGGCCATTCCAGGCTGTCATTCTAGGGGCAGAGCTTGTAATTAGCCTCTCTGTGCTAATTGTGGCTGTCCCCATCCTCCATGGAATCACCTGCAGCACCTGCTGGTCAAGCTACGTTGACAGATGTGGGTTTTGTGTTCAAAAAACATCTAAATGAGATACTTAGGGCCATGGTTTAGTGGCATGGTGGTGATAGGTTGATGGTTGGACTTGATGATCTTGGAGGTCTCTTCCAACCATTATGATTCTATATTGGTAGTGGGCTTCTCAACCACCAGCTGCATGATCTCCATGGCTTTTGGCAGCTGGAAACATCCTCAACCAACTAATTCTTCTTTCCTGTGTGCTGCTGGTTCCAGATATGTACTCAGCTAGAAAAAAACTGAAGAAGTCATTGTGCTGCAGTGTGCTGCTGCTTGTTACAGGTGGGGTGGAATTCAGGAAGAGGATCTGGTGCAAGTGCAGTGTTATTTAGACTTCTCCTCAGCCCTACTTTTGGCTTGTTTCTCTGGCCTCCTCATACTGGCATGTTACCCTGTGCAGGGGCATGTTGCCATCCTGACAGATGGCTGTGAGTGTAGGTGGCTAGGAGGATGTTTGCTCATCAAATGTTTGTGGAGAGGAGGATTCCTAGCCAGCTAGATTGGATCAGCTGTTCCTTCCAGGCTTTTATAGGTCTGTTCAAAACTGCCACTCTCTTTTAAAAAAAGCATTAAACCATAAAATAATTAAATATTTAAAACCTTTAAAGTGTGGCTTTCTTAGCTTTGCAGAGTCAGCATGTTTAATCCTCAGGTGGTGGGTTATCATCTAGGCATTATATATGTTTCAGCTCCAAAGTCTAAAGATCCTCTGGAAGCAGAGTGGACTGTCCCTCTTGAGGGACTAGACACCACAGGTAGGTGGTACTGAGAGCCTGTTGTAACACCTGGTGGGAGGAGACACCATTAGGAGTATAAAGAGCATCATTAAATTCTGTTACATCTTTATTTTTGCACCTTAGGCTCAGTTACTTAGTACCAGTAGTAGAGTCCTTTGTGGAGCTCAGGGAAAGCTAGGATCTGCCTTAATTAGTCAAGTAACACAAGGCATGCATTAATCAGTGGTTTTTTAAGGTTCCCCCCCTTTCTCTTCTGGTAGAAGATGTCAGAAGTGTAAGTGCTGTTTGGTTCTTTTGGACTGCACATACTTAATAATCAGCAGTAATGTTAACATTTTCCCTGGTGAAATGCTTCAGCTGGATTGTTAGTCTGCAGTGCTGCCCTAGGAGATATTAAAGAGGACAATTAAGCTAAATGCCTGAGATCTGAAGTGAGAAGTTGGGGTAGATGTGATCCCTGTCTTGGCTACCTTCTCCCTGCTACTGTAAGGTGAAGCAGAGACTCTCAGAGCTGGAGACTTACAGCAAGCACATGGTTAGATTCATGCCTGTCACACAGTACCTAGTGTCTTTTCCTCTTCAGCCTGTGTAATTCTTCCAGTTCTTTTCAAGGATAAGCTGAAGTGCAGGGAAGATACAGGTAGATTCTAGCATATAGATAATGCTAGACTCAGTGTCCTGAGTTGGGGCTCATGAGGATCAGAGTCCAACTGCTGTCAGGATGTGTACAGCAGGAGATAACAGCTTGCTGTCCTGAGAAGCATCATTTAATTTTAGGTTTAGATGCCATGATCAGGCTGTGAATGAAACAGAGTGGTTCTTGCAGCTCCCTGCAGCACTTCTGTGGTTCAGTGTGGTGACAATGACCAAAATGTGGCTGCCTGACACGTGCTACATCCAGGCAAGGCAGAGCCTGCAATAGGGAACTTTTAACCTGAGGGACCTGGGTATAGAAATAGACTCTACAATGTTGGTGTTGTGACCTAATTGAGACTTCAGCTTGGAAAGGTAATCTGAATGGTAAGCTCAGATCCAGCCAAGGTGATAACCTGTGATCTAGAGTCCTATGAATCTGTTCCTGAGCATCAAATTGGTCCTCTTTTTCTGAAAGACTTCAAGACTGCCCTCAGAAGTGTGCAACCTCCCTTCCAACTCCTAACATTGTGGTTCTTGACTCCCACTGTTTGGACAAGCCCTGGGTTCCCAGCTCAGACACATTCTGTCTGAGGCTGTACATGGCTAGACACATGCTGAAACAAGTTTGATGCATTGTGGTTATGATTTTCCTTATGCCTCAATTACCCGAAGTGCAAAGCTTGGGTAAAAATAGAAATATGTGAAGCACTTGGGTGCCTCTTTACAGCTCAGGGACATAACAATTACCTGGCTCAGTACTTCAGAGGAAATAGGAACCCACTGAACCCTTCTTCTGAAACTGAAAGTGAATTAATGGACATCAATGAAAGCTCTTTTTTTCCTGAAGCTGATTCAAATGTGGCTTGAGCAAACACAACCATTTATTTTCTGGAGACAAACATGAGTAGATTTATCACAGTCATTGGCTAATTCTAGAAAGGCAAATGGAATATTTGTCATTCCTCCTGACCTGCTTTTTCTTCTCTAGTGAAATACCTTAGCCTTGGATTTCTGCAACTATGGGAGGGCTAGCTGATATTTCTAGAATTTCTTTTCCAAAGGGAGCAAAGGATGAATAGTGAATTGGGCAGAGAAATTCTGTTCTTACAAGCTAAGGGAATTTTCCCTAGCTGTATTTTGTATGTGCTGGAAAAAGTTAAGTAACTGCAGCAGAATATGCTTTGCTGCCTCTGCTCCTTCGGCAGGTACCATCCAATAAATGCTATTTCCCTGTCTAAGTTACCTTCTAGGTTAAAAAACCCAAACCACACTCCATAACTCTTGATTCTCAGAGTTGTTCAGGTCTCTTTCTCACTTTAAGTACTTAAGTTTAAGTGCAATGCCTTCAGGACCCTTCCAGGTATTTAAACTGCAGTTAATGGGACCCCAAATCTCTGCTATTGAATATTCATCTTAACAGTTGTCAACCACTCAGGTTTCTCTTCTGCATGGTCCTAGCCAGGGTTTACAAGCTTGGAGCTCTGCTGTGCAGATCACACTAGGAGAAGGTGAGGGAAGAGCCACTGCTGGAACCCCTTCCTTCATGAAAGGTCTAGTTGCCTGTGTCCCAAGGCTCCAAAGTCCAGTTCTGTCTTGGTCCAGAACTTGCTCACACTGCTGAAGACATGTGAGAAATTCTGTTGGAAGGAACAGAAGATAAAACTATAGCCAGCACTAGGAGACCTGAGTGCAGATTGCTTAAAGCAGAGCTTAAAGATTGAGGAACAGAAAACGGAGACACAAAACCCAAGGATACTGAGCTGCTGGAGTGTGTCCAGAGAAGGGCAAGGAAGCTGGTGAAGTTTGTAGAGCACAAGTATTGTGAGGAGCAGCTGAGGGAACTGGGGTTGGTTACTCTGGAGAAGAGGAGGCTCAGGGGAGACCTTCTCACTCTCTGCAACTACCTGAAAGGAGGTTGGAGTAGGGTGAGGCTTGGTCTCTTCTCTCAGGTAATGAGTGATAGGACAAGAGGAAATGACTTCAAGTTGCATCAGGGGAGGATCAGGTTGGATATTAGGAAGAATTTCTTCCCCCAGAGGGTTCTCAGGCATTGGCCCAGGCTGCCCAGGGAGGTGCTGGAGTCACCATCCCTGGAGGGGTTCAAAAAACATCTAGCTGTAGTGCTTGGGGCCATGGGTTAGTGGTGAGCATGGGAGTGTTGGGTGGATGGTTGGACTCAATCTCAAGTCTCTTCCAACCAGAATGATTCTGTGATTCTAAGGAGGTTAGCCACAATCATTGGGTAATTGCACTTCTCTTGCTGGTGTCTATGAGAAAGGAGCACGGTGACTTAGGTGCCACCTTCTGAGAAGGTATTCACAGGTCCAAGTCCTGGTCAGGCCAGATGTGTCCTGCCTGCTGGAGAAGAGCGTACCCAGCTCTGGTGAAGGAGCAGGGACTAAAGCATGCCATAGCACTCCCTTTGATGTTTCCCAGGGAACAGCAGCAAAACCTCCCCAGGGCATGGGGAGGCTGTTGGGTCCCAGTGTCCTCAGATTGCTTTGGGCTGTCTGAATGGCTGGGGAACACTGGCATCATTTCTCATGCCCCTCAGGGATGCACCCACACTATCCCCAGCATTTCCAAGCCTTTGAAGAAACAATGATTTGTTTTCTACTGCAAAGTGAAAAAATGGTATTTAAGCATGGATTTTTCCACAGAAATTTAGGCCATTTTTAGTGGAAAAAAAGCCCTATACCCACATTCTCTCTCAACACAAAGGTGCAACTTGAAGTGAAAGAATCCTACACTGTGTGCTGTGATCTCTAGGGTGAAAAAAGAGTTCAAGCAAGCTGCAAAACCCACAGGTATTTTTCTGGTTCCACAGAAACTGCCAGAAAAAACCTCCCCCTGCAGCCTTAGCTGTGAGGTAATCTGTTATGTTAAAAAATAAACGAAGTGGTAAAGTAAAAGGAGTGGCAGAACCTTGCATGAGTAGGCTTGGGAAAGCCTGCTTCAAACTCCTGCAGAGGTCTTCAGAGTCAAGTGATGATGACATTATCTCCTTCCCAGCACCAGGGGAAACATGTTTGTTCTGCTCCTGATTCTGATTAGGGACAGCATTCAGGGGAGTGAAGGCTCAGGTGCAGTGGTTACTCACTGAAAGCTGCAGAAGGAGGGTGAGGAGTGGTGCCAGCAGGAGCTGATGTTTCTCTTGCTAGTAACAATTTGGATACAGTTGTATAACCTTAATTCTAGTTTGAATTTAAGCCAGAGTCAGGCTGCCTGCGCAGCCCAGCTCCACACACTGGCACGTACTGTGGCTCCATCCAGCTTTGCAAATATAATGTTAGCTGAGAGGAAGGAAAATCAGCTTCCAAATCAGGTGCCTTTAGGTGGCCTCTGACAAAGCTCAGCCCTCTGCTGAGGTTACAAGCTGGCCAAGCAGGGGCTGAGAAATCTGTGTTTATTGATTGATCTTGGAAGGAATTTTCCTGCAGTCTGAGGGGCAGACAGTAACAGACCTATTGCTCTTTCAGACGTGGCTCTGATTGCCTGGTCAGTGACTGAGGTCAGGGCTTGGAAGTGAAGAGTGGAGACATTCATGGAATACTTCAGACAGAAAAATAATGTCTCAGGTAGACAGGGCTTTTTCCATCTGTAGAGGGGGAGAAGGCTGCATTGTGTTAAATCTTGGTCTGCAGTTTGGATCAATGACAGCATTGGTCTTAGTGACAGGGGAAAAAAAAGGTAAGTGTGGAGATTTTTTTTGCTCCTGATGAATCCCAGAGGTCCAATGTGACTAAGTTACTGAGGACAAGAGGAACTTCACTCACAGTGCAATGTCTAAGCAGGGAAGAAGCCACGTGGGTAGTAAACCAGGTTTGGGTTAGGACTGGCTGAAGTAGGAGAGAAGAAAGTGTTTGTTGGAGTCTCATCAGTCCAGCAGGCTTTGAAAGAGCCAGTTCCAATTGGAGTCATAGTTTTACTACCACAACTGTTATCATAACTTGATTTGTGTTTTAGAGCAGGTTTCTAAATGAGGTATAAAGGTTAAAAACAGAGATAACTGCAAGGGCTTGTGAACCAGTTGGTCTACAGAAGAATTTGTCCCAGCAGTCATGCAGCATAAGAGAACCTGGAAGACCTGTAGGTGTTAAAGGCTCCACAAAACCCCATGAGTCAGTGAACAATTCTGGTGTGTTGGACATTGAATTTCTGCCACCACTGTGAACTCTTCTGGTAGCACGTGATGGTACTTGGTGAGATGCCTGCTTAATTCAGTTAAATCTAGCAGATTGAAAAGCCACATCCTAGGATCTTCCCTAAGTAAAACTTCATTATGCAATGTTAGCTTTCTAAGTTTAATAATTGATAGTGCTGGGATGAATGCAGTCCCTTTTTTTACTGGAGTATTTAAAAGGTAGAAAATCATCAGCATGAGGAAAGCTTTGGCAATCTCTTAGAGAAATGGGGTGAATATAAGGCAGAATGAGAAGAGCTGTCCACAAGCTCTCAACTCTCCAATAAGACCTGTCATGCAAAAGCACTTGCTGAATAACAGAAGATCTTGGTGTCTCATTTCCAACAGGAATCCTATGGACTGTAGTCAGTATAGATTGCTGGAAAGTATTTCTCTCCATGATCTATTTCTGGGATGTGAGTGTCCTGTGATTGCTGGATTTAATGTAATAGTTTTTCAGGGGAAAGGCAAAATCTTGTTTCCTTCCTCCAAAGAAAATATTCTGAAATATTTCTCTTTTGTAGTCAATCTTTCAATTGCATGTCTTAGATCTAATTTTATCTATAATGGCTAAATTAATAGCACACAGTATTGGTAAAGCAGCCAATAAGTGAGGAATTGATAAATTGCTTCTTTCAAGAAGCTAAACTAATGAAAGTCAAGTATAATTCCTCTGCAATCTTATTTACAGATGAGGAAGTAGATGAATTTCTGCCTTCTGAACTAAGTAACAAATAACAAGAGCTAATTTTCTTGTTCAGGAATGCCAATATGGTGTGCAGCTAGTGCTGGGACATGCTCTGTGTTTTCTCTTCCTGGGTCTATTGGGTCAGCACTAGTGTTCCAGCACAACTAGGGCAGGGATTGTTCTCATGGACTGGGCACTGATGAGGCCACACCTCAAATCCTGAGTTTACTTTTGGTTCCCTCACTGCAGGAAGGACACTGAGCTGCTGGAGTGTGTCCAGAGATGGGCAAGGAAGCTGGTGAAGGGTCTAGAGCACAAGTGTTGTGAGGAGCAGCTGAGGGAACTGGGGTTGGTTAGTCTGGAGAAGGGGAGACCTTCTCACTCTCTACAGCTACCCGAAAGGAAGGGGTAGAAAGGTGAGGCTTGGTCTCTTCTCCCAGGTTACAAGTGATAGGACAAGAGGAAAAGGCTTCAAGTTGCACCAGGGGAGGTTCAGATTAGACATGAGAAGAATTTCTTTCCCCAGAGGGTTCTCAGGCATTGGCCCAGGCTGCCCAGGGAGGTGCTGGAGTCACTATCCCTGGAGGGGTTCAAAGAATGTGTAGCTGTGGTGCTTGGGGCCATGGGTTAGTGGTGAACATGGGAGTGTTGGGTGGATGCTTGGACTGGATGATCTCAGAGGGCTTTTCCAAGCAGAATGGTTCTATGACTATAGGCTAGTGAAGACCCTTGCACTAAATTGAGAGCTTTTGGGGCCTGTGAGTAGCAGATGTTTGACTGTTTTGTGTATAACAGCACTGCAGACTGTGCTGTTTGCTCACACATACTCTTAATGCTGCCCTTTTGATGGCCCAGTAAAACCCACCCAGAACCAAAAGCAGAGCTGATTGGATGTTATCCTAGATTCCTTCTTTATTGTCAACCTCCAAGATTTTCCTTCCCTGTCTGTGGATGCTTCCAAGTAACAATTGCTTGAGCAACTTGCATGGTAACAAACAAGGAGGAGGTTCAGTACCATAGGGGATTTATTGGCAGCCTCCTGTTCCTGTGTGAAATTCAAAACTAAATCAAAATCAGAAGCTAATTTAGTGCCTTTAGTCCTCCACACTCTGCTTGTGTGTTTAGACATAGCACATTAGAAGCCCTACTGACTATGGCAAGCTGTTGCCTCCAAATATGATAAAGTTGTTCACTTACTGGTTTTAAATGGATCCAGTAGCAGCAAGTGCTTACTCATCTCTGCAGCATAATGGGAGCTGCTCTGGAATGTGGCCTGGAGTCTGTAGCCACAAGGGATCTAGCATGTCTGTCAGATCTGTATTGTGCCAGTTCATTAGCTGCTTTCCTCTGCAGCTTGGTACTGACATAGAGCAGCTAAACACACATCCTTAGCAAACAAACCCACAACCAAAGTGAACAAACCCCACCTTTATTTCATTTGCTCTTTATGTCTATAAGGAGGCATCAACATTCACTTCTCAGCTGTAGCAATGATGTAGACACAAAGATTATTGCATAGAATAAGAACTTTAAAAAAAAGTACAAATCCACAAACACCCAAAAGAAATAGCTTAAAAAAATGTGGTTTTTTTGTTGAAACTTCTTCCTTCTCCATAAGATAGAGAACACTGAAGTAAGATGTAACCTATTGGACCTAAAAATAGGATCCTTCAGCTACCAGGTTTGGCATTTACTGAGCATTTCAAGTTCCCAACAGTGCAAAAGAAGTTATCTTTATGTGAAGTCTGGCATAAAAAAGCAAAATAGAAATAAATTGAAGGTGAGACTTTTCTTGTTTAGATTAACTGGAAAATATACTATGAGAACTCTCACTTCTTCCTAGAGTGTGGTAATAAATATTCCTTGTTGACTTGATTTTGTACCACTTCCTGATGAGACTGGCACCTACTGACACGATATTCTAGGGAGTGGGGGTAAGATTGTGTATTTCCCAGCTTTTTTTAGAGCTGGATGGGTATTTTCCATGGTTTGTATTCTTTTTTGTAAGCCTTCTAGCAAGATTGATCTACATGACAGTCATGAGGAGGGGTGGTCAGAAGCTGCAGTGTTTTGGGAAGGCCACAGGACTCCTAAGGTGAACTGGAAAGAAAATGAGCAAAGGTTTAGTGTGTTAGGTTGTTGACTTGACACTGATCCTCTCTTCTGGGGAGCTTCCTGCTTTGGGGCATTGACATTTCTAGAAACCCTGAAGAAAGACAAGCTGTAGCTGCCAGTGCTTCTGAAGAGAGTTCTTCCTTGATGATGTTCCTCAGGCTCCATCCTAAGCAGATGTTTTTCTCCCATCCCAACTCTCCATCATCAATGTTTTCCTTTGTACTACATGATCTATCTGGTGGTGGAGTAAATAATGGGGAGCTGTGTGGATTTACTACAGGGCTGGAATGTTTACTCCCTCCACCTACCCTCCAGTTGTACACAGATATACTGCCTTGTTTATCTCCTCAGTTTCTCAGCCCCAGGGTTTCTTCAGGAAGTATATAGCTCTAGTAATTGTCATGTATTTCTAGAGATAAGCTTTCCAACATTTCTAACATGGCTGTCATCTGAGACAGGTCCTCACAAGCTGCCATGATTTAGTGTCTTCTAAATAATCTCACTTTTAAAGGTCTCTGAGTTTTTAAGCTGTCTGCATCTTTCAAGCCCATACATTTATATATCTGAATAACAGACCTCACTGTCTTTGCAAACTGCTGTAAATCAGAAGTAACTCTCTTAAAATCAGAGGTGGTAGATGAGAAGGAAATTATTTTGAGAGATGACTCTGCTTTATCCTTCCATAAGTTATTTTTTGATATATGGGAGGTGTAGGACATGTCAGCACTACATTAAGTCGATGTCTGCATTCTCTATTCCCATGCCACTGCTGCTGCTGAGAATAAACTCTGCCATCTTCCATGTGGCACCACACACACCATGAAAGCAAATTAACTGCAGTGCTATTAGTATTGCTGATGTGGAACACACAGTGGGAACGTGCTCCCAAAATGTAAAGCTGGTGGAAGCTCTGGACTTGGGCAAACTTCAGCCGTGATGTGTTTTGTTCTAGCTCATGCTTAGCATTTCTTCCTGGTGCTGTAACCTGGTCATGATGGGATCATGCAGCTGCCATTCCCTGTAGCAAACAGGAAAGGAACTGGGGGGAACTCAAAATTCAGATGCCTTAAAATCAAGTTCAGGTAGTTGTAGAGAGTGAGAAGGTCTCCCCTGAGCCTCCTCTTCTCCAGACTAACCAAGCCCAGCTCCCTCAGCTGCTCCTCACAACACTTGTGCTCTAGACCCTTCACATACCTAGTGTATAAAGGGAATTTTTCTCCACCAGGATGGGTGGGAGTGTGCAGCCTTGGCTGAGGGATTCCTCCAAATCATAGCATTTTGACAGGTGTAAGGATCACAGGTTTATCAATAGCCACTATCAATAGGAGTATAAAAAAAACCTTGAAATGAAGCAAAAGAGGAGCAACACAGAAGTAAAAAGAACAAGCAGCTTATTAAATAAGAACAATACCTCCTTTTAAAATGATGACCCTTAAATAAGGTGTACAGATTGGTCTGGTTCTGGAGAAGGGCAGGCACTGATGTAAAGCTGTGCAGAAAGACATGCAGCATGCTGAGAAGCCCATGCGGGTGACCTGCTGACAGCATCATCACATTGCCATGCACAGGACAGGGATCTCATCTCTGCAGTGAGCACATGCCAGCTGCCTGTAACTGCTCCTGAGATAAATGGGCTTGCAAACAGTGCATCAACCAAGAGTGTGACTAGGCTGGGTGTGGATAGAATCTCAATTAATAAGCCACAAATTAGTGAATCTCAGGCATTTGTTGTTTTATGATAACTGCATTACATTCATCACTGTCTTCATACTTGGATTGTCTTGCTTGAAAGATACCAAAACGCCTTCAGGGTGGAGACTGTCCTGTGTGGTCTATCCAGAGGGACTTTGCTCCTGCTTTTAGGTAGCACTGTATTACAGATAGCTGGGGACTAGCCCTTCTGGAAGGACTCCCTGGCAAGGGCTCTCTGTAGAGCTTTGCTCAGCTTCTTGTGTCCTCAGTGTGTAGCTGTCATCAGCCCCGTCTCTCCATGGGTGTCTGGTTATCTGACCTGTGGTTACAACACAGTTGGCTACACAAAGGCAATAAAAACTGGGCTTGGTTAGCCTGGAGAAGAGGAGGCTCAGGAGAGACCTCACTTTCTACAGCTACCTGAAAGGAGGTGGTAGGAAAAAACAGCAGAGGAACAAACAGGAGAGCACAGGCTGACAACTGATCCTTCTAACCCATCTCAAACCTGAACCTCAGTGACTGCTTGAACCAGCAGCCTTCTTTTGGCAGGGGCAGGTCCTACTTGTCAATTGTCACTGTGTTCTGACCTGTTAAAACTCTGCTTGTAGACTGTTTTCCAGTTCTTTAGCCATTCCTTGTGCCTGGGAAATCTTCACCTTGAGACAGCACAGGCAGAAGCTTAGTAATAACCTTTAGGATTGTTCACACACACTGGGAAGTGCTGGCCAGGGAACTGTGGAAGCCTGTTCAGGCAGATGTGCTGCAAACTTGTGTGGAGCACACACTAATATATCATCATTTAAAATCAGTTGCTTATGGTCCCAGCAGTTGCTTATTTTGATTTTCCTATGTTGTCATCAAGAATATGGCAAAGAAAGGTTAGGGAATTGCTTAAGAAATAAATAACAACCTGAAAGAAAGTTAACATGGGCAATTTGAGAGGGAAGCCGGAGCCTACCAGTGGAGAGGATGTCACCAGCAGGACTAATTCTGAAAGATGGCTGCTGCAGAGAAAAAGCAGCTTTAAACACATTGTGCTGAGGCAGAGGCTTCAGAGGATGGCACTGATGATGCAGCAAATCCATGCAGTCAGGGGCAATGCAAACAGAAATAGAAGTTTCAACACCTGCCTGAAAGGCAAGTTACAATTTTTCTGACAGAACTGAGAGGGCCAGGTTAATTTAACATGTAAATACATAGTGCAGGTGTCTATTGCCTGCCTGGTCACCTCAGGTTCCCTTCAGAGTCAACAAGGAGTAAGTCACCACTGGGGTGCAACTAGAATCCTAGAATAACACCATGTGCCTGAGTGGCCTGGCCAAATGCTTCTGGAGTTCTGACAGGTTTTGCTCTGACTCCTTCCCTAGGGAGCCTGTTCCAGTGCTCCACCAACCTCTGGGGGAAGAACCTTTGCCTGATATCCAACCTAACCATCCCCTGGCAGAGCTTCATGCCACCAGAGACAATAGGTCAGCTGCTGCCCCTCCTCTGACCCTCCTGAGGGAGTTCTAGACCCTGATGTAGTTGTCTCTTATTTCATTTCATCCTATTGCTGACATCTAAAATTACTCATGCTCTAGGATTGTTTATATGACTTTGTGCCCTATGAAGAAAACACAGCAGAATTAATTGCACAGTAGGTACCTGCATTTCAGATGACTGACTTTCTTTGATATGAAAGCAGCAGCTCTACTTTTCCCAGGGTGTTTCCACCTAGGGAAGAATGCTAGAAGACACTACCTTCTTTTTTCCACAAGATCTAGTAGGGTTTAGCAGCTTTATGCATGTTTGTTCAATATGCAGATACCTTTGAGGCTTCTAAAGAGCACTAAATAAATTGCAGTTTGCTCCTGAGAGCAAAGCACAAGTTTTTATTGATTGGGATAGAAAACAAGAGGAGTTATTGGGTCAAAATTAACCTGAAAAAGCAGTTCCTGGAACCAGAGACTGAATAATCCACTGCAGTAGAGCTCAAAACTGGGTAAAGTCCTTGGTTAAGTCTTCCAGAAACACTCAGCAGTGGCTTTGCCTGCTGGTGTTGTTCAACACTGGCCATGGGAATCTGCTACTTTACTCATTTTTCTACTCACACCAATGCAGTCTATGCTATTTCTATTTTATTCTAATGGAGACATAAATCTTTGTCCTAGCACCACAGAGTACAATGAAGTTTGAGTCACTAAAGTTGCCAGAGCAGAACATTCTACATCTCCATGAGGTGTGTGTTCAGTTTGGAACAAGCAACATATTTCTCTCATGCATATGACACATGCCAGTTTATTTTCAGTGTTTCTTTTTTGCCTGTTCTTCTGACAAGTAGCAGGCAGTGTGTAGTGAGCTATGCTATCATCTTGTAAAGAAGTTGCCAACTCTGTAGAATGTTAGGGGTTGGAAGGGACCTGGAAAGTTCACAAAGTCCAATATATATATATGTGTATATAAAGAGGCCAAAGACTTTGGATTAGCTGGTATTTTCTGTTGTAGAAGAACTGCTCGGAGTGGAGCAGTGGGGCATGCATTGCAATGGGGATGGAAATGCTGCCAGTTTGCTCTTTTCTGCTGTGGGCAGGAGATGTTCTTGCAGCAGAGGTGCAGCAGGTTAATATTTGGGTCAGTGATGCACTCATGTCACTGCTGAGGGTTTTTGAAGGGGAAGATCAGTGCTGAAAAAACAACAGCAAAGGACAAAATGCTGGGTTCTGGCTTCAGTTTAGAAGTCAGCAGTAGGTGTGATTAAGAGTTTTTAATTGACATGCCTGCAAACTTCCCTAAGTTGTGCTTTACACTTCTTCTAAACCATAATAACAGTTCTCTTGATCAACAAATGCCCTCAGGCATGGTCCAGTTCACTTGGAATTCTGAACCAGAGAAGGGTGAAATCTGTGGCTTGCTTATCTGTACCTACCTGGAACATAAAATACAGCTGCTTTTGAAGATTGATAAGGATGTAGAATCTAATTCAGCTCCTCATTGCTATGTTTTAATTTCAAAGTCCACTAGCAGCAAGCTTAGCTTTTCCTTGGAGTGTGCTAGTGTGTATATATATTTATGGAGATATATATATATAACCACAACACTGAAGACAAAGGGAACAGATCTGAGGAGGAAGAAAGTGCAATTTTCAATCAGTTTCCATAGAAGTGCTGCAGTTCAGTGCCTGTCCATGGCATGTGAGTGGCTGTTTGATATCTGGATTGTGTTCAGACCCAGCAAGTTTCAAAGTCTGGTTTATTCTTGAGGTATGTGAGGGCTCCATTTCCACAGGGCATTGGGCAGCCTCTCTTCCTCTGCAAAGCCTCAGGTTTGTCAGATAACACAGGCAGCTGAAGTTTTATTCTCACCTCTTAATATTTAGCCTTTCTTTAGACCTATAATAGTCTCACAGGCATTCTTTGACCAAAATATGTTGTGATGTCAGTGCAGCTCAATAGCTAGAGCCTAGCCCTTTGTGAAGCTGCAACAGAAGTGCTGAATTCTTCCATCTAGCAAAACTGCAATGAAAGTAGAGTTGAAAGAGACAATCTCCTAACTCAGGTGAAGGAAAACACTTCAAGGTAAAGGGGTCTCAGAAAGAGAGAGAATAAGTGAAGAAACAATTCATACACAGAAAGATTGAGTTAGAGGTAACAGAAGGAAAGTCAGAAGACAAAGGCAGGCCTTAGATGTTTTGGAGGAGAAAAGTTAAGGGGCAGAAAATTACTAAATTGCCTCAAATAGCACTAGGCTGCACTGAAAAGAAGCAGAGCCAGCTGCAGCCAGCAACAAGATGGACCCAGCACTGGGCAGAGACCAGCCCATCAGCAATGCTCTTAGTGCCTCTGGATAAGAGATTTAGGAAAGGGTAAAATATTAGAGAGCAGCAGCTGAGAGATTAGAGGCAGAAAAATGTGAGAGGAGCAAGTATGCAGACACCAAAGTCAAAGATCCCCCTGGGTTGCCACAGTCTTTTAGTTCTTTCAGGTAGAGAATTCAGACTCATTTGGTTGGAAAAGGCCTCTGAGATCATCCAGTCCAAACATCCACCCAACACTCCCATGCTCACCACTAACCCGTGGCCCCAAGCACCACATCTACATGTTTTGAACCCTTCCAGGAATAGTGACTCCAGCACCTCCCTGGGCAGCCTGGGCCAATGCCTGAGAACCCTCTGGGGAAAGAAATTCTTCCTCATATCCAACCTGCACCTCCCCTGGAGCAACTTGAAGCCATTTCCTCTTCTCCTATCACTACTTACCTGGGAGAAGAGACCCACCCTGCTCTCGGGGAGCTGCAGAGGGTAAGGTCATCTCCCCTGAGCCTCCTCCTCTCCATCATCTGTTTTGGTCAAGTGGAACTAGCAATCTTGTGCTACCTCAGTACTAAGAGCTAGTTCCAATCTCATGTTCCATCATAGCTTACTTTGGGCTAGGATTTGCTAAAACACACAGATTTTGTTTCATTTTAAGTCAGAGGGTTTAAATGGCTCTTGCTTTCTTCCTCTGCTTCCCCTTATTTTTCTGTTCTTATGCAGCAGGAATGTATCATAATATCTCAGCAATAAAAGTGGTTTACAGTATGCAGGATGACTTCATGCTAAGTAGCTTTTATTCCCTTACATTAGTTTTTGGAGACTAAAACAAACACATCAGTGATTTTATGTCATTCTCTGCAAGACAGGGAAGAAATGCACAATTAACACTGCAAGCAGCTTTAAAAGCTTCTCTCCTAACAAGAAAAACAAGCAATAAAACCAGCAACTCATTTTCTTACACACAAAAGCATTTTCAGCTTTCCCATTTGCTGAGATAATTTTAAATAAGAAAAATAATCCTGAAATGGTTGCCACAGCCAACTCCAGGACATGACAGTGTGACACAACTGAACCTCTCCTGCTTCATACAGGAGTGAGAAGAGGTAGCCCAAAGGTTTTTAAAAACACAGAAGGATCTCAGGTGCTTTATGCCTCCTCTCTTTCCAAATTCAATATCTTCTGCTTAAATGTGAACAGGACACAGAAGCCTTGAGCAGATTTTCTGCTCTATCCAGTTAATGACCTCCTACTAAGGAAGGGTTTCAGAGTGTGTTTTCAGGGAAGGCTTGAGATATGAAATAACTCCTGGATGAAGTCACAGAATGTTAGGAGCTGGAAGGGACCTCCAAAGATCACTTAATGCAACCCCCCTGCCACAGCAGGATTCCCTAGAGCAGCTCACACAGAAGCATGTCCAAATGGGTTTGGAATCTCTCCAGAGCAGGAGACTGCACAACCTCTCTGGCCAGTCTGTTCCAGTGCTCTGGCACCTCAGCTGGGAAAACATTCTTTCTTGTATTCATAGGGAACCTCCTGTGCTTCATCTTACAGCCATTGCCCCTTGTCCTGTCACTGGGCTGCACTGAGAAGAGCCTGACCACATCCCCCTGACACCCACCCTTCATATATTTAAAAGCACAGATGAGGTCACCCCTTAGCCTCCTCTTCTCCAAGCTAACATCAAAATAGCTTAAAATAAACAAGAAATCCCACCACCAGAACAAACTCTTCAGCAGAAATATTTCTTTCAGTGCCCATATTTTCATGTGGAAATGCAACCTTTGAAATGAAACTCAGGGTGGTTCCTTTTCCAGATCTTCCATTCTAAGAACATCAGCAAGTGAGTTTCCCTTTTCCTGACAGTGAGCTCAGCTTAGCAGTTCCAAATGCCTCATGAACACTGTATTTTTAACCAGGTGCTCTCTTTGTCTCCTCATTCTTCCCCAGAGCACCTTGCCCATGCAAAACACCATGAAAGTAATTCCAGAGGCAGCCTGACTGGAACATTCTTCTTCTGTAATGTAGTAGCATTACCAACACAGCCTAGCGCACACTGCAATACACCCAGAGCAGGCAAAATACCTCTCTTACATTTGTGGAAGTTGGCATAAGCTACAAAACTCTTCATTCCACCAAGCATTCAGTCAGTTTAAACTACACTGCCCATTCTTCTGCCTTGCTCTGCACTCCTCTCCCCATATCTCCCAGGGCACAGCTTTCTTTATAATATACCTTTTCTGACACCATTCCTGTGTCCTTCTGTCAGAATCCATCCACAGAGATTCCTACTCCTCCCCCACAGGATCCTACCCAGATTTGTTCCCTGTTTGAGATGTTTTAGCCATCAGTGCTGAAGTACAATGGACTCTGCTTGTCTGTAAATAGCTTTTTCTCCTTAGGGCTTGGAGGGCAGTTTATTTTTCCCCAAGCACAGCAGAAATGTGCTGCAGTTGAATAGGCTTTGCAGGGCACCCATCATGCTGTAGGCTCTTCTCTGTGCCAAAATGAAGACCATGAAATTCTTCTCTTTCTTTTCTGCATAAATTGAACTGATTTTTTTCATCTTCAGAAGAAGAGCTGAGTAGAACAAAAGGAATTATACTGATATTTTCAACAGCCTGAAGAATAACAGCTTTGAGGAATGACATAATTCATCTGCAGCTCTTTATGAAGCTGGATTTATTCCCTAATCAGTCTGATAGACTTTTGGATAGCTGTTGTCTAAGTGAAGCTTTTAAATGGATCACAGACTGAAAACAGTCCTAAGGTGTAATTTGCTAAGTTCCTAAACACTTCACATGTAGACAGGGACTGTTCAGAGGTGGGTGGTGCCTTAACTCTTCACAGTTAGCTGCTAAACACATGAAGCACAGTTAATGATACCATGCTTACTCTCTTCCCTTCTCACTTTCCTCCTGAGATAATTTAGTTGCACAATTTTAGTGGCATTTGAATGTGTCTAACAAGAAGCTCTTGGGCCTCTGAGGGCACACAGCATAAAGATGTTCTGAGAAAATGGCCAGGGATGTGATGGGGCAATCAGACTGCTGCAGGTGTCTTGGGTTACATCAGGGCTTTGTCAGATATGAACAGTTTCAGAGTTGTTTCCTTTCAGCTTAAGCAATTCCTGCCTGTAGTGGAGCCAAGAACAAAATCAGCTCAGTAGAAACCAAAAGTTATTTTTAAAGATAAAATGATTTCTATTGCTAGACAAAAAAAAACAAACCCCAAACTCAACTCTTTCTAAGCAACTAGGGTATTTTTGCTGTAATTTCAGGAGCAAGTGCCTCTGAGATGTGTTTCCCTCTGAAATAGTGTTTCCCTCTGAATTTTTGCCTCTGAAAAGGTATTTCCCTCTGCAAGTATTCCCATCTAACCCTTTGGTGTTGTGCTCACCTAGCCTAAAATACTCCATAGAGGGTTTAACTTCAGATGCTGTTTTTATGTACATTAGCTAGTGTTCTTGATGGGATGTTTGCCACTCCTGAAGACAAAAGGAATAAAATCCGCAAACTTATTATAAATGTGATCTGGTTCAAGCAAACTGAGGTGTTAAACACAAGAGATTGGTCTTTAGCAGCTCATTCTAAGTCTTTTTATAAAATTTTTTAGTGTTCTTCATCAGAGGATCTCAGACCATTTCACAAATAGCAGTTGGTTGCTGAAGGAGCACCACAGTCCTAAAGCATTTAGCTGTAGAGAAGCCCTCAATGCCACGTAATATCAGACAATGGAGACTTCATAGATCTAACTGAAGAAAGAAGGGAACATTGGAATGGTTGAGGAGCAGTGGAAAATCTAGGGAGGATCTCTGATTTTCTTACTTTAAAGATAATTGGGCTTTAGTTCCTGTGTTTATGTCTCTGTATGTCTCAGATACAACAGAAACTGAAGACCATAGGTACTCTGTAAGAACACAAGTGTGTGCTCACCACAGGGCTGTACTCCAGGACTTCACATAGGACAAGAGGAAATGGCTTCAAGTTATGCTGGAGAAGGTTCAGGTTGGATATGAGGAAGATTTCTTCCCCCAGAGGGTACTCAGGCATTGGCCCAGGCTGCCCAGGGTGGTGCTGGAGTCACCATCCCTGGAAGAGTTCAGAGAACATGTAGATGTGGTGCTTGGGGCCATGGGTTAGTGGTGAGCATGGGAGTGTTGGGTGGATGCTTGGCCTGGATGATCTCAGAGGGCTTTTCCAACCAGAATGATTCTGTGATGTTACCCAATTAAATTGCTACAGTAATGATATTTGCTTTGAAGTGACAAGAACTGGATATTTTTGAGGTTTCCATCAGAGGAGACTTTTTGGTACTGGAAACATCTCAGCCAAGTGAGAGACAGCTTCTCTCAAACAGGATGCTTTTTATTAGAGCACTGGGAGTGACAAACTGGTGCAGTAAAAAACTTTGCTTCAGTTTCTGAGCTCATGTAGGATAACATCTGCCCTTCTCCACAAGTGCCAGGGAGCAGAAGCCTTCTGGGGAGAGGGGAAGCTGTGGCTGGACAGCTGGTGAGTGCTGAGGGGCACTGATAACACAGATGGTGGGAGCTGTGCTGATACACCTGCAAGCATCTTGGCATGTATTCTGTTCACTCACTGTCTGATGGAGTCCAGGAGTTTGCCTCCAGCTTACCTGGAATATAGAAAACTTGAATGGTGTCATTCCAGCTCTTGCTGTATAAGCATAAAAAAAAGGAGAAATCAGCACCAAATGGGAAAAAAAAGATTATTAATTTAGTTAGAAGAATTGTTGAGAGAGTAGCCCATGGAGGCAGGGTTGTAAGCAAATGATTTTCCTGTCCTAGCTTTCTTTTCCTACCCTCCTCCCAATTAATCAAACCCTGGAGCTTCATCCCTTGGAATACTCCAGTGAAGGATGTGGCTCAGATCTCCCAGGTAGGAGATTGCCATGCCAAGCAACTACAAAAGTTTGTTCTAATCAGTCAGAACTTCTGAGTTATTGGACAGTCCAGCAATGCACAGGCCTGCAAATTGCAAGTTCCTGTGAGCTGCCTAAGCAGTGGCTGTCAGTAGAGATTAGAACAAAAAAAAAAGAGGCATTTTTCATCAGGGATTTATCCTATTCTGACAGTTTTCACATCTTTTCTGAGGGTGGCACAACTATTCATCAGTGTGGATTGATCATGGCAATGCCTCTGTGCACTGACAATTGGTACAAATGAGATCAAAGGGAACATTTAGTCATCAGATGATAACTTCTCCATTTAAAATACTCCCCTAAATTAAATGGGACAATAACTGTCAGGAATTACTGCTGAAGGAAACTAAAGCTGTAGCTGCCATTCTCTGTTAAGTATAGCCTGCCACTGGCATTGGTGTCTGCACTGTACACAGCAACCAAACACACAGCTAGTGCCAGCTCTGAGGAGGGGTCTGCCATGGGGGTGGGTCACAGTGGAAGGAAACACAGACATGTCCTAATGGGAACATGCAGGTAACATTTAAACTGAAAAGAATGAGAAATACAACAAGAGGTGAGGTGTGGACACTGGGGTAGAACTTTCAGGCCACAGCAGCCCAGAGCAGAGTGGAGTAGCACCTCTCTCCATCAGCTACCAGTGCAGTGCCTGACGCACCCCAGGACAGGGTTGGCCCTTCTGGCTGCCAGGGCTCACTGCTGACTCATCTGCAACATCATCAGTGACATGGTTTAGTGGCATGGTGGTGCTGGGTTGATGGTTGGACTTGATGATCTTAGAGGTCTCTTCCAACCTTAATGCCTCTGTGATTGTGTGGTCTTGGTTTGGCAGGCTCTCAGGTGAGCTCGTGCCCATGGTGTGTACAGCGTTATGCCCTTGCAATACCTGTCACAAAGAGAACTGGTTGAGCCAGTGACATGCTTGGTGAAAAATAAACACCTTTTTTTGTAGCTATAACATCACAGCTGCATTTTGTTATCATGCACAGCAGCTGATGTGTTCTGTGCATGCAGAGATCACGGTGTCCTTAAGCTGGTTACTTAAAAGGGCTAGGATTCCACAGCACAACATGCAATACACAAAGGATTTGTTCAGTCCTACCTAATGCCTATTTTAGTCTTTCCTGCTCAGTCTATCCAGAGAGAGATTTTGGAAGTGCTGCCACAGTGTTGGAATGTTAGAATGATAGGATTGGATGTTGCAGGCACATGTTTGTTCTTGAGTAGTGTTTGACCTAACCACATTCAAACCTATTCTAGCAGCTATCTTACCAAACATTTTAGATGTTTCCAAGAGGTCCACAGTGAGGATCAGTTATCATACTGAGAAGAGAATGGGTGGCTATTCATTTCCTCCTAACTTTAGACTTAAAAGAGCATAGATTTTCAACCAGAGCTGTATGTCAGTCAGTCAAGAGAAAAGAGCAGCTCATGAGGCTCTGCTAGCTTTCCTCAGATAGTTGCCTAGGATATAGGGCACAGGAATCACCTGGAAATGCTGATTTCTCTTCATCATGGAGTTTCCAAGATGACTCAGACAAGACTTTTAAATGCCTAAACTGGGGCACATGAACACAGGGTTTGACACTGTGTGATTCAAAGTATTTTTGTTTTGAACCACAAAGCACTAGTGGAAATGAAGAAAGCTTGCAGCTTAGTATCCTAATTCCACCCTTCCTAACCTCAATATTCTGTTTGGGGGTAGCTGATGCCAGTGCATTACTTTTAAATGCATGGGAAAGAGGCTTTAAATTATTACTGTGTTTGGAGCTACAAACACTTCCAATCATTTCATCTGCTTTGATCCTGATGATTTTTCTTTCCCCATGAAGTATATAAGAAGAATTCTAAAGAAAAACATAAAAGGGGAAAATGTAATGGCTTGAGCTGACACCATACTGTGTGAGCATATCTTGTACAATAATAGCAACTGTGTCAAAAACCCCAGAAAACCAAAACCAAAGAATAATGCTGATGACAACTCTGTTTTGGGATAGAGCATCTTGCAAGTTTCTCTGGCTAAATCCAAGTTAAACTTTCCCAGGATCAAATATTCAACAGATTTCACGGCAAGAAGAATCCTTTACCTATTCTTATTCAACTGTAAGTAACCTTGATCATCATAGTTGTCATTTGGTGACTTGGTCAGAGGCATGATGATGCATTTCAGTCCTGACTGATGTCACCCTAAGCAGTTTAGTTGTTACACTCATCAGACCTCTGAGATACAAAAGATGGCATCCTAACATCCAGGCTGAAGCATACATCATGGAGCTAACGTTGAGTTATACAGAAGCAATGAACTTTTGATCTTCAGGAAGACAACAGCTTGACAGGTGAAGAAGAATGGTGAAAATGAGAGTCACTCAGCCATCTGTGCTGTGCCCTAATAAATCCATTCCCTGCACTGGAATCCATCACTCTCTTTAAATCATTGACCTGCATCACGGTGCTCGAGCGGTGCACATCCAGAGTACAAGCATAGAACAGCCAATCTTAGTCTGACTGTGCTCACCTCTCAAGTGAAACCCAAATTTAAACAGTAGCTGCTGTTCCTAGTGGGCTTAAAGTGAGTTTTGCTATGGTAATGAGGGCATAGCTGAGACTGATTAAGTTTATAGGTGTTCTCCTTTGGTCAGTAGTGAAAAGACTTATCAATATTCTGCAGGCTCCAGCTGTTATTCTCTGTTTATTACACCAGTCTGGTGGAGTTGTTCAGGGATCTTCAGGATGATAAATCCAGACCTGGAGTGAAGAAGACACAGGCTCTGCTGCCTGATGAAAATCCTTGTCAGGACAAGTTTTAGTCCCACTAGGAAATTTCCATGACAGCTCTCATTGTGTCCTACTGGCATAGCTCCTAGGGGTTAGGCATTTGGCATGGGCATGCAAGTGTTGCAGTGCAGGGAGCTGACAGAGCAGGAGCACCAGGAGAAGGTGATTTGTTTTGGTTTGCTGTATGTGAGCCATCTGGGGAGTGAGGTACTACTGACAGAAGAAATACAACTAAGGCTATTTAAAGGATCTTCCAGCAACTAGTGCAGCAGCATAAGCCTGCAAGGCACAGCTACTAGTGTTTATTGATTCCTCACAGAAAGATTTACTCCCAGGGCTTCTGAATTGAACTTCTGATGAATAGAAAATCCCTTGGTCACATTTGAACATTTTCTCATTTCCTTTTGAAGAGTTTGTCCTCTCCTAATTTTGGCATTTGGGTCCATAATCATGGAACTGGGAAATAATTGCATTTTATAGAAAAGTTAATATCATTTTTCAGGGTTTATTGACTAATTTTGTTGGGTGCCTGAACCAACTAATTCGTTATTAATGTATCTGTGCTTCATTTGTGTTTTAATTTCATGTTGTGTTGTACAGTGTAGAGAGAGAACAGCAGGAGAGAGAAGATGACTTAGAGACAAGGTTTAGTGGCATGGTGGTGACAGGGTGACAGTTGGACTTGTTCTCAGAGGTCTTTTCCAACCTTGATGATTCTCTGACTCTACCTCCTCCCTCCTTTGCACGACAGAGTTCCCTGTGTGTCTGCACCACAGCTTCTTCCTGGCTTATGAACCTTCATATGGGATTAGGGAGATGCTTCCTGGAGACAGGAGCCAAGGGAGAGCTAAAGTTCCCATCCTCTTCCCTCATAAATCCTAACCTGGGGACACAGCAAGGAGGGAAACCATCTGCTTGAGACAGGGAGAAATACTGGCTGTGAGAACCTTGAAAACTGAGGAGAAAGGGTGAAAATCAGAATGAGGCTGTTACTAAGCTTGAAAACAAAGTTTTTGAGCACTCTGCTGTTAACAGTTTTATATTTAACTAGTTGAAGGTGGAACTTAAGAAGAGGATTCTGTGACTTGGCTAACAAAGAACTGGGTTCAGTTGCCTGAGATGTTCTGCCTGAGCTTTCCCAATCTAACTCATTTTGCCTTGGATGATTGAAGTTTTCCAGTTTTCAGGATTCTACTCTGGTTGATGTTAACTACATGAGCTATTTTTGCATGGCTGTTTACAGGTTTCTTAGTGCTATCTGCTTTGTTCTCTGACTGAGTTTATTTTTCCTCTGTCATTTACACATTGACACACCCACCATCAAAAGGCTTGCAGAAGTTCTCTCTCCAGTGATGGCCCTCTACTGGAAAGCTCTCTAGAGATGTGAAAAGCTTAAGGACACTCAAATAATTAATGAATTGAAAGGAAATGATTTGAATTTAACAGTACTTTTGATACAGAGCAGTGTTTTCCCTGCCAATGAATTTTCCCTATGATTTTGATGCCCATAAAAGAAAAATGAATATTTTTCCCCCCCAATTTGAAATCCATGTGTAAATAATCAGCTTCACCAACCAACTGAAATGGCAGAACACAAAGAAGTCATTTAGATTCTAATTTGGCCAGATGTAGGCAGACAATTCACCTGCCTTGCCATCAAGGAGCATCAGTAGAGACGAGGGCAAATGTGCATCAAACTCATGGTGAATCAATTGTAAAGAGCAGAATTGTGTCAGTCCTTCTTACTCACACTGTAAATGATGTGAGAAGCTGAGGTGGGAAGTTTCTTGTTGAATATTCAGAGGCAAGAGGCCAGTGAGAAGTCAAACTTCAACAGTACCTACCAGTCTGCGTGGAGCAGAAGGGTTCCTGGGAGGTATCTGCACCATCCATTTCGAACTCCTCTACTGCTGCTAATGAACCTTTCCCTGGCCCTCAGGACAGCAAATTCCATTCCACAGGAGTATTAAAAAATGATGCAAATGAGATCTGGAGACCTAATTATGTTGCAGGAATGGCATGGTTCAAGGAAAAGTTCAGTTATGTAGCAGTAATTACACAACAGCCCATATTTTTTTCTAACAGGCTAAAACAACTCCATTTCAGGATAATAAGCATTATAATTAAATCAACTTTTCAAACTAATGATGCATGAAATATCTAATACAAAGATATAAAGTCCAAGCATCTACAGGGTTTGTTTAAAGACCTGGGAAACATGCAGAGGAAGGAAAGCATTGTTTTGATGAAGATGTCACAATAACCTTTTAGTTTCAGCAGCAGAACAAAAAGTGCAAAACAATCAATGTCAAGGAAGATTCTTCCACAGCTACAGTATGAAGAGTTTACCTTTGTTCTTGTTCTTAGAAGTGAGGCAGAATGAATGGCACAGGCAGGGATGCTGCAGGAGGAGCTCAGGTAGGGAATGAAACAGGCAGGGATGTTGCAGGAGCAGCTCAGGGGATGACACAGGCAGGGATGCTGCAGGAGAGGTCCAGGTAGCTGCAGTGGATGTTCAGAATACAAGGTTTGCAGTGATGGATCAAATTTAATGGCCCAATTCAGTCTTTCCAATCAGAATATTAAAGCTAAGTCTTGAAATGCATGTTTTCTCCCAGAATTCTTGTTCATTTTCTATCTTCCTGACTTTTGCTTCACTTATCAGAAGATATTTATTTTTTCCTTCACTAAAAGAAGCAATTGCAGCAGCTTAAAAAATTGTAAGAAGGCAAAGAGGAATTGTTCTTCCTAAAAGAGAAAAAATAAATGATGGTAGAGCAGTGGCAGAAGCTTCAGGGTGTTGAATTATTTTTGCATGTATTTAAATGATGCTTTTGCATCACAGGAGTTCAGTAGCCTTCATTGTACCCTGAATACAATGAGAGCTGGATTTTGGGATGTTAAGAAATTGTTTTCTTAGCTTGCAGTGTACCTGGCAGGATTAGACTCTCAAATTATCCCATGTTTTCTTCCTCATTTTCTTTTCTCTTGCAAAACTCTCTTTGTTGATCAGACTAATACCTGAGAGCTGAAATGTCTCACATTGTGGTGATTCCTTTCAGAGAGGAGAATGCTCTCTGGCACAAGGAAAGCTGAAGGAAAACAAAAATACCCAGAAAAATGCATAGAAGTGTCCTTTTCTTCATGCTAGCACTTGGTGGGGAAGAAGACTGGGAGAGCAGTTAAAAGTCCAAAATAATACAGATACTACCAGATTTTGGGGGGATTTTGGTGTTTGTGACTTTGGTGTCTTTTATCCTGACTTCCTAGGGGCTGCTACTGCAAATCTGACAAGGATGTTGATCTGTCTGTAGAACAGAGAATCAACATTTAGGGCAAAATGTAGCATGAGGCTGAGATAAATATTTGCTCTCTGAGGTTGGTGTAAACAATGAGGCCAACAAATCAGCTTTTGGAGCTTTCTGTACCTCTGGGATATCTTTAACTGTGCTGAGCAAGTACTGGAATTATAATTCCTGAATTATTCCTGTGTCCAGGATTATGCACATGAGCACTAAAGGAGGGAAAAGTCCTATTTCCTTTCCACTAATGCTGATTTAATTGTGCTGATGGTGAGGATATGCACAACTGAATTAGATTTGCTAGGAGGAGATGAAAGAAACTTGTAAACCTAATTACTTACGGATCATAACTGATGAGGTTAAATTAGCTGGTGGTTGTTTTTAATTCTCCAAGCTGTTTACTGTGGGAACTGGTCCTTCCTGTGGGCACTGGACCTTAACTGGGGAGGTCCCAGATGACTGGAAGTTAGCCAATGTGACACCCATCTCCAAGGAGGGAGGGGAGCAGGGTCTGGGGAACTGCAGACTGGTCACTCTGACCTCAGTACCAGGGGAGTTTATGGAGCAGATCACCCTGAGTGCATCCCATGGTGCATGCAGGACAACCAGGGGATCAGGCCCAGCCAACATGGGCTCATGAAAGGCAGGTCCTGCTTGAGCAACCTATCTCCTTCTCTGCCAAGGTGACCTGCCTAATGGATAAGGGAATGCACTGGCATGGGCTGGGGGCTGACAGTCTGGAAGACAGCTTTGCAGAGGAGGATCTAGGGGTCCTGGTGGGCAAGAAGTTGAATTTGATTGAGCAACGTGCACTAGATAGGAAGTTGATTTAGCAGTGTCATGGGTTGCATGAGGAGGAATGTTATCAGCAGGTGGATGGTGTGATCCTTCTCTTCTCTCTAGCACTAGGCAGGCCACAGCTGGAGCACTGGCTGCTGTCCTGGGCTCCCCTGTAGAAGTGGGACAGGAACATAATGGAGCAAGTCTATCCAAGGGTCATGACCATGCTGAAGGGCTTGGAGCATGTGAGCTCCACTGTTGCCTGGAGAGAGGCTACTGAATCTCCATCCTTGGAGATACTCACAATCTGATTGAATGCATCCCTGAGAAATTGCTCTTCTTGATCCTGCTTTGAGCAGGTGGGATGGACTGGATCATCTCCAGATGTCCTCCTCAGCTGCAGTACCTCTGTCATTTCTGACAAGTACTTAATTCCCAATGAAGCACTGGTAGGAGGTTTGTGTGTGTGAGTTTTCAATGGGGAGAGTGAGAGCATCTGTGTGTATGGCTATGGGAGAAGAAATAAAGCAAGCAACACACTTTTATTGCCTAAATATCACCTACTTCTTCCAGGGCTGCTCTTCTCTGCTCTGGAAAGTGCCAGCAACCTCTCAGTGTAGTGTCAAATTTCCACTTCTGTCCCACACTTGTGGGTAACTGAGATGAAAAGAACTCAGTGGAAAGCAAACCAGAATCAATCTGTGCAGGATATTTTAGCACACTGAGCAGCTGCTACTTAGAATATAGATCAGAACTGGTTCTTCTGGGAGAGGACCCAGTGATGGGTTTCCAGAAGCACAGGCAATATGTTTACTAATCTCTCCTGGCTAGCAGCACTCTGTTTAGCTTCCATAAGCCTGGAGGCCAGGAGTCCTGTGAGAACCTGCAGTTGCAGCAGTTCAAGCACAACAATTTGGACTTCAAATGACCCAGTAATTCCTCAGCTTTCATGCAGTTCCAGCTGCATGCTTCAGCTCTACCAGGGACACAAAAGAAGTGACATCATTGTTACCTACAGAATGTTTTCAGCTTGTGCTGCAATCTAATACTGTTAAGAGACTGAAAAAAGAAACCAAGTGTTCTAAATTCTTCCAGCTCTCAGGCATGCAGCAGTCACACCTGCAGCTTCCCCTTCACTTCTGCCAGATCTCAATGAAATTTCAGAGGACATTTGTGTATCTAAAGGTCTTTTGGAACATCCAATGAATAGAAAGAGTACGAGCACTGGAAAAAACATCATAATAGTAAAAAAAGAAATGCATTGGAGACAGGATTTTCAGTTACTCTTTGCCTTGTTCTGGCAGCTTTTTTGATCAGTATCATTTGGCAGTGTTGGAGCACATCCAAAGGAGGGCAGCAAAGCTGGAGAAGGGTCTACAGCACAGCTCCTATGGCTGAGGGAACTGGGCTTGGTTAGTCTGGAGAAGAGGAGGCTCAGGGGAGACCTTCTCACACTCTACGACTACCTGAAAGAAGGTGGTAGCAAGCTGGTGGTTGGTCTCTTCTCCTGGATTACTATTGATAGGAGAAGAGGAAATGGCCTCAGGTTGCACCAGGGGAGGCTCAGATTGGCTATTAGGAACAATTTCTTCACTAGTTATCATTGGATGATATCTAGTTATTGGCATTTTACCTACAGATGTTTCCAGTTGGATTTTTTGTTTTCCAATACCTGCATCAGTAACTAAATGCACACATCTTAACACAGCTCCACCTTTTATCCAGGGGTTATAAAGGAGCCCATCTCTGCTGGAGATGACAGTGAGATAGAGTGAAATGTGATGGTAGCAGTCACCTGGGGTCCAGCTGTGCAGTGAAATGTCCCTCTAATGAATGGGGCATCTCTTAAAATTGGGTCTTCCTGCAATGTCCTTGTGAAAATGGAAGGTGACTTGAGTCTCCAGACACAGGTACAAATCACAGCTTTATGGAATGCTCTGTCACAGGGGAGCTTAAGGAGCTGCTTGGATCTTCTGCTGGAGCCACAGGAAAGGTGACACTGAAGGTGCAGGAGAGCATACAGTGAACCAAGCAGAAACCACAAGTTACAATTTCAGATTTCCTGGCCACTGACCTGTATTGGAGCTATGATCATGTCAATATTGATTACTCTTCTGTTATCACCTCTGAGACTAGCTATAAGGTTGGCAAAGAATGAGTCTAAATAGAAAGTGGAGGTAAGAATGTAAATAAGAAACATTTTCCTCCTTTCCTCTGTGTGGCATGGAAAGATGGTAAGATTCAACAAAAGACCTTATGGCAAAGCTAAGAGGGAAGGAGTTTGACTACAGTTTGAGTGAAGTGTTGTGATAGTAAGACTCAGTTTTGACTCTGACTCCAGACAGAAAACTCTCCATATTGCTTTGCTCATACCCTAAATCTTTCAGTCTCCCTAAACATGAAATTCTGGAAGACACTCTAGGAAATAGATTTTTCTAAACTATATGTTTTCTGAGGTTGATAGACACTTGCACAACCTAGTAAATGTGCATCTAGCTGGAAGAGCATTCTGAAACAGGGAACAGGAAACAAGGAGTAAGGCACCTATAAACCAGGAGGAAATGGGTTCTGCTTCCTGGTTGGAAAGCTGGACTAGCTGCCATTCATCATCAAAGAGTGCCTTCAAACTGCACCATGGCAGTGAGATCAGTGATGATTCTCCCAGTTACAGCTGGTGATGAAGGAATGGGATCCTTCCCTCTTCTGGGGCTTGTGTGGCCAGCAGGACCAGGGGAATGATGTCCTCACATACGGGGCACTGCTGAGGCTGCATCTCGAATCCTGGGTTCAGTTTTGGGTCCCTCACTCCAAGAAGCTGCTGGAGTGTGTCCAGAGAAGGGCAATGAAGGCGGTGAAGGGTCTAGAGCACAAGTGTTGTGAGGAGCAGCTGAGGGAACTGGGGTTGGTTACTCTGGAGAAGAGGAGGCTCAGGGGAGACCTTCTCACTCTCTACAACTACCTGAAAGGAGGTGGTGGTAAGGTGAGGCTTGGTCTCTTCTCCCAGGTAAGGAGTGATAGGACAAGAGGAAATGGCTTCAAGTTGCACCAGGGGAGGTTCAGGTTGGATCTTAGGAAGAATTTCTTCCCCCAGAGGGTTCTCAGGCACTGGCCCAGGCTGCCCAGGGAGGTGCTGGAGTCACCATCCCTGGAAGGGTTCAAACAACGTGTAGATGTGGCCACGGTTTAGTGGTGAGCATGGGAGTGTTGGGTGGATGCTTGGCCTGGATGATCTCAGAGGGCTTTTCCAACAAGAATGATTCTATGAGTCTAAACATACTATTTTTAACATCTATGTGTTTTATACATTTCAATATTCATGGGGAAAACACCTTGCAGCTAGACAGAGAGCTGGAAAGCCACAGGTGATCTTTCCAGCTTGGCCAGGGTGTGCTTCTGATGGGTGGCAACCTGCTTGAGCAAAACTAGTGCTGTCTTCTTAAGGTAGCCTTTCTGCTGGTGCATTTTACTTGAACAGCTCTGATAAATGCCCAGTCATGTTTTATTTGAGAGAAAATAAGAATTCTCCTTTCAAACACAAAAATGAGTCTCTAGCCTGTGGCCCTGAGGAATGGAGAACTGCTCTGATGATTCCAAGCTGAGCTTTATTATGGAAATCTCCAAAGTGAATGGAAAGCAGCCCACACATGTCTAATCACAGCTTCTGAGATGGCCTCTGTGGGTTATTAAGATTAAAACGAGTTCCTGGCTGTGTGCTGGGAACAATTGTTCATTTAACTCTGCATAAATTGTTTTAAAGGTGTGAATAGGTCTTGTTGCTGAATCAAACATTTGGCATAAAAATGTCATTAGGAAGAAACCCTGGTGTGGTGTTATGGGATAATAATTTCAGTAATAAAAGTGTGAACTCTGTTATATACAACATAAAAGCTTGTTGAGTCCACAGAAAGCAAGAGTGCCACAGCTTCCTTGTGTATTGTTGCCCTTTTATTGATGGGGAAATAGAGTAGCTAGAGGTGGGCACTGAATCACTCTGTTAGCCCTGTCCCATTATCTTGGACACTTCCTATTGGAACTGAAAACACCCAGAGATACAAATTCTACAGCAACATCACAAAACTTCAAGCTCAATGTGCTTCTTCAAGGATGAGCTAGCTGTTCCTAGGCATTTTGTCTCGAATAGCCTGCAAAATAGACTGAAAAACCAGGAGTGGGGTAGAGACCACTCGTGGCTCCTGTGTTTGAACTGAAAGTTCTTAGGAGAACTTGAATAAAGTTCTGCTAAATGCACTGCATTTTGTGATCTGATGTTTTGTTTTTGCAAGCTGTATCCATCAAACCCATCCTGGCAGCAGAGATGGAACAGCAGAAAAACAGCTAAGCTTCTTCATGCAACCCAATAATAGCACAGAGTAGGAAATGGGAAGCAAGAGAAAGAGGATCAGAGAGATCATAGAAAATGTGGTATTGCAGAATATTAAATCCACTGCAGATAACCAGTGGCATATGAACAGAATTAAACCAGACAGACTGAGGCCACAAGCTGGGAAACATCAATCTGTATCTCTCTAATGTTTCCCTAATGGGTATCTCCAGTGCCTGATGGGGATTTGTTTTTAAATAATGCTATTGCAGTGCTAACTGACCTTCCTGTCCAGCTCAATTTACATAAGGAACTGAGATGCTTGGGAGGTACAGTGTTTGGAGCAAAAGCAATTTTTGCAAAGTCACTCTGAAAGCCAGACTCAGAACAAGACTTGTTTGGTTTGGACTTAGGGAGGTATTATGGTAAAGAAAATTCTTAAAATCAGAGCACAGAAAATCCAATTGTATTAAAATGCAATTATGAGACCACGATACATGCCAAGCTTGGGGCAAGCTGCATTTCATCTGAGTCTTGTGCTCCTGTGAAGTTTCAGAGGCTTTAACAGGGCTTTGGGCAAATGCAGGTATCTGCCCACAGGGAGCTCATTTCAAGTCAGGGTTCTGACTCTAAATTAAAGGTACTGATAGAATCATAGAAGCTTTTACATAGGAAAAGACCTTTAAGATCATGGAGTCCAATTGTTAAACCAGCACTGCCAAATCCACCACTAAACCACGTACTCAAGTGTCACATCTCCATGTCTTTTACATACTTCCAGGGATGGTGACTGTACCACTGCCCTGGGCAGCCTGAGCCAATGCTTGAGAATCCTTTCAGTGAAGAAAGATCCAATCTAAACCTCCTCTGGTGCACCTAAGGCCATTTTCTCTTGTCTTATCTGTATCTTGGGAGAACAGACCAAGAGACCTCACTTACCACCTCCTTTCAGGTGGTTGCAGAGAGTGAGAAGGTCTCCCCTGAGCTTCCTCTTCTTCAGACTAACCAACCCCAGTTCCCCCAGCTGCTCCTCACAACACTTGTGCTCTAGGCCCTTCACCACCTTCCTTGCCCTTCTCTGGACACACTCCAGCAGCTCAATGTCCTTCTTGGAGTGAGGAGCCCAAAAGTGAACCCAGGGTTGGAGGTGTGGCCTCCCCAGTGCTGAGTGCAGGAGTTCAATCCCTGCCACAGTAGTGCTGATCCAAGCCAGGATGCTGTTGGCATTTTTGACCATATTGGACCATAAATAGTGCCCCTGTGAATTGCACAGACTAGAACTAATGCACAGAGAGCTCCTCAGGGGAAGTGAAGTGGGGCAAGGTGCTAGAAATGCCAAAGATTTGGATAGACATAAGGATAGACCCTGTTCTTGCTCAGTTGCAAGTAATAACCACATTGCAAGGCATTAGTTTCCTGCAGGTGTGGTGCAGGAGCCTCTTGTCTGAGAGGAACATGCTGCTAAGCCCATGGCATATCACTGCAATGTGTGACTGAACATGGTGGCATGTCTGCTGCCTGCTGGCTCTAGTGGTTAGTGCTTAATGACATGAAAACCTGGCACAGTACATGGCAAAAGACATTTCAGCATGTATAGCCTGTGCAGGCATGTGCATGCTAGTGAATTAAAGTGTCAGCAGTGCTCCTCAGCCTGCTATCTGGTTGACTGCATTGCTGAGTTATGAGTTCAGTTTTGGCCTGGGCAAACTACCTGTGTCCTAGCTTATTCTTGGGTAGAGTCTGGGACTTACCACAGCCAGGGTATTCTCCATCACAACCAGTGATGTTCTGCATCACAACCAGGCTGTTCTCCATCACAGTCAGGGTGTTCTGCTTCACAGCCAGGGTGTCTAGTGTGACAGGTGCCAGCCCTTCTAGCTTAGCTGCCTTCAGTGCTAGAGAAAGGGCAGAAGCATATTTAATTTATTAACACTGAAATTGCTTCCCACACTGGTAGTACATCAGAGCTGTAACTCAGCAATTAGGAGTTCTGGGGCTGTGCAAGAAAAACCCAGCTGCCAGGAAAGCTTTTGAGCTGTAAATGACCATGTTGTTAGGTGCTCTTCTTTTAGGCCAGACTTAAAGCAAGTTATAGAGAAATGGCTTAACTGCAGTTCTCCTTTTGTTTGGTAATAGTCTAGAAGATCTCTCAGTCTGTAAGAGCTGAGAAGTATGTAGGCAGCTGCTGTTTGTCTCTATATTGCTGTTAGTTAATTATTGTTCTGTGGACATAAGGTACAGATAATGAATATGAAGTTGTTAAATATGTATCTTTATTAAAAATAGAGTGACAGCAGCCTCAAAGGATGGGGGGAATGAGATTTCCCACCTTGAGAAGAGTGTGATGGTGGCCCCAGTGAGGTTTCAGGCAACAGAAGGCTCCAGGATCTTTGTGAATCCTCTGGTTCTCTTCTGTCACATCACTTCCAGAACATATGTTCCTGGAGAGAGACCAAAGCTTCCTTCTAAGGTGGAGTCTGGCAGGAGGGCAGCAGGGTTGGGGGAGTGTATGTCCCAAGCCTTCCTTGGTAAATCCATGCTGGAGCTGACTTCCAGGCCTCCTGGGCACGGTTTCTGTTTCTGTCCTTCCTTGTCTTGGCCATTACAGAGTCTGGTTATTTTAGGAGGTGGTCAGTAAAAGCCTCAACAGAGAATATTCAACAGAGGAAAAAGAGAGAAGCCATAACTTTGTGTCTGGGGGAGTTTTTAGCCCAGATACTGGTCTCTTTTCATGTGGCTCCTGTACCTCACTGTGAAATTGCTATTAAGTGAGGCAATGGCTTCTTCCCCCATTAAACAAGAACAAATGGGAAAATATCCTCACAAGAGTGACCTGCTGATTACCAATCTGAAATGTAGGTTCCCAGGCTGTGTTCTAGATTTATTATTTTCTGCCAAAACTGATTTGGACAAAAAAACCATAGTAATCACCTAATATGTGGTTAGCAATTTTCCATCTCATTACCCAACCCTTGTATCTTATTTCCCACTGAAATGAATACCTGCTAAATGAGCAGACCTCTACAGTGCAAACAATTTTTCGATCCATCAAGCCAAAACAAATAAGAGGACACCACTGAAGTCTTCATAAGAGTAAACCACACTACAGCATGCACTAAAAATGGGATTTGTCACTGTAATGCATCACCTAGACCAATATAAGCCTTTGTAACAGAGCCAGAATTACTTTTTGGGGGATGTCAGATGGTTGTACTATGTCCCTCCTAATCTTTCAAAACCTCAGGGAGCTCTAAGGAGGCAATTCTGCATCACCCAAGTAAGGTCTCTGAGTATTTGCTAAGTGGCTCTAGCTGGAGATGTCCCTGCTCACTGCAGGGGGTTGGACTAGATAGCCCTGAAAGGTCCCTCCCAACTCTAACCATTCCATGATTCTGTGACTCCTGGTCTTCTTCATGACAAAATCCAGTTCCAAAGCTGCAGACTTTAGGAAGATTTTTATGTATGCAAGTAGAGTTCATGAGGAAAATTACTGTCAGAATGAGAAGAAAGAGGGCAAACACTGGCTGATCATCTTAGGAACATTTTAAATCATTGGGGTTTAACGTGCATTAGGACAGGGATGAGGCAATAGATACTTGGACTAGGAATAAAGTGAAAGGGAAGCAACATTAGAATGAAGCAGTAAAAAAATATTCAGAATGACTGAAAGAGAGTGAACTTGTTGAGTTGTCCAAGTTACTGGGTAACTGGTGACTAATATCACCTCCCTTGACCTGCTGGCCACATTCCTCTTGATGTGTTTAAGCTCTTCAAGCTCTTGACTCCTGAGCTTTCTTTAGTTACCATTATTTTTTTTTGACACCCAGCTTTAGCATTGTGTGTTAAAATGCTGGAGAAAATGGAGACATAGGACACAGTTCACATAAACTTTATGTGAAGCCAAAAAATATAACTCTGGTAACAGGAGAAAGATTGTATATGACCTAGAAAAAGAAAGAGAGTCTCTTGATTTAAAGCAACCCCAAAAAGATGACCCTGTGCAACTTTTAGAAGTATGTATCAGAGATGTCAGGAGCCTCTTAAAGTGCATCTTCCCTTGGAAATATCTAGACATTAATGTTTTTTGATAGTAAGTAATGGTCTGAAAAATTGATGTTAAAAAGACAAAACCAATGCAGCCTCTGTGGGGAATTTTTTCTTCCTATCTTTCTTTATTTCCTTACAATTTTATTACTGAAACTGAACAGTTACTTTTTTTCCTGAATGAAATAAAACATGTTAAAACACAGAAGCCTTGTTTTCAGAGGTGAGAGAAATGCTATTGCCTTGTGATAAATCTGAAGCAGCAAGGAATTGTGATGGAAACACTGAGAGGTCCCTGGCCACCTAATGCAGCTCCTAGGCTCTGAGCCATGCATGTGTGCACACACATACTGTAAAATAAATGTAGTCAAGCAGAGGAAAATAAATCTTCTAAGAGCAAAAGCTGAGCTAAGCTTTTTAATTGAACAAGTCAGCTTGATGAAGGAATCAGACCACCCACTGCTGGAATAAAAATGTTTCTACCATATATTATGCATCTTTGGTATCCACAGGCTGGAAGGAAGCATTGCAAGGTGGAACACCACTGACTGGGTAATGAAAAAAAGAAGATGTATGGAGACAATAAAAGGAAGCCAAACAGAGTCATTAATTCATGAATTTATGTCCTCTGTAGCCAAAGTTTTAATCTTCCTGTACAGAAGTCTTCAACATGTTGATGGTGAGGGTTGAGATCATGGAGCTACTTTCACAGGTGGTTAACTCTACCCTTACGTGCTAAAGCAATCTAATCATGGACATGTTTCTGTGTCACCTGCTCTAGGGAATCCTGCTGTGGCAGGGGGGTTGCACTAGATGACCTTTCCAGGTCCCTTCCAGCTCCTAACATTCTGTGACTTCATCCAGGAGTCATTTCATATCTCTTAGGTAGAAGATTAGAACATGCTCCTAAATCCCCATCACACCATCAAACTGAGACTAGAATTAACCTTTTGAATCACAAATTGCATTGTTTTGCTTTTGTTTGTTGGCTCTTGTTTGCATTTCCCTTTGTTACTAATACCATTGCTGCATGCCAAGCTCAGTTCCTGGCATGAAATGGAAGTGCTTGTCTTGTAGAATGATAAAATATTTGATGTGATTTGTGTTATATGTGTTTGTTTGCATAGAGAAGTTTAACTTATATCATTAAAGAATTGCCACATTAATGTTACATAAAATCAACACAACTGATACAAATTCCTTCCTTGCCCCAGAAGGGAGGGATCTGTGTGTGTTGTAACCATTGCAAAACTCTGCCATGTCCTAGAGGCTGCTCTTAAAATGCCTAAATTTATAATGTTTTTTTCTTCCTTTCAGTGAAATGCTGCTACTGAAATTGCCACCTTAGTCAAGCATAGATTTCTCTAAGGGAAGGCTCCTCTTTCAGCACAGTGACTTACCTCTTCCTCCTCAGCTATTGCTAAGGACATTCAGCATCTCCTCAAGGAGTGGTTTAGTGCAGATCATTTTCCCTCTGAGACTTCCATAGGGAAGATTTACAACATGAAGTTCAGCTGGAGCACCTGAGTGGAGAAATGCAGTGGCTGAGGTGCCTGGCATTGATCACCTCCTCAAACAGCAACCCTCTTTCTTTATCCAAGATTGCTTGACTTGCAGGAATTAGGAGAACATCAATACCCTCAAGAAGTAATACAAATGAATAAACATTCCTGTGGCTTGAACAAAATACTCTTGAGCCCTTTATTGCTACAGTGGTATCTGCAAAACCAGAGAGCAGCCAGGGACACACCCTGCATGATACAACCGGTCTCACCCCAGTCTGGACGTGCTCAGAGTGGCAGAACAGCTCTTTTGCAGGAGTAGCTGATGTCTTGTGGCTGTAGAAGGCTCCAAGGAAGAGCCCTGGCTGTTCACTAAACCAGGTGATTTTTGCCTTCTCCTGGTTGCATAGCACTGTGTTCCTCTTGAACCCCTGAGGCTCACTGCAGCTCACCCCTCTCAGTCTCAGCCTGTCCATTCATGATTGGAAACCAAATCCCCAGCTCCATGTTTTTTAGCCTTCTAAACTTTGTGTGTAGGAGCTTCTTTGGGAGCAGTGCTGTGGGCACTGCTTTGTGCTTTGCACTGCATTAGAAACATCACCAGATAAGGCAACTGCTGTGGGAAATCTCCTCTTTGAGAGACACACCTGAAATAACTCCAAGTCACTCACACTTTCAGAGATGACTGAGTTATTTACTTCTCCTTTGTTACTGTCCAGAGACTTCAGAGCTCTGGATATGTGACAACCAGATGTAGGGAAGGGTTGGACTAGCAATTCTTCTGGAAGTACTTAAAAGCCTGGGGCTTGGAGCACTCATTTGGGCTCCTGGTGCCTGAGGCTGTCACCCACACTGAGCAAAATGATCTTTGCCACCCAAATCTTCATCTTATGAACAGAGTCGCTAAAGTAGCTGTCAGTCAAAAGCAGTATCATGCCTCTGGCTGATTTACTAGTTTCTGTTTGAAACTAGCCAAAGTTTTTAAAAGACATAATCACACAGAGGTGTTCACTAGGGACCCAATTAAACCTAAATTAATGTTTAATTATGTGTGTTTTTGGAACAGAACAAACACAACAATGTTAAAGTAGAAAAGTGTATAGCTTTAAGGAGCAAAGTTAATTAAAGCACTTTTTATATTAGGTCTTGAGGCCATTTTTAAATTAACAGTCAACAATTATCTTCTGAACCCCTCTTCCACTCCTGAGAGGAGGATATATAATCATCAAGTGCCAGATCTGTTCTTTTCCTCTTTGTTTGATGAATTTCCTGCTGAAGAATTCAGTTTCCTATTTTCAGAACCCCATTCTAAAAGAAGAAAGCCCCCAGCAACCTCTCAAGCTGCACACAAAGCCACCTCTATCCTGGGCCTGGATACAAAGCCAGAGTTTAATGCCTCAGTAGGACACAGGATGCTCTTTGTGACATCTAATTTACACCAGCACTGCCTGTAGTAAAGGTGTAGCCAATAACCCAAGCATCAGATAAAGAATTCACCTCAGCTTGCTAAGACACAGCACACAACACCTCAAACTTCCCCAAAGGAAAAGGGTCCTTGTGGGGATTCCACCCTGTGTGAGGCTAAACAGTTTGGACCAAAAAGAGGATTGTTGCCTTGCAGGGATTTTGCACCAAAATTTACCTTATTCTACCTCTTCCTGCTCTATAGTCAGAGCATCATAGTAAAGTAATTTAACTCATAAATAATGTAACAGATAACTTCTGGTCACTGGAAAGAGAAACTGCTAAAATAAATAGATTTTTTTTCAGTTTTCTTTCATGAGTTTGTATTAAAAAGGTCTAGGCTATCACAAAGAAACTAGATAACATATTAAGGTTCCCTTAGAACAAAGGAATTACAGCATAACAATTTAAGTGGAAAATAACCTTTAAAAGTGCCTGAAGAAAGGCAAATAATTTACTTTTGTCTCATCTTTAAAGTGAGAGTGGTTTCCACAAAGACCAAAACCAAAGCAAACTGAAGCCACTGTGAGATTTTTCAGTGCATTCAAGGTTTCTCAGGTCTAATTCTTTTGAGAAGATCCAGGTTCTTCTAGTTAATGTCAGTATTGGTAGAAGAAGCTGAGTGCTTCTCCCAGCAGCTAGAACAAAGCAGCAAGTGGAATAACAGACACTTGACCTGACTGTTATGTTCAAATAGCATTCATCCTTCTGCAGTGCACCCAAAGCCTGAAATGTTACAAATCAGGGTTCAGGCTTGCAGGACAGGTTTGGAAAGTGTGAAATATTAAAATTCAGCATCACCATTACTTATGAAGACATTTCCCTTCTGAAGAGGACATTTGCTTAAACTGCAGGGATTTTATTATTCTCTCTGTGCAAATAACAGGACTATTCCTATCACTTCTGTGTGACAGTTGCAGAGATGATATACTTAGAAAGGCAACAATAAATAAAGGACAGTCCCTGAGCCACAGCAATCTGACAGTTCATCAGACAAAAATGCAGAGTGAGATGTATATGGGTGAATAATGAAACTCTTGCTCATATTTAATATTAGCTTAGTTTCAGCAGGATCATCAGTATCAGATATGTTTTATCTCACTTGTGTAAAAGGAGTTGGAAGGAAATGGAGAAGCAGAAGATATGGTTTGACATGAGTGATTTTATTTGTGCTGCTTTTCTAGCTCATTTCCATTAATTACTTATGGCTAAGGGGAAGGTGAGAATCCTTGACCATCAGAGTCGGTTCATCATAACTTGGTTAGTGTGGAATTCATCTCCTACCTATAGGGCAGATGTGTATATCTGAGAAGACTGGAAACAGAGAAACCCATTTCAGCTCCAACTGAGTGTTTCCTCTAGTTCTAAGTGCAAAATTTTGGTGAATCTTTTCAGTGCAATGAGCAGAGGTAAGTTTCATGTGAAAGAAATGGATAGGATATGATCAAACCATGGCACTTGCTAGCCACATCCCTTAACTTCCCACATCCACTTGGAGCTAAAAATGTTTTTCTCAAGGCTTTAGAGAGGAGGAAGAGAAAAGAAAAGAAACTACAAGATTTCAATATTAATTTCAATTTAAACAAGTCCAATATTAAAATCAGTTTTTTAAACATTGCTCAGATATTCTATTTACTGTGACAGGCAGGAAACAGCCTGTGCCCAGCAGGGAGCTGACTCTCTTTTACATGTAAACACAGCTTCCCTGACTACTTTCCTGTACTTTAGGGACAAATGAAGTGATGAATGCAGTTTGTGCTAGGCAGAAACCCCAGGAAATTGGTAGGTACAGATTCTAGCAGCTTGACTGGTGGAGAGTTAATGACCAGTTGCTTTTCACTGTATATTACTCTGATAAAGAATCATTTTCTCCAGGATTAGTGGCTAAGGAAGGCACCTGTCTTTTTTTTTTTTTTTTTTTTTTTTTTTCAAATTCTGAAGCCAAGCTCTGGAACAACAGCAGCTTCAGTGGCTTTTTGCTGTTGTAACTGTACGTTGTATTTCTCCAGCAAGTGCTTGTAGATAATTGCTGCAGTTGTCGTTTCCCAGGTGGGCTGGGAATGAAATGGAGAGTACTATTGCAGGAGGAGGTGTAAGGAAAGCTAGGAGCAATAAATTACTGTGTTTGCTCCAAAGATGTAGAAGGCAATGATTTTCCCAGTCACTCTGTTCATTCAGCAGATTTCCTGTGGCCAGAAGACACTTTCACCCAGTCAGAAGCACAGTCACTGATCTGCTAGGCAAAGCCCCTGTGGTTGTGTGCTGACATGACCCTTCCAGCCCATGGAAGGGAAGAGTTCCTCTCAGGCAGAGAAAAGAAAAGGTTTTCTTGTTTTCTTATTTATCTTGTTGCACAATCTCTGCTGCAGTTTTTGAATCTCCAGCTCAGTGCCAGATTCCTGTTTGGGGAATGAGGAATGGATTCCCATTTCTGCTGCCCTAACTTGCTTCCTCAGCAAGTTCCCAAGCATCTACCAGCAGAATCATATTACCAGAGGTCACTGAAGAGACTCCTCCTGACAGTGTGGGTTATACCAGAGAGTCATCACTGTTGCAGCTGTAATTTTTATTAACATTACTCACAACCTGTAAATGCCAAGAGTGATTTAAACCCCAACCCTTTTTCTCACTCTCCTTCCCACAACTGCTCCCCCATTTTCCTGCCAGCTTGCCTATCTCCAGGGTTCTTTGGCCATACTGACCTGCTCAATTAGAACAGCAAATGCCAGTAGATTTATTTAACTTGGAAAGCCTGCTTGGCAGAGTCTTTTCACTCTGTTGTGAAGTGACTTCTGCACTGGAGGAGCATCTCAATGGGATATGATTCTCCTCATTCCTTTTTATCTCAAGCACAGCTTCCTTTCCCCAAACTCCAGAGCTTTATGTCATTAATTGTCAATGTGATTACTTACTCTACAGTTTAATTAAATTTATCTGAAGGGGTTGGTGTGCTTCTCTGCTTGATGCTCCATATTTATTACTCTAAGCACTCTGAAAAATAGTATTTTACATATTAGTATTTCCTTTCCTGAAAGAAAAGCAAAGCATGAGAAACTCTTGCTTCACTAAGTGTATTTACAGTGGTCAGGAATGGCCTCAAAGGACTATTCCTCAGGCATTTTGCTCACTGGCAGCAGCTAGTTCTTACTCCCAGTTCTCACTGGGAATATCTCTGTGGGTGCACTAGCTGCATTTTCCCTCCAGGGCAGCTCTGTCCTGGGAAGCTGGGGCAGAAGGCAGCATGGCAGAGTGGAGAAGGGCTAGGAATCCTAGAATCATTCTGGCTGGAAAAGAGATCATCCAGTCCCAGCATCCACCCAACACTCCCATGCTCACCACTAACCCATGGCCCCAAGCACCACATCTCCATGTTCTTTGAACCCCTCCAGGGATGGTGACTCCAGCACCTCCCTGGGCAGCCTGGGCCAATGCCTGAGAACCCTCTGGGGGAAGAAATTCTTCCTAAGATCCAACCTGAACCTCCCCTGGTGCAATTTGAAACCATTTCCTCCTGTACTATCACTTATTACTTGGGAGAAGAGACCAAGCCTCACCTTACTCCAGCCTCATTTCAGGGAGTTGGGTCTCCCCTGAGCCTCCTCTTCTCCAGACTAACCAACCCCAGTTCCCTCAGCTGCTCCTCACAACACTTGTGCTCTAGACCGCTCACCAGATTCCTTGCCCTTCTCTGGACACACTCCAGCACCTCAATGTCCTTCTTGGAATGAGAAGCCCAAAACTGAACCCAGGACTTGAGGTGTGCCTATCTAAAGAAAGTGAAGGACACTGGTGCAGAAGGTTTGTTCATGTGGGTAAGGACAACCAAAAGGCACTGTATGCACTGTGACTTTCCTGCAGAAAATCTGGGGTCAGTTGGGAAGACGTGGAGGTGTCCCAGCACAGACCTGTGGCCCAGATGACAGCCTGATGCCTCTCTCAAGAATTCGGTAGCACCACTGAGGGAGGCACCATGAGGATGTCTTACTGAGCTGGCTCCCTTCTGGAGGTTAATGCATGGCTAAGAACACAGCTCTAGCTCTCTGCATGTGCCTATTTAGAGATATCCAAGCACATCAGTGGATCCTCATCCAATGACTGGTCTCCCACCCTCTCAGCTGGGACAGTGCTGTGCTGGTGGCTAGTGGGCACTCCATGTCCCTCACCAATGGCAAACAACCAAATCCTAATTCAAAATGGAAAGTATAAATAGATAATCCAAGCACAACACTGCTATCAGTTAGACCTCAAAGTGCCTTTCACTGTTAACCTCTTACCTCCACAGGACAGTCTGTGAGTTGCAGGCTTTCATTTTCATGATAGTAAATTTGCACCCACAAGTAAACTCCAACCATCCCTGAGATAACAGCAGGCTGCTGGGTTCAGTTCTAGCTCAGCTAGGTAGCTGCTAGCTAAAAGTTTCCACTCTGAATGATTTTCATCTTAAAGGAAGGGATTTTTCCTAACTCCTTTGCTGCTCCTGCTGCAGACACATCACAGGTCTTGTATTTGGGCACAGATGATTCCACTCTTCCTGATGGCATAAATTCAATCTTCATCAGGTACATTAGGCTTCTGATAAAGGGGTTTTTAAATGACAAATTATAACATAATGTAACTTTTTGCCAGAAGGGGATTGCAGTAGTCAAAGCCTGGTCTTCTGACTGTATTATAGCATTAAATTTCCTATGGCACAGAAATATTTATTGAGGGCATAAAAGGCAAGTATAAACAGTCAGCCTTTTTGTCATTATTATTTACCTACTCTGAGTCACTGAATCTGTCTGGTTCCACTTCTGCAAATAGGACACTGCATGACCTACCTTGACCAACACATTTTACAAGCTGGAGTCATCCATTAGACCTGTGAAATGACTTTGCCAATACAGCTTGTACAAAAAGCCAATAAGCAAGAGCTGGTTCTCCTGTGGGCTCCCCTAGCCTGTCCTGCCATGATTAATACAAGCAATTGGCTCAGTTTGATTCTTCAGGGAACTGATAACTAACCAGAAATAATGATATGAATGGAAGGCAGAGATAAACTTGGATTTTTATAGCATTGCCTGGAGATTCCATGCAGAACAGGTTTAATTTGTGCCAGATTGACTCTGATCCTAAGAGGCATGGGAAGGTGATGGTGGGGGTACAGATCCTGATGTCACCTGATGAATGTGGCCAGAGCTGAGGGTGCTGGTACAGCAGCAATGGGGTTTCTTTGCCAGATAACATAACAACAGCCTAGTGTTTAGTTTTCTGTTCCAGCAGGTTTCTAGTCCTCTCTAGAGAAGAAGGAGCTCAGACTAATAAAACCCCACTCTGTCTCTAGGATCAGCTTACCCATGATGGCATTCCCTAGTTGGACATAACAAAGCAACAGAAATACCACAAACTCTTTTGCCAAAAGTTGTCCCAGAGATTGTTACCCCACCTTTTGAAACCTTTCCCACTAGTTTTCCACAGCCTCCAAACTTCATATGGAGGGAGATCTCTCATTAGTATTCAGTTGAGGTGGTGTTTGGGGGATGCTGCTGGCCAGCATCTAGCTAAATTTAGATCTGCTGTGAAAGAAAGATGACTTCTTTTTAAAAGTAAAACAGAGAATCATGGGGGAGGAAAGGAGTCTAAATGATTAAAAGAGTCTCCAACAGAAGATCTTTGCCTATTCATTGCAAGAAATGATCTTCCTGTTATTATTAAGTAGGAACCATTCTGTCATTCTAATATAGAATTAATTTGTGCAATGTTTCTATTATTTATAGTTTCCTGTATCATCAGCTGCTCAGTAGATTAACAACACTTTTCTTTCTGGGAGTAATTATAGTGGGAGACTTTTTAATGAGGTTATTAACACTTACAACTCATTACATCTGTTGAATAATAATTTCAGTTTTAATTACCACATGCACTTGTGTGTTTTGTATATCTGTATATGTACATGCTGATGATTCTAACTGTTTGTATCACAGAGGCTAAGAATAACTCATTTTAGACAAGAAAACAGTTATTGTGCTATTGTTTTCAGTAGAATTCACATATTGTAGACATTCTGATCTTTTGGCTGTTGATCAGAGAACTTTTAATTGCTCCTCCCTAAACTCAACAGTTTAGAACCCAATTCAACACCTGTTGAGGCCAATGGACAAGCTCACATTGGTTTCAGTGGCTGTCAGGTCAGGTCATTAACATCATTTATTGCTACATCTTCTAATTTCTTAAGAAAGGTAAGTGTATTTTAATACTACTGGAAATGAAGGACAAAAAGGAACAGTGGGCAATCAGAAGGATGAGTAGCTGCTTCAAGTTAACTACTCATCAGTAGACTATTTTTTAGATGTCTTAAACTAGTGGAGAATATGAAGCTGAAGATAACTTTATACCTTGAACAGGTGTTCCTTTGGCCCAGCTGAACCTGGCATGAACTAAAAATACCCTGAGCAATGAATTAGCTGCTGTGGGTGTTTAATGAATCCCATTTATCTGTATTTACAGGTGCAGAACCCCAAATGATTGCTCAATTAAATGCCTTTATTTGCATTACACATACCAAACTCCTTTGTCTTCTCCCCTCTAAAACCAAGTACCAATGTATGCACAAATACCTAGTGATGGTATTTAGCTCATGTGTGAATTGACACCACTTTAAAAACCTGGAGCAAGAGAACAGTTCTTCAATGGCAGGTGAAAACAAATTGAAGGTGATGATTACAGGCCTGTGCTAATTCAGATGGCCATGAATGATCACAGCCTAAAGGCAGGCAGGGAAAGCCTCCTGCTGACATCAATGCCATCAGAAAGCATGAAGAGGCAAAACAAAAAACAAGATAAATTTGAAGGGAAGGCCTATAAACAGGAAGTAAACAAAAAAATAAATGGTGATGTTCATATTTTCATTAAAGGAATTGTGACCAGAAAAGAAAAATTGTTATTAGTGCACAGACATGTAAATAATCTTATAAAGCAGCATCAGCTGAAGGCAGGCTCCTGGGCAATTTAAAGCCAAATGTTACCTTAAGGTGAATGGAAAGTAAGTCCCCAATAATTAATCTGTTAGTTCTGTAACTAGTGTTGGGATCTGATAACTGCCAGATAGGCTCTTAAACAATCATGTTCATTAAGTGGTGGCTAAGGTTCTTAAATTAGAATTTCATGCAAATGGAAATAAATGAACAAGCAGAGTAAAAGCCACAACCAGTGTAATAAGCAGAAGGCAGTGAGGTTCCAACCCTCAACCTTTAGATGTAAGTGTCTAATGATAATTAAACCTTCCTGATCCAGAATTAAGTAGTTAAGTATTTATAGTATCCAGCATGGAGGATGAGAGCTGGGCTGGCCACTAAACCAGTGACAGATGATCTCTGTTAACCTTCTCCCTTCCCAAAGGGAAGAGAAAGGGAAGAAGGGAGAGGGAGTTATGGATTGGAAAAGGAAACCTAAACCAGCTTTAATGAAACAATAACAATAAAATGAACTATATACAAATCTACACAAAGCCAATACTGAGCCCAACCCTCTGATTGCAGTCATGTCACCGTCAGCACTGGTGCTGTGGCAGACACTGGGGAAGTCTCAGGCTGGACTCAGCTGCAGATGGAAACCAGATTCAGGAGTTGGATTCAGGAACACCCAGACTGGGATCAAAGGCAGAGTGGACACAGTCCTCCTGGGATGCTGGCCATTGTAGAAGACATCTCCTTGACCTTGGTGATCCCTCAGCTTTATACTGAATATGCTGTATATGGAATGGAATATCTCCTTGGTTAGTTTGGGGTCACTTGTGCTGTTAGCTCATCCCCAGAGGTGCCACCTCTTGCTTTATGGCATCCCAATGTGGTACCCAAGATTTAGCAGTCACCTTGGTTTCTACAGGAGCAACTATAAGCAAGGGCTTTTCTTCACCCCAGTCCTTAGCAGTAGCTCTCCCCATCAGTGTTGCCTCTGCTAGCAGCAGGCACTGTCTGTGAGAACATGCTGTGAGCTGCACAAAGCTGAGAGAGACTGAGCTGGGAAGTGAAACCACTGAACGGAATCAGTTCTGTTCTAGCTCAAAGCAGGAGATCTAGGAACTCCAGAACTCTGCTAGCATTTATTAGGAATAATAATTCTGCAATCCTGTACTTTCTTTTAACCCTTTCTGCCTTTCCAAGCTGCATGACAAAAGGAGAATTGCAAACTAATTCTGCAGTTGGCTTGTGAGTGCTCAGTTTGCTTAAGTGGATGTCCACTTGGGTGGCATCTATTTATGAAGAGTTGGTGGAGGCTTTATCAGTGTTTTAGTATGAAGATACAATAGAAATTCACAGGAACAATGAGGATATTGAAGTCTTTTTTTACCTTTTCTGTTGGGGCAGAATGATGATTCATTCATACCTAGTCTCTTTTATTCTTAGTGTACTCCCCTCTTAGCTTCTCCATATGTTTTCTTGGCTCATGAAATTAGAAGTTCAGTGAATGTGAGCTAAGTAATTTCTCAGTTAATTCACAGGAAGGCATTTCTTCAGCCACAAGAAATTACAGATCTATTTATCTTCATATGGGGGGAAAAATATAGTCTTTCCATCAGTCAACCTAACAAGGTACATCTCCCACTCTGACAGTACTGTCACACACTGAGTCTTCTTAGCTTCATCTCTGCCATTGCTCTCTGGTTTCCCTCAGGAGCTCCAGCTGTGCTCACCTGAATCCACTGCCATTCCCTTGCTGTTCCACTGCTGCCAGACTCAGCTCTTCAGGACAGGATGGGCTCCTTGTGCAGAGAACAAGTGAATCACAGAAGAACATGCACATCCTATCATGTATGTTTTCCAGAATCAAAAGACAGCCTTTTGGGATTCTATTGTCATGTTTTGTTTTCTGGGGACAAGCTCTGAGGGACAAATACTGAGAAATACAATGGAAGCTGCACTACCTTCCAGCAAGCTTTGACCTGACTGCCCCTCAGGGTCCTAAGAGTTAATGAAGACTTGCCTGGCTCCTGCAAGGGGTGAAGTGTGGACTCCATCCATAGTTAATGCTGCAACCAAACTTCCTTTCAGAGTCTGTTAAGGGTTTCTGTGTCCCTTTCTAGTTATATATCATAGCTGCCAGATGTTCTGGGGGTACCAAGTGTCACTGATGTGGGTAGATGTAATGTTGTTCCAGTGACTCTAACTCTGCATTTCCATCCTGACAGCAATGCTGGGGGTGTGGTAAGTGTCTCAGATTACAGCTGTGTGCCACTGGAATACTGTAGGGTAAAAGTTACCATTAAGGGAATTTTCACTGAAGTTGATGTAATCTCCTACTTAATAACCATATGTCTGGGTTTGATTATAAATCAGAGAGCTCCAAGTCCAGCAGTCAATATCCTTGTGTTTTATCACTCTAACTGTAGTGAAACTTAAAAGATCAGGCTTTTATTGGTAGGGAGTTTTGTTTGTTTGTTTATGTGTTTGTTTATTTGTTTGTTTGTTTTCAACTCAGCTTTACTTTTCTGCTTCATCCTTTGGGCTAGATAGCCTGAAAGGATTCCTTGGAGGTATCTGTCTGCATTGGTGTCCCTCACAGTGGAAGAAGGTCCTGCAGGAGATGAGGTCAGCCCCTCTGGGTAGCAGAGACATGGGTGCCTAAAGAGTAATTCTGCTAAAGAGACTTGGGCTAGATGCCCACAGAGCTTACTGCTGTGGTGCTTGGGGCCATGGGTTAGTGGTGATCATGGGAGTGTTGGGTGGATGCTTGGACTGGATGATCTCAGAGGGCTTTTCTAACCATGATGATTCTATACTATATGAGGGAGAAAGGCACTCAGCTGCACTCTGCAGGAAGCAACNACTATATGAGGCTCTGATGTTCTGCAGTGGGAGAAAGGCACTCAGCTGCACTCTGCAGGAAGCAACTCTGCAGAAAGCAACTCTCTGCAGAGTTTACTTCTGTATCCTCACAGGATTATCTTTCTTTCCTAAGAATATTTATTTATTTAGGAAGCTTATTTTAGCTATAAGGTATCTTTTTGTTTGCTGGTTTGGGTTGGGTTTTTTTTGTTTGTTTGGTTTGGTTTTTGTTTTTTTTTTCCTTCTTTGATGGTGTGTAGAAAGCAAATTACTAGCTAGTTCTTAAAAAGCCACTGAAAGTATTTAGCTCCTGCCCTGATTCCAATCAATACAATTGTTCTTAATAAGGTACAGCAAAACTAGTAGCTGCATTTATTTCTGTTTCCTCATGTGAGGTAAGTTATGGGTTGTCTGGAAAATGATATGGCCAGTGGCCAGGTATTGGCTATATTAGAAGGGGAAAGGAAGGAAGAAAAGCTCCAAGAAAACATCTCTACCACAGTGACAGATTTGATAAGAAGGTAGCTGAAAGATGAAAAATTGCTGCAAAAAAAGAGTACCACTTAAAAGCCTCAAATTGATTTAAAAATCAAAACCACCTTGATTTACATCTTGGGTAAACAGAATGCTTGAGGAGGTGACAAATATTGAATGTGTTAATTTTAAATGAAACATCCTAAGTAGAAAAACCCTTGATTGGAAAGAGAGAAATGGGGTTGTCAGGGCAGGAAAATCAGTATCTCAGGATGATGAGAAATGAAGATTGGCAGGCAACACGACCCTGACAACTGGGCCTGGGTTGACAATAACAGCCAGAAAATGCTGTGAGCACTCAGCTGACAGAAAGAAGAGGAGAGGATGTCCCTGAGAAACTCAACACAGGAGATCCCCTGATCCTGAGCTGAATCATTGCACTGGTTTTGAGAAGCTGATTCTCTTTGGCTGCTTGACCTTGCTTGTGTTCACAGTATCAGGCCATGCTCATGCTCCAGAGCCTGACTTCCAGCTGATTTCACCTGGAAAGCCATGGGAATGCTGCAGGTGAGAGTAGTGACCTGAGAATGCTGCCTGCCCAGCTTTGGGATATTGTTCTTCCAGCCTCTTTATTGCCACAGACAGACAAACTCTTCAGTGTTGGTTCATAAAGAAATATGAAATGTTAACATTGAGGAAATATTGGGTTTTTTTCTTCTTATGGTTTTTTCTCCTCCTTCTCTTGAGCAAAGGTGTTAAAGAGATGAACTGCTCTTCAGTAGCTTGCTAAGGGGGAAATCCAGGGATTCCATTCTGCTTGCAGTTTCTGTCAACAGCAGTGGAACTTATTTGGGTTAATTTTAATTAGCAGTAATTGGGAGTCAAGTCCAAGTCAGTCTCTTCAGCTTCCAGTGCACTTCTGGGAGAAAGAGGAGACAGGGAAGAACTTAGTCTCTACAGCTACCTGAAAGCAGGTGGTAGTAAGGTGAGGCTTGGTCTCTTCTCCCAGGTAACAAGTGATAGGAGAAGAGGAAATGGCTTCAAGCTGCACCAGGGGAGGTTCAGGTTGGATCTTAGGAAGAATTTCTTCCCCCAGAGGGTTCTCAGGCATTGGCCCAGGGAGGTGGTAGAGCCACCATCCCTGGAAGGGTTCAGAGAATGTGTAGATGTGGTGTTTGGGGCCGTGGGTTAGTGGTGAGCATGGGAGTGTTGGGTGGATGCTTGGACTGGATGATCTCAGAGGGCTTTTCCAACCAAAATGATTCTGTGATTGTTAAGTGCTATCAGATGACAGCTCATGTTAAGCAAACTGTTGCTGATAATAGCTGCAGACACTCTGCTGCTGTGCTTACCTCTCTGCATTGGCAAAAAGTGACTTGAGCAAGATACCTTAGTGTGAGCTGAGAAGCTGGCTGAGGTCCATCATGCAATACAATGAGAGCCACTTGGGCTGTGTTTAGGATGCCTTTGAGAGATGACTGGCACAGCTGTTGTGACAGCAAAGTGTGGAAATAGATTTTTGAGGAATGTAGAGTTAATATCACTCTGGCCTTCCACTGTCAGACTGCTTGCAGCAGAGGATGTGTGATGCCTGACTCAGGGCCTTCAAGTAGGCAGCTGGCAACCATTTTCCTGACTGGTTTCACAATGTAGGTATCAAGTGCTCTGAATTCCTGATAATTTTCTGGAACAGAAAAGCTATGACAAATTCACAATAGGAAGCCTGGAAACTTCCTCTACCATGGTGAGAGAGTTACTGGTGCTTTAGAGCCTGCTGATTTATCCTGCCCTCAGGAGGTTTGTTGCCAGTGCACGACACTGTGCAAAGGGCAAAAGGGATCCAGAAGAAAACAAACAGAGGAGACTGATAGGCTTGCAAACCATGGAAATATTAACTAGATTTCTAACCTTGGCACATTGCTGAGTCAGTGTGACACAGGTCTAGACATATGAATCCCTTGTAACTGTGAAGCCAAGCTGAAACCCAGTGCAACTATTCATATTTCATATGTACCTAACAACTTCTTTACTCTACAGATGTAGGGATGTATAATTCACAGCAGGGTTGCAGGAGAGAAGCCAGTATTATATGAGTTGCTTCAGAGCTGCTGATGTGTCTGCTGGCTTCAGATGGGGTGGATCTTGTCTCTTTGTTTTTCTTCCACAAAACAAACATGATTACTCTGTTTCTATCTCTTGGTTCTCTGTAATCTACACTGGTTTTCCTTCTCCTGCATGTGTTCAGTCTAGCTCAGGAGTATATTCCCACACTGGCATTATTCTCAGGGACCACAGAGAACTCCTTAGAGCCATAGCTAGAGGGGTTGTTAGTAGAGAGAATTTTCTTTAAGAGTACTCAAGCTGTCACATCAGTCAGGACTTTCAAAGGAATTATTTTCACTTGTGCCCAATCCTCATTCTGCTGAACATCCACAGCTTTGTAACTCCTAAATCATGCTCCCCACATCCAAGCTTTTGCTTCCCAGCCCACACACTGGAGATGCTTCTTAATGATTGATTTGTTCCTGTGTTGTCTGTGCTGGGGATGGACCTGCTACCTGGTTGCCCATCTTAGGTCTTTGCTGCCAAATCATCACCCATGTGCTTGGTGGTGACTTCTCTTTCCCATGCTCTGCTCCATCCTCTTCTCCCAGCTATGCTTTCCCCAGGCTTTTGTGTCATCATATCCTGGGCTCTGGCTTGGGCTGTTCTTTGGTGGCTGTTGTGTTACAGAGTTGGAATTCAAATTCCTCCATGGGGGAACTTGGGCTCTGTCAGAGTTTTGAGCTCAGCAGTGAAGCATCACAGCATAATTCAGCAGAAGTGAATAAAATAGAGCAACTGAAAGCAATAAGCAGCTGGAAATAACAAATATCTCTCTTTTTTTTGAATAGTGTATACCCAAATGAAGAGATGTCACAATATGTGTGTGAGGAGCTCTGCTCTTTTCCATTCCCTGGGAATAAATGTGATAGTATATTTCATTTATTATGTTGGGTTTCTAAGAAGGGGCTGACCTTGCAAGTTGCCTACAGAAACAAATCCCTGGTCTGGTGTGGAGACATGTTAACATCAGCAGGTCTCTGCCTGGCAGAAATCTACCTGCTTGATTTAGTGCAGAAGGGCTCAGCATCATAAAATCTCCCTGCCAAGATTTGTGCTTTTTCACTTTCTTTAATAAAGATTCAGGCATATAAATTGTCCTGAATAAATAATAATAATGTCAATAACTGGGGAGGATTTTCATGAACAAATCCTGCCTTTCTATTTTAAAGATGTCACAATGTTGTAGGTAGTAAAGGTTTGATTGAACATGCTGATATGAACAGACACTGTTTGGGAGAAAAAATTGCCTTTATATATTGTTCTCCCCTCTGCCTAGCACTGTCTCTCTCTATATTAAACAAGCACTCTTTTTTTTTCCCTTCCTGATCCCTGTGATATCACACAGCTTGCTAAAATAAATCTCAGATGTTCTTCTACTACATCTCATTTACATCCATTCTTGACAGATTCCTCACTGTTTCCAGAACTGGCAATGTAATGAAGATTATATGAGTCATGAGAAATTAGAATAGAAGATAAAGGCAAAACTTTAAAGAGAAAATGGAGATGGAAGTGGGAGGTAGGGTTAGGGACAGGAAAAGATGTCTGTATGTCAGAATTCATCCGAGTGAGATCCAACAGAGCAGATGAACTAAACCCATCAGGAACTAATTCCTTGTTGTTCATCTGAACTGAAGGCTGAAGAGGTCCTCAGCAGGCAGAGGTGATTGCTCATTGCTAGCAGGGGTCTGTGCAGCTCTGCCCATGAAGGACATGGCAGCTCCTTGCTGGTCTCTGCCTCTGCTGCCATAGAGGAAGCAGCAGGAATTCCACCAAAGCATCTCAGGCACCTGTGGATTGATTGAAGCAGTTCATGGAGCAATGAAAATCAAAGCAGCTTTTCAGAAAGATATTTCACCATCTTTTCCTCATGCAGAATTAAAACAACCCTAAAAGAAAACTAAACCAACCAAACAGAACAAAAAAAGCCAACAAAAAACATGGAGAGGATGAAAACTCTGAAAGAACATAGAATCCTAGAACTGCCAGAGTTGGAAGGGAGCTTAAAGATCATCTAGTTCCATACCCTCTGCCTGCCAGGGACACCTCCCACTAGAGCAGGTTGCCCACAGCCCCACCCAGCCTGGCCCTAAAAGCTTCCAGGGATGGAGCTTCCACAACCTCTCTGGGCAATCTGTGCCAGTGTCTCCCCACCCTAACAGCGAAGAACTTCCTCCTAATATCCAATCTAAATCTCCCCTCCTCTAGTTTGCATCCAAACATAAAACTGCATCTTGTCCAGACTGATCTTATACTTGCGTTTCTTTTTCAGCTGTCAAAAAATATTCCATGTTTGTATCTTTGCCAAACACTAGAAATGTGGAGGTCAAGAATACCCAAGACATGAATGAGTTTTGTGGTTTAATATATTTTGCTGGATTTTATTTCCCCACAGATCCATCTGTGACTAGAGCAGAGCTCAGTTACTGTGCATATCCTTGGGCTGGAATCCAGCTGTTGGGAGGAGACTTCTTGAGCACCCATGAGTGACTTGGTAGGTTAGAAGGACCTAGAGCACCCAAGGACTTGACAGAATGGTCTGCAAAACACAAAGCACAGAGCTGGCATTTGTTCTAGATAACACAATCTGGGAAACCTTATCTCCTTCCAGTCTTCTGAACACTGTTAATTTGCCAGTGTTCTTCTGTGCACAAATCTCTTAGTCATGTCTGTCCATCTGCCCTTTCTCAGCTCCTAGTTAAGAGCTGATTTCTCTCTTAGCTCCCACTGAGAGCTGTGATTAACACAGAGCAAGGAAACTGTCTTGAAGTTCCTCAGCTTTATTTTATCTCTATTTACTCAAAGCCATTAAAATTCTCTTCCAAAGCAGAATGTCACTCAATAATTCTTCTTTTTATTTTTTACTGAGAAACCCTAACATTTTCACAACAATAAGCCCCAAGCCATTCCTCTCTGAGGACCATTGATCATTTAAAGAAGCAATTGCCTGTTTAACCTCATCCTGTGAAATCTGATCCCAGAGAGCAGTGGAATCCTTAACTAGAACTCCAGGGAGCTGGATGTTATCCAGACAAGTCTTAATCTGGGCAACATCAATATCCTTTCTGTTCCAAGCTTTCTGAAAATCATCTGGCAAGGGAATATATCTAGGGTTTGAGGTGTTATGGTGTTTTAGTTATTGTGTGATTACTACATCTTAATCCCTAACTTACTTGCCATTAAGTCCAAAAAATATGAACAGATCAGAAAATCTGATCTTTTTAAGTGTATGCTTCACAGATCATCTCCTCTGGTGCAGCATCTTTACTAATGGCTGCATCACCTGTCTGCCTCCTTTGCAAAGGAAAAGGAATCCTGCTGAGAGTGCCAAATGCAGATGTGAAATTACATTTCCTCTTCTCCATATATGCCCAGCACTAATGCTGCTAAGATGGTATCCTTGGTCTGTAGGAATGCCTGTCTGTAGAGAAGCTTTGAATAATATCTAGTGTCATTTTGCTAGGATTATTCCCAGAACAGTATTGCTGTTGACATTGCCCATGGAATCACTCCTAACAGGGTAAATGTACACCGCTGGTGACATCTGTGAAGGGTCAGGGCTGGGCTGGCCACAGAACAAGTGAGAGATGACCTCTATTAACCTCTCTCCCTTCCCAAAGGGAAAGAGAAAAGGAATGAGAGAGAAAGAATTATGAATTGGGAAAGGAAACTAGAACTACTTTAATGGAAATAGTGACAGCAAGATGAAATATACACAAACCCAATACTGAACCCAACCTGCTGGTGGCAATTACATCACCACCAGCACTGATGCTGTGGCAGAAGTCCCAGGCTGGACACAGCAGCAGACAGGAACCAGGTTCAGAAGATGGATTCTGGGACTGGATTTAGGAATCATGGATTGGAATAGAGGCCAGAACAGACCAAGTCCTCTTCAGACACTGACCATGGAAGAAGACCTTGACCCTCCTGATCCCTCAGCTTTCTCCTGAACATGACACACATGGGATGGATTCCCTCCTTGGGCAGTTCAGTGTCACCTGTCCTGTTCCCTCCTCCCCACAGGTGAGACCTTTTACCCTGCACCCCACAATGTGGGACACAAGATTTAGCAGTGACCTTGGGCTGCAAGCAACCCTTGGAACTAACTCAAAACATCAAATGTGTCTCTGCTAGCAGCAGACACTGCCTGAGAGAACATGCTGTGAGCTACAGAGTGCAGCACTGAGAGAGACTGAGCTGAAAAGTCAAATCTGAACAGAATCAGTTCTGTTCTAGCTCAAACCAGGACAACGTTTGTAGCTGTTTAAAAAAACCAAAACCAAAGCAAACAAAAGACCCCAAACAAACAAACAATCCAACCCAACCCCAACAGGTTCAACCTCTCACCAGCTATGAGGCTCTCTCCCTCTCTGCAGAGTAATGGCATTGAAGGGAAGCAGATATCCCCTTTTGTTCTGAAGCTGCCTGAGTTACTAGGACTTTTGTTCATTAATAAGACACCAAAGAATTCAAGCAGTTGCAACTGAGAGCACAACCTTCCATTTTAGTTTCAGCCCTAAGATACTGTAGTAATAAACCCTGTCACAGCAAATTTCAACCCTGAATCGTGGATAAGAGAGACAAAAAAGCCTTTAGGAGAGTGAGATCTCCTGATCCTCTCTTGAGGTCTGTAGTGGGGACTGCATGTGTGAAGGTAGTTTTTTGGGGACTTTAGAATAAGGATTCATGAGCTGAGGAAAAGCCTGGTGGTGCCTTTCCAAAGGAGCTTCAGCTGTGGGGCAGAATAGAAGAGGAAGTCCCAGTTCATCCTGTCATCAGAGCATGTAAGCAACTGTCACTTATCCTAAGGGAGAAACTAAAAGAGAATCATCATGGAGCTGTTATGTTGAAAAGGTCTTGGGTTTGGGGGCAGTCTAGAAAAAAAGAAGGGGAAAAAAAAAGAGGAACAATTTACTTATATTTTAGATAAGGCAATGTACAGGAATATATGAAAATACATTAGAAAAATAAGGAAAAAAGAATAACTTCTGTTTTAGCTAAGGTAATGTACATGAATATATGAAAATACATTTTGCTGGCTATAAAAGGGAAAATGTTAGGAGGTATAGTATATAGATAGTATATATGCCAAATAATTTTTATGCCTAATTGATAGGCAATATCTGATAGAGACCTCTGGACAAAGAAGGGACACATTGATACACATGGATACTATGAGAGATCTCTTAATCTGCCATCTGAGCTGTGCTGACTTTATGCCATAGAAAAATAGAATGAATTTTGGTGATAAAAATGCCACTACAGTTTACACAAATTAACTTTTAGTCCAGAGGGGAAAAGTAGATGAGCATGACCAGGAAAGCATGACAAGGAGTGAACCATAACTGCTTGGTTAAAGATAAATTAACACAGGTAATGTCCATAAAATGAAAATGAGGTAGCTGGAATAGAAGACAAGGTGAGACAGTCAAGTGCTTTGCTCTCCCATGCACTGCAGCTGCTCAACACAGAAGAAGGGGGGTGGGGGAGATTTGGCAGTAAGAAGACTCAAATAATTGCATTTGTGCTCAATCTAAGCAATGAAATAAACAGATTTAAAGCACATGTCTGCAAAGATGAGTAGAAGGACTAAATATCTGCAAACAAGGACACTGAGGTTATTACCTGTGGAAGCACTATCCAGAGAGCTACCTATAGGACCTGCAAACCCCAGATCTCATACAGAGGCTCTAAAGGAAAAGATTTGATCTCTTTTTCACACAACACAAGCAAATGCATCACACTTAGGTAAACCAAGTACCTGCTCCAGCAGGGAAGGGAACTTCAGCAGCAATGTGTGGCTAGCAGAAGATCCTTTCTTCAAAGATGCTGAACTGCTCCACCTGCAGCTTCTTACAGCTGCCCAAAGGAAGCTGCTTTGGTTCCTCTCCACAAAATACAGATTTCTGGCTTTTATTTTTCCTATCTAAGTGACGATTTGTAAATTGAATATACATTTCAGGGCACTTTGCTGATTGCAGCTGCCTGCTTTGAAATGTTTCTCAAATTACAATGAAGTACAGGACAGATCTAGGCAATCAGGGGATTGATCTGATTTTTAAGAGATCTGCTTTTAGGCAAAATGTGGGCTTTGTTAGCCAGAGCAGAAGTTCAGGAGGGCATGGGGGATTTTAAACCACCGGCCAGAGCATATTCCCAAGCCTTCTCCCAGCAGTAGAAATCTGTTTACAAATATCATGATAGTGAGTCAGGAAAATGTAGTAGAAGAAAACTACTTCCATTTGGGACCTGACAAATGTGAGTGGAGGAGCTCACACATCAGGTTTATCTGAGTTAGCTCTAGCCTCCCTGCTAGCAATATCTGTCAGGAAGGTGTAATTGGTGACCAGCAACAGGACCTGAGGGAATGGCATGAAGCTCTGCCAGGGGAGGGTTAGGTTGGAGATGAGGCAAAGGTTCTTCCCCCAGAGGGTGGTGGAGCACTGGAACAGGCTCCCTAGGGAAGGAGTCAGGGCACCAAAGCTGACAGAATTCCAGAAGCATTTGGACAACAGCCAAACCCTGTGATTTTTGGGGTTGTCCTGTGCCTAGACAGGAGTTGGACTCAATGATCCTGGTGGCTCCCTTCCAGCTCAGGACATTCTATGATTCTCTCTTCAGTGGGTGTGAGTTTCAGTGGCTTGCAGTGAAGATTAGTTTGATGGTGACAGTCAGGGACTGGATGAGTGGCCACATCTGACACAAGAAGCAATAACAGACCAAAGGCATTAATCATTTTGGTGTGGTTGTGTGTAACCTGTGAGTGGGAGGCTATAACTTTTATATGAAATATAAGATTGAATGTATTAGAAAACCTGACTTGTTCCAACACAGACTTTCCAGGCAGAAGATATTGGTTTTCCTCACATTAAGCTAATCATTGGAGAACAGTTTAGTTAAGGACTAAGTCAGTCAATAGGTGAAGACAGCCAGACTCCTCATTTCACATGGTCAAAACAAATGAATTTCTACCAGCAGCAGTTCTTGCATTCCAAGGGAAACCACAGGGCAAAGCAACAGTGCAAACCATGCTGGATGTCATCTAGACATGGCTTTCAGTTCACTTGTGTTTGAGTGACTGGAAGAGTGTTGCAAGTAACTGGAAAGGTGTTAGAAACTTTTCTTGGGGAAGGATGTCTGTCACTAAAGGGCTCAGTTTTAGGAGAGAAGATGCTGGGGCAGGGACCTGAGAAGCTCAAGATCCTTAAGCAGCTGATGTCTGAACTGGGTTCAGGTGAAAAAGCCTTGGCTAAGGACCTGAACACCATATTTGTTATAGCATTAGAATCCCAGACTTTTCATTCTGATTGTCCTAGGAAGGGAAATGTTATCTTAGTTATATTATCAATATTATTAGAAGAATGAGATTTTCTTTGCATTTCACTAATACTCTTCTGTGTGTTATATCCCTTCATGTATTTCTCCCTTCACTGTACTTGCAACATCTCTTAGTTAATTACCATCTCTCAGAAGGATTAATATGCTATTTACCTTCTTCTTCCAGAAAGAGAACAGAAGTATTAAATCAGAAGCAACCTAGTGCACATTTTGGAGGTAGAGGAGAGCTCACCTAAGCCAGTGCCCCTCCATGTAAAGTCACCTTCCAGCCACTGTCTTTGACACATTGCTCACATTACAGCATGCTCCTCCAGGGTCATTTTATTTAATTCTGTAAGTCTAATTTTGTGACACAGTGTGTGAAAAGCTCTACCAAATGCAAGTTACACTGGGCTCATTTGCTTCCCTTTGTTAACTGATAATGTTATCATATTCAAAGTCATTTAAATTTACTCTCCACTTTTATTCTTCAAACATTTGCACTGGCTATTATTTCTGACTTCGTTCTTAACCTTTGAATGCTCCTAGATCTTTTCCAATATTTGCTTCAACATATTGTTAGAGGGAGAATTGCTCAGTCTCTTCCTTGTCCTATTTGCTCTCTGTCTGATGCTCCTCCCCTCCCACAGTGGCTGCTTAATGCTTTTTGCCCTGCAATGAATTCTGCCTGGAGATGCAGGAGCCAAACCTCAGAGTAGACTTTGCACAACCTGACAGAATTCAGCAGAAAGTGTTGACAAATCACAGAATCAGGAAGGTGGGAAGAGACCTGTAAGATCATTGAGTCTAACTGTCAACCTATCACCACCATGCCACTAAGCCATGTCACTAAAATACTCTATCATGTGAAGCCCTGGAACAAAGAGTCTCAAAAGACTAGACTGAGACACAGTCTGATTTCAGACCAGGTCACCAGCATCTCTGATCAGCAAACCAGCACAGAGGAGTGTGTCCACCCTGTCCAGGTGAGAATGGACCTCTTCCCAAGAAGAGACTTCATCTCTTCCACAGACTCATTTTTGCTGTCAGTCCACCAAAAGTTGCCAGTTAGCATCATCCTCTCCAAGGGAATATGGTATGTACAGCACAGCCTGTTCTAGATGTAACCTGCAAATACAGTTCTCAAATTAGCCTTGACTGATTTGGGATTATGCTGACTGGAAAGGTAACCCTAGTCTTGTTGTCTTACTTCTGTTCACTCCAAAGTTTCTCTTCTAGCTCTGTCCAGAGCACGTTGTTTATGTTCCAGGGCTGTTTCAGCATGATGCAGCCAAGGGGGAAAATTGCATTGCCTTAGTTCTGCTTTAAATATTCACCATTTCTAAAAGCTAATCTTGGCTTCTAAAAGTTGAGGGGGATGTGATTGCACTGTTGTGTTCTTCAGAGACCTTGAGAAACCACTGAGAACAGGAGGTTAACAGTTTCCATTTGTCTTAATGAGATACTGCAGTCTTGAGAAGCTGGAGAGATAAGGAGAGAAATAACCACCAAATAAATGAGAAAAAGCAGAGATGCAAGAGACAACTAGGAGATGCAAGACTCTTCCCAAATGAGAGGCTGGAGGAATATGCTGTGGGAAATAAAACAAGGAACAGTCAAAAGGAAAGATCTCATCTCTGCCTTGCACATGTCTGTCTTTGTATCTCAGCCATCCCAAGGCTGCGCTGAGATCAGCATCTGGTTAGGAGATCAGATGCTGGCAATGGAGAGGGTGACTGCAGCAAGAGTCAGGGGGTGGTTGGAGAATCTGCTGGGCTGCTGCTGCATTCCTCTTCAAAGTGAAAGCCAGGTTAGAGGGAGGAAGGGGGCTCTGCAACCCTTGGGCTGCCTCAGGCTCGCTTCCACAAGACCTTGCTGGGTGCTCTGAAGGTCACACCTCTGCAAACCAGGTGACAGAGAAATGCTGGGGCCTTTTCATTTGCTTTCTAACAATTTAAAATAAAGATGAACCAGCATCACAAGAACATAAACTTTGATGTTTGGAAATGTGTGGATTTGCCAGCCCATAAGACTGCTCTGTTTAACAGCTGCAGTCCTGCCCTGACACTGACACTACCTGTGACCAGCCAACACCTGCAGCTGAGGAGCCAAGTAGTATAAAACTCTTGAACATCTCTTCTGAGAGTGCTGCAATTCTACAGGAAGCTCAGGAGAAAAAAACATGAAAAAAAAAAGAAGTATTAAAATAGTTGAAATTCATTGCCATGGACTTAAATATCAGGTTGAATCCTGAGCTTGTGTTTCTCAGACACCAAGTGTAATCATGACACCATGTCAGATGGCACAGGGAACTGATGTCCTCTGTAATTACTTATGTTAATAACTAATACTGGTTTCAACAGCATTATATATGTTTAGGTCCTTTATGTAAAATGTATTTTTGTACTGTGGGTGAAAATCTCCTGTTAATAGTTTTACCTTTCCCCTAGGCAGACTCCTTCTGTTTGCTCTCAGCCTGCAGAAGATTGTGTCTTCTCACAAGTCAGGATCTCCCTTGTGCATTATTTTTTTTAACACAGATTATTTTTCTTCATAAAAAGGAAATACTGAAACAACTCAACTTGTTCAGAATGTGTAGTTGGGTAATGAGGGTGGATGATGTTACCCTCTGTGTGAAATTGTGTTGAAAATATCAACCAATTGGTGTAAGGTTTCCTGTTTCAGATGTAAACTATTTGGTTTTATGAGTCTGCTGCCTAAGTAAAATCAGGTGGAGATGATTTAACAGGAGCAGATAAGAGGGGAAGAAGGAAGCTGCTTAATTGCCTTTTCTTTTGAGTTGCAGTATTGTAGCAAGAGGCTCTCCAGCACACAGTGGTTTGTCTCTCCGGGCAAGAGGAGCTGTGAGCTGGGCTCCCAGATCCAAATGGAACTGAGATTTGAATTGGACAGTAAAAAGGTAAGAGGTCTTTGTCCTGGCTGAGCTTTCTGATCTGCAGCTTCTGTACTCCATGGCTCAGGGGGTGCTGCATGAACACTAAAGGCTTCTCTGGAGTTGTTCTGTCTGGGCTGGGAGCTTCAATAATATTATTATGATTTTCAAGTCATGCCCTGCAAAATGTAGCTTTGTCACTAAGGATATTTGTTGTCCAGCAGAAGTTGTACTACCTGGAAACCAGATCAGGTGTGCACTTTGTTAGGAAGTTACTTACCTTAAACAAAACATCAGAGAGGTTTTCTTACAAAACCATGAATTGTGTAAACTTGGAAAGATCTTATCTAAGGACTTAAAAGAAACCTAGCCTTTGTAGGAGTGTCAGGAAAAGGAAAGAGATGTAAATATGTTGAATGAATACAAAGTAAAGAATTAACCTAGAGTGACAATGAAAGGGTTAACAGGAATCTGTGCCTAAAGCAAGGTGAAGCTAGTTCAGAAAACAGCAAAATTACTGGAAATGCACAGCTGAAAGAGAAGTTATTCACCTGTGTGAATCCAGAAACAGCTTCATCCATAAGGCCTGAAAGATGGGAACTGCTTGTTTCAAAAGCTGCCTAAGAGACAACAGTGTAAAAAAGGTCCTGTGAAGAAACCACACACATAATAAGATTTTTCTTTAACACGAAGGTACATGGGAGCCTTGGGAGAGTCAAAATGAAGCTGGGTTTGAGGGGGTTGGTTTGCTTTGGCTTTCCTGAAAGTTAAAAAAATGAAGCATAATTTTCCTGCTCAGCTGTGAAAAGGTTTTGGTTTTCCTCAGCTTTAAGTTGAACCACTCATTTGAAAGTCCTTCTTCACATCACTCCTCTTGCATTGAAAGGTATCTCCACCATGAAAGCAGGTTCTTCTGTTCCATGTTCTGTCAGTCCCTTCCCCCGAGTTCCTCCGTCTGATCAGTCTCCTGGCAACCTCCTCCAGCAATCAAAGTCTCCTCTCTGATGATCTAGTCCCTTAGCTACCTCCCCCCAGAATAAAACTTTGAAGACCTGTCTTGCTTTGGCACAAGGACAGGTAGGACAATAGATGATCATCAAAGATCAGTAGCCCTCCTGTAGAGTGTTTACACAGCATGAGGTGTATTTCTTGTCACCTCCTCTGGCATTACCCCTTTATGGAGACAAAAGTTAGCACAGGATGTGATTAAATCCCATATTCAGAATACTGTTGAAGTCTGCTACAGATTTATGAAGCCAATTTATAAAGGAAATGGAAGGAATAATTTATAGATGTGCAGCCTCCATAAATTGTTATATGTATTTATCCCCAAACCCCTTCTATGCCAGGACTAAGGCACTTTAAATCTTATTCTCTGTGTTTTCATTTCCACTTACTAAACAAACTTGCAGATGTCACTGACTATCCATCACTCAGCCAGGCTGACAGCACTGATGAGCCCTTCCAGAGGCAACCAGGAGAAGTATCTGGCTCAGTAGCTCTTGTCCTGGTGAACATGAGTTGAGATTGCCACACTGCTGTGACAAGCAGCTCTGGGAGATTCCTGAAGCACATGGGAGATAATTTCTTGTCACAAGAGCTCAGTCAGCCAACTAGGAAAGATGCTCTCCTAAACTTGTTATTTGTGAAAAGAGAACTGGTGGGAGATGCAATGGTAGGTGGCTGCCTTGGCCACAGTGACCACAAGAGGGTTGAGTTTAACACTCTGGGTGTAATGAGAAAGAGGTTCAGCAGATTTGCTCTGCTGGGTTTCAAGAGAGGTCAGATTCAGTGTTCATAACAATTGCATCTGACCTGAACAATGTGGCACTTTAATTCTGCGGGTAGCTTTGTTTTGGTTTCTAGTCTGTAGAAAGCATTCCTCCTACATTCTCTGTGATCTTGCAAGTCTCTCCCTAAAAGTGTACATGCACGTATATAAATCAGTGTATATCTCTAAATCAATAAACTTCTTCAATATCTCCCCAAACAGCAAAGCTGTAACAAAAGCTTGAACACCCACTCCCTTAAAGAGGGACAGAGCAGTTTAAAGCTTTCGTATTTCAGAGTTCCAAAATGCTAGTTTTGATACCCCTTTTTGGAGGGTAGAAATATCATGGCACATAATACATAATGTAGCTATGAAGAATTTCAGTCCATGTAGTATTAGGTATGTTAGGCTCTATGCAGGTTCCTGTCTCATTGCTAGGTTATCTGGGCAGCTTCAAGATGTTTAGGTGTGAAATGGCTCATGACCTGTCACTGAGTAATGACCTGAGTAGCTCATTCAGTCTGGTACCAATCTGACTTGCTAGGGCACTAAATGGTGTCATAATACCAACATAGTGTATGATTTTTTTTTTGCTGATTACCTTTGAGATCATAATCAGGTGAGTGGCTTTTCTACTTCAGACTATATTTCTATATACTAGGAAGACTCTCAGTTTATCAAGCTACTCAAAATCTGGTGGGAGTCCCTGGTCATGCATCCCATCCTGCTGCCTCTGGCACATTCTTCCTGCATGATTCAGCCTTACTATTGCTCCTTCAGTGTTTCACTTGGCTAATGAAATCCTTTGTCTGTCTGAGAATACACAAAGCATCTCTGGAAATAACTTGTGAACAATAAACTACAAATGATCTTGGGAAAATTAGTGGATGTCTTGGAGGGGGGGAAAAATAATAGTAAATAGTTAACCTGTGTGTGCCAAGAGGCTGAATGCTTCAGTTGACTTTGACAGATTATTTCTGGGACCTGTTCACAAAATTTACCAACTCTTTTCATAGGTCTATTTCTATAATCTCTTCTGCAAGGCTATTAATTCAAGGCATGTAAATGCTCAGTCTGCTAACCTCTGTGTGTATCTGAAACAAACTGTGATTGTAGATGAAAAAGAACATTTTTTCTCTAAGGTGTTTTAGCTTTGAGTGTACACACAGATACAAATTCAGGCACTCACAGACTGACACAGACAAATTGTTCCTAATCCCAAAGCAGGGTGAATACACACAGCCCAAGCTATTAAGGTTTAGGCAAAGGAAGAAAAGGTTTTCTTGCATCTTATGTATTATGGGAGATCATCTATAAGGAGAATAAAAATGCATATGTTAATAAATTTGGCATAGCTGATAGAGACTGAACTTGGTGTTTTCTTTTCCATGTCCTGAATAGTGAAATCACTTTTCAGCTGGAGTAGGTGGAAGGAAAGCAAAGAGGTATTCTGTTAAAGCCATTATTGTATACACTTCTTAGCTGCTGTTTAGCTATATAATGCTTTAATGCACTGCAATAATGGAGGCTCCTGTTAACCTTTAATGAGGTGACAAAGATACCCAAAGCAACCTGGCTGTGGCAGCACAGCCCTGAGAAAAGGCTCATTTACTCTGCAAAGGGTAAGGGACAGTAGAAAAGCTCAGGCAGAGATATAAAAGAGAAGGAGATAAGGTGGTGATGTAGGATCAGCAGCCTAAGGCTGTAGGAACCATGGCAAGAGACAGACTTAGGGAGTAGCTTTCCCATGAGGCAAGTGTGGAGATGTTTGTGGTCAGCTTTTGACAAGTGAAAGGCACACAGAAGATCCTTGGGGGGTGGGTGTGTGTGTGTGTATAGATATATTTAAATGTAGTGGAGACTGGAATCAGTGTCTGAGGAAAGTGGGGTCAGCCAGCTGATGAGAGCTGATGGGAGGTGCTAAAGAAACTGCCTTTGGAGTCCACATGTGTGTGTGTATAAACATATGTGCATGTGGGTATGTGTATACATGCATATGTACATGTGTGTATATGTGTACATACGTGTGTGTATAAAATAGAGGTTTTTGAAGGTAAACTTACTGAGAAATATGTAGAGTTGGACTCAGTGATCCTGGTGGGCCCCTTCCAACTCAGGACACTCTTTGGTTCAATGAGTCTGATTGATATCCTGCTAGAAGAAGTGGATGAAGTTCCTTGAGTTGTCCTGCTCAGCAGACAAGCCCACACCTACTGCACCCCTCTGGCTGTGAAAACTATTAGCCTAAGTGCAAGCAAAAGAAAAATGAGAGAGATCAAACAATGAGGAATGAACAAAATGTTCTTGTCTGAATGGTTCCATCTCCATTTCCTAGAGCATTTCCAGTTCTCTTCACCAGCAGAAGGATCACCTTGCGTTGCCTGGGCTGCTTGCTTGGGTCTCTCTTGCCATCTTGTGATTTGTGTCTGCATGGAGAGGTGGAAATCTGTTCCTGTCATGGTTTGATAGTGTGTGACAAACTGAAATGTCATGAGTTATTGATTCATTATTTATTGTTCTTAGATCCATCATGTACATGAATGCTGCTCTCTATAAATTTTAATTCATTTATTCATTTAAATACATCTAGATATTTTTTAGGACTGAAGTAATGAAGATGTAAAGCTGGAGCAGTTCTTCTTGGAGAAGTTGGACAAATGGGCAGAGAGTTTTGTAATGAAATTTAGCTGCATTTAGTAGAACTATTCATGGCATCTCCTGAGATTTGTAAATACAGCTCATGCTTCTATTCTCTACATTATTTCATCTTTGATGCTGTTAAATCAATCCTTATTTGCCTTTCATGAAACAGTTACAGATAGACTAATTTTAAAGTAATTTAATCAAGGTTTGTGGTCTTGTTTTGATGATAACAGGTGAAGACTCCCAAGTCTGCTGTTGCAGAGCTGGCTGGGGACTGAGCTGTTGGAGAGCAGGGAAGGGGAAAGGGATCTGGGGGTCCTGGTGGATGGAAGGATGAGCATGAGGCAGCAGTGTGCTCTTGTGGCCAGGAGGCCAAGGGGATTCTGGTCTGGATTAGAAGGGCTGTGGCTAGTAGGTCAAGAGAGATTCTTTTCCCCCTTTACTCTGCCCTGGTGAGGCCACATCTGGAATATTGTGTCCAGTTCTGGGCCCCTCAGCTGAAGAAGGACAGGGAACTGCTGGAAAGAGTCCAGCACAGAGCTACCAAGATGATGAAGGGGCTGGATCCTGTGATTCTGTGCTGCTATTTTTGAGGTTTGTACAGAGAGCTGTTTATGGCCACTAAAGGTCTTGCAGAGATTTCTTGGAATGCCTTGAAAAATGCATAGAAAGGTTTAAAATAGACATAATCTTTCACAACTGCTTGCTTTTAATTTATACTAGGATTGACAAGGATGGAAACTTTCAAGAAAGCCCAAACCTGTTTTTTTTCCCACTGAAATGGTAAAAAAATTCTACATGTATATTCATATTTTTATTATTTTCACTAAAACTGGTTTAATTTCTTTTTCCAAGCTGTAAGTCTCTCTTTCCCCTTACTCCATTTCTTTTCCTCTTTGGGTAGGGAGAGGAGGGGGTAATAGAGAGCATCTGCTACTCATCTAGTGGCCAGCCCAGCCCTGAACCTTGGCAATGTCCTGTCTTTTGTTCTGGTTTTGTTAAGGATGTTTTATATCACCTCTGTTCCAGGTTTACACCATGCTTTCTGAACCAAAATATGACTCACCTTGCATCCCACCCAGTAATTAACGTTTGTTTTCTTCTCTCAGCTTTCAGCCCCTTATTTATGACCAGGCTTTCAGCTCCAATCCTTGATGACCCTGGTGGGTCCTTTCCAGCTCAGGACATTCCAGGATCCTATGTGCAGGGCAGAAATTTCTGCCTCTGCCCTATCAGTTATCAGACTTCCAGGGAGTGTGGACGAGTGAGGGGGAGAAAAGGACATTTCCCCTTCACTTTTACCTCTGAGTAAGAGTAACTGAGGATGCCTTTCTCTTTAGGGAACCCTTGCAGAGCTCTTCTCCAGAGCAGCACTGAAGCTTCAGCTGTGGCAATGTTGGCTAAGGCAGGGTTGAGCATACCCCTGAGTGCAACACCCTATTTACCCCTGGCTTCAAGGGCACAGCTTGTGTCAATAAGTATTTTTCAGAAATGGTCCCTGACCTGTCACTGGTGTTTATATTTCATTATGCAGTCATTTTTAATGCAGTTATCTAATTACTAAGCACAGAAATGCAGTCATTCTTCTTGCTGCTTCATTAGTCTCTTTGTTCCTTCCCCACCCAGGACAAATAACTTCGGACAACATATTCCAAATGTGCTGGAAGTGTTTCTCATAGCAAAGGGTCAGGATGCAATTCCCATAATACTACTTGTGTTTTGTGTGGAGATCCAGACTGATCTCCCCCTGTGAGGCAGAGGCAGACAGGGTCATTTGCTGCAGAGCTGGGTTCCACCTCCCTCACCTGCAGAGGCTCCAGCAGGGGTGGATGCCTAGAGCCAAGGGAAGACTCTCGTGTCTGGGGATGGTTGACAGCATGCAGAAGCTGTCCAGGGAGCAAGGTCTTCTCCTTAGAGCTAATAAGGCCAAGCCTGCTCTCAAATGATAAGATTCACACTTTCTAATGATCTGCTCTCAGCTTTGCTGTGCCAAATGGAGGCTGGAAGGTCATTTAAGGAGCAGCAGCTCAGCACCTGCAGCACTGCCATTCCTGACACGTGCAGCTCTCATGCATGCTGACTCCTCAGACTGACACAATCCAAGAGCAACATCTGTTTGGGGATTTCATGTTTTGGCTTTCAGTTAGGTGTGAAATGAAAATTCTTCAATATGTTGAAGTGTTGCTCTCTTGCATTGAGATGGAGAGCTGAAGTGTCCTTTGGTCAGCACACCACAGCTGTCAGCAGCCTTCTGTTTGCACTGAAGTGCTGTGGAAACACACCAAAAATCCATTGCTAACTCTGGGTGGGCATTTTCCTATCTGCTGCTGGGCCTTGGCTAGCATCCTGAAACCTCCAAACCAGTGATAAAACAGCTTTTCCTTTAGTCCCTCCATCCTAAATTATCAGTGATGTACCAATTGTGTCTGTCCTGGCAACCCTATGTTCCAAATGACCAATTAGTGACCCAGCAGCAGAGGCACTTTGAGCTGTCTTGGTGGAGAGCTGAGGTTAGCTTCTGCTTGGGACTGTTAACAGCCTCATAATGAGATTCCTTCCTAAACTTAAAGTGTATTCTGCAAAAGATCTCAGAGGTTTAAGACCAAGCAATCATTCTGTAGAATTGCAGCCATGTCCTTTATCCTACTCAGCCTTTAACTGTTATGTTTATCACTGTGCTGCTTCCTCATCTTCCCTTTCATTCATGGAGTTTGGAGGCTGAGGGCTGTCTTTGGCTCAAATCACACATCACCCTTCCTAGGCAGGAGGAATGGGTAAGCTTGAACAGTTTTATCCCTCATGGGATGCCTGGGAAAGGGCATTGGCTAAATGGAGTGGAGTGTGATTGAGGGAGAGAGGGAAAGAGAGGCTAGAAGGCTTTCCTATTCATCTCACCAGCCAGCCCTCCATCCCACACCTGCTGTGCCCTTCCCTCCAGCCAGTCTGTCCTGAGCCAGAGGAGCTCTGCTGCAATCATCTGTAAATGAGCAAGCTGCAGTTAAGCAGGTGTTCCCACAAGGAGAGGGCAAGAGCACTGCCATAAGTGACAGCAATCCTGTCACAACCTTCAAGAGGAGATGCTCTCTTGGCATGAGCCATGAGTTGCTGAGACACCATGCTTGGCAGCTTGTCCAAGGACCACTCTGCCTTCAGCTCAACCTATTTCAGCCATGCTAAGAGCACTCTAGAACAACAGCTGTTCCTGTGGCCAATGCAGCCTCAGAGCTTCCATCATTGCCTTTCTTCCAGCTTGTGAGGGCCAATGGGCTGAATCCACTGCCCTCCTGCAGTGATAGTCATGTCTACACATCCACATCCTGTCTTATGGAAATCCAGATGCAGGAGACTGTCTACAAAACTTCACCCTTGGGAAACCAAAATCTGATAATCATAAAAGCCCCAGTTATCTTGCAATAATCCCCATTCACTGGAGAAAGTGAAGCAAGGAAGTCAGCAACAATATGAAAATTGGATGTGTTTTGAAATCACTGTATCTAGGTATGAAGAACTATAAATCAATACAATTTGTCTGAAGCATCATAATAAAAGCAATCAAATAGTTCCTATCTCAGCAATTTTGCAAAAGAAAGAAGATTTGGCAACCTTTAGTACCTGTTACCTTATGCTCATGGTTTCTTTAATCAAGTTGTTCCAAAACTTGTACTCAATTAAACAAAACCTTAACTTTTGAAATAAAATAAAAATCACTCCAAATTCTCTCATTTCCCAGCTGGTTCCTTCTGCAGGGTGAAACTGCTCCTGATTTGCCTCAGAAGGTGCTGAAGTATTTAGCTGCCAGACACAATATTTTTAATTCTGTAGAATTCTTGCTAAATAAAGCTATTTATTTTCCTGGGAATTTAGGTTCCTAAAGGCAGCTCTCTGTTCTAGAGAGCTAAAGATGCTGAGCAGCCTCTAATCTGTGCTGAGCAGACTTTGATTTTTCTTGACACCAAGCATGGTTCCTTTCCTTCTCTTTGGAGCCTCCCAAGTTAGGTCTTTCCCAATTCCTCTTCTCCTTGCTCATAAATGCTGGCAGGGAAGAAATCAAGAAAACCTTATTTTGGAATCTTAAACAGGATTTCACAGCCTAAAGAGAAAGAATGGTGACATTTTTTTTATATGCTCCAATACAGAAACAAACCACTTGAACACCCAGAGACCAGAAGCACTTAAGTGCTCCTATAAAACTACTGCTACCCGGAAAATTCTGCCCTCTTGTATATCCAGGGGGAGACAAACTGACAGGCAGACTGGTGGGAGCAGCTCCAAAAGGGGGCAAAGATCTGGGATCTAGTGCCTGTTTCAAGTCTGCTTATATCTTTGGTGTTGGGAATTGTCTGTCTTTTGCACTGTCTGCAAAATGGCTTTTCCTCAGATGGTTCCTTTCCAGCTGCTGATGTGATCTGGTTAAGGCTTACACTGAAGAAGGAATGCATGCATGGCTCTCAAAGAAACCAGCAACCCCCAGTTTCATCTTTTGGATCTTCATAAGAAGATTCACGTTAGAAAACACAGATTTTGGCTATGCAAAGTGATAGCTTTGAAGCCAATACCAGGAAAGGATTAGCCAGCCCTGGGTGGATTTCCAGCATTCCATTGCAAGTTCTTGTTCTGTAACCATTCCTAGACAGTGATCTTCACTCAGGTCAGCTCTGCTGTGATGTTAATGGGAACAGGCACACAAACAGAGCCAACTGGACATGTGGGATCTGGGATCTTAAGATAACCACCCACGCTCCAAAGAGAGAGATTGTGTCTCTAATTAGACCAAGCCTACCCAGTAGACATCATGGGAATGCAAAGATCTCTGAGCTAACTGTAAATTGTCCCTTCTTGAGTACTGAAACACCATCACCATGATAGCATGAAATTCCACATGGACTAATTTTCCTTCTTCTTGGCTGAACAAATTAGCTGGAGTGTGCCCAGTACATAAGCTGAAGAGTTTAAAGCTAGTCCCTTTTTCTCATTACTGCACTGTGGTGTTGAATGCAGCTACAGTCCAATTAGAGAGGCAACATCATATTTTGGTCATGGAAAATCTCCCAGGAGCTTGAATGTGTTAAAATTCCTGTGCCATGTAAACCTGACTTCCATTTCAGATAAGGTGGATCACCCAGGACAGCAGCTCTATAAATTAGGATGCACAGCTATTGACCAGAGAAGTGGCCACAAATCAGCCAGCACAAACAGGATTTATGGAGGATCTGATGCTGGTTAGTTACTTCACTAGAAGTAATTTTTCATGGCAGCATTTCTGTATTGAAAACATAACCAGTGAAGCAGTGAAAAACTTCAGGAGAGGTTGGTAAATTATAGCTTCCCTCCTCCTACTGAGGTTTAGAAACTTCTATTGTGGAAAAAAAGGGATGGCTCTTTGAAATGCTTTAAAATCCCTGAGCTTGTTTAGGATGTGATGAGATTAGAGATACTGGAGGAGGAAGAGAGTTCAGTGGAGGATTATTAGGAACAAAGCTGTGAGCCCTCCTTTCTCCACATACATGCACACATTCCCATCTGCAATCATGGCCCATTGAGCTCCTTCATCCCAAATTCTTTGGTGCAAGCTGGACTCTGCTGGTGGTGTGCCCTGCCCTCTGGCTCATCCTGGAGCTGGCTCAACTTGCATCCCAGATGATTCCCTCAGTTTCTTCAGAAAAGCAGTGTTAGAAACATGAAGGGAAGACTTCAGCTACATAATCTGTTATTCCTGAAGCCAAGGACTTGTTCATGCTTCTGGGGAGAAGGGTTTCTATCTCTGTGGGCTGCAGTGGCTCTAAAGGACACTTTTTGTCTATGAACCTGGGCACATCAGCCACCTCTTAGCAGAACTCCTGGTGGGATTTGCAGAAGTGCTGGTACCATCCTCATAAAGGAGGCTGTGAGGGATAGGAGGAGTGGAAGAGGGAGAGAAGCTATCATGTGATATGTGCAGAGAGATTTGGAATGCTTTAGCTGTGTTTTGAAGGACACTTCATTAGACAGGGCACTGGTTAAAGGGCAAGGGAGTTATTGGAACAGGGAAACAGAGGTTTGGGTTGTGGCAAGGGAGAACTGAAACAGAATGGATTCTTGGATCTGAAGGGACAAAATAACTAATAAAGCAAGAAGGTAAGAGTCATAGATTTAAAAGGAAGATGCTGGAAGATTACAACAAATCAAGCAAGCCCTACAGCAGCTACAGTCCTTTGAGGGTATCCAAAGGGTCAATATTCCAGCACTAATGGCCACGTTTAAGTGTGTTTGACATCGTGGGGATTTTTGGTGGGTTTGGGGTTTTTTTAGTACAGATTTCTGAGGCCACAAAATAGTTCATCTCTGTTAGCAAATTTAAAGTGAATTTTCAGCATTTGATGGCAGGTGGTCAGCTGGCAGAGAGCCACTCTGGCTTTGAGTCCTATCCCGATTGTTCCTTGCACTAGTTATATGTGGTGTTATACAACCCTCCTGCTATCAGATGAGTTTGTTTCTTCCTGAACAGTAACAGATCTGCCCCCTAAGGCAGGAGAAGGTATTAATTATTTTCCAGCATTCACAGCTTTGGAAGTAGAGCTGCAACCCAGAATTTTGGAATGGAATCATGGCAGATTACATCAGCACCTCCACTTGAAAGCTTCTTAACTGCCTATGCACTGCAGAAGGCTTTAGGAAGAAAACAATGTAAGTTATGTTGGGACATGATTGCTCTAATTAAATGCAATTTCAAGTGTGGCTGTAAGATATTTTGTTTGGTGTTTTCCTTTTTATGATTACATGTAGGAATAACAGATAAATTATATGGGGGGAAAAAAAATAACCCAACCCAGATGTTCTATTGATTTATGTCCCTGCCACTTTCCCTTTAGGATAGATACAATAGCTTTTGATGTGATGTGAGAAAAATGTTGTGAAGTGTTCCAAATGTTCAGTTTTATTACTGGAGAGTAACTTGAAATTATTTCAGTGCAAGAAGTTGCAGAAATATAAATTTACAAAAGGTAATTCAGGGACAAAGAGAGCAATGGATGAAAACTCACACTCCAGTAAACTACTCTTCAATATTTATGTATTTTGGGGAGGAACATTATTGACTTGTTAGAAAAATGTAGAAATAAATGGTCCTCTGCAGTAAATCTAAAGTAGGGCATGAGTTACAAAACCAAACCAGTACCCTACAGTATCAAATGTCAATGCTGTTATAACTTTCCATATCCAACATATCACAGACCTTTATAAGAGAGCATGGACAAATTGTCAGTCTCCTACAGAGGGAGGGACTCACTCACAGAGAGATGTCTGAAATAAAAGCATAGTAGGCTGTAAGTGATTGATAAAGTAAATATTATAAGGGAAAAATCATTAACCTGATGGCATAAACTTTGCAGGTCTTGGGTAAAAGAGCTTGGGCTGGCTCATGTAACGAATGGTCAAAGCCAAACCCAAACTATTCCACCCTCTGGACAACCTGATCCTAAAGTTGATTCATGATACAGATCTCTCAGTGAGCCCTTGCACAGCTATAATATTTTGAGGAGAGAAGGTTTCTCAAAGTCCACCTCAAAGGCATATGTCTAATTTGTCTCTGGCTTGGAGTTGATGTCTTCTGATGTTCATATCTCTTTCTGTTTGAGCTGATTTTAGAGTGGATTGCCACACACTGATACTGTGTATTACAATGCTGCAAGTAAAACCAACAGCTTTATTTCTTTTTACTGTGTAAATATTTTCAAAGGCTCAAAATGGCCCATTCATGGTAAAAGGCACATTATCAAAAGCCATGAAGCAAAGCAGCTGGCAGGTCAGGCATAAATAGGAAACCAAAAGTGCTAAACAATCTGAGAACTTCTCAAAGGATGCTTGAGCTAACAGTAAAGGTTCCTTAAAAGCAATAAAAGCAGGAAGCAGAATAGGCAGTGGTGGAGCTGCCTAATGACAGGAATATAGAAGGAGCACTCAGAGGTGATAATATCACAGCACAGAAGTAATTTCTGCTGCTGCTGAAGCAAGTCTGGGGAGAATCCCACACCTGATCCACTTCTTTTGTTTTTTTTTCTAATAGGTCAGAAGAGTTGGATTATTTTGAAATAAATATGCAGGAAGTATGAGACTGAGCAGATTTTTGTGTAAGATCTTAGCAAATCAGCAAGACTGGATGTTATTCAGCAGGACAGAACTCATATGTGAAATTGCAGAGCAGTTGGCAAAGAGTCTAACCTGCCATCACCAGCAGGAACTGTCACAGCATTGGTGAGCTGCCAGGAGAGCTCCCAAGCACAGAAAGTGCTCTAGAGGAAACCTTACAGACTGCATTTTGGTAAGTCTGACTTCTGCTGCTGGTTAGAAGATATAGGCTGTAATAAAGTGTCACAGGATGTGGACAAAGAGGAACCAGGTACACCATGTGTTTGGATTTCTGAGGCCTTTGGCAAGGTTAGATTTCAAAGGTTATTAAAGAGGCTTCAGTATCTAAAACTGGAGCATTTATGAAGTTAGTAAGAGACATAGAGTTTGGGATGATCAGCACAGAGCTAAGTCAAGTTAGGCATTTGACCCAATGGGTTGCAAGGCTGAATTAGGCACCTGAGTGACCTCTGCAGTTAGTGTGGAGAATTGGGCACCAAGCAATTTACATCTGCCAGCACAAAGAAAGACTAAGCAAAAGGAAACCTGCTGCTATAGAGTGGGAGATAGTCCTCTTGTGAAAGAGGAGACACAAGGAATTGGCCCCTTCTCTGCCAAGTGTTCATGCATGGAGCAGAACACCACATTCAGATTAAAATGTTGGAGGAACATTGCTGGAGAGGAAATATCACCTGCAGGTTATTGTATTATTATTGCACTTGACAAGCCTTAACTTCCAGCAGTCACTCACCCATAGCATGGTAGCCAAATTAAAAATAAAGAGGTTTGCATGCATAGAAATCATTCAGCCACTGAAAGGCCGAAATAGAAAGCTAAGGGACAGAAAGAAGAGGCTCTACCTAAGCTGTTTTCTTACTTTGAGTGTTAGTTATAGCACTGCATGCTGTGTAAAGGGCAAGAATGAGCTTACCTTGAGCCTACAGGATTGTTCATGAACAAAATCATAAGGGAAAAGTCTGTTAAAGGCAAAAGGGTCAAACTCTCCTAAGTTCCAGCTGATCCAGGCACTTACTCAAGAGTCCCTGAGCCTACTTTGCAGAACACTTAGTGCCTGGTGTATTTTATGGCAGCTGGATTTAAGTGTGCTCAATGTGTTTGTAAATCAGACCCCAAGTGCTGCAGCTACAGGAAGAATGCACAGAAATCTGGAGCTGAGTCCAGAAACTTTCATGAGCTCAGTGTCAGAGGCAGAGCACATCCCTCCCTGGCAGCCATCAACTCCAAAATGTTACCTTTTTCCATTAATATTCCCTTCAGGGGTAGTCTGTGAAGCTAAGCCAGGAAGAGCATTCAGAACTGGAGTTCAGGAGTCCCCATGCAGTGGCTCACAAAGCTTCTGTGTTGATTCCTTCCTTGGTATCCTTCACATTCCAGTTAGCTCTCTCCAAGATGAGTTTGCTCTGGTAGTGCTAGATGGAAGCAAGGTAAGCCATGACATGCTGCTTGGTTGCAGGATCCAGTTGCTGCCCTTCTCTGCTAGAACAGGTGTGGTCCATGTCTGAACAGGGTTTGAGCATGTTGGAAGTGAAATAACCATTTTACAAGGCACCCAAAGGTAAAGCTTGGCCAAGTGATATGACAGGGACTTTTCCTTGAGCCAGTGTGAAACACATCTAGGGGTGAGTTGTAAATATCAAGAACTCTATGCTTTCTGTGTCCAGAAACACAGGGAAGGTCTGGCTCTCTGTGAGATCCACAGTGCATGCACTGAAGAGAGAATAGGCTGAGAAAAGATGACACCTTGCTTAGATCAGAGATCCCAGACCTCATGCTGAGACCAGAAAACTTGACATGACCTTGTTCCTGTTGCCAGTGGGGTGATATTGTCAAGAATGTGAGCTGATGGTTTGGGATTCAGACACTGAGCTACTGTCCCAAATCTTTAATGAGCCATAGCAAAACAGTCTTTAGAGGAATGTTATTGTACTTGCCTTTAGAATTCCTCCTCAGCCTGTATGCTGTGATATTTTGAAATACCACAGTGACCTTAGTGTCCTGTGCCTGTTGACTGCTGCCTAACAGACTGCTGCATGCCAGCTTAGCAAATTAGGCATCTTTATCCTCAGACACTGACTGAGGTGACTACCAAGAGTGTACAAATCATGACAACATAGTCCAGCTTCATTAGCTGCTTCAGCTCCTCACAGCCTATGCTTGAGTAATTACTTCACCCAGGTATAAAAAGTTCAATAATTTACTGTTGAGACACAGATACAATCACCACTGTCAGTTATAAACCAAATTATGGAAACCAGTTAAAAAACCTGAAGGAGTAATTAGTGGATAGTTGATTGGCTGCATCTGCTGTGACCTTTCTGCTGTTCCCTGTTCTTCCCCCCTCAATGAGCTGAGGCTGTCACCAGGGCACTGTAAGCACCTCAGTGGGCAATGCTCAATGCAGCACACACAGATGCAGCACCTGACATTTCCCCAACACCAATAATTGTCTATCATTTCTCTTGTATGCTTTCACAGCTCTTTAAATATGTCAGGACTGGACATGCTTACCCTGGGTGAGCATTTCTCTGGGCTGATAGATGTAAAACATAGCCAGCACGCTGACACCTGAGACTCTGCAGATTTCCTGGAGCAACAGGGCTGTTAAAGGCAGGGCAGAGTTGGTTAAGTGAGGAAGCATTAAACTTTTAATGATGTCTCATTGATACTCTGCATAATTGTTGCTATATTCAGTGGCTGTCTCTGCAAGTGCTCCTTCATTATTCAGCAGGCCAAGGCACTTTGTGAGTGCCATCAAAATCAATTACAGTGTGGCTACTTTGGGGGGGCCAATGAGGCAAAGAATTAACCTCCAACTAATTTCCAAAGTCATTTGCTCCCTGATAGCTGAGCCCATTGACTTCCACAGGCACTGTATGATATGGAACATTTACAAAAATAGAGTTATGCAACAAGGGATGGGAAGGAAATCAGATGAACAATAATAGGGAGGCTGCTGGGGCAATGAGCAGTCCAAATAGATGCTGGAGACTGAAGGGTTTTGGGGCAAAAGGTTACAGATGAGAATTAATCTGCCAGATTCCTAGTCATTCACCCCTTAATAATCAGCACACTGGTTGACTTAGTTGAAAACAGTCATAATTACTTACAAGACATGGTCACCCAGCTATCTAATTGATTCCATTACTGTTGAATATCAGAACTGGACTGATTAAAGTCCTAGGATGGAAGGAGGGAGACTGTGAATCAGAGAATTACTTAGAAGGTGCTTTGTCTCCACTAGGCTTGGAAGGGCTTTTTCCTAGGCAATCATTCCATTCATCTTAGTGTGAGCATCTTAGAGAAAGGGCAAGGTGATAATCCAAGAAGTCAATCTTCTTTTGCCTCCCTGAAGAAGCTGACTACACAATCTGTGGAACAGCAATGACATTTGGAGAAATGACTCTGGAATACTCTTAGGAAATCTCTTTTCATTAAGTCCTTCTATTAAAAACACACCTGAAGTTGCAGTCTGCTGCTTTTCTGATAGAAGTAAAGCACAGGACAAGTGTCTAGGTCTAGGCTTGGTACATCAACCATGCACTAGAGGAGTGCAGCACAAAGGCACTCTATCTGTAGCCTAGACTTTCAAGGAAATACAAGTTATTCCTCCACATGCTCAAGCACAATTTCTATATTGGATTATTTGTGTTTTGCTTTGTACAGCTGGGACAGAAGTTTTGACAGTGCTTCTACCAGGAACTGAGCATCCCTAGGCTCTCCAGAGACATCTGAAGGGGATGGCATGCACCATGCATGCTTTGTAAAGCTTGTATGGTTTCTTTGGGCAAAGGTATGCTTCAAAAGAATGATACAGAGTTTTTACAGCAGTGTTGAACAGATGAGAAATCTTCATTTTCATTGCATTCACTTAAAAGTGAAGGCACTAACTTCTTAACATCAATGAACATAAATTTTATGCTTCAAGGAAACACACAAGAGATGCTGAAAATGTCTTCCTTTGGCTTGAAGCCACATGGTCCATGTTCTCAGAAGGATTTCATGTGCTCAAGGTAGGGTATGGTGGAATTTACATTGAGAGAGTTGTCTCTTTATGATGGTTTACTTAGTATTAATATTTTTATTTATAGTTCATTAATTTTATTTGTCTAACCACATGTATTTTATAATGATACAATTATATGATTGTATTTTATAATATATACATAAACTGTGTCTTCAGTAGAAGAGCACAAGACCAGAGAAAGGGAAAGGTCTGTAATTCCTTGGAAAGGGCAGTGAAGAGCCCCTGCTTCTGGACCTTCTAAGGCATTTTGCATTGAACCTTTACTGAACAACATTCATAAGCAAGGCAGTGACTGTTCTCTCCCAGATGAATGCTCTCATCACTCATGTGCAGGCTCAATTTAATTTTCTTTCTCTCTGTGAAGCCTGAGTGTTTGACTTCATCCTTCTTAGAGGAGGATGGATGTTGTCTTTGTCTCTAGCATAGTTGATTGGATCTTTTTTTCTTTTCTCTTTGGAAGAGAGTATTGGGTTTTGTACACTTCCAAGTCTTTCCCTAAGTGGTTGACTTATGTGTCTGAACCAAGGAGAGGCTGTAGGCTAAGAATCCCAGTCTCAGGTAGGTTTGTAAACCTGTGAGAAGCAGACCTGTAGACACATTCAGCTTGCTTGTGTCTGTGAATCCCAGCTCTACTTGTCCACCTTGCCCCTTAAATAACATCAGGATCTCAGGAGCCCACCTTGCTCCTGAAGGTGTCTAAGTTATCTTTTGGAACAACCAGCATGAAAATGTGTTGGTATTTCTGCTGGAAGTTGTGGCAGTTACACCTACCCCCAGAGAGACATCAACTGCACCTTAGCCAGACATTCAGCGGCACAAAGGGACCAAAACCTGCAGGAACCAGTACCTGTGGACACCTGAATTGAGGACTGAAGCAGAAACCCCTTCAGGAGGATCTTGGCCCTCTGCTGTGGGCAGCATCACCATGTTGTTCTGACTATAAGATCACACCAGCTCAGCTATAAAAGGAGAATTCCCCTGCATGGCTGTCGAGAGCTGACCCTGAGATGTGACCACCAGAGCTGGTTGTGGTCAGGGTCCTCCCCTCGGGCTTGGGACAACAACTGAGGAAACATCTGCAGATTGAGCATCCTCACCTTGCCCTTTTGGTGAGTGTTGTTTCTGGTAGCCACTGTGGGAGGTTTTCCCCCTGTTTGAGTGAGCACATGTGTGGTTGTGGTTTGTCTTCTCTGGTGCTTGCACTGGTTATGGTTGTGCAGTTAATCCCCAGCTGACACCTGAGCCTGCACTGAAGCTGTCAGGAGGAGTGATAATTAACCTTTGTTTTCAATAAATCCACATTTTGGTTGAGACAAAATCACCTGCAGCTGTGCAGAATGCTTTTGGGGGGAAATGAGATAAAAAGATGTGGTTAACTAGTGTGGCATATTTCATGAGAGCTCTCCCTAAAGTATCACTGCTCTTTCTGGAGGCAGGATGGAGGCTTGTTAATTTAACTCAATCTATTTAGTTTATTCAGGAGAAGGTTAAAAGGTGACTTCATTATGCTATTTAAGTAACAACATAGGAAAGACATTTCTGATGGTAGATGCCTTTTTAATCTACTAGGGAAAGGTGTAATGAGATCCAGTGGTTAGCAGATGAGGCTAGACAAATTTGAATTAGGAATAAAGCAGAAATTTTAATAGTGAGAGTAATTAATCACTGGAGAAGCTCAGCAAGGGATGAGGTGGATTCTTCATCATTTGAAGAGCTAAGATTGGATAACTCTCTCAAAAATATGGTGTAAATCAAACAGATTATTAATATAGAAATTGCCCAGTGCAGTTCATTGCCCTGAGGTCAGACAAGATCATCATTGTGATGCCTTTTATCCTTAAAATACATGAATCAGTAGGTCAGGAAAGTAAGAATTAAAATTCAAGACTCCTTCCTCTGTTGCCCCAATTGCTTCTTCCAAGCATCCTCAGTTGATGGCTGAGCCTGATTTTCCTCAGAAGTCTTCCAACAGCTGCTGCCTCACCATGAGACAAACATCTCTGCCCCAGGTTCCCCTCTGTGTTTCTGTTTCTTCAGACTTTTTACTCCACACACTCACTTATTTACGTGATCTGAAGACAGCAGCCAGGACAAAAACTATTGCCCAAACTCAGGAGATGAATATCTGCCAGAGGAGAGGTTTATTTTTCAGAAGTACAGACGTAAAGGTACTGAACCTTGTCCAGCCCCAGGCTTTGGGCAATATTTTGACAGGTACTTTACAACCTCTGAATATTCCAATGCCAGTGAAAATATTCAGGCTTACATTGTTGTTAAATTTAAGCTGGAGTATCTGCCAGCTCCAATTTCTTCCCCCCCCCCAACTCCTAATGAAGACAAAATATACAGGGAATAAAGACAATCCATGTGTGGGCTAGAATGAAAGCCCAGACTAGCTCATCAGTACATCTCCAAAAATGCAGAGAATATTCTATCAGCATGTCCTCTTCATTAGGTAGTCTACAGGGATGCTGAAAATATCCTGAGCTCTGCAGAAGACGTAGCTGTGGCTGTATTAACCAGAAAGGGATATTACTGACAAGATACATTAATATTAGGTGGTGTGATATGGCTTCTGGAAATAACCATTTCTTACTTCATTACTCCAGAAAAAGCCAGATGAGTTCTTTCAGTCACTCTTCAAACTTGATAGGGGAAAAGAAAAAAGGCAGCATATTTAAAATGTGTTAATCCTTTTCCATTTGCAAATTCTGAGCCCAAGAATTGATGTGAAAGAGAAATTTAAGGGGAGAGAGAGGACAGGTGAACAAACAAAGTCTGGGAAAAAGGCAGCAGTTTCCACCTGAGCAATGTATATAACCTTGGATCCCACTCAGGTGTCTTGGTGAGGGTCTAACCTTACCTGTCCATGTGGCTGTCAGCAGCTGTTAAAGCTGTCCATCCTGCAGCACCCAATTCCTTTGGAGTTTAGCTCAGATTCTTTTCCTGTCTAACTTTCAGAGCAAGAAGAGGTGAGAATTGCACATATGCAGCTTTAGCATTCCAGGTCCCTTCACGTTCCTGTTCATACAGCCCCACCACCTGCCCCCACACCATTCATCCCTGCTTATTGCCTTCTTGCTGCTGGTGCTTTTCCAGTGCTCCACAGAAGGTGCCATAGGGGATGAATGGGCTGCTCAGAACAACAGAACCAAATATTTTGTCACCCACAAGTTCAAAACTTCACCAGCATTTAAGACAGTTAGAGGCTGTGGTGCTACTGAGGTGCCCACAAGGCTCTGAGCTCACTCTCTGCTTTTCAGCAGTGTGTGGGAGCCAGTTTGGTCCATGACAGCTTCTGGCCCTTTGGGGTTCTCCTGCTGCTCAAAGCTAGTCCCATTCTTCTTCATGAGCATTAGTTGCTTGACAGTTTTTCTAGGCTCCAGGGCTAACCTCCCGAGCTGTGGTCCCATCAGAGGTGTCAGTAGAACATTGCTGTGTGTCCCTGAACAGCTTCACAGAGTCATCTGGGCAGGGAGGATATTTAAGGAAGGTGCCCAACAGCTACAGGAACAATCATCACCACCTTGATGTCTGCACTGAAACAATGCAATTTAGTTCTAAATGGTAATTTTCCTTGCTCTGCAGAAGTGACACATCCACATGATTATAATTGCAGTGTGTTTATAGCCCAGCTTTATTCCTTGCTGACAAGCAGGTAGCTCTTGATAGGGAAGTAATGAGGATGTGAAATGGATATCGTTCCTTCTTGTGAATCATCTGTACCACAACTGCTTATTAAAATCCAGTTAAAGAAGAAATGGTTACTACCCCCAGATATTTAGAGCCCAGCCTGATTCTTAAGTTCCAGGGTGAGTGACATGACTGATTATTTGTTGAGCAAATACATCTTCTGGTGTTGGTTCTTACAAAGTTCCTGAGATGTGGAGGGTTATGTGCATCAGTGGAGCACAAAACCCCACAGCATCTTACAAGGCTGCTTCAGCAGAGGAGGTTTCTAACAGAACAAACAACAGAGGCATCCATTTGATGAGGTGAAAACTCCCTGCTGCACTTTGAAACTCTGGTTTGAGGGAGCCCAGGATGTGAAGCCTGGCTTGGATATCTCCAAACCATGTCCTACAGCTGGGGTACTTTCCTTGGATGGTTGACACACATCAAACAACGAGTAGACAGCCCTGGGTACCTTGAATACCATCCCTCACGGTGATGAATTTCCTCTGTTGCAGAGCTTTTTAGGGGACTGATTGGACCATTTTGCTGAAGCCACCCTTTAGACTAGCTCATCTGAGAAATGACTCCCTTTTTTCCAGTTTAAAGAAATAAAAGTAGTTGTTTTGCACCTAAAAACTGAAGAGCTTTATTCCAACATCCTTTAGTACTGTTACTGATGAATAGATTTAATTCTTTTAATTTTATTTTAATTTTTCTTTCTTTTATCAGCTGATACTGAACAGATCCATCCCTTACTCCTACTATTTGTCAGGAGTCAAGAACAGGATCTCATATTTTCAATGATTTTTTTTTTTTCCTAGTCTCTTCTTTTCCAACTGAAAGCAATCAGAGTTGAAAAAGTTTAGTTCATTATTTAGCCAAAGCACCAGAGAGTGAGATTTTTCAGCACAGAGGCATCTGGGTTTGGATCTTTGTTAGATGTGAAAATAACTTGCACTGAATAAGGGGGAAAATGTGACATGAAAATATTTGTACAGACAACGTTAAAACATGTTGTGGAAAATCAGCCAAAGCTCAGAATATTTGTGTTCTAAAGCAGCACCATCTAGATGAGTATGGTTACCTAAGTAGAGGAGAGAAGATAAACTTAATGTTCAGATTCTCACCTTGTAGCTTTCTTTTTCCCTTTAAAGACAATCTGCCAAGTGTTGGTGTGATTTTTGTTCTCAGCCATCACTCAGAGCATGGCAGGCAGCCAGAGGAGCACTCAGTGTTTCCTCTTCACCTCTACATCCACTGGCAGTGTGAGGAGCTGAGCTACATACAACTAGAAAATTAATTACCCACATTTATTATTATTTGCTGTGAATTTGCATGGCACTCTACAGATCCAAAAGGTAAACAGAAATATCTTCAGGGCTGCTGTGGTTTGGATGCTGGAGCTTTGAAATTGGCAATCTCTCCTCTCTCTCCTCTTCTGCCTTTACCTTGCCTTTATTCCTTTGCCTGAGCTTTTAAGGCATTAATTTTCCTCCTTAAGGATAATTGAGCTGACAACAATCTTTTATTTGGAGCAACACAACATTTTTACCTTAATTAGGAGTATGTCTAAAGTATTCTTCAAAAAACGTGATATATGAAGCCTGGGTTTATATGTAAATTGTAGGAGTAACACTGCCAGTCCTGACACAGTGTCTGCTGGATTGCTAAAACTGAAGAATAAGAAGTAATCATTGCTGTGGGTATTTGTTGCAGTGACACAGATGGTGCTGGCTTGGAACAAAGGCTGATATCCTGTGAGCATTAGGAATGATGCAGAAATTTGTTTATGTAGCTGTCTTTTTGGATTAAATGCTTTATTATTTGAAGTAATAATTGTTCTTCTAGTTTTTCTGTTTATACTTACTAATATTTCACCTGCAGCTGATAAAAACTTTCTTTTTCAGATGATCACCATTTAGCTAGCTAAAGGTGTTATTCTGGGCTGTCATGCCCAGTGTGAGCAGGGCTTGTTTTTGGCTTTGGTTGCTGCAATAAATGAACAATAATATCCCTAAACACAGATAGACAGCATAAAAATAGAGAGCTCTTCAGCTGTGACATAGATCCTGGGGTGAATCCAAGGCATCCTTAAAGAAAATTGCTTCTATTACTCATGGGTTCCTACCTCCTCTGTGTTTCCTCCACCTTTTGTGTTTCTCCTCTAGTCGTGGTCAGCAGGTGGAAACACCTCCATGGGATGCCATATCTGCTCCACAGAGCCCATCAGCCATCCTCAGCAGAGTCTGTGTCAAAACCACCACCACCACCTGACAGATGGAAGGAGGCCTGGTGCATGCAGCAGGAGAAAGTTCAGAAGAGAAAAAGACTTCATGTTCAAAAAAGGTGGGGGTGCCATGCTTAGGGACATGGTGGTGATAGGTTGATGGTTGGACTTGATGATCTTAGAGGTCTCTTATGACCTTAATGATTCTGTGTAGCTGGAAGGAACTGTTGGATAAGGAAGATCAACCAGGGGCAAGGCAGGAGAGAGGTTTAATTGAGCTTCTTTCTCTGGGAAGATTCTGAGACTGGTTCTTCACTTTTGTGATTCCTCTGCTAGAGGCTTATGTTTGGAGATAGGTAGGTGCACACTGCTCTGGACTGATGGACAGGCATTTGGTTGAGAGCAGGGTTAAACCTTTCACTTGGTTCTGTGAGATTTCCCCTTTCAGCTGGTTTAGAGGCACACACTCATAGCAGTGACCACTGAATTCAAGATGTGATTCCTATTTACAGCTTGCTCCCTTTGGACATTGGTTTGACAATTTACCTCACTGTCAAATTCCGTGTGTTTCCTCCAATTCCCAGAATATAGAATTCTTTCCTTTGAATAATGATAACATTGCCTGACTATAAACTGGCTGCTTTAGCTAGAAGTTATCACTACCTTAAATGGACCCAAGAACACTTTTTAATGGAAATTACAAGGAGATATGTCCATATCTCTCTCTATATAGAATCACAATCACAGAATCACTCTGGCTGGAGAAGCCCTCTGAGATCATCCAGTCCAAGCATCCACCCAACACTCCCATGCTCACCACTAACCTATGGCCCCAGGCACCACATTCTATGAACCCTTCCAGGGATGGTGACTCCACCACTGCCCTGGGCAGCCTGGGCCAATGCCTGAAAACCCTCTGGAGGTATAAATTCTTCCTAATATCCAACCTGCACCTCCCCTGGTGCAACTTGAAGCCATTTCCTCTTCCCCTATCACTCCTTACCTGAGAGAAGAGACTGAGCCTCACCTTACTACCACCTCTTTTCAGGGAGGTGTAGAGAGTGAGAAGGTCTCCCCTGAGCCTCCTCATGCAACCAAAAACTATAAGAAGGAACTTGTTTAGTTTTTTAGAGGTAGTGTGAGTTTATTCCTAGCCACCTCCAGTAACTGCCTTATTTATTTACTGTCAGTGCTTTAAATTGTGTTAGCTGCCCTTTCCAGAGGTCCTCATGCAATTCCAATTTAAATGGAGGACAAAGCATAATCACCGTGAGTGCCAACTAGTAAATCGTGAGGATCAGGATGAAGGAAGGAGGTGATTGTGCCTGGAGGTGGCTGTGCCTGCCTCACAGGTCTGTGGAAGCCTGTTGTTAGAGCTGGAATCACTAGATGGCAATCTGATACATGCTCTTGGCTGCTCTGCCATTAGAATGCAAGCAAGCGTTCAGCCTCTGAGGAAATGCTGAATGCTGATGTGCTTGTGCAGTTGTGTTTGAAAAGGACCCAGGTTTGATACCCGCCCCCCACCCCACTTTAACCTTTGTTTCTGGTAACGAGAAGCAACCCTGATTTGCCAGCCCATCTTTCTGGAGGAGGAGAGCTTTGGTTGGTGTTTTAGAGCTGGCTTCACTCCACCCAGGTGGAGGCCATGAGGGAACCAAACACACTTTGAACATGCCCAAGCTGGATAAACTGACCCATACCAGTTCTACTGACGACTTGCAGGTGACCAGTGAGAGAGTCAAAAGCAAGATACTGGTTAGTAAAAAAACCCAGCATTATGTTTCCCTTCATCTCTCAACCTCTCATTTATCTGTAAACGAGAGCAGATTCCTCCCAGACAGATAGGGCATCACTAGAAGTCCTGTGGTGCCTCATGGTCACCCTCAGCATTCTGCCTGTGGTAAACAGAAAATGAAGCAGCTCCAGGGAGTGAATCCTGTCATTGATGGGCTCCCAAAGTGCCTCTTTCTCTCTGCATTTTGGCTATACAGAGATTTTCTGAAGAGGCAGCTCCTAACTGAACCCTCTCACACAGATCACAAGGGTAGATCTGGGCTACAAGACCTACCCTGATGCAGAGGTGTAGGCATTTGAAAATTGTCTCATTTTCAGTTCAGTTTTGACTACAGAACCACCTTTACAATAGAACAAAGACTGGGAGATTAGGAAGAGAAGAAGCTACTCAGGAATATCTTTGCAGAAAAAACAAGACAGAAGATTAGTGAGAAAGCCAAAAGCTGAGGTGGACTGAAGCCTAGGAAGGAAGAAGAGAAGTGGAAGGGAAGCCCCTGCAGTGATCCTGCCAGTGTTCTGGGTTTGAGCTCTTCCTTTGCCCTAAGCACTCCTTCCTTTAGTCTGTGAGCTCTTCAAAGGCCACCAGAGAACCAGCAGGTAGAAAGAAGTTCAAAATGAGAAGCATGTGAGAGCTCATGAGGGGGGATAGGTCACTGACACACTAGTGAAAGAAGAATTGTAATATTCTGAATATGAAGCAGCAACAAATAGAAGCAAATAAGTTCAGGCTACAATAACCCCAACCTCAGCTTCCTCCTCTAGGGAAGATGGATTATTGTCTCTCTTGGCTGCCCTCAGTACGAGTCTGCTGCAGCCAACACATTTTTCAGGGCCATGCTGGCCAGGTGTTGGCACCTTGGAGAACATCTCCATGTGCTAGACAGCTGTAACTCACCAGCAGATCTGCTGCTGCCAAAGGATTGGGTCTGGGTCCTGTGGCAGCAGAACCCCCAGCCTATTGCAAACCCTGAGTGAATTTGAGCTCCTTAGAGATGAAAAGGCAGAAGATGTTGTCATCTAGATGTAATAGCATTAGTAAGACATCAAGGACATCTGAATGTAACTCCTTCTTCTGTAACTGTGCTGATGAATAAGCCTGGGTGGGTCATTTACCTGCTGCTTCTGCATGCAATAGCTCTTCCCTTAGCTTCTAAAATTAAACAATTAATCTATTACTTAGTCCTGCCTGATTTGAAGGCCTGGTGACCTGATGGGCAACACTCTCTGACAATCAGCTTGAGAATTTAGGATGCCACTGGCTTAACAAGATCAAGCTGTAAATTATTATTCCTCTATTGACTGAGTGTCCACTTAGGGATATGTAGAAGGAGCAAATTAGGTCTGTCTGTAATGGATGGAGGTACATGTTGCCTCCAAAGGAGACATAAGATACTTCACTTGTTTGGAACAACTTAATGCCTATAGACCAAGGCAGTGACCTCAGTGGCACATGATGTACCAGGTGAGTTTCTGTAATTACAGTGAAATGGAGAAAGGAAATGAGGGGAAGATTGATTTTCAAGGGTTTGAGTTCAGCCCTATCTTTATGTGCACACACCTAAACTTATCTCAGGTTCAACATTCAGACTCTGGAGAACAAAAACCTCTTGTGGGTATTTGAGCAAATGTGGTTCTGAGATTTCAAAAGTGGGGGGGGGGGAAATGATTTTGTTTTGTTGTGCCCATATTTGTGTAGAGTGACCTTGGAGTGTGTCTAAAGAGTTGCATAAAAGTGCTCTGCATCTCTGGTGAAGCTGAGAACTTCTGTGATTGTCTTCAGCTGGATTTTGAAATACTTCTTACAGGTATAATTGTGCTCAGGAATATGTAGTTACAGACAGTGGAAAGTCTACATGAAAAGTGACATCTAAGATTCTTCTTTTCAAACTAAGTTAGTGGCTAATTTTTCAGAAGCATTTTGGTATTACTGCGAAGTCACACATGAATAAACAGAAACCTCAGCCATGTTCATGATGGAAGTAATCAGTGGGGCCTTGATTCCTAATTGTCAAGCTCTAGTTGTTGCTGAAATACAAATATATTAAGTAATGAATGTTCCTATGTTGCTCTTTCCATGTTTTGTAAGAGAAAACACCTTATGGTAAAAACAAACCTGTTCACATTGGAATGCTGTTCAGCTGAAAACTTACTGGGTTAAAATGAAAAGCTTTCTACACCTTACTCTATTTAGCATCTTTTCCTTATTGTCATCTTCTAGTATATGGTGAGGTGATTAAAAGTCAATTGGAATCAGAGAGTTCTTAAAAGCTGCCTGGTGTTTCAAGATATTATTTTTTTCCCCTGGAGGAAAACAAACTAATACTCTCAGAGCTTATTAAATTTGTGGCCTTTTTGCTGAAAAGGCATAGTTTAAAAGCATTTTATTTTCTTGCTGTTTTTTCCTTTAGAACTTGGTATTGTTGCAGCAAGCATAGTTTGCCAAATTTTTATTTATCTGGAGTGGAATTTAACTTGCACTTAAAAAGATACAGATGAGTATGTCTGCTTATAGATGTCTCTGGGGTATGTGTTTCTGTGTCTATATGGGATATATATCTCTAGGTCCATAGGCTTGTGAGCTCCTATTGTATTGCTCCTGGATGGTGGTAGTTTGGATACATCCAGGTGAAGCTGCTGCTGGGGTTGGCACAATGCAGAACTGTAGGAATGAAAGGAATGTTTATGTTGAAAATTAAATATTTAGTGGCTTTATGAAACTCAGTGTTGAGCAGAAGTTCACAGACTCGAAGTCTCTGAATCATCATTTGATGCTGACTCTTTTAAACTATAATCACAGGCTGATTTTGGTGTGTAAATCCTTCTCTTAGGCTTGTCCTTTGCTTGTAAGGCTTCTGCTTTTCTAGGAAGCATTCTGAATATTTGCACAGAAGTTATATTAAGCATGAATTCAAATATTTTATGTTGTTATGCTTTTATCTTCAGGTTCTATGTCTACTTCTCATCTGGTTTCATTCTTCTGTGATTCCTCAGTGTGTATGATTAAAATGTGACAGTGGGAGCATACAAAAACTATCCTCAGGTGAAAGCAGTCTTGGGGCTTCCCTCCAAGCCAAGCTGCTAGGTGGCTCTTTGTTAAAACAAATAAACAAAACTCCTAAAACTATGAGAAATAGGTTAAATATGAATAACTGTTTATAGTGACTCCCAGTTTCTGGCAATCACCACTTAGGGATTTCCTGAGACAGATTTTCTTCTTCAGGAGAGTGTTAAATAGCCACTGATAGTTCTCTGGACTTCTCTAGTCCTTCCACCAGAGAAAACATTATCACATTGTGTCTCTCCTTCTAGAAAGGTATCTTGGGATGGGAACTTCAGCTGAAGTTGACAAATTAATGTAAAAAATTCCCATAGCATTTCTTTATATGCAATTCTGAAAGTGTTAGGTCTTCCTGCAAGGGTTGTTGGCATTCCTGAAGCCAGGGAAATGAAGGTAAGGAGCTTGCAGAAGAAAATGCTCAGTGTATTTTCATTTGAGTAAGTGTCTGAAGGCAAACAGTTGTCATGCACTGGCAAAACACAAGAGGTTAGACAACTGCTTAACAAGAAGAAACGAAAGTCATCTCTGGTGAGATCCAGTCTGGGCAGAAAGGGCACTCTAAAAATTGCTTCCCTTTTCTCCTTTTATTCCTTGTCAAACACTAAAGCCAAGATGTTTCCCTGCTTCTCCTTAGCATCACTGCTTCCTTCTAAGTTATTATTTCCAGAAGGCAGTGTCATTGTCTGGGGTGTTCTCACCTGCTCAGCAACACTGGGGAAAGACAAGGTGAAGTGAATATATTTGAAAATTAAGGAAATTACTGAAGGAAATATGAAAATGGAGGTAAAAAGATGCTGAAGTTGTCTTGTGGCTACTGCTTTGCACTAAACAAAAAGTCCCACTTCTAATTTAGTACTAAAGAGGCAGTTTATTCATGATGACTAAATGAGAAACTGACATCCACATGGATGAAACATTTTATTGTTTTTCTCTTTGACTTGTAAGGGGAAATGATGGTGAAAAGAGGATTGTCATCAATTGCCAATTTTTATCATACATGAAACTGATGATTCCAGGTTGCAAATGCTTTCAAGTAAAAAATAAATAGGATATTGACTTTTTGTCACTGTTGGGGTGATGGGTGCCTTGCCTAAGGAAAGACAGATCTGCTTCTCTAACAAAAATCCCCCCTTTCTGCTCAGCTGCTTGCAGTCTTTTATTACTGAAATATGACCATGGCTATTTTGTTTCAGAGCTGCTTCCAACTGTTCTCAAGGTCTCCTGAGCAATCTCTGGCTAAGACAATGCCAGGCAATAGAATTAGCCTGAGCATCCCTCTTTCTTTGACAGTAAGTTACAGTGTTGAAAATCGCATGGTAAAGCCCCAGATTTGGTGTCATCTGTGCTTGCATCTGATCCATCCCTCTGCAGGCAGCAAGCTTCCACACAGTTCTAGGGAGGAATAAGCTTACAGTGGTTATTATAGCAGGAACCTAGCACAATGCCAGGTGAATGTTCTGGAATGAAAGGCAGATGACCAACCTGAGAAATGTTGTGGTTTACACTGCAGTAACTGTCAAAGCAAACCCAGCTCTCTGTCTTCACAGGAGAGGTGTCCTAGCCCTCCAGCTGTTTTTGTAGCCCTTCTCTGGACCTACTTTAATGGGTCCATGTCTGTCTTGTACTGTGGATCCCAGAGCTGGATGCAGTACTGCAGGCAGGGTCTCAGGAGAGCTGAGTAGAGAGAAGAATCACCTCCCCTGTCCTGCACAACCGCCTTTGGCTGTGACTCTTTGGATGTAGCCATCCAGCCAAGTCCTTATTCATGCAGCAGGACATCCCACAAATCTTCTCTCTCCAACTTAGCAGCAAGGATTTTGTCAGGGACCTTGTCAAAGACGTTGCAGAAGTCTAGGTAGATGACACCTGTAGCTCCTCCCTTGTCCACTGATGCAGCCACTCCACCACAGAAGGCCACTTGATTTGTCAGGCAAGGTTTGTCCTTGATGAAACAATGTTGGCTCTGCTATCACCTCCCTGAATCCCATATGTTTCAACATCTGGAATCTGTTCCATGATCCTACCAGGCGAAGAGGTGAAGCTGACTGCTTGGTAAAACACTGCCACACTTTTTGTTGTCACCAAAATATGAGCTCTGTGGCTCAAAAAGGGTAAGCAGGAAGAAACACCAGTGGTTGTTAGAATTCTACATTACTTATGGTCTGTTTTTAAACCCATTTGTCTTCTAGCTGCAGGGAAAAAACAGTGATACAGAGCCTAAGTGAGAAGAGCTAACTCATTAGAAAGCTGGATTTCAGCATATGGCCTTGGTCTTTGCTTCTGAGCATGTGAGAATATTTTAGGCTTCTGCATAACAGGGAGTAACAGGGGTAATGTGATGAATTTGGGGAACACAACACACTTTGTCTTACCCTGTTGTTTGGGGGTTACCTCATTGCTTTACTCCACTCAGTCCACCACTAAGATGAGCAGTTAGGTGACCCTTGGCTTCTTGGCTGAAATCAGGCCAGGTGCCTTGAGAACATGGAATACCTGAGCACTCAAGGCATTATGAGACAGGGACTCTAAAAGGCCTCAGCAGGATTGCAGAACAGGCCTCTCACAGCTGCTGCCAAACAAAGCAGGAAAATAATATGGAATCATTTGCTTTAGGTCATCTTTGGTTTTATTAACTATGATTTAATCCAGTGATATTCTAAAAGTAAAGAGAGGTTTGCAATGTATCTTGGCAGCCCTAATAGAGTTTTTGTTTTCTTTATCTGATCTCTACAATTAGGGGTTTGTGCAGTTACTACTGCTTCTACTACTACTAATATTAGTGAACTATGGTTTTGGGTTACCTACTGCCACAAGACAATAGATTTGGAAGCTCTCAGTTTCAGAACAGCTATTGACAGTTGCCTTCTAGTTGTCTGCAGATGTGGCCAAGTTCTAATGATAGCATTAAGTTTGTCCCAGGATTCAGCATCTAGATTGGTCAGGGCTAATCACCCATTTCAGTCATTAACTATGAATTACTTAGATGTGAAAGAGATTAATAGAACCAGATCAGCATGGACAGCACATGAAAAGGGATCTTATTGATTTCAAACTGCAGGATCAATTAGTCCAATCTTGCTCTCATGAAAATCAATGCTGGGCTTTTTTCTGACTTTAGATGGAAAATGAAGTCCATATTGTGATAATTCTGTGTTTCTGCAGAGTTTTTTTTTGGTGGATGTCACAGCTTTGTAATTCCAGCAGTCTACATTCCCTGTTTCTTTATTTTACATCAATTATTAATTTCCAGCCACCAGAAGTGCATTACAAAAGTGATTGTGTCTTATAAACTGTTTCACAGACAATAGCTCTTGCAAGAAGATTGTTGTGAGCCATCTGGACAGAGTCCAAAATGTCTTCTTCCCAATTCTAATGAAAGCTGAGCTTCAAAAAGGAGATTACCACTGCATTCTTTCATTACAATTATTGTCATAAAAATGAATTCACTGAAATAACTGGGGTATAGCTCATCTTTACTATAATCTGTGTTAGACTTTAATAACTGTATACAAAAGGCAGTGGTCTAATGTACCTAGTGGTGTTTTAGCAATTCAGACCTCGACCTGCTATGTATTCAACAACCATCAACAGGTAACCTTGCTTCAGAAAATGCATGAGGTATTGATTTAATTGCTTCAGCAAGAGGTATCATGAGAACACAGCATGTCACAGCAGGGATGTGGCCTCCTGACGATGACTGCAATGAGAACAAAAACATAAGCTTCCAGTCCACAATGTTTTCTGTAAAGACAAGAAGGGTCTGGTTTCACTGCTTTCTCACTCTTTACTTTCCTCTTGTGCTGTATGGGGTTTGCATGGCAAGGTTTTGGTAGCAAGGGGGAAACAGGGGTGACTTCTGTGAGAAGTTGCTAGCAGCTTCCTCTATGACCAATGGAACAAATGTCAGATTGCTCCAAGATGGACACACTTCAGACCAAGGCTGAGCTCATCAGTGGCACTGGTTGTGTCCTTTCCTCTTTCTTCCCAGGTGACTTAATCTCTTTCATCCTTTTTCTACACACTTTTTGATTTCTTTTAGCCATTCATGACTTCCACCATTTCTCTCTCAAATATTCATTTACTTTATGCTTCTACTTTGTCTTTATTAATCTTATGCTACATCATTTCCCCCCTATAGTTGCAGAAGAATATCATGCTGCTCATCTTACACAAGGACAAAGCTGAATATATTCCAAAACCCTTCCTAATTTTTCCACATTCTTATCTTTGACATTTCTTGCCAGGCTGACTCCTTTTCAATTCTATTTTCTTGCATGTCTTTTTGTTTGTGTTCTGCCATTGATCTGCTAAAAACTCAGGTACAGACCTCAGTCACATGTCAAATCTATTGAATATTTTCAGTTAGCCTTCTCACCATGGAGCTCCACTAGTTATCCATGTTATTACAGGTTTAGGGGAAAACATTCTTCCACATTCATCTAATCTCATGGGTGTTGGCTAGCTTGTGGATGCAAAAAAGGCGGGAGGATCTGGACAACTTTTTGTACTTACTGCATCACTCCTACTTCCAAGGAACTGAAGTTTAGCTGTTTGGTGATGATGTACTTTATTTGTCTTTATTTTCTGTATCCATTTGCCACTAAGGTTGTTAAAAGTAATAATTTTATGTTCACGGAGCAGAGACTGATGGAATGCAAACAATATGCTCAGCTCAGGTTACAGCTGAACAAGAAGCAAGACTACTGTCAGATTTTCATTGATTATATGACAATAGTAGTTTGCTTTGCAGCTACTCTGTGCTAACTGCAGAAGATAGATCAAGTGTTCTGGAATTGGAATGATAAACCCATAAAGAAGCTCTGCAATCAAAAGAAGACACAGACAAATGTGGAGCAGGGCAAGTCAACTGCTGCAATCAGTCTTTCTGATGCTTCATGCTAAGTAGGCTGATAATTTGCTGTGACTTCTCACACCTTCCCATCATAGACTGGCCTGAGTAGGAAAGGACCTGCCAGGATCATCCAGTCCAACTCCTGTCTATGCACAGGACAACCCCAAAATGACACCATGTGCCTGAGTGGCCTGGCCAAATGCTTCTGGAATTCTGACAGGTTTTGCTCTGTGACTTCTTCCCTAAGGAGCCTATTCCAGTGCTCCACCACCCTCTGGGGGAAGAACCTTTGCTTAATCTCAAGCTTAAACCTGTGTGAGCTACTATGCTCTGGAGCAAAAACCTCACTTACCCCAGGAAATCATACTGACTTTTCCCTGTGTTTTACACTCATGATTATGTGAGATTCACCTGTTGTTGTAGTTAGAACATGCAGGTTTAAGGAGCCTTCAACAGAAATCTTTCAAGTCAGAAAATATAGTCTTGTACTTTTAACAATGAAGTTTAAGGGCAGCATGATGAAAATAGAAGTTCTTTTCTAATTCCTTTGTAGACAAGGATCTCTCCTCAGCACTGAGAAAACCACAGCTGGGGTGCTCTGGCAGGGGGGTGGACAAGATGATCTCCAGAGGTCCATCCCAGCTCCTCAAATTATGCGCTTCTGTGATTAGCAGAACTCCTGGAGACTTTGTTGCTTTTGGGGCAGGCAAAGAGTAGAACCAATATTTAGGTGTTAGTTCAGTGGAAGAAGGCTCTCCTGGGGACCAGGAATTAAATAAACCAACCTTTCCAAGGTAAACCATATCAGTATTTCTCATAGGTGTTCTCTTTTAATATGCATGATATTAAGTTTGTTATTATATTTCATGTCATTAACTATTCTCCATTCCAAAGCCATGCATTCAGCTACTTGTAATGCTGTCCAGCTGTTGATCTTATGGAATTTAAACTAACTTTCAGGGGAATGGATATTGCTTCTCAGACTAAGATTACTGAAAGATAAATTGATTTTATTGTGGCACCTTTTTACCATTTCTTTCATGAAGAAGCTCTACCATCTCCAGCCTCTGAGGTAGGTGTAACTTCTTTGTGCTGGCAGAAATAAAACTTTTGCAGAAAAAGAAAAATCAATCTCAGCACAGACAAGCTATTGAGCTTTTAATATTTCTGATCCCCTCATGCTCACTTCAGATTTGGTTAGGTTGACAATGCTTTTGTAGCAGCCATGTGAATAAAATACACTCAGATATTTCTGTCTGGAATAGTTAGCCTTTGCTGCTCATGGAGAGTGAGGTGCACTTCTAGTAGGTAGTGAGCTGTTGTATGTAAGCAGAACTTCCACCATTTAGCTGCCACTGTGGTGCTTGTAAAAGGACCTGAGAAGGAAGGTGCTTTGAGCTCCAGCCTTTAGGATGATAGCTAGAATAGGGGGAAAACACCTGATTTGAATAATCCATAGGGATTGAGGTGGCACCTTGAATCAAAAGGAGTAAATAGCTGAGAATAGTTGGAGAAGCAAGGCTGAAAGGTGGCATTGGACATTTCTGGACTGAGAAATATAGGAGGCTGAGAACCATGATAAAGAAAACAGCAAGAAGTGACTCAGTGTTGCAGTCCACTGTCACTTTGGCTAAGGCTTCAGAATTGTCACACCAAAAAAGACACAACTGGCTAATCACCAGGTGAAGCAGGTATCTCATTTTCCCCTAGAGTCTTCTCTGGAGAGTGACAACTTCAGTGGTTATGTGTGGCTCTGGAACTCAGATGAGAAGGGTCTGTGGTCTAGAGAATGTCAAGCCATTAATAGGAGGAATTCAGACACTCTGTGTGATGGAAGTTTTCCTTTTCTTCACTTTACACTGTTTCTGAAAACCCAGGAAATTGCTTGTGAAATACTTAAAATATTCCAATTGTAAAACCTCTGAAATGTTAGGAAATTCTAGCATTAAGAGTGCCACTAAAAGCATAAAGACTCATAATGGATAATTTTCAATGGATAATTGGAAGTGTTTTGTGTAGTTGAATGAGCAAGAGTTGTCCTTGGCTATTACACAGACACACTGAGACAAAGGAATCACTCAGGCAAATCTGTTGGTATTGAAGAATTCTTAATGGGAATGAATATAGCTCATTTTTGAGAGCAATTTTCTTCTGTGCTTATATTGAAAAGGAAAATCTGTAACAGTTATAGGTAAGTCAGCAATCCACCCTTTCGTGGCTGAGCCTGTGTAGGTGTCTACACTATGACTGAATCTCCCTGGATGTTTCTCTGTGCCTTAGAGGTGCTTCCTTGGCTTCCTTTCACCTCATTATCTAAGTGTCTCTCAGTCTTTCTTGTACCTATTCCACTACATGTGCTACAGTAGTAAATTCCTTTAAGACTGTGGGTTGTTTAGATAACATGATAATGATAGGTTGTATTGGATCCCTAATGCTACCTGTCCCCTGCAGACTGGGCTTTGGGCTTTGTCCTATCCTAGTTTTTAGATTTAGTTCCTCCCTTTCAACTTTTGAGTGCCATTTCCTCTCTTAAAGACATGCTAAAGCATCTGATAGGGACTGAGGTTTCCATACTCAGATGGATACCCATCCAGCTGGATAGAAGGAAAACATTTTAGAGCTGTGTTTAAAGAACTTCCCCTAAATGCTACAAGAACTGGAGACAATTAGACTTCTGATTTTGAAAGTTCAGGAGAAGCAGCATGTGAAACTCCCCTAAACTTAGGTCATGAAACTTTACAATGTAAACTAAAAATAGGGTAGGATAAAGAGCCTCCAATGCTGCTTGTACAGAAGATCTTTGGTGATACCAAGAGACAGGAGCCTGTTCAGATGGCCTGGTTATGCTCACAGCATTGGGCCATAGCAGGTGGCATCCCTGCTTTATCTAAGCAGAACAGAAGTTTAATGTGACAGATAATTATGAAATGAGGAGAGCACAGGCCTCTGCCTCCCAGATATCCTGTGTTCATGTTGACTGGGGTAATCTTTGTTCTGCTCCTCTGGACAGTTCAGTCACTTTAATCTGAGGATCAGAAGATGGAAGGTGGGTTGCTGGATGTTAAAGCACAGTCACCCTCATGTCACTTTTCCTTATCAGAGTTTCTGTATCAGACTACTGGATTCCAATCACCTTTCAGATTTCTCCCCATGTAATTGCAGCTAACCCAGCAAAATTCAGACCAATAAAAAAAAAAAGAAGAAAAGGTCAGTTTGAAGGGTTTGGGGATATTTTATTAATGTTATTCCTTCCAGCTGCCATTCTTGTAATGTCTTTTCAGGAGCTACTACCCCCTTCTGTATATTTGACTATATCTTAATTTCTTCTCTCTTATCAGGCCTATCCTCAAAGGAATATTTTAGGAATCAATTCCAAAAGAGAATAAAACAGACTTTTGCCTCATTCCCTTCCCAATTAGCTTCATTACTGTTGTGCCTTCTGTATGCTCTAGACAGGAGTGTGTTGCTAATGGGATTCCAGATGATCTTTAATGTTAATGGGAAAATTGTCACTCTGGAGGATTCCTTTATGGTTCTCCTTGCCAAGGAAGATTGACACTCCCTGAGTCACTCTTTCAGCACAGGTATTTCATTGACAGGAGTAGCAGCCAATTTATCTCTCTCTCCCCACCCATTTCTTCAAGTCTTCAGAAGACTTAGTGGCACATACCTTTCTTAAATCCCATTTTAATACAGTTCCTTCTCAGCTGTAAACTATTGTTTCAGATTGGCTTTTTGGCACAGCACTGATGTTGAAAGCAAAGTGTCCTTTAGCCTGCACCTTGTGGACATCTAAGATTCTTTTTCTGGGCCTTGGTGCTCAGGGTGTTTGTGTATTTCTCAGTATATAAATACAAGTATGTATTTCTAGAACTTGGACAGGAGTTGCATTAAATTTAGCCTTGGGAGCAGATGCATGGTACTTCAGCAGGAAAAAGAAGCATCAGCAGCATGCTCCTTCAGTTCTCAGCAGAAGTTGCTCACTGGCAAAATTATAAATCCTAATTAGGGACTGGAGCAATGGTAGAGATTTTCTGTTACTTTATATTTGGACTTACTGCTGGAAGGCAAGAGAGAAGAAAAGATATTTTATTCAACATAGGATGCAGTCTTGACCTCCTTTATTTTATTTAGGGTTTTATCCCTCTTAAATTTGCAGCAGATAAAAGGTGTCAGGCTTTAGCTGTGTTGGTACTGATTTTTCCTTCCTGTTACCCCTTTGGAGTTTTGTTTTCCTTTATATCTCTGTCTTCCTTCTTTTGTTCTTTCTCTCTTTCATAAAAAGTATGTTTGTATGCACTGTCTTCTGTATTTAAACTCCTTTACCCCACATATTATTCCCTGCAAATGTTCCACAGGCTAGTTACATTAATCATTAATCTTTGTTTGTTTGTTTTTGTTTTCCTTTCTTTTCTGTGATGTCTGAAATCCTGATACTTTTCCCACCCTTTCCTCACGCAGCAAAACTCTTTCTGCTCTGCATGATAACACCAGAACAGATGCTGCATGCCCTTGAATAAATTGTTAGCTCTCTTATGCTCTTCCTGGTACTGTGTATATAAAGCATGAACTGAAAAGTGAAAGATGAGATGAGGAGGACACCAGCTCATCAGCAGACATTGATGATGTGAATGTCCATTAGGAAAATACCCACTTCTTCAGCAGGGCAGTGTCTCTGGCAGTTGCTATAGTGGGAAAACAATAGCTGGAGAGTGGGTGCTGAGATTCCTGGATCATTCCTGTTGTCTAGGAATGCTGACTCCTTCTATAATCAGTTGGGAAAGACAAATACCTCTAGAGGGAAATTCATCTGTCTGAGGTGGAAGAAGCCTCTTTCCATGACCAGAAGCTTCTGACTTCAGCAGGCCACAGAGGGGTTAGCAATATGTTTTTGGAGTCAACTTGAAATCAGATTTCAGCTCAGATCCTGGTTCAGGCAGAGTCAAGTAGTGGCAGCATGACACATTTATTTCCCCTCTGACTGGTTAAAAAGCAGAGGCATTGCTGTATCACTGTGGTTATGGTAGTGCTAATGGCTGCATGGCTCCTGTTAAGATATCTAGATTCAACAACCTGGGAAACTCTCTAGAAAGGACAAAAGCAAAAAGACTTCCAACCTGTTAATTGTTCTTCTGAATGTATTTTAAAACACATTGGATGACTCCATGTATAAAGGATTCCTGAAAGTTTTCACAGCCCAAGGTTTTCTTCATGTTTGGCAATTGGAATTATAAGATACACAAGTAAAAAGTGATTTTTTTTCTAATGGAAGAGAACTATGTATATAATGACTGCATAAAGAGCTGGAGATTTTAGGTCCTAATGATGCTTATTGCATCATACACTTCTAATTATTTTTTTAAACTGACTTTACAATGAAAGAGGTGACTTTGCATTTATTTGATTAAAATTGATGTCCTACAGTACTCCATGCATAACACTGACTTTCAGCAAAAAAAAATGAGTTAAGTATTACTTTGTTACATTTAGCTGTAAAATACATCCCTTAGCTCCATAAAGTCATTTAGATCATGAACTCATTTATTTGGAGATGATCTAATTGCTAATAAGAGAAAAAAGAAAGATACTGGAGATGTCATCACATCCTTCAGGGTAGAACATGGTTCAGTCTTGCCAAAGTCAATGTAACTGGAGTTCAAAACTTTTGCTCTTCTGATCAATTGGGGTTTTTGTGGTCAAGGATAGAAGTTTGTGCAAGAATAAAGATGTGTGTCTTGAGGTCATGGGCTTTCAGTTTAAAGATCAGCTTGGAGGCACTGAATATGTATTTGAAATTAATCTTTACACTTCAGCTGTACTTCTTAAGAAAAATAGAGTATAAATAATCTTGTGGGGATGATACTGCAGGCAAATTTATCTAAGTCACTAAAATAGAATCCTAGAACTGCCAGAGTTGGAAGGGAGCTTAAAGATCATCTAGTTCCAACCCCCCCTGCCTGCCAGGGACACCTCCCACTACATCAGGTTGCCCACAGCCCCAGCCAGCCTGGCCTTAAAAGCTTCCAGGGATGGAGATTCCATAACCTCTCTGGCCAACCTGTTCCAGTGTCTCCCCACCCTAACAGTGAAGAACTTCCTCCTAATATCCAACCTAAATCTACCCTCCTCTAGCTTGCATCTATTCCCCCTAGTCCTATCCCTACCTGACACCCTAAAATAACCCAGCCCCAAGTCAGCACAGCTGAGCTGTGAGACCCACACAGTGCAATGCCCATGAGGTATCTCTATTTTTGGACTGGGATTTAAAGGATTGACTTGCACCCTTTGTCCTACCAGCTGCCTTTGAACCTTGAAGCACCTAATGCTCTGTATGGTTAAAGACCTTCCTAGCCATGACTGGATTACTAGGGAAAAAAAACCCACCCTGTTATAATGTAGTTTACAGATTTAAAAATATTTGAGAGCTACTTTGAGTTCTTTGTTGCTACACTTTCCTTCATCTGCTCGTGGTATTACTCTGTTAGCTCTTTTCTAATGACTTCTATTTTACTTTCCAATAACATTGATTTAAAAAGTACAATAAAGTGAATTCCTTCTCTGCAATTGAAATTCATCTGTCTAATTTCTCATATCCCATTTAAAGGAAAATGTGCAAAGAGCAGGAAATTAGATTTTTTTTAAAAAAAAAAGCCCCAAGATGCAATTTAGATAATTACTTCCCTTTTATGATGTGTATGATATTTGTATATGTTTACAGTAATACATCTCTAGAGTGGTAGTGAATCATTTAGCTGAGGTATGACTTCATGCTGAATTTTTGCATATTAAAATGAGACTCTAATAGAGATTTGTCTGTACCATAGACTAATAGCAGCAAATCAATCCTGTGTGTGCTTCAGTTACAGCTGGGTCCTCTTCATGGGTATTTTTACACCCTCTAATGCCATGTTTCGCTAGTCTCAGTAGCAATCACTGCACATCTAGAGAAATCAGATGGAATCTTATCTGCTGTTACACAGAATACAGATCCCTCTCCCTTTACATTAATGCAAGTGGAGCTGGACCCTCAATTCCTTACTCACCAGGTTTGCAGGAAATTCTGTGACAAGACCTTTTCCTTCTATTTACATCAAACTATGAGTTTGTGATACAAGATAGACAGAAATATAAACCATGGTGGTCCAAGGAATCTTCTGAAAGAGCATCACCTCCTTCATTGGTTGCCTATGGCAGGAAAATCCAGACGGGAAGGGCTCTCCTGGGGTCCCTAGGGCAGCATCCTTCACAGAGCAAGGTCTGCTCTGAGGTCAGACCAGGCTGACCAGGTCAGGGCTTTAGCTAGTGTGATTTTCAGAGCCTTGAAGGATGGAGGCAGTACAATATGCTGGAGCAACCTATTCTACTCCTTGACTATCCTCATGGGGAAGATGTTTTTCCCCACACACCAGTCAGAATCTTCCCTGTTCTTATTAACACTCCTTGCCTCTCCTATTCCCAGCTGCCAGGAACTTCAACCACTGCCAACCAACACCCCCAGGTCCTTTTCCCCCAAGCAGCTTCCCAGCCACTCTGCCCCAAGCCTGGAGCATTCACAGGATTGGAGTGATCCAAGTGCAGGAGCCAGCTCTTGGCCTTGTTGAACTTCATCCCATTGGCCTCAGCCACTGATCCAGCCTATCTAGATCCCTCTGCAGAGTCTTCCTACCCCCCAGCAGATCAACACTTCCACCCAACTTGGTGTCATCTGCAAACTTACTGAGGGCGCACTCCATCCTCTCATCCAGATCATCAATAAAGATATTAAACAGAGCTGGCCCCAAAACTGAGCCCTGGGGAAAACCATTTATGACAATCCACCAACTGGATTTAACTCCATCCACCACAACTCTCTGGACTGGGCCATCCAGTCAGTTTTCTGCCCAGCAGATAGACTCCTCTTTGCTGGTTTTAATGCACTGTGTTTTCTCTGCTGGTTGCCTTCTAAATCCATTTTAGGCTGGAACACTAAGATTGGCATCATACCTTGGTTGTGGGCAGCATGCCACACTAGCAGATGGCCACAGGAGTGGACAAGTTAGATGCATCAATTTTGATTAGGAGAGGCAGAAATCCTGATGCAGTCATCCCTGCAAAGGTTCTCAGCCTGTTGGTACAGGCACAAGTCATCACTGCTGCTGCTCAGAGGTGCAGCTCTGAATAACCCAGAATAGCTTATGTCTCCATATAAAGTGTTTCTGCTCCAGTGGATCAGACTAGGTTAGAGATAGGATAATAATATTTAAAAGTCTGAGCAAACTTCCCTTGGGTTGCCATGACTACCAGGAACCACAGCTCAGGTGACCTGCATCTCCAGTGTCTCGCACAAATCCTTATGAGTTTGGTTTTCAGACAAGCACCTTTCCCACCAGTGGTCTCTTCTCCTAGGTAACAAGAGACAGGACAAGAGGAAATGGTCTCAAGCTGCACCAGGGGAGGTTCAGATTGGATATTAGGAAGAATTTCTTCCCAGCAAGAGTTGTTAGGCATTGACCCAGGCTGCCCAGGGTGGTGCTGGAGTCACCATCCCTGGAGGGGTTCAAAACAACCTAGATGTGGTACTTAGGGACATGGCTTAGTTGCATGGTGGTGATAGGTTGATGGTTGGACTTGATGATCTTGGAGGTCTTTTCCTAACCCAAGGATTCTGTGACTTTAAGCCCACCCAGAGCTGGCTAATTCCTTTCTGATGTTGGCTTCAAATCTATCACTTTGCATAGCTGAAATCTGTTTTCCAACTTGAACCTTCCCATGAAGATCCAAAAGATAAAACTACAGAAAAGAAGAAACCTTCCAAGCCTAAGGATCTTGTGAAGCAGTGTTTTTCACAGGCACCTGGGCCCAGGTGGATGGATAGATAAGTGGTTTAAAGAGACTGGTCCTTCTGCTCAAACAATCTGAAAGCACAGCTCCTTCTATCAGTGGCTTAAAAGCTTTGCTGTGCTTTTCCTAAATAGTTTTAATTTTTTCAACCCTAAATTGTACCTTCTCCTCTTCCTGTTTCAATGGCAGCCAATACAGCAGTCATAAGGGGGTTTGAAATCAGAATCTGTGAAACAGGGAATCTGGTTTTGCTCCTAATTGGGGGTGAGGGAGTACTGAGGAAGTTATTGTCTACAGTGACTGTGTCTCTGTTCAGAGATTGGTGCTTTTTGTCTCCCCACTTGGGGACAATGGCTTCTGGCTTATTTTAAAACAGGAAAGCTAATCCTGAATTGTCAAAATAAACTTGGATTTCTGAAGACAATCTTTTATGAAGGTGCCCTGCACCTTGCTGGTGTTCTTTATTCTATGCTTTGCACTTGTATTTCCCCATTAATAGCTGTCCTAATTATTCTTTCTTTTCTAGAGCTCTAAAAAATGAAATTAAAAAAAATAGTTGGGAAGTATCTTCTGAGAAGATTTGATGAGAAGTGTCATGAAACCAGCTTTTGTATCTTTTTGGCTTTTGAGAAGCCAAGCAAGTGGTAAGAATGATGTTCATATTGTTTGCATTATCTTTATCTCTACATCCACTCTCTTTATTAGGTAACATGATGATATGGATGAAAGTATCATCCTGATAGAGCATCCAAACAGGGGGCAGTCCTGTTATTTGCATTACAGTTAAAGTTTGGAGCTTTTATCTAGCTATCTTAGCCAGGTAGCAGTGAGGAGGGATCATCTTTTGGAAACTGATTACTGCTTCCTTGTCAGTGTAGCTCCAAGTGGCAGATACATATGATACTGCATTGAGAATGACCAGAGGTCCAGAAAAACTGCCCTGTGAAAGAGGATGTGAGGCTTTCAGTCTAGGAAAAAACATAACTATCTTCAAATACAGAAAAGGAAGCAAAGGAATAACCTATCCTTATTCTCCATAGATATAGCAAAGAGTAACAGACTTTAACTGAGGCAAGGAAGGGGCAGAGGGTACTTTAGGTTGAAGTATTTTAAAGTTGAGAAGGGTTGAGCACAAAAATAGGTTATCTAGGTGAGCAGGGCATCTGTCACTGGCAGGATTTAAGAACAGGTTGTGTTAATAAAATAGAAGGTCCTTCAGTTGGGGATGGATTACATTGTCCTTCAAGACTTCTTCCAACCTCTTTATTATTATTATTATTAAATATCTCTTCATAATTTACTGTTCCATGCTTTTTTTATTAGCTTGCAGTGGTACTATTTATGGGGTGAAAGTCTCCAATTAAAGGAAAATATAGTATTCTACACTCATACAAAACATATGTCAACACTGAAAATATTTAAGGATGGAAAAATCTCTTAATGAGTTGTGTTACAGATTAAAGACTGAAAGAATCATTTGTCATTTTGCTCTTTCACACAACAAAATAATAATGACATTTCAGATGTCAAAATATTGACTGTCCTGAATTCAATGTATGACTTGGAAAAGATTAATGAATGGATTTCTACCTCTGCATACACATTTGATTAAAGCTAGTTTACATGTTTCAGGAGGAGCCTTTCTCTCAGTCATTTTCTACTCTGGATGCCTGGGTCTGAAAATGGCTAGAAGTCCTCAGTTCTCTGAAGGAAGTTTGGAGAAGGGAGTTGAAGAAGATTAGCATTTACAGAATCAAACTAAAAAAAAAAGATCAAAGAGTGAGCAAGGGAGGAAAAGACACTTGTAACTTATTTAAAACTAGAAAAGCAAAACATTCAGTGTTCTTCAAGATACATGACAAACTGAGCTGTCTCTTATCTGCTATCCCAGAATGAGATCTGAAGCCTGATTAACTGTAAAATGATAACCTTTGATAGACTAGAGCATCTAAAGCCTTGATGCTATTCTCTTGTCAATGACAAAAAATCCAGCAAAAAAACCCAAAACCTACCCAAACCAGTTTAAATGCAGAATTCCAGCTGCCTTCTGCTGGTCTTTCTTGGTGTTAAATTCAGCACTTAGCCTTGTAGCTCCCCTGTTTCAGCTAGGTAAGCATGAAGTACTTCTTAGTTTGTCCTTCTCAGTTCAGTCAAAAAGAACTGGTTAGAAGTCCCTGTGTGGTGGATTTTCTGAATGCTATGTTCAGTGTTTGTGAGCAGACAGCATGAGAGATCCTAAACTTAAAAAAAAGAGCCTAGCTTTAAAGAAAACCAGACAGCTGAACCCAAATCCCAACTAAAGACTGGATGCCATGTTGAGCCTCCAAAAGAGCAGCAATTTCTATTCACCTGCCAGAATAAATGTCAGGTGATGAAGTGCAACTGGAGCTATGAAGAAAGTCATGGCCCCAGCCCTGTGGGTGTACAATAAACAGAATCTGAAAAAGCCATGATGCAAGTGACTTGGGGATTACACCCCTGGATTGTCTCACTCCTCTGATCCCCAGGCTGAATCACCAGCCTTGCTTTATGAATCACAAAGCAGAGCTAAAGTCCAAGATAGTTTGAATAAGCATGCATGGTTTAGATCATTTAAAAGATTCATCTTTAAATGGGAAAGGTTTGTCAGCACTGACCTCAATTATGCTTGGAGCTCCACTATAATGTAGCCTGAAATTAATCAGCTGCATCTCATGTGTAATAATTGTGATTTTCAGCAAAGATTTATCCTAAAGGTATAAATACTTCTCATGAATGTACAGAGGACAGAAGGATGGGCTTTTCATCTCCCTCTGAAGAACAAAGGGCATGAGATCTGTCTAATCAAGAGCTGGAGGGCTCTTCCAAGGGGCAAGATTCCCTAAAGTGGGAGTAGAAGGAGTTGCACAGAGAGACAGCAGTACACAAACAGAAGTGAAGCCTGATCCCAGTATACACAGCAGAGAGGAAGGAAGCCTAAGAGCTTACTCTTCATTGTTCCTCAGAATTAGTGTCCCCCCTTCTGGTGTTCAAGATCTTTATATCTTTCTTTTAATCTATTCCTTTAACAACTGTCCCCATGACTGTGGCTTTCATGCCCATGTGAGCTCCTCTTCTACTCCATTAGTTCTTCTATTTAATTCATAATCATAGATCCAAGCCTCCTTCCTGTCCTGCCTAGCATTTTGCTTCCAGTGCACAGGTAAGTTCATCTGAGACTTTGTTTTGAGGTTTGGTGGGGGGATTTTGCTTTGGTTTTGGGGTTGTTTTTGTTTGTTATGGGTTTTGCTTGTTTTGGGGTTTGTTCTTGCTTTTCTTTTCCTGGGTACCTCTCAAATTATAGTCTTCCCTACAATTTATTTTCCTAATATAAATTTGCTCTTCCCCAGAAGTGAGAATACTAACAGGTCTCTGCACTCCCCTCACACCCTGCAAAGGTCAGGCTCCAGCTGACACTGCTAGGAAACAGCACCAACACTGTAACAGCCTCATGGGCTTTAAGTCATTTAGAAAAGTCTCCCAACCTGGGTAGTTTTTTAGGATATGTGCATTTTTGGAGTATATCAAGCCTAGAATAAGCCCAATAAATCTGAAGGTACTAAGCACTATTGCAGAAGCAAGCTGGGTTGATGAAGTTATTCCAAGAAGGTATGACAACAACAGCCTCAACCTCAGGCTACTGTGTGCACACACCAAAAATTAGGAGGTCCTATCCTACCAAGTAGGTAGAAGAGCTACTTCTTTATTCCTCTTTTCTTTCAGATATATTGTTACCAACACCATGTTTAGATTGTTAATACTGTTTCTTACCACCATAATGTGTAGCAAGGGTGAAAGCAATTAATGTAATTACATACTTCACTGCAAAAAGCTCCTGTGCTGTCTCTGCAAGAAGCAGGAGTTGGCTCCAAGTGAGTTTAATTCTCCTTTCTTAGGTCTCAGGTGTTGTTACTGAAGATTGTCTGGGGCTTGCTGGCAAGCTGCAGTGTGTAATGAGATCTGCCAGAGTGTTTCCTCCAGTGAAGACTCTACTGGATGCTCACTGTGGGATTCAGCCTATGACAGTCATGATATAATGATGTTTGTCCAGACTCCTGGGCTAAAGGTAAGAGGCAAACAGGACCCTGGGCTGTAGATTGTGAAAACCAAAAGTGGAGAAGTCTGCAACCATATCCAAATTGCTTCTTATTCTTCTTTTAGCATTGTCAGATTAGATCTTTTTCAGAGACAGTACCCAGGGAGGATGACAGTAAAGAAATGTCTTTCTAATATTTACCTACGTTCTCCTTCTAAAAAAATATGTATTTTCTTCTTGCTGTTAATTTCCTTGCACTCACAGATAAATTTTGCAGCTTAACCCCTGCTGTCTCCTAATGTTTTTTAGGAATGTTATCCTGGAAGTAAAAAAACCCCAATTCTTCCCCTTTAAAGGCAAGGGAAGCAGGCAGAACAGGAGACCCTCCTGGCTGAACTGTGAGCTTCTGAGCTGGCTCAAAACCAAAAGAGTACTAGCAGTGGAGAAGTGGACAAACACTCATTGAGGACTGCCAGGGCATTGCCAGGGTGTGCAGAGAGGCACTAGAAATGCAAAAGCTCAGCTTGAATTGGAATTGGCCAGAGATGTCCAAATGTACAAGAAAAGGTTCTTCAGGTGTGCAAACAGCAGGCAGAAACAGAAGGAAAGTATTGTCCTGTTAAACAGGAGAGGTGAGTCAGGCAGGCAGAGCTTCTCAACAGCTTCACCACTGCCTTTACCAGAACTGTCAGGCCTCAGGTCTTGGGAACAAAAATCCAGGTGAATACAAAAATTGGACAGGTTTAAGATTCAGGTGGACATGGTGCTGAGCTCTCTTGTCTAGACCAGGCTTTAGCCAGGAAAGGTTGGACCAGATAATCCTTGGGATCCCTTCCAGCTTGGTATGCTGTGGTTTTCATGGTTCTTTGACACTGCACAGCAGGAAGGACAGAGGTTCAATATTTAGAACAGTAAAGGGTCTAAGGCCCAAGCTTTGCTGCACCTCTCTCTTGATACTTATTTCTTTCCATTGTTTTTTTGGTTGTTGCCTCTGTTCAGCTGTGAACAGCTTCTGGAAGCTAACAGGTTTAGCTGGAGTTTACCAATGTACTGTCAAATACTGATGTCCTTCACCTCAGGAATCAGCACAGCTTCAGTCAAGTGAACCTGAATCACTAAATGTGATTTAAAAGAGGACAAAGCAAATACCTGAAAATCCTTTACATTGCAGAGCTGCCAGACTACACTGCAATTCAATTCCCAGCATGAATATGGTAATTCCTTTTACTGCTTTCTAGCTTTTTAAGCCTCTATCACCTTCTACTCTTTACTGCAAAGAGGAAATTTCCTTCCACCAGGCCAAATGGGATCTTTGAGGACAATCCATCTTTCTGTAGCCACCTAACTGCTGGTAATGAGTGCACTTAGTGTGTGTGGATGTTATAAGAAGACAGCTGCTTAATAAAGTGACTGATTACACTAAAGGTCAAATCCCAAACTTTAAAGAACATGTCATCTCCATTGACTTAATTTATTGGAAAAATGTATTCCACAGTTCCTACTGTTAATTACTCTAAGAGTTTCATTTCATTTACAAATATCCAAAGATGTTTGCTGTCCTGCAGGTCACTGTCACTCTGTGGTGTGACCTTAGTGATGGTGAGGGAAAGCAACTTTCCAAATGAATGGATTTCTCTACAGAAAGGCTAACACAAAGGAATAGATGTTTTGCTTTAAACCACGATTTTCATAATGTAGAGGTCATGAAGTTGAGCAGACTGGAGATGGCCATCTGGGCTGCTAACAGGTGCCATCAACCAAGAGGAAAGGAGAGGAATTTCTCTCCAGTCTAAGTTTCTGGGCAAGAAATGAATCAAGTGTACAGTCTATATTGACAGTCCCCTGCCAGAACTAGAGTAGGCATGGCTAGGAAAAGAAAGGGTCTATTTTATTTTGCAGGGGTCAAGCAACCATGGAATTTTCTTTCTTGAAATCATGCTTATGTGTTGACTGACTCTGGTATAGATCCAGTTCATGAGAAAGAAGGTATCCAGGAAAAAAATAAACAAGCTTCCCTTAGGCTTTCCTTGCTCAAGAAGCCTTTAGCATTGAAAACTAACTGGGGCCACTCCTTTGCTGCTCCAGAATCAGCTATAGCTAAACCTTTGGCACTACAGCCTTATGTATCTATAGTGTTAGAGGGAAAGTGGTGGTGAAGACATTTTTATCACTACATATGCAAGTCAAAACCCAAAGGGTTTGGTTTGTTTATTTTTGCCTTACAATCTTAACAGAGACTTCGTAGTCCGTCAGCAGAGTTGTTACAGTTCCTGATGCACACTGTAATTACACCATTCAGTCCATGGTAGAAGACAGCTGGGTGTGTTTAGCAAGAGATGCCAATTTAAGTTTAACCTCCCAAGTGATGTAGGAAAGAAGCAAGGCTGTTTGCCCTCCTGCAGGAAGGTGTTTAGGGTTTGTTTTGTTTGTTAAACTGGCTCAACTTGCCCAGCTGAATGGATCTCTTCCTCCAAAGGAGAGGACTCCCTGTGGCCCTGATCCATGTCATTTTTGTGTAAGCAGCAGAGAATGTCTGGAGGCTGAGGTGAGACCCTGCCTGCCCTTTCTTGAACAGACAGCACTATTTCATCCCCTGCAGAATTCTAATCTGGCCACTTCTTAAAAGATCATTTCTGAGTGCAGGTGACCTTTGCAAAGGCTGATCAATACCCATCTATGCAGTTGATAAACCTAGATATGGGCAGAACAGAAAATCTTCAGAGAAGTCTTTTATTGGTGATAAATCACTGAAATGAAAATAAGTAGAATATTATTTCTCTTTAAACATTATGTAGAGCTGTGACATTTTGTTTTACATAACTTGAGACCAGAACCTGTGATTGTCTTGCTTCTCTGTTTCTTCAGCAGACTTCTTTAGGAAACCCTGATGCTCAGTTCTTTATTTTTTCTTCAAAAACTAAACTTCTGAAGCTGCAAATCTCACACTGGCATTTTCCCAGTGGTGTTGCTTCTCCCAGTCCTTGCCAATAACACATTAGTCTTTGAAAGTTTGTCGGAAGGTATGAGGAAGGGTTTGGGGGTCCATAGCCTGTGATGTTACCTAGGGAGTACTCCCTGGTGAATCTCTGCTGTGTAAGAACTCTGAGCCTGTCAGCCTCTTCCACTTTGTGATTCTGTGAAGTAACTTCTTTCTTTGTAATCTGTGCCCTCAGAGCACACCCGTGTAAACCAACATTGTGCCTGATCAAACAAAAGCCATTACAGAAAGAGTCACTGATGGTCTCTCAGCTGAAAATCTCTGTTCACAGACATCTACTCCCCTGCAAATCTCTGTTCACATTCTACCTTCACCAATTAGCTGAGTGATTAATCTTCTTTTTAGCTCTCAGTTAATCTGACCTTTCTCTAAGGTGTATTTTGACTCATTTGTACTCACCAGGATTCAGCCAGTACCATCGTCACTTCCACTGAGGAACATTTCACCTCACTGATGGCACCACTGCTTCCCATGGAACAATTTTGGGAATAATTTTATTTTTCTTACAGATTAGATTGGGAGCTGACAACATTAAAGCTTAATCACTGTTTTTCTTCTAAGGGATCAAATGAAAACAGAAGGTTTGAGGAAAGAAAATAATAAATGGGAAATTCTTATTTTTTTCCTTATTATTTTCTGTTCTCAGCAGTCATCTAAGTTACCATCATTATTTCTGCTCCATAACCAAGTGATTAAAAACAGAGAGGGGAGAAATGAAGTTTCCTTATTTGAGCTATTTTCTGCTCCTCCAAATTATCAATGCTATGATTAAAATCCTCCCTGAGAATGTCTAGAAGTGCTTGGGAATGACTGCTCTTGAAAAACACATGTTAACAAGATGATTCACTCCTCATTATGCATCATTTTCCCTCTGTTATTCATAGGGCTCCATTTCAGACACCTCAGTGCTGCAAAGGGGGAAAAAATAATAAAATATTAATAAAGATTTAATTTAGTGGAGAATCCAGCCCTTTGACAAGAATTATACTTACCAGTGACCTCAGTGATTTCACAGCAATACAGAGAGGATTTGGTAGCATTAAAAATATTGAGCTGAAACTTGAAAGGAAAAATACTTTCTAAAGGGTTTCTAAAAAAACCCCAATCCTACAAATACTCTGTAATAGGATGAAAATCATCATCATCTCCAATCACTTTCCCTTTCCCCAAAATGAAACCGGAGTGAAAAATATTCCTTTAGTGAAGTGAGGGATGTCAAACTGGAGGAGTGGGCAAGGTGGCAGTTTACAACCTCTTTGTAACTGTGGAGTTGTTATCCACTGTCATCTCCAAACCTGTTCCACCCTCTCTCCCACCAAAAATTTGCCTTTTCTAGCTTCAGAGCAGCACTTTTCAGCTAGAGCAGACACAGAAATGTTGTCAGGCTGTACGAACATCAGTGCTTTGGCCAGTCGAGTTGTGATGATCATTTTGGTAACATCCTGCTGAGGGACTCTTTAGGGTGGTGTCCTTTCTTTCTTTGGTCTCTCAGCCATCACTGCAGCCCAACAGCTTAGAAGCAGCATTTAGTTTCTTGTTTAGCTGCCATCTTTTGTTTTCATCTTCATTTTCCTAAACAATGTTTTGTCTTGCTCTGTGCCAGAATTAAACAGCTACTAGAAGTCTAATCTTCTTGTACAAAAAAAAAAGAATCTTTAGGATGTACTAGAAAGATATTGAAGTGTGTCTGCCATAAGCCAGTGTTTACATTATGCAGCCAGCATGGATGCTGTGCTTGCACAAAATTATTTGTTATTTATGTTTTCTGGATCACTCCTTTAAGCAACTTTTCATTATGAAGACAGAAGTGGAAAAAAAGCTCTTTGAAAAATCGAAATACTAGTGATATTTCCAGGGAAATTTCACAGGCAAAGCTGTTTCCTTCACCTGCTGAACAAACAGAAATGAAATATTGGCTGATTTTGCACAAAACCCTCACAGGTTAAAAGTATGTAAATGAGGTTGTGTTATGTTTCTCCCCTTATCAAATCTAATGAACACCATGTGGCCACTGCTTTTATCTCTGTTTTACTGAACTAATCTACACTTCATGTAATTTAATAATATTTCAATGCTTCTAATAATACTTTAAAGCCATCATATTGTAGATTTAAATGCAGAAATTGCATTTGCTTGCTTCTATACTTATTTTATGATATTTGATCCATATAATTAATTATTTGAACTGCATAAGTACTTGCTCAGTGACCTTCAGATTTATGTTGGCATTCTAAATGGGAAGTGTTCCTTGGCAGCATCCACAGACTGTGTGAAATTGCTCCCTTTGCAAGTGGACCAAATGCTCTCTTCCATAGCTGCGCCAGTTCCAACCAGAAGCTACTCTATGATGAGGGAATACTGTCATGTGTATGATGTAGGCACACCTCCAAGCAGCTCCTTGGGTCCCCTCACAGAACAGGAACAGATCGTGACATCTACTGAGCAGTTCAGAACCCAATTAGGATTGGGAGCTGGCTGTTCTGGCTGCAGAACAACAGAAAGTATTGGGGTGGGTGGGGAAACAACCTAAAAAACCCCACAAAAACTAAACAAACCAACAAAAACCCACCAAACTGTTAAGGCTACTGATTTTTTTCAGCAGAGATTTCCCTTTCTCTTTCCCTTTCTCTTTCCCTTTCTCTTTCTCTTTCCCTTTCTCTTTCCCTTTCCCTTTCTCTTTCCCTTTCCCTTTCCCTTTCCCTTTCCCTTTCCCTTTCCCTTTCCCTTTCCCTCTCCCTCTCCCTCTCCCTCTCCCTCCTCTTCCTTTATCCCTCTTCCCTCCCTCTCAATTTCTCTTTGAATTCTTCCACTTTTGCAAAAGCTATTTATGACCCAAACTCCCCTAAATCTTCCTGGCTTTTCTCCTCCTGTGAATGTGTTGGAAGTGAATTTCCAGTCCTCTTCTTCTCACATTATTTGTTTTGAGGATTTTGGTGCATTTTGTTCTATTGCCCTTCCCAGTAATGTCCCTGCACTGAGGTGAGTGGAAGATCTGACTGGGAAGGTGGGACATGTGCTGGAGCAAGGCTGTCCACTAAGGGTTCACCACTGCTCCTTCAGTCACAGTTTGGGCAAGAAAGAAGCTTTGGAAGCAGGTCACAAATAATCAGGAACACTGTTAGTTTCCATAGCTGGAGCAGTTAGCAGCAATCCTCCACTCCCTAAGCAGGTGGCTAGCAGGTGATGAGACAGACAATTGCTTGCAGCAGCAAAGAGAAAGAGAAATTTTCTTGGGCCAAGACAGGATAGCTTACACTGCCTCCTTTAAAGCTTCCAGTAATGTTAATATATACCTGAAACAGGGCATTGCAAGGGGACACATCTTCCTTCAGCATGGTGGAGCCAGGCTGTACTTCAGCCCCAGAAGACTTTCAGCAGCTTGTCCTCTTTTCTCTTTAACCTGTGCCTGTTTGCTTGTTTGCTTTCTGACTTTTCAGTACTCGTTTATAGGGCAAATTCTCTGTGATTAAGTGAAACAATAAATTCCCCACACGCTAATATCTACATCCTGAGTCAACAGGGATACCTTTTGTCAGGGAGATAGATAATTAAATTACCCTTTCCCCAAGTAAACAGAGGTTTTGATCAAGGGAGGTTTTCTCCATAGGATTTGAAAGGACTGGTACATTGTCTCCTACTAAGCTGTCACTGCCTTTAATGAATTCTCATCCTAAAGTGACTTTCTGTTGTGGTTAATTTAGCTTACTACTCAGCATGGATTTATGAAAGACTGTTTAGTGAAGATAGGAAAGTTTATCATCATAAAGTGGAGTGACTCAGCATTAGTTATATATTTTATTTAACTTTTGAGTGATTTAATGTTAATTAGAGATGACAGATTACACCAACAGAGATTGAAGCTTTCTGCAAAAAGAACAGTAACAAAGAACTAGCAAAGCTGGATGATATCTGGGAATAAAATGCTAGAGTAAACTCCAGCCTAATTTACTCCAGCATCCTGATGAGCAGGGTGAGGAGATTGTCTATTCCCAAAGTATATTTTTAATGTGAGTGTATTGATGTAATTGAGTGATTAATTTTCCAAAATGCCAGCTATTGATAATATGATTTGAGAAGTGATGCTGACATCCAAAAGACCATGTAGGATAGTATATCACAGCAGCAAACATATGGAAACTAACTCGCTTCTTTCTCTTATTCAGGAGAATGGGAGGAGGACACAATTTTGTTCTGCATTTTCAGAGGAAATTCCAGTTTTGGAGTCAAGGAGCCAACAGACATGTGGATAAAGGTCAGCACAGTCTTCCTGGATTTCTGAAAGGCTTTTCATTAAGTCCTTCCCCAAAGACTTTGGAAGTTAAATAAAATGGCCTAGAGCAGGGAGACTCTTTCCTATGCATAACAAATAAGATAAGCAATAAGGGTCAGGGATGTGTGGACTTTCAATGTGGTTCTTGAGCTACAGTGACCAGGAAAGTCCTGCAGGGGTCAATGCTGGCAGCTGTGCTGTCCAAAATGGAACAAATGGCCTGAAAGAAAAGACTCAGAGAAGGGCAGGAATTGTTTAAAGCATGCAACAGCTTGGAGAAAGGGTTGGGTAGGCAGGAGTCATCAGTGTGGGAAAAAAACCCAACCTTGCACCATGTAATAGAGGTTTGTAAAATCACCACTGGTATGGGTTGTGCAGTACAAAATCTAGGGGCTATCAAATAAAGCTTTGAGGAGTCAGGCTGAGAACAAAGAAGAGATGTGGCAGGGTACAACCCTGTGGCACCCTGTGTCCAAGGACAGTGTGTGTGCAAAAAGGGTGTGTGGAAGGAGGAAAGGCTGGGAAAATACCTGGAAGAGGAATACATTGAGGGTTACAGAGCAGGGAAATCTCACAGCTCAGGAAAGTCCTTGAGGGAATGACAGGAGGAGTGTTCCAGGGAAATGTCGTGCACACTGGCACTGTTCTTGTTCTCTTCCAGAGGTCCAGTCATGTCTCCTAGGTTGAGTCTGGACTGGACTGACTGGAGACTAAGCAATGTGCCAGATGGACCCATGATAGGACCACTGGTGGCCTGCCTTCTATTTCTGCCTTTTTTTTCCACAGCCTTTAGTTGCCTCCTTTTCCAGAGTCTCTGGGTGGTGCAGTGAGGCTACTGTATTAGTATGTCCAACTGCAAATGGACATGCCTCAAGTGACAGAATGAAAAAGGAGCTTGACATCTGACAGTTTAGATAGTGACAAGGGTGCATTTGGAGAATGGCACTGAAGGTATGAGCTTCTCATATATTGCTGTGTTGGATTTAAGTGCCAAGGTTTAGGTAGCAGGGGGCTGCAGGGGTGTGACTGTGGTTATCCTAAGGAAGCAAAAGTCTAACCAGACAACACTTTTTCAGGAGGAAAAACATCAACCAGAGAGGAAAAAGACAAACTAGATCCAAAAGTTACTTTGGAGTTAAAAAAAAGAGCAAGGAATAAAGGAAATAAACATAAAAGTAAATAAATTAGTAGGAAAGAAACAAAAAGGAGTGAGGATAGAAAGAAACTAAGATAAAAAGATAGTGAAAGGTGTTGAAGAAGGACTGAAATGAATAAATCAGAATAAAAGACAAAGTCCAGAGGAGCTGGACTTCCCTCTTCTGTGGCTTTGCAGCCCATGCTGAATTTTAAGTCTTTTGCTGGTTTGTTTTGTAAAAATTTCCCTAAAAGGAGAAGGGAAAGGTTCTGGCTTCTGGCTCCCATTCCTCTGTCTTCAGCATTCCCAGTTACACAACTCTGTGCCCACACAGACTCTGAGAAAGAACATCCTGGGAAGGCTCCCTCCTTTTCTCCTTCTTTTTCTGGAGACAAAGGGTCCAGCTCTAGCTCCAGACACTGTAGGTTTTCTGTCCATCATTAATCTGGAGTTTGAAATACTTTATGCTTTGAATCAGCAAGCTAATCAGTATTGACAACCATTTATCTTTTAGCTATCAAATCTCAGTATTCTCAGTGGGGTCATAGTGGGGATCCTCAAACAGAGAGCAGAAAGGATTTGCTTAGCTGTCATGCCCACTTCTTTCCTGTTCTTACACAAACATCTCTCATGCTCCTGAACTTCTCCTGTTTCACTTTTAAATGAGTTAGATTTGTTCTGTAAGACCTTCCAGAGCCTCACTCATTCTTCTAATTTCCAGCCTAAATTCTCCCATTTACACCCATTTGTTCTTGTGTTAACCTTGCCTTTTAGTTGAAATAGCTTCCTCCTTCTTCAGCATTTATCTACCTTTGAAGTATTTATGGAGAGCAATGATACACCCTATCAGACTCCATTAAGTTATTTTAGTCTCCTCTTACAAGATAAGCTCTTTTTTTTCCTGATCATCTTAGCAGCCCTTCTCTGCATCTATTGCAGTTTAATTAATCTTTCTTATTCACAGGCTCTCAGAAGAGAGTATGCAGCACTGCAGAGGAGGCTGACCAGTGCTTTGTCTCCTTGCACTAATACTTCCTTATCTCTAACAGTAATACTTTCCTCCACGCACTCTAGGATTTCATTTGCTCTTTCATGGTCACACACATTGTTTTACACCCATATTCTGATTAACCTGCAGCTGAAAATTCACAACAAGTTATAAATTAACTTTTTTTTTCTCTCTGTGCTTCCCTCTCTATTTTAGATATAACAAAATTAGACCTAACTAGGGAACAATGAAGTGTAACTCCTTTATGGTGGAAGAAATATTGCCCATAATTCACCAAGTTCACAGAATGTTAGGAGCTGCAAGGGACCTGGAAAGATCATCTAGTCCAACCCCCTGCCACAGCACGATTCCCTAGACCAGCTCACACAGAAGCATGTCCAGATGGGTTTGGAATCTCTCCAGAAAAGGAGACTCCCCAGCCTCTCTGGGCAGTCTGGCCAGTGCTCTGGCACCTGAACTGGGAAAACATTTGGTCTTGTATTCACATGGAACCTCCTGTGCTTCAGCTTACAGCCATTGCCCCTTGTCCTGGCACTGGGTTTCATTCAGAAGAGCCTGACCCCATCCTCCTGACACACACCCTTCACATATTTCAAAGCATAAGATGAGGTCACCCCTTAGCCTCCTCTTCTCCAAGGTAAAGAGCCCCAGCTCCCTCAGCCTTTCCTCATAAGGAAGATGTTCCAGTCCCTTCATCACCTTGGTGGCTTTGTGCTGGACTCACTTCTTAGATGTTTTTGGATATTTCTTGACTTTCACAATTTATTTAAGCTTCTCTTCTACCATGACAAAAATTGGCTTCAGTACAAAGCTGGGAGAGAATGCTAAGCTACTTTCACATTTAATTTCTTAATTTTATGATTATTGTGGGGTTATTAAAAGTGTAAAAACCTTGTCTACATCATTCATTTTCTTCAGATTTTTATCACAAGGAATGGGTGTCCTGTTGATCATTACTGTCACTGGTAGTGCCTGTTGCCATCCATCCATCTGCATTTAGTTAAGAGAACATTTGAAATAAAGAGTGTTTGGCTTTAATTCATCTTTTAAAATGACTAAGCCAAAGTTTGCCTAAGCCATGACACAACTCAGTAACATTTCCCATATTACATCAGTGAGGAGCTTGTCTTGTCCTCATTATGTTAGTAAGCATCACAGAACATCAAAATGTGGATATTTCAGTTTCTAAACAGATCATGTTTTCTGCCTTTCTTTTTGTTTCTCAATTTAAATAGTGGGAAAATGTTCTTGGTAGTAACAGCTACTTTGAAAATGATCTGAAATCTAAGGAGAGAACTAGGCTAAAATACAGCATGTTACAGCTGACATCTGGGTACTGTTTAGAATAGATCAATTACATGCCTGGTTATTAATAGCAGCATAAAGATATACTTTAAAAGAGAAAAAGAGGACAAGGAGAAGGGAATTTAGCTAAAGCAAGCTGGGACATTCCAACTGGAGGAACAGCTGAAATATTTCCAGTTCCAACTGGCAAAAACAGCCTGCAGAAGCAGTCTTACAATTGGTGTTACTTGGGAGACTTTCAGCAGGATAGAAATGCACGTTTTAATGTGGTTTGCTGAAAAATTCCCATGGAGGGGAAAAGGGAAGAGGTGTACTCAGTCTAGAGAGACAAAAACTATAGGAAGGCTTCTGTCAATGGACTCAGTATGTGAAAAACAAACAGGAAAGTTTCTTCTTGCTCACTGATGGAAGAACGTGTGGTAGAAGGTCTAAAGAGAAGCTGGAGACATTTAATTCGGCACAAGCAAAGCTTTGTAACAGTAAGGGCAGAGAAGTATGAGAGTGGTTGTACTGGAGGTTATCTCAGGACACTTCTAGGAAGAAGAGACATGTGATGTCAGTGATGATTAAGTTGCCTTTCTTCTAGACTTCTGTGGTCTCCTACACCTGTGTGTAGACACTTGAGAATCATTACTGAAACCACTCTCTTCTCCTGTCTGTTCCCAGTAAAGTGCTTGCTGAAGTCTCTGCAAGAGGAGGTCATTTGGGAACTGTAAGTTGTAAAATTCTTCCAAATCATTGTGACCTTCTTGTCACTTTTATGCTCTGAAGGTAGCTAATAGTGTTTGACTGAGATAAAGACTGAGATTATCCTTTTATCTTCATCCCATGACTCCACTGACTTGAGGCTATGGATCTGGAACTGAACTAAGGCTTCCACTGGTAATCTTTCGTTCGACTGCAGCCTCCACAGTGGCATGAGGAGAGTTGCAAGATATTAATGCTGTTTGCAAGACATCCTGTCAAACTGTCTGGGTGATTAATGAAGAGAAATAATCTATATAAAACAGACTGTCTCCTCCAGAGAGGAGGAGACCAGTTCACTACAGCTAGGAGGAGCCCTTCTGTGCATACATCCTGAGAAAATAAGATTATGGAATCGTGGGGTAGGAATTGGCTGGACCAGTACTGGAAGTGCCACACTCCTCCTGCAGAGGTTATCTGGCATTTCCAGTTCTGGACTGGGTCTGGGAGAAACCAACAGGATCTTTTTCTGGAAGACAGTGACTGAGGAAAGGTCTTTCTTGTTTCTTTGCTCTTTTTATCTCTCTTCTCCTTTAAAGAGAACATTGGCTTACTGAAAGGGGAAAAAAGACTGAGGAAACACTTACTAGAGGACAAAGTGGAACTAGCTGGGACTAGCTATGTTTCTGCATTCCCAAGGAGATCATAGCTGAACTCTATTAAAGGAGGAGCCTAGTGTGCCGTGGAAAGAAAACCCAACTGAAGTCAAGTGTCATGGGGCAAGCTGCTGTTTGGAGCAGTTACTTTGTGCAATTTCCACTTCCATATCTGCTAGTAAGCCTAAAGGGCCAGAAATAACTGACTGGGACACAAGGAGTGTGTTTTCCTGACTACTTTAATGCCTTTTGTTTAAACTCCAGGGGGTGGAATAAAGGGTTCTGGTTTGTGTATGTACTCTTCCTAACAATCTCTGTTTCAAAATAGGATTAAATAAAATAAAGCAGCCCTCAGCGCTTGCCTTCTTTGTTTGCATGATGCTGTTCATCCTCAGTCACAGAACCCTGGAGGTGATCAGAAGGATCCCTGATCTCAGTTATTGACATGCACTTTGAGCATCTGCTGTTGACTCAGGGCTTGTAACAGAGCAGAACCAATATCAGTACGTATCTGAAGGTGGAGTCTCAGTTCACGTAACATGACTCTGACTTGGACAGAAGTGTTCAGGGAGACTAGGAAAGAGGAAGAGTTATGATGATAAGTGCCATTCTTACTCGGATTGTTTTCCCCCGTCAAGCCTGAAAGGTTGCAGTGCCACTGATGTGCATTGCCTTTTACCTGGATCAGGTACATTTTTTTCCCCTATAAACTGAACATATAAATTTGAGTTTTCAACTATGTGATGACTAACAAAAAATTAAGTTACCTTGGGTTTTGATGTGAGTAAAGAATAGACACTACTATACAAAATAAGGTTAGCTGAAGCCTTGGAGTAGTTCTGCAAGATAATATCAGACAGAACAAAGTCAGAGAATCACAGACTCATTCTGGATGGAAAAGCCCTCTGAGATCATCCAGTCCAAGCATCCACCCAACACTCCCATGCTCACCACCAAACCATGGCCCCAAGCACCACATTTCCATGTGTTTTGGTCTGTGCTCTGCCTAGAGGAGCCAGTGCCAACCACATTCCCAGGAATTTCTGAATATTGCTATGGTTTATGGAAACCACTCTAACTTCAAATGGGGAGAGAGAACCGGACACATTCTGTTACTGTGAATCAAAACTTCCATCAAAGCAGCTATCAGGCAGCAGGCATCCATGTGGCCAGATGGACAGGCAAGCTCTGTCATGAGTAATATAGTCCTGGCACTTGCTGAATAGCAACAATGAAAATTCACTGCCTTTATGTAGCAAAGGCACCCAGTTTCTCTCTAATTTCTGATTAATACTCTGTGGCTGGATCTTAGGCCACTGTGTGCTTTGAATCACATGTGGCTGTGGGGATGCAACCCTTGGACCAGCTTGCACATGGAGCTCATTAGGAACTACAGAAAAACTTCATTTACAAAATGCACAAGGAAATAAATTGCCTCCAAAATAAAAGAGACTGGGGGAAAAAAATGTCCTCTGACAGCAGAGACAATGATTAGAAAACAGAGCCCGTGCTGAGCATGTAGTCAGCTGCTTAGCTTTCCTTGCAGTAAAGGCAAAACACTTGATAAGTGATGAAAATTGGATCTTCAGGGACATAGACATAGTCCATGGCTTAAGAAAAAATAATAATATAAAATAATATTCCATGCCTTGACATATGGATCATGTAACTGCCAAGTACACCTCCTGCCTGGCTTTGGTGCAAGAGCATATGATGGGAAGGGACAGAGCTTGCTGGAGAACACCAGAAAGAGGAAAAGGAGGGAAACAGTTGGTAGCAGAACTGCTCTCCAGATACCACTGTGCACAGTAATTGTACTGACCTTTAAGAAAAACAACAACAACAAAAAGTGCTAATGGAAATATAATTTTAATTTGACTTAGTATTTGTAGTGGCTTTAGATGAAGGGAGTTGGACTGGATGATCTTTCGAGGTCCCTTCCAACTCCTAACATTCTGTGATTCTGTGAAATCTGGGCAGAAGCTCTGACTGCTATATTTTCACTAGAGGACTTTCAGCACAGGATCCTTCAGATCATAGCAAAGTTCTACCTTTCAAGACAGAACAAGAGATTATTGCAGAATTTAACCTCTTCATGGAAAATGAGAGGGAAATGGAAATTAACATGCTTAATTCAACTAAATAGTTCTTAGAAAAGGATGAATTGTAAATAAAGAATGAAAGCTCTTAATACATATAATTTATACAGTTGAAGAGATGTTGTTTTATTTCCTTGACATTGACATCTGCACCTTTGTTATGTATTTAGAAATGTTTTGGCAGAGTGTGACCAACTTGAATTAGAGTCATGCAGTCTGAAGTGCCAGGAGGAGACTCATCTTCCTGGCCTATATTTACTGAAGTGCTAATGAACATCATGCTTTGGATTTCCTAAGTGAGGTCACTTCATGCTGGCAAATTGAAGTTGCTGGTTACATTTGCAGATGCTGAATGAATTGTAGTGGTGGCAATTGCCAGTGGAAAAGAAGCTGGCACAGGAAGCACTTGCACATGCAGTTTAGAGATTGAGCTATAAATCCTGCATCCAGGGCTCCTGTTGAATGAGTTTGCCTTGTGGAAGGAGCAGAACCCCTCTGGCAGCTCTCTTCATTGTGATGTTGGGTCACACAACAGCAATATCTGGTTCCCATTTTGAGCAAAGGTCTGTGCCTGCATTCATGCTCAGGGTTGCTCCTTGCCCTTGCATCAAGATCAGAGGCAGGTTTGGTGTATCTTCCAGGGAATTCTAGGGAAGAAAAATTGGACCTCATGTGCTTGTCAGCATGGATCCAGCCTGTCTGCAGGGTGTGAGAGCCAGCCAAAGCACAGTCAACTCCATCTGTCTTGGTACAGATGTCAGGTGAGGCTACGTGATGTTGCTCAAAGGACTGGCAGATGGACGATGGAGCTTTGCCTGCTCTCCTGCTGTCCAGGCAGCAGCATCTGAAGTGGAAGCAGCTTCCAGGCATTCAGCTGTGTCAGGAAGCTCACCTGTTTGGTGTTTGGCCAAGGCTTCTAACCACAATGTTATGCTCAATCCAATTACTCAAGAAGGAAGTGGAAGTAGCCTTTGTGTGTCAAGCTGCTGCCTCCAAAAGGCTGTTGCAGATTAAAAGAAAGAGGACTCCTGGAATCAGATAACCAGACCTGTTGTCAGAGCTCCACAGCTGATGTCGTGAAGCACTGTGGACTCAGCCTTTAGATTGGTTTCTCTTAAGCACCTCTAGGAGGTAAAAATCTCTAAGACACTGTAAATTTTTTTACTGACTTGTAGTATTTGGGCCAGTGACAGAGATTGGAAGAATCTTACATCAAAAGTGAATTACTTTACTGCTGGAGGTTTGTACTGCTTTTGTTAAAAGATGCTAGCTACCCTTTATCTGGAGAGATCAAGAGAAGGAGCAGATGGTGGAATTATTTATTCCTGCCCTCTCAGTTTTTGACAGTATTTCCTTCAATTTTGACAACAACAAATTATGACTTTTTAATCACTATATTTTTAAGTACACGTCTCATATATACATACATATATTTAGGTGTATGATAAATCCCAGGTGTGTGCAAATCTGTGCACACTTGCAATTATGATTTATTCACAGCATTTTTCTTCTACAAATTATTCACCAAATGTTACTTGGGAATGTCTACAAGTTGACAGTTTATTAATATTAATGTATTCCAATTGCTTTGGATTATACTGTTTACTGAGCAATGAGAAAAAAATCATGTTTATGAACTGCAAGGAGACAAGCAAAATGATTCTTTCTGTTTTAAATGAAAACCTGTGGAATGTCTTAAGGAAAGTGTTTTGCCCAGGGAAGAAAACAGAGATCTTTACTGTTTTGTGACAAGTAACAACCTTGTCCTGAAAGCAGGCCAGTCTGGCCCAGGACCAGATCAAAAGCAGACCTAGCTGAACAAAAACAGGGGACTTCATGGGTCATATAAAATATCTTCTTTTCTTAGTAATACAGAATATTTTAAAACCCAGATGTGTCATACATCAGATAGACAGCAAAGTGAGAACAAATAGTGACCTCTGCAGAGGGCATGGGGTGTGATGCAGCTTTGATCTTACCATTGGTGATGACTCTCTTGTTTTCCCTAAGCAAACACAGAATTCCCCTGGATTCCTTGTTCACAACAACACACAAATCAGATCAAAACTTTCTATGTGAAAAATAGATCCTCTTTTCTGATTGGCAATTTGTAGCTATGCAGAAGGACAGAGGCTGTTGCTGTTGCATATTAATGCAACCTGGGAGAAGAGACTGAGCCCCGCCTGGCTCCAGCTTCCTCTCAGGGAGTTGCAGAGAGTGAGAAGGTCTCCCCTGAGCCTCCTCTTCTCCAGGCTAACCAACCCCAGTTCCCTCAGCTGCTCCTCACAACACTTGTGCTCTAGACCCTTCACCAGCTTTGGTGCTCTTCTCTAGACCCTTCACCAGCAGCTCAATGTCCTTCTTGGAGTGAGTGACCCCCCAAACCAAACCTAGTATTTGAGATGTGGCCTCCCCAGTGCCGAGTACACAATAGCAATTATGAAACTAAAACCACTGGAGATCTGGCAGCACAGGCATTTGAGCCATTTCCCATTCTCTGAAGATGTAAAGCTCCTTTTGCATTTTCCCTTCTCCATGCTCCTTTAAAAGGCTGAAGCAGGTTGAAGGGACCTTCAAGATCCCACCTTGAGCCAAGACACACTTCAGAGCTGAATGCTTGCCCCATAATCCTCTCTAGTAAATGCTTTCATAAAGGCCATGCTGAGCCAGAGAGGGACATGCCAAGATGACATTGAGAGTCCTGGCACTCTTAGAGGCTACAGGAGAGGCTGAGAAGCAGCTCTCAGCTAAACAGCCTCTGTGGAGGTGACTGTGTGATGTGATGGACATCTTCCCAGGCTGAAGAGGTCAAGCAGTTGGTATAGCTAACAGATGTCTTGGTCAGTCTGCTCCAGGGGTAGGATGTGCAGTTGTGCTGTGTACAAAAGAACAGAGAGCAACATTCCACTGCCTTGTAATGCCACAGGTTTTGGGCTGTCTGTCTGTAACCAAAACCCAATAAATTAGAGCAGCTAAAATGGTGTTTTCTTTTGGCTAGCAGAAGGTCATGGATGAGTTACAAGACTCTGAATTCTGTCTTCTCCCTCTTTCTTTGGTTCTCCATCCAACATTTATAATGTGTGAGGATGTTTTATGTTTAGGAGAGCCTCTTCTAGCTGAATAAAATCTTTATTTCTATTTGCATTGACAGGCTGGTACAACATCTTCATGCCAATGTGTGAGCAGAAAACAAAATGGCTTAGGCTTCTCCAGCAGGGTTGTGTTGAGAGACCAATTTCCAAACAGAAATAACCTCACAGTTCAGTTCTTCAATGTGTTACCCACTTCAGAAATTATTGCTGCATTGTAACTTGCTGTGTTTGTATTTTACACTTGGATTACAAGAAGTTGTTCAAATAAGTCTTTGTGTGTCATTATCCTGCATCTTAGTGATAGTTGTTAGGTTTGTCATTTTTGGCTAAAATGAGGTTTTGTTACAATTGGATCAGTACAAACATCTTCCTGTAGGTTACAAATCCCAATGTGAAGTTCTGTGGCCCAAGATGTGTGTTCCAACCTAGCACAAAACAGTTCTTGTTTGAGATCAGTTTTGCACAATAAGAATAAACAAACAAATTCATTACTGTTGAAGCAGTATAATTTAAATAACCCAGGCTGTTAATTAATTCAGATAAACTTCTTTACTTTCTCAGTACGCAGCAGTTCATAACAGAGAATGATGAAGACTCAGATGAGCTCCAATAATTTTCTTTTCTTTAAGCCCTAGATTTTAAAGCTGTTAATTCTTTTTTAATGAGTTTGTGTTTTTTGTGCCTGAATCACTCTTTTTCAAAATGCCTTTTTTGGGTTGTATTTGAAATGGTTTTGATCAAATAATACTTTAGGTTCACAACTGCCATTTATGCCTGAGTGGTTTTATTCTTGTAAATAACAGTTCTAATTATTTAATCTTCCAAGGAAGGCAACTTTGAAGTGCTGCAAAGTCCTTGCTTGAAATTCAAGTTGATGTTATAGTCTCTGATGCAGTGTTTCACATACAGACTAATTATCAGAATAATGTTGTTGATATAAAGAAATCTTTACAATTCTAGATGGAAATTATTTAGTATATCTTCATTATAATGATCCATCTAATTGCAGTGATTCTGCTACACACAAGAAATTCAAATGATATATTCCCTCTTCTGCTGTTGCACCACAGTTATATTATTATATCTATTATTGTACCATGACGAATGACATCTTGCATTGCAACTTTGTGTTTCACCTACTCCACTGCCCCAGTCTCTGCTATTCCTGCCTGAAAAAACTAAAAACTAAAATTTTAGAAAGGGGAAATGGAGATTGGACACATCACTGAGAGAAATGGCTGCTAGTGCAGTGCTGGCAGTGGAACAGGGCATGGATCTATTGTCCACCCTAGTTTTGAATGCTTTATAAGTGAGATCAAATTGCACAGTGGGAAAAAATAACCCAAAATTCCCTGAAGATGTTTCTAGAACTTTTCCAGAAACAGGAGTCATTAACCAATTTAAAGGCAGCCACAAATTCACTCAAACACAACAAAACTTAGGTCCTCCAAAATTTTAGCCATCGACCTACAGTGCTGCCACAGTGACCACATCTCTGTCACACTCTGCCCCCAGAATGAGTGGGCTAAGGCTTGGGCAGGGCAGGAGGCTGGGAGAGGACACAGCTGACCCCAGTTAACCCAAGGGATAGCTCATGATTATAACATCATGGTTAGCCATAAAAACAGGGTAGGGGATGTTTCCTGGGGTAGCTGGTGCCTGGAGTCTGGCTGGGTGGTGGTCTGCTGATAGAAGGTGGTGAGTGTCTTTGCATCATGTGGTTGGTTGGGAGTTTTTTTTGCTCTTTCCTTCACTTTTTAAGCTGTCTTTATCTAGGCCCATGAGTTTTTCTCACTGTTGTTCTTCTGATCCCTATCCTGCTGGCAGTGGTGGGGATAGGAATGAGGATGCAGCTGGGTGGTGCCTAGTTGCAGGCTGGGAGTAACCCATCACACTCTTTTAGAGACAGAGGTGTTCAGAGTTCAAAGGCTTTACAACCATTTGTAGCTACAGCTCCTGCTCTAGATTTTGTTCTCCCTTGTTTAGACATTGATATTTTTTAGATGCTTACACAGTGTTAGAAAACACATGAATTTGGCGATGATTGGGGAAGACAGATAAAAGCACATTGTACCAGTACCAGTCTGGGAGGATAAATACTGTCAGTTCCAAAAACCTTCAGACAAAGCCTGACTTTGGTGATTCCACTTTGACTTTCAGTAAATTAACAAAAAAATAGATCTCCTGCTTTCAGGCTTGGAAATATCTCTTTCCATTTTCTGAATGTCCTTTAGCTACTAACATCAAAGATCTTTCAGTCTTGGCATGAATGCTTTCTAGATCCATAAAGTTCTGCTTCTGTGCATAGCCAGGCTTATTTAAGTCCTAAAGGGACCAAAGAGTTTGGCACCCAGCCCAGGCCTAACAATCCATATATTAGGCAATTCTCAACCTAACTTGAGGGAGGCTTGATTGAGGCTGAAGGGTTTGACTAAAACTCTGCTCCTGCCTGCCAGAGGGAGTCCAAGAAAAAAATCTGTTCTGGTGTGTTTTACAGCTCAGCTAGAGGCTCATGTAGAGATCAGCACTGAAAAGCTCTTTGCTAAAAGCTTTCTCTGAGGTTATTGGAAACCATGGTTTGATTTCTGCTTTTGCCTGGATCCAGGCATGCCTTTTGAGAGTAGATACCAGTCACAATGAACACTTCTAAAATGCTGATATGTGTTCAGCCCCTCTTAGAATCAGCTCTGCTTCAAAAGAACCTTCCAAAATCAGCAAGACTAAGAGAGAAACAACAAACCCAGCTTGACAGAGTAGTTCTGTTGCTGGAACTTCAGTATTCATTCTATCCTACACACCTCCTCTTCTTTCAAAGATCTGATATGTTTTGGACAAAACATTCATTGGATAATAAAAAAAAAGAAATAAAATGAAGCACTGGCAACCTCTGGTCTGCACTGTGGGGATGAGGCACCTGGGAGTTAGAAGCTTAGCTCCATCCCAGTTTTCCTCAAGTTCCTCATTAGCTCCAGCTCTTTCTCTTGCTCTGCTTTCTTGCTATTTCAGATGCACAATGTTTATCCAACCACAGTTTAATTCTGACTGCATCAAATATGATTTTCACAAGGAAGTCTCTCCCTTGGAAGGAGAGATTGGTGAGTTTTCTTGGTAGGTGTGAACCACACTGCCTGTTGCTATCAAGAGCCATTAGCTATCTCTAAATTTAAGAGGATAAGAACATTGAAGATTAGACACTTGAAATAGTGGCAGAGCTGCATTTCCTTTGCTTAAGAGATTCTGATAATGAATTCATTATCATTCATTATTCATTCAGTGGATTTGCAGGTTTGGAGGAACTGGTTGTGTTATATTGGTCTGGGGTTGATTCACCTTTGCACTGTCAGAACAATGCAGTAGATTTTAAAAATGAAAAAAAACCCAGTTAGTGTTTAGGGCAAAACACCTAAATAAAGACAATAACAAAGTAATAAGAACTCTCTTCAAAGCAGATAAATAGAGCAACTTTAAAATAATTCTGGGAGCTGTCTAATGTAGCTCATTGCACTTCTTTAAAAAGAAATACATCTTTTAGCTTCTTATATACTACAAAACAAACTCCTTCAGAAAAGATGAGGAAACATTCAATGAAAAACTAAGTATAGACCTGCAAGTATCCAGCTGCTCAACCCTCATTTACTGCAGTAGATAATCTGGACAGAAGAAGTTAGTAAAGCAAAGTACACTCAGAGTATTTAATTTTAAGGGGATTATTGAAGTAAAGAGTATTTAAATGATGTGGTGAAATAGACAAAATACACTGAGCAATAAGATGTAGGAACCAGAAGAAGTCATGGCTAGAAAAGCACTGGATGTGCTGCATATTAAAGACAACATTAATGCATTAATTATGTTAGAAGTTCCTCAGAAGGCTTTTCTACAACATGCAGGAAATGACAGCAAGGAAAAGAAGAAGGGAACCAGAGAATTATTCAAGTGATCCTGGATGAAGTTAAGAATTAGCCAGGGAGAATGGCTCCGCTTTAATTCCTCTGTAAATTACTTTAAACTCCTTTCCCTACAGCTCTATCCTAGCTCTTAAGGTTATTTTCAGAACTAACCTACACATTTGGAGAGGTACAGAAGAGCAGAGCAGAAAGGAGAGAAGATGGAGACAAATACTGAGGGAGAAAATAACAGAGCCCTTTGCTTCCTACAGCCTGAGCAAGTGACACCACCTAAGCAGCACAGAGAGATGCAAGCAATTGCTGTCATCTTCGATATGTTCTGCTGCTGCCTTCTTGAGCAGTTTATAAATGAATAAAGCACCTGGGGCACCTGAGCAGGGTTAGATTAGAATATTAAACTCGATTAAATGAAGGATGGATGAAAATAACTTTGGGGCACAGAATCACTTTCAGCTCTGAATTACTTTCCTCACAAACTTAAGCCAGCATTTACATGGAAGGAAAAAGTGAAAGCTATGCAAATGTCATGGAGATACCAGCTGGAAAACACTGGTTATAAATTACCTAGGCTAAGTTGAGAGAATGGATTAACCTGGTTAGGGAAATTGTGTTAACCACAGTGCAAAATTCTTGACTGGTGTAAAAGTCAGTGGATTTGTGGTTTGTTGTTTTGGTTTGGTTTGTTTTACATATCTGGGCAGATTTTCAGTTCCTAAATTTGCTTTGGACTTTGCACTTGAATGAGCTCAAGAATGAAGCTTATTCATTTTAGATGTAAATCACTGAATAAGCGTAGGAGCTGAGGCAGTGCAGCCTCCTAGTGCCCCTTCTGCAGAGCAGGTTGGGGATAGCCCCATTGCACAGCGATGTCTGTGAGCTGTGAATCTCTGTTAGGGGAAGAAGAAAGTACAAGGCTAGTAGGGGGAGCAACAGCATCAAGAGGTGAGGGGTGAATTCACTTTTCAGCCACACACCCTCTGTGAAGCCTGTGACATCCATGCTGTGGGAATGGGATGTGTGGAACCTGCCTTCACCCTCCACCATCAGCCTCCAAGGGCTGGCAGAAGTTTGCCGTGATTTTTCTACTCCCAGGGTAGCAGCTCCTTGATCACACTTCTGGTGGCTGACAATAAACACACATCTCCTGATGTGCTGTTAGCTGTGAAGGATCTGCTGAAAGCGAGGTCACTTGACAAGCTTTTGTGCAAAGCAGTTGGAAAAGGTCTGAGTTATTGAAAAAGTAATTATAGGAGTGCTTCTAATTAGATTATACAGTTCTCTGGGGAGACACAAAGATGTTGTGGTTTGACATTTTGGCCCCACACACTGCTGTGCAACCATGGGTGGTTAGCAAAAAGAGACTTTCTGCCAGAGTGAAGAAGACATATCTCGGGAAGAAAGGGGAAGAGAAATGTGGGTTAGACTTCAGGAGCACCAGATTTTTAACTGGAACACGTGACTCAAATGGCTTCAAAGCCCCACCAAAGAGGCTTATTATTGAATTATACAATGAGTGTTGAAATAGTAGGGGTTTATTTTCTAATGAAAAGATTTTAATGGAAAGCTGGCTATGTTTTTTCATCTTTTCATGATTGTTGATGTAGTGTTCTTCAGCTGATCCTAACTCTCTGGAGTTCTCTCCCTCAGTCATTGGTGTGGATGACAGTGTATTTAGTCAGACATGCAGTCCTGATCGTTTTGGTTTCCATCCCATTCGGTTACAGCCAACAGCTGAGGCAGACATTTTCAATGATCAATCAGTGCCAATTTGTAGAATTGTTTTGGCTGTTTTGGCAAGCTGAATGCCTGATTTAAACCAGAAATAACCCCACAGAAAACAGAAGTAGAATATAAGGATTTCTGAGGTGTTTGTCTCATTTAAACATAACTGCTGCTCCTCAATCTGGGAAAATGATATCAATTAAAAGGCACAGTCATCATCCCTTGGCTTGATCAATGTGCCCTACCTTTGGACAAGACTGTGTTTGGAGTGTTTAAGGAATTATCTGTTAACAGATGCAGGTCTTAAAACAGAATACTTCAAGTTCCAAGCCTTAGAGTTTTGCCAGTCTGTCTCCATGAGCTATTCATTTAAAGACTCATCAATATTGGAGGTGGTGCCTCCAGGGCTAACACAGCCAGCTCATGGGTCATCAGTGAAGTGGGTCACCAGGCTACCCTTGTCCTCTCTTCCTCTATCAGTATTTATAGCAACTCTCTTGGTAAATCGGAGAGAGAAGGCACTGAGCACCACCAGAAGGATTGGTCCCAATCTGGGAAAGTGTTGTTGTGTTAGACAGGCATCTGCTCCAAACTGCTTAAGAATCAGAATGAACTGAGTAGGAAAATATCCAAGTAAATGGAAATAGAAATCTCATTTCTAAAAATAAGATTTTTTTTTTTTCCCTCTTTAAATAAGTTTCCAAATTAAGACTTCTCTTCTGTTAACTCTGTTTCACAGCTAAACTAACTATCATAGGGCAATTCCTGGGTCTAGGTTCAGGTAGTTGGTAGAAGATGATGGAGAAAACTGCAAAAGCATCTTTGACCTCATCAGAATACAGTGGAATTTTTTGTTTTCCATGGAATCATATTTTTTCTTTTAACACTTTCCCACAGGGGTCCCAAACTAGCCAATTTCTAAGGGAGTTGTGGTTTCTTTGGGTTTTTTCTTTTGTAATACACAATATTTAAAACAGAAAAAATATTCTAACAAAGATGGGGGGGAAAGGCTGGTCAGCAGGAAAAAAAAATGTCAAGCCTGTTTACATGTCCATGCCAGCACATCAGACACCAGCCAGCTATGTGAATTCACCATCCAGACCTCCTCAGTCCTGTCTGTGCTCATTGACTTCTTCACAGTGATCCCCTGTTCCAAGAGGGAAATGGGGGTGCTGGAGTGAGTCCAGAGAAGGGCCAGGAGAATGCTGAGAGGACTGGAGCAGCTCTGCTACGAGGGCAGACTGAGAGAGTTGGGGTTGTTCAGTCTGCAGAGGAGAAGGCTCTGAGGAGACCTTCCGGTGGCCTTCTAGGATCTGAAGGGGCTACAAGAAAGCTAGGGAGGGGCTGATTAGGATGTCAGGTAGTGATAGAATCAGGAGAAATGGATGCAAACTAGAGGAGGGGAGATTCAGATTGGACATTAGGAGGAAGTTCTTCACTGTTAGGGTGGGGAGACAGTGGAACAGGTTGCCCAGAGAGGCTGTGGAAGATCCATCCCTGGAAGCTTTTAAGGCCAGGCTGGCTGGGGCTGTGGGCAACCTGCTCTAGTGGGAGGTGTCCCTGGCAGGAAGGGGGTTGGAGCTAGATGATCTTGAAACTCCCTTCCAACTCTGACCATTCTATGATTCTAACTACAGGTGATTCCTCTCTAGATAACATGAAGAGATAAGCAATCCAACACAATCAGCATCTGGTAAGAACACAAAATCAGTGAAGATTGAAGAAGGTTAAAAAAACACCCCACAAACAAAATAACCCCAAGCAAAACAACAAAAATACCCCCACAAAAGCCCACCCCTTAAAACCCCAAACAACAGACAAAACAAACAAAAAGCAACAACAACAAAAAACCACAAAAAGACCCAACCAAAAGAAAAAAACACCAACCACCGCAAAACCACAAGACCTCCAAACTAAGAACCAAATGATCTGCAGCTCCATGGAGCACACAGAATCCAGAAGCATGACCCAGAAGGATAACTTTTGCCCTTTGGTTTCTGCAGTTTTCAGAAACAGTTGTCAGCTTCTGATAAAGTTTAGCAGAACTATCTTTTATTGAAACACATTGAAAGCCATTAGACAATTTCCATTGTCTGGAACATCCCAGAAGCAGGGAACATTTGTTTCCTTTTCCATTTCTTTAAACCAAAGAGCTGTTTCAGTGAATAAAGCCAATAACTTGCTAGGAAGAGCAAGATGTGGGTAGAAAAAAACGGGCAGTTTTGATCCACTTTTTAGCAGGTTAGACTCCTGTCAGACTGAGAGGGGCAGCTCTGGTTCTGTAAAGCTTGATCTTCTGTAACATTGAAGTGTTTCCGGAAAGTTAATCATGGCTCCCAAATTGATGCCAAATGCATAGTCCAGGCTTCCCCTACCCCACCCCCAGGCTGTGGAGTTGCAGACTGTAATTAAACCCTGTGCTCTCTTCTCACCTCCCAGCAGAGCCCCTCACTGCACAGTTCTGACACAACTTCCATTTCTGCTGGTCTGCCAATACCACCCTGTCCTCCAGGAGATGGGCTGTGCACAAAAAGCATAAGCTTCAAAGAACAAACTGGATCTGGAAACACCACCACCACCCCTGCTCAATATTACTCCAGAGCCCCACAGAATACTAATACTGGTTCAGCAGCCTGATGAATAATTGAACACCACTGGCATTGTTTCAAACGTTTTTCCAATGTCTTTAAATCATGGCAGAACAGGCAAGCACTTGAGGAAGGTGGCTCTGTGAAGGACCTGCATCGTGATGAGTGCTAGCTGAAAATCACATCCGAAAAACACAGCATCAGAAAAGTCTCCCAGGTTGGCAGGAGAGAATTAATCTGCATATATTGTTAGGCTGTGTAAGTATTTTAGTTGCTTCTAGTAACATTCTTGTATTTTAGCCTGTTGCTTGGCAACAGTATTTTTAGATATTCCAGTAATGTGTATCTTTGCAAATGAATCTCTGCAACGTGGTTGCTGAGTCTGTTCTCAGCAGCCCCTTTTCCTGCAGCTGAAATACAAATCAATGTAACAGCCACCTCTCCAGCATTAAAAATGATGAGTGGAATGAAAAAACACCTCACCATTGAACACACACATCTTACCAACCTGCTCTGGGGCATTGTTACCTGCATGTCACAACAAAAAGAAGTTTAGAGCCCCCAGACCTGGGAAGCCAGTGCAAGGGCCATCCATTAAAGACTTCTCCATGTACTGAACAGTCAGTGAGGGGTTTTAGGTAAATTAACTAATGAAATGTTGACCTGGAACTGGTGAAATATGTGAACAAAGCATCTCCAGAATTTCCAGATGCATCAATGCATGACCATGGAAAATATTTTTGAACTATTATTTTGTAGAGAAACATTTTAGAGCTAGCCAGGATTGGGTTCCATTTGGATTCTCTTTGGTGGAACCATGCCCATGAAATAAGAGAGAATAAATGTTGTGTTGGAGACTGTTAATTTCAATAAAATTTGAATGGGAAAATAACAAAAGAGATAATGTGTTTATTATTATGTTGAGAATAACAGTATTTATTTTGATTTACTTCTTAACAATGTCCATGTCCATATTCATGTCATGATGTCTAGACAGCTACAGCCAAGAATGGTGATAATAGAAAGGTCAGACCTTGTGATCCTCAGTTAAAAATCCTAGTTAACTTAGCCTTCAGTTGCAGAATATCATTGCAAAGACATCAATGGGAATGAAGCACATCCCTGGGACATTGCTAACATCTAGAGACTCTAGCAGTGCCAGCCTGGTTTACACTTTTGTCATGTCTGCACCACAATAATTAAACACAAATGATGCAAACTACAAAGTAAACAAATATCAGGGAAGTTGAATCAGTTTTGAATGAGCTGCTAAAATAGTGAATTAATAGATGGGGAACATCAGCATTATTGTATTCCTAAATATCCCAACATGGTTTTCTAGTTTCTGATGCCCTTTGCTACAGAATTCAGAGAATCCTGAAGCCTTTCTTTGCAGTTGTAGGCTCCTGTTCACAGTCAATGCAAACAAAAGCTTTACTGTTGAATATGGAAACTCTGAACCAAACCCTTTGTGATTCTGTGGTTTAGACTGATACAATGGGAGAAATAACTCCCAAATGGTCTTGGAGGTTAGGGGAAAGCTCTTGTGGTTGAGAGAGAATTTCTGTTTCTCTTTGCCTATCCAAGGCACCTCAATGTCTCTGTCACACATCAAGGTGACAGAAGCCAGTCTTTAAAAGATGTACTGTCACCTTCCAACTCTTTCCACAAAACCACATGAAAATTAAGACAAAATTAAAGTAACAGTGAATGCAGGAAGTGTGGGATGGAACATAGTCAAGTGTCCTGGTCTATGCACGAACAGAACTGATTCTGTTCAGATTTGACTTTTCAGCTCAGTCTCTCTCAGTGCTGCACTTTCTGCAGCTCACAGAATGTTCTCACAGGCAGTGTCTGCTGCTAGCAGAGACACATTTGATGTTTAGAGTTAGTTCCCAAGGTCACTGCTAAATCTCGTGTCCCACATGAAGAGGTTGCACCTGTGGGGAGGAGGGGACAGGACAGGTGACCCTAAGCTGCCCAAGGAGAGAATCCATCCCATGTGTGTCATATTCCATACATAGCTGAGGGGTCAGGAGGGTCAAGCTCTCTTCTTCCATGGCCAGCATCTGAGGGGGTCTCTGTTCTGCCTTTGATCCCAGTCCATGTGTTCCTGGACCGGTTTCCTATCTGCCACTGAGTGTAGTTTATGACTTTCCCAGTGCTTGTCCACAGAACCAGTGGTGATGGTGAGGGCTGGGTTCAGCACTGGGTTTGTAGATATTTGTATATATTTTATTATTATTTTCATTTAAGTAGTTCTAGTTTTCCTTTCCAGGCCATAAGCCTCTCTTTATTCCCTTTCTCTTCCCCTTTGGGAAGGCAGAGAGCTTAATAGACAGCATCTGTTACTCATTTAGTGGCCAGCCCAGCCCTGGCCCTGACGTAAAGGGATTCAAATCTGATAATCCCACCTTTCAGCTGCTGTGGCCAACTGTAGTTCACATTGGATGACTTTTGGGTGTTTATTAATCTACATCCTTCCCTCAGAGCAAAGGATAAAGCAAAGAATTCTCAAGTCTAATATGGCAATAGAGTCTCAGGCATGTTAGTACCCCCTGCTTTGTCAAATTTCATCTCCTGTAAAATCTTACACCTCCCTGTAGAAATTAATTAATACATTGAAGAGTCACACATCACAGACACCAAATTTCATCAGGGCTTTTGGTAAAATCCTATACATCTGTAATGAAGCTGAGGTGTATCTTGCTTTATCAGAAGACTGGAGTTGGAATTAAAGTGAATAAAACAAGAGAAGGTAGGAGAGGAGCTGGGTAGAGCCCAGCCCTAGCCCATGGCACAGCCAAGGCTCAGAGGGAGCTAGTGCCTATAGAAATGCCAAAGACATGTCTGAAAGCTTTCTTCAATTGATGAGTTTTAAGCTAATAAAAGACAAACCAATTTCTCATGCTTTTTAAACCAGGAATTTCTGATGAGAAACATTTCCACATCTGAACATATGGGAGGCTTTTTTCTTTAAATCGAATGCACTTAGTCCATTTTTCTTTTTGTGGGGTGCAGCAATGTTCTCTCCACAATGAAAAAAAGCAGAAGTCACAGAGAAGATGATATGGGGCTAAATTCACAGTATGCACACAGAGGGAGCAGGAGATTAGACAGCAGCTGGAAATATACTTCTCCAGTAGCATAATGAGACAACATATAAATTGTTTTCTTGTCGAAAAATACATTTACATAATCCTACAAAGGAATATTTTATCTTCTTTTCATAGTCAGAAGTAATATTGCTACTAGAAATTGAATCCTTATATTGAAATATGTAAAAGAATGTTCTAGGGATATTTTCTGTTCTGTACTGATATTGTTTCTCTCTTCCTTTAAGACAAGAGAAAATGGCTTCAGGTTGCACCAGGGGAGGTTCAGGTTGGATCTTAGGAAGAATTTCTTCCCCCAGAGGGTTATCAGGTGTTGGTCCAGGCTGCCCAGGGAGATGCTGGTGTCACCATCCCTGGAAGGGTTCATAGAATGTGTAATGTGGTGCTTGGGGCCATGGGTTAGTGGTGAGCATGGGAGTGTTGGGTGGATGCTTGGCCTGGATGATCTCAGAGGGCTTCTCCAGCCATAGTGATTCTGTGATTCCTATTGGCACAACTGGTGCAAACTCCACTTTGAAAGATATAGTACACATGTAGAAATTCTAATTATGTCTGTTTTATGTCTTATCTTCAGATTAAGATACAGACAATAAGAAGCAAGAGGAGAATAAAAGAGTGAATAAGAGGAACGTTGTAAGATTTCATCCAGGGCAATAGAAGTCTTTTGGCAGAAAATAATTTGAACAATCAGCTAAAGCACAAACATCACCTCCTCCCTGTTTGCTCCTAGAGCTGCCCAGGACAATCAACATCTTCACAATCCAGCCTCCTGTTGAGAAGAAGGAGGTTGTCTCAGGACCAGTACAGACCACTGGCCACTAAACAGTTCACTAATATCACTTTTATAAGATGGATATGAAAGAGTCAGGCAGACATCAAATTTCACTACATTATTTCTTAGGTCAGAGAAGTTCCAAAGGCCCAGAGGTTAAATGGAAAATCACTTTAGTCCATTAAAATGCACTCACTCAGATAACTGAGTCCTTCAATAAATTCTGTTCCACTGGAATTAAAAATAAAACATATTTGAGCAGAGTATAACTCATTCACAAGGAACTCTTCAAGAGGTGAATATCAGTGTTCATTGAATGAAAATGAAATAAAGCCAAACAACAATCCTTGGGAAAGGAGTAGTAAACAGTTTCTTTGTAAGGTACAGGAAGATTTTATGTGCTAATGCTCCTTCTCAGTAGGAAAGAATATTTTGGAGATTGACGATCTCCAGCAATCAGCTAACAGGCTCAAAACAATATACTCACTTTTTTCAGCCAATGTGCTATTATGATATTCCCTATCATTCTTGTTTTCTCTTTCTTTCTTAATTAAAATCTTCCATCATTTTTTATATATATATATGTGGCATGGGTCTTGTGCAAACAGTGATAATTACCTTCATTTTACTTTTTTTTTCAGGATAATTACCTTTATTTTATTTTCTTTTTTCAGAGTTGCTTCAGAGAGTGACTATTGGTCAAGAAGATGAAAGATCTAGAAGGAATGCATTACCTGTTGAGGGGTGGGGGAAGAAATCACAGCTCAGTGGCTCTGTGTGTGTATTTGTTTATCAATGTGCACAGAAAACCTAGAGTATATTTATTTCTCCACAAATGCTCCAGTGTGAGTCTCCTGCAGGGTCACAAATCCTGCCAGTGAAAATGCTCCAGTATGGACTCTTTCTTTAGAGGTGAACAGGTCCTGCCAGGAGCCTGCTCCAGTGCAAGGTTCCCATGGGGTCACAGCCTCTTTTGGGCATCCACCTGCTCCAAGGTGGGGTCCTCCATGGACTGCAGGTGGAGATCTTCTCCTTCCTTTACCTTCATGAGCTGCAGGTGGACACTTGCTCCACCATTCAGCTCTATGAGCTGCAGGGGCACGGCCTGACTCGTCAAAGTCTTTCCCACAGGCTGCAGGAAAATCTCCTGGAGGACTTCATCCCCCTTCTTCTTCACTGGCCTTGGGGTCTGCAGAGCTGCTTCTCTCATCTGTTCTCACTCCTCTGGCTGCAGCTGGTGTTGCACAGCAACTCGTTCCCCTTCTTAAACATGTTATTGCAGAGGCACTACCACTGTCACTGAGGAACTTGGCTTTGACCAGTGGCAGGTCTGACTTGGAGCCAGCTGGTGCATTGGCTGCATCAAACATAGAGGAAGCTTCTAGCAGCTTCTCACAGAAGTCACCCCTGTAGCACCCTTCTTGGCAAACCCTTGCCATACTAACCCAACGTGGCTGGGAACCCAAAGGAAAATACAATCTCACAGTTGTTGAGCTGCTGACAGCTTTGCAATGTTTCTAGAACATGCCTACAGTATTTTCCAATAGTAGACAGGAGAAAAATAGGAAAGAAATTGAGGAATCAGGCCCTAGTAAGAATGTCTGGAGGGATCATATTCCAGGCACAGCTAATAAATTCTTCTGTGACTCCTGTGTGGTACCTTTGAGAAGATAGAAAATAGGGAAGAGTTTTACCATTTTCCTCACTTTTTAAACATATATAGGTGGGACACTTAAAGTTTGCATAGGTACAGGTGATGTTCCACTTTTCTAATTCAAAGCAATCAAAACAGCCACATGCTCAATCAAAGCAAAGGAGTAATAAGAGGCAAACAATAAGTTGTCAGTGACTTGACTGATCACCCGCTGCAAGAAGGCAAAACTCAAGTGATATTCCTACAGATAATCAATGGTGTCACCACCAGCAACGATGAGGAACTGGTGGGATGCATGTATCATACATGCTCGAGGCATAAATGATGGGTGAAAGATTCCTCAGTACACATAGTCCAAGCTCTAAGGATGTCAGGTAATTTGCTCTGAAAGCAGCTAAAACAGAATTTTAGCAAAATGCCATTTGACTTGTGCTCAGAACATTAAATGCATCAGCCTAGTTTTGCTAGGATCTGCTTGCAGTGGTGAGGTTGCTTCACCTTTCAAGTAACTATGGTCTTGTGTTGAAGCAGCTGTAGCTCTGTAAAGGTTAGAAGTACATGATCTAAAGTATGTTTCCAGTGAACTTGTGCCTGAGCACTTTTTCTGATCCTCAAGGTTAGCCTCCTTACTGAGTGGTAAATCAAGGCTCCTGTAACCAGTAACATTTACTGACAGTGGAGGGAATCAGTGAGAAACAGATGTGCAACCATTCTCTCAGGATCCACTTGATTTGTGGTCCTGTCTAGCAGTGGTGGTCACCTAGTTCTTGGTATAAATACATGGTGCCTAGAAAAATCCATGTAAGAAGAATCAGGCTGTGGTTCTGTTACCTAAACCCCTCGTGCCTTTTGACATCCCTGTCAAGGGTCAGGGCTGGGCTGGGCACTAAATGAGTAGCAGGTGATCTCTATTGACCCTCCTGATCCCTCAGCTTTATTCTGAATGTGACACACATGGGATGGAATCCCTCACTGGTCTGCTGAGGGTCACCTGTCCTGCCCCCTCTTCCTCACAGGTGCAACCTCTTACTTCACCCTAATGAACACAAGATTTAGCAGTGACCTGGGTTTACAACCAACCTTTAGGTTTTCTCACTGCTAGAAGCAGACCCTGTGAGAATATGATGTGAGCTTCAGAAAGGGAGTGCAACACTCAGAAGATCTGTAGCTGAAAAGTAGGAACAGGGATCAGAGTTAGTTCTGTTCTGACTCAAACCAGGACAGTTCCCTAGGTCAGTCAGGAGCACAGCAAGCATGGAGGCAGCTGCAACACAGGCAAGAGGAGACGGCTGGAGTCCCCTGGTGAACATGGAGGTGACAGTGGAGACCAGGTATGTGCACTGACCTGTCTTTTTCTGACAATGTTAATGAATGTAAAGGGTTCTGTATGTGAGACAGGTTTAACCAAAGAAAACTGTGTCTGCTCTGGTGCTGGAATGAATAGGAACATTGTTCCTAAGCCATGTTAAACAGTATTGTTCAACTTATTCATCATTGATCTGGATGAAGGACTGGAGTTGCTTCCTCAGCAGGTTTGCTGGTGGCACAAAACTGGGAGGAGTGGCTGAGAAGCCAGAGTGTTGTGCTGCCATCCAGAAGGGTCTTGATGGGCTGGAGAGGTGGGCAGAGAGCAACCTTCTGAAATTCAGCAAAGGCAAGTGAAGGATCCTGCACCTGGACAGGAATGACCCCACAGACCAGTACAGGCTGGAGGCTGACCTGCTGCAATATAGCTCAGCAGAGAAGGGCTTGGAGGCCATGGTGGGCATCAAGTTGCTCCTGAGCTAGCAGTGTGATCTTGTGGCCAAGAAGGCAAATGGTCTCCTGGGCTGCACTGGCAAGAGCATTGCTAACAGGTTGAGTGAGGTGATCCTGTTCCTCTGCTCATCCCTGCTGAGGCCCCACCTGGAGATCTGTGTCCAGTTCTGAGCTCCTCATTACAAGAGAGACATGGAGCTCCTGGAGTCAGTTCAACAGAGGCTACAAAGATGATGAGGGGCTGGAGCATCTCCCTTCTGAGGAAAGGCTGAGGGACCTGTGCTTGGTTGGGCTGGAGGAGAGGAGGCTGAAAGGAGACCTTATCAATGGATAGAGGGATCTGAAGGGAGGGTGGCAAGAGGATAGAGGCAGGCTCTATTCAGTGGTGCCAAGCAATAGGACATGAGGCAATGGGCACAAACTGGAACACAAACTTCCACCTAAACATGAGGAAGAATTTCTTTACTGTGAGGGTGCCAGAGCACTGTACCAGGTTGCTCAGAGAGGTTGTGGAGTTGTCTTCTCTGGACATAGTAGAAAAAACCATCTGGACCCAACCCTAAGTAATCTGTTGTTGGGGACCCTGCTAGAGCAGGGAGGTGGGACTAGATGACTTCTGGTGGTCCCTTCCACCCTTAAACATTCTGTGATTCTATGAATATCTACATGTTCTGCTACATATAGGTGGTAGAGCTTCATAAATCTGTACCTTGCAGATAATCCCAATTAATTAGCATTCATTATGCTGAATAAATAACATTAGGAAAACAATTGTCTTTAGCACTTATGTTGATATTAAAGAATACAAGGAGGAAAACCCATCCTGCAATGGCTGCTAACAGCTTGGACTTTTTTCAGTCTATGTTTATTAAGAGAGGAAAAAAAAAGAGGTAAAAATAAAAAATACTGTGAATTTCTATTATATCACCTTTTTGTGTGTGCAAGTAAATTTTGCCCATACTTTACAGGCTGATCATGTCTTCTATTTGCTTTGCCTAATGAGCTGCAATGGAACTGTCTGCCCAGGAAGATGAATTCATGCTCTGGGTAAAACTTCTTGAGAAATTAATTTGGGGAACCTCTGCTAGAGGTAGTCATTGAAGAAACAGGTTTTGGGAAAGGAAAAGGTTTACAATAGTTGCTGAAGTCATAGCTCTAAAGAGATTAATTAAAGTCCTCTACTGGAAAGTTTAAAGTTCTTGTTAGCATAACATCTGACCTTTTCCTTGGACTTTATTAAACTAATGAGAAACACTTCTAGGACAGGTTTTTTTTTCCTCCTTGCTGTTTTTACCCAAGGAAGAATGCAAAGAAGTTTTGATTAATCACTTATGTCAAAAGACACATCTTGTTCAAAGAGTTAAAATCAGTTTGATCAGTAAAATTCATGTTCATGATGAATCTAAGTCAGTAGTTGAGGAACCATAAGGTTTTACAATCAATAAATATCTAAACATTATACTTGGTGTTTATGCTATAGGTTTTATTGCAAAGCTCAGTTATTGATTTTTTTTTGAGCTTTAAATAATAGCAAAGAGCTCATTTACAAGCTGTAGAACATGGTTGTGCTCCTCTTATTTGCGAAGCACTGGGGCAGTTAGGTGATGTTCTATTTAACAGTTTGAAAGTCTTCATCATATCACTCTCAACCTCAATTATCTGAAAAATGAGACAGTTAAAAATATCTTTACAGTTTGTCTTTTGTAGATATTTTTGGGGGCATGCTTTTGCTTTTTTTAAATGACCAAGTGAAAACATGGGAGCCAATTATTTGCCTGTTTGGTTTTTGGTTCATATGACACACCTGGGACAGTCTTCAAGCATTCTTTTAGTGTCTTGAGGAGCAGAACTCTTACAGAACACAAGTCAGGGTGTTCTTACAGATAATGTGACTCCAGAAGCTTCAGATCAGAATTAATGAAAGCTGAATCTCTATGATCATTGGATTTTGCAGGCTCTCAGTTGCTGAAAGTTCCTTTATCTTTTCAGAGGGTCGGGGTCTTCATTTGAAGCATTTGGTGCAAATCTCAGGGAAATCTAACACTAAACTCTTTTCTGTACTGAGGACATTAATTAAAGCTGAGTAAAACACCCATTTAACCACCTGTCCTCCTTCATCAGATTGGTAGATAATTGATATCCCTGAGGCCTCAGATTTTCTGCCAGATGTTTTTAAAGGAAACAATCTTTCAGATGATCCAGGAAGGCCATGGAGATGCACACACCCACACTGGAAACCAGGCTAATTGCCCCTAGGTCTGTTTCAGTTCTTTGGAGCTTTGAGCAGTTGGCAGAAAGGATATCTGAGGAAAGGACAACAGAAAGTCTTAATTTCAGATAAACTGCCAGCAGGGGAACTAGATTGGTAGTTACTGATCAGGAAGCACCTGCCTCTCAGATTTTCACAGCTGGTTCAATGGCACAGGATGTTCAATTGCAGCACTGCAGTTTTGACCAGAGCATCCAGCTCTACCTGCTAGAGGGTTGATGGTGAGTGGCTGAGAACTGCTCTGCCATGCTGACTTAAAGGCTTATCCTGTACTATTGTACAAGTGGAAGTGAAATCTCACTTTTACATCAGCTTTTATTTCAACACTGTGTACACAAAGTGGGACCTGTGGTACCTTAAGGACAGGTTCCTCTGCTAATGACTCCTTTATGCCATAGATATTCTGCAGTTTACAGCTCTTGCTCTCATTCTGGGTTTTTCCATGCACATTTTTAAGAAAGCACATGTCCTCAAGCCTAAACAAATAAACATGATTTAGGGACAGGGGAGAAAAAAACCCCAAAACACAAAAACCTTGAAAATGAGTGAAGCTGACTGTCCTATTAAAGATAATTTTTTGTCATACCATTTCCATGATGGTATCTAATTGTTTCTTTAATGACCTTAGAGGTTTTTTTGCCTCAACAGTCTTGCCTGGGAGGCTTGTTCTGCACTTTAAGTCTCTGTATGAAAAAAGCATTTCTTGACATCTGTTTAAGTGTTATTTGTCTTTATATTCTCTTTAACCTCTTTGCCCTACTGGTAGTCATATTAGCTGGAGAAAATTAGAAAATAACTTATCATTCTACAGTTCCTGTTTTTTTTTTTTACAGACAGCTCTAATAAAAATCCTTTGTATTATGCAGTTTAAAGATAAGCAAATTCAGTACCTTCTTTCAAACTAATGCTACATACTTCAGTCTTGCCATTCCCTTTGTTTGCATAGTGTTAGTTGTAGATGATCTTTTCATTTAAATGATCAAGGACAAAATAGAAAAGCAAAAGAAAAAATGAAAACAAACACAAAATCCAACCCAAAACCCCCTAGTCCTCAAATTTCTCTTTATAATCCTGATACTCTGTGAGGTTCTGCACTTTGCTATAGCCTGGGGAGTGTATGTGGCCTTTTGCAGTTCACTTCTATTTAATTTCTGCTTTAACTGGGGGTTTTTAGAGTCTGTACATTCCTACTGTAAACAGGCTGACATTTCAGCTGACAAAAGTCAGTCCTTCCTCAGTAGACCAGCAGTAGATCACAGACTTGCATGACCTGTGTGCTTTGATGGGACAACAAGAAGTTGTTTATGTTACTATCAGCTGATGAAAAGTCAAGCCTACAGCAGCAGTGTTTCCAGAGAAACTGCATTCTTGGACAAGCCACGGGAAGGAAAAGCTTTGAGAAGTGTTATACATTTCAAAGAAACATGGCCAGCAAAGATGTTTGAATTCTAAAGATGTGGAGAAGCAAAGACCTGATTTCAGCACTTGGGTACCATAGAGAATGGCTGTGCTGTTACCATGTCACATGGATCAAGTTATCCCCAATAAACTCTTTGAGTTATGAAAATAAACCCAGTACTTCAGTGTGTTGATACCTGGCAGTGACAGGATGTCAGAGAATGATTGTTTTGCAAACCTTCCTTTACTGATGAGACTTCAGTCTCTTCCTGTATCTACTGACACAGGGAGACAAGAAGGGAATCCTGGTAGTTAATTCAAATAGCAGCTGGATCCATGTGAATGTAAAACCAGAGCAATCTAAAGAAACTCACCTACTCTTCCATGTGATGCTGATTTCCCTTCATAAATCATGACCTCAAGGCTGATAATTGCTATCCTTCCTCATGCTGAGACTGCTGTGTTTTTATTACAGCAAACCACCAGAAGCAAACCTCAGTTTTGTTTGTTATATTATTTTTTAGCAATTCCTCTACCTTGGGCTAATTATCAGTTTAACTCAGAACAGTTTCCAGGGTTTTCTGTATCAACTTTCAAGCCCATACTGAAATGACATTACTGGGTTTCAAGTTGGAAGTCTGGCAAGGACGTGGCTCTGGAAGCTTCCCAATCCTCAGTATGCCTGAGGCCACCCTGAAGATGGGTTTCTCCTTCTGTCACTTGTTTTTGAGTTGGGAGTCACTCTTCAGAGGCTCCTTGTTCTTTCTTTTGTTGGGAAAGGAAAAAGGGAAAGCTCTGTGTTCTAAAAGACTTCTATAGTACAGGGTGACTAAATCTGCTACCAGAGAGACTTAACAAATGGGTATCAGTGCACACAGAACCATTTTGGAGACTCAGTGTCTAGATTAAGGTGTTTAAGTGGGTTCTTTTCAATGCAAAATTCATCACATGTATTACTAAAATATCTTTTGGACTGCAATAATAATTCAATAATGCTCCTTGGAACATTGAGACACCTCCATAAAGGGGAGGGGAAGCCAGACACAAAAGGCAAGACATAATCATAGCTAAAAGAACAGAACACAGTTCTGTGAAGGAACACAGGATCTGCCTTGACACATGGATATGAAGATGCATTATCACACCCTTCATTGGCTATATCACCTCATCAGTTCCAGAATGTTTCATTCCTGGGGCTGGAGATTACCTGCAAAAAGCATGGAGTAACTCTCGTGCCTCCCACTTCAGATGAGAGTTGCTGCAGAATATTTGCTGTATTTATTATACTTAGTAACTTTCAAACTCATTTTACAGCCTCATGTCTTAGTTCAAAAAGCTAGACCAAGCCTTTCTTGTCCTAAGAAACACATCTTTCCTTTGAATCATGCTCTTTATTCAGTGTATTCAATCTTAGAAGCTTTTGCGCATCAATGAGAGAGTACCCAAACAAAAACAGTTCTATTAATTTGCCAATATGACTATATCAAACTTGGTCTTCAGAGCCACTATTAATCTATTCTATTACTTAGATTTTTGCTTACTGTATTCACTCAACCTGGTTATATGTGGAATCTAATCTAAAGCTATAGCTGACTTACCCTTGGAAGATGTAGGTTTGTTCAGACAAGCCACAAAGTTGTTTACAGTCACTTAGATCTGTAATATTAAGAGGTTCTTGCAACTCCTCTGTCCTAAATGTCCTAGCAACCAGATGATGTACATACATGGCTGAGACTTTCACAGTCTGCTAGCTGCAGAAGCAAAGGATAAGCAGTAATTGAAAGCAGCAGGAATAAATCACAACCCATGCAGGACAGAAGGGTTTGCATTTCCTTTGCATAGCTGTGGCTGGAAGCAGTAGTTACAGGCAGGAGAGAACTGTTGGGTTTATGGATCATGAGGCACAGTCTGGTTTTGAAGTGGCAGCCATTCTGAAACTGGGAAAATATCAGATTTAAGCCTGAATCTCAAGTGAGTGACTTTAGATGAAAGTAAAATCAAGGATAAAAAGGATAACATGAGATTAGTGAGGGGAAGAAAAGCACTCATTTGTCTGAAGTCATTAATTTTGTCCTTTCTCTAGACATACAATATCCTTACAGATGAAATAAGTTAGATTGCTTCCAAAACTCACCAGTGGGTAAATATGGGTCAAAATCTGTGTGAATTCAAACTATATTTTTTTCTTTTTTTTTTTTTATTTTGTTGACACTTTCTATTGAGATGTGAAATTGTGCTATGCATTTCTGTAACTCCTTGGTCACTTTTGTCCTTTTGTAGTGGGGCATCTCTGCCTGAAATGTCAGATTCATTGGGTCATGCTTTTGCAGTTGATACTGAAAGTTGATTTTGAAAGTTCATTTATTTTCATGTCACAGTGTTTCATCATGAAAAGTACTCTTTGATAAATGGAAGAAAAGTTTCTTCACAAAAATATCCAGACAAAGTGCTTTCAAAACCAGTAACTGTTTCTTCTGGCAAGTAACAAGTGATAGGAGAAGAGGAAATGGTTTCAAGTTGCACCAGGGGAGGTTCAGGTTGGATCTTTGGAAGAATGTCTTCCCCCAGAGGGTTATCAGGTGTTGGTCCAGGCTGCCCAGGGAGGTGCTGGAGTCACCATCCCTGGAAGAGTTCAAAGAACATGTAGATGTGGTGCTTGGGGCCATCATTTAGTGGTGAGCATGGGAGTGTTGGGTGGATGGTTGGGCTGGATGATCTCAGAGGGCTTTTCCAGCCAGAATGATTCTATGATTGTATGGTTCTATCTATATGCCCAGAAACTGTGTACACCAGTCTTTCACCAAATATACATGGATCTCAGTGGAGGCAGATACATTTCCAGCAGAAAATCATCTGCATAGCCTCTGGGAGTCTAAGAAGCTGTGAAAATCCAGCCTTCATCTACTTGCTATTACATGGTTGTGATTGATGGGATTAAAAAGCAGTTTAAAGATCTGGGGGCACTATTCTGCATAGGTTTGCATGTCATATCACATAAGGCCAATTTTCTCATAATTTATTAATTGTAATTCATAATTTAAATGAGAAAGTTGTAAAACATAGCTCTAGCTGAAGTTGGTGAAAATCAGTATTCTCCAGCATGACTCCTTTGTTCAGTTCTCTGCACCATGATTCTGGCATAAAAGTAGAGGAGACTTCAAGGAAGGGGAGTATTTTTGCCAGAAAAAAGTTATAAAGGCAAACAAAATATTGTTGTGAGTTTGTACCTAAGAGTCACCTTCTTTAAAAACTAGTGAACAGCCTTTGCTGGCCAAAATATGCTGGTAGCCAAATGAAACAGGTTCCTGATAATGCAGAAAGTCTCAGCTACGCATCAGCTCAACAGCCCTGGGCAGCCTATTTTTAGTTGACTCACTGATGCAAGGCAGAAGGCATAGAAATAGCTAAGAAATATATAAAAATATTTGAAAGTGGTGACAGCAGAGGAAACAGCTAAAGGTACAGAACAGATACTTCATGAACTCCTCTTCACTCTTCTGATTATACCAAAGACAAAAAGATACCGGGTAAAAGTGCATCATGGGAAAGTGAAAAACATCATTATTTTCCATATAGTTAGCCTGCAACACTCATTACACCAAGAATCAGCAAGGGTAAGTGCAACAGTTAATAAAGCAGTCAGGTGCTTAAAAATGCAGCTCCATTCCAACAGGAGTGGGGAAAGGAACACAGAGATTAGGGAGTAAATCCCCACTGGTTTTGTTCACATGCCTCTGAAAGCATGTTCTCTGGAACACAGCTTACATAGGGTGTGCTGTGCTGCCTGGCTGCCCCCAGCCCACCTTGCAGAGACACAGGGGATACACAGGCTGCCTCTGAGACAAGGGGTCTCCACTTCTGAAGGGTGTTCTCTGATCAGTGTGGACACCCAGCTTGAGTGCTCGGCAGCAGCCCTGGGGGTGGGCTCCAGTATCTCAGTCAAAACTTGGGTGGCTTTGGAGCCTTTCTGTGCTTGTTAGACAGCATTCTAAGGACATGAGCCTGTTGAAGTGTGACCAGAGGAGGCCACAGAAATGATCAGAGGGTTGGAACACCTCTGCTGGGAGGCCAGGCTGAGAGAGTTGGGGTTGTTCAGCCTGGAGAAAAGAAGGCTCCAGGAAGACCTGACTGCCTCCTTTTAGTACCTAAAAGGGAACCTGTAAGAAAGATGGAGACAGACTTTTTAGCAAAGCCTGTGGTGATAGGACAAGGGGTGATGGTTTTAAACTAAAGGAGGTGAGATTTAGACTAGACATAAGGAGGAAATTTTTCACACTGAGGGTGGTAAGGCACAGGTTGCCCAGAGAGGTGGTAGAGGACCCATACCCTGGACCATTCCAGGTCAGGTTGTTTGGAGCTGTGATCAACCTCATCTAGTTAGATGTAACCCTGCTGGCAGCAGAAGGTTGGACTAGATGACCTCTAAAGGTCCCTTCCAAGTCTGACCTTTCTAGGATTCTAAGATATTTATTGCTTCTGTGAATCAGACCCCATGACCTCAGGAGGATCTGAAAAACAGAGACTTTTTAATGGTTATCTGAGGTAAGAAGAGAGATACTGAAGTGTAATATCTAAATCAAAATAAAATAAGCAAGAAAAAGCACTTTGGAAGGAATAGAAACCCTTCTATTTAAGGCCTGAGCAATTTCCTAGCATTGAACAATGAAGGGAAGCTGTGAGGTTTCCATAGGATCACAGAATGTCCTGACTTGGAAGGGACCCACAGGGATCATCCAGCCCAACTCCATCCATAAACGGTGTTTGGAGAGCTTTTTGCATGTGGTTCAGGAATAGCAAGTAGTGCTGGTGGCAGTGAGCAGGGGTGTATGATCTACTGATCTGAATGAGTGTGGCCACAGGGTGGTCAGGATCTGCTAGTTAGTGGTTAGCCAGGCTCAGTCCCTCCTCTGGTGAAGGACTTCTCACCTGCAAAGCCACAGCACTTTGCCACTTTCTGTTTCGTTTTAAACCTCTCGCACTTTCCCCTGCTTTGAAAGGATATGCAGGAGAGATTGCGGGGTTTTCTGAAGTGCTTAATGTAGGCAGTGCAGAAGGGTAGGCACAATTCAGTTGGGTGCAGTGTAAGCTAATATACACTTGCAAAAAACTCTGAATTTCTCCTGCCTTCTCAAAGGCTCTGATGTCCTGATTCAATGAGCTTTTGAGTGCTCCTGAGAGAGTAAAGCCTCTTAATTTCCTCATCAGGAGTTAAGGGCTCTCTTTCTACTCAATCAGCAATGCAAAGACCTTAGCACTGAACCCTGACCTCCCCTTAGAAGGATCTGGGTGATTATTGTTCAATGAAGATAGTTCTGGGGCATATTGCTTCAAACAGGTTGCTTGGATGAATTGCAGGGACTGAAAAATGGCATAGAGATACCATAATCCTGTTACATGGAGCAATGCTATGAGCTGGGGAGGTTCTGAGTCCCACATTTATAGGATCACTTCCAAAGATTTAATGCTAGAATTTCAGAGAAGGTTAATGAAAGCAGTAAATGATATGCTAGAATTTGCAGGAAACAAGGCACTGCAAAGAGCAAGGCTCTCAGATCCATCCTGACTGGGGCTTTTTTATGATGGCAGCAAAATAGTCACACTGACCATTACTGAGGAGACAGAGAGAGAATTTAAAGTCAATATATGCAATTTTATTGCCTTGCCCTCTGCAGTCTTCAGGAATGCTAGAGCTCTTTTGGAAGCAGGCCTGGAAAATGAAGGGAAGAAGAATATTTCTGTTGGATACTCCAAGGAGACTGGCAGCCATGTGTGGTCTGGGACCAGAGGCTCCCAGCAGAACCTTTCTCAGCAGAATATAGGCAGGATTTGCCCTCCCTTGGTGCTGAAAGTTTACCTCCTTCCCCATTCTTTGTTCCTTGGTAAAGGCAAGTGTGGATTACTGACATGAAGGAGATAGGCAACACATGGAGTTTGGCCAAAATTCTGGCTGCTTCTCAAAGTTCTTTCATTTCCTACATATTGCAGCATAGAAAAAAGCATCACTTAAATTCTTTTTGCCCTTTACACACTCATTTTGTTAGCTATAGACATTTCTGCCAAATGCCCCTCTCTGGCTGAACATGACAGAGGATGAAACCACCATCATTCCAGGTCAGGTTGTTTGGGACTCTGAGCAACCTGCTCTAGTTGAAGATGTCCCTGCTCAGTGCAGGGATGTTGAACTAGATGACCCCTAAAGGTCCCTTCCAGCTCTGACTTCTCTAGGGTTCTACAATCTTCAGACCTATACCCTCATATTCTAAATGAAAAGTTGTATGTCTATATAAATTTATTTCAGAATTTGTAATTTATTTCATAGTTCTGAGTGTATGGGGAGGAACAAAATCACCTGTGCTAGATTTGTCTGTGTTTGGATTTGTGTTGGCAACAGTGCTGATAACTTGGGGTTGTTTTTGTTATTGCTGAACAGTGCTTACAGACAGTCAGGGCCCTTTCTGCCTCTCATACCACCGGTGAGTAGGCTGAGAGTGGGCAAGGAGTTGGGAGAGGACACAGCTGGGACAGATCCCATCTGACCCAAGGGATATTCCTTCCCATATGATGTCATGCTCAGCACATAAAGCTGGGAGAGAAGGAAGGAGGGATGTTCAGAGTGATGGTACTTGCCTTCCAGAGTCACCAGTACAGTGGGGGAACCCTGCTGTCCTGGAGAAGGCTGAACACCTGCCACTGATGGGAAGTGGTAAATGAATTCCTTGCTTTGCTCTGCTTGTGTGGGTGGCTTTTGCTTTCCCTATTAAACTGTCTTTATCTCACTCTTACCCTGCCCATTCTCTCCCCCGTGCCACCAGGGAGGCAGTGAAGGAGCACTTGGGTTGTGCTCAGCTGCTGGCTGGGGTTAAGCTCTGACATTGCCACACTAGAAGGCATGTCAGAGGTTCAAGACTCTTTCCTGGGATTTCAATTGAATTTAGTTTCTTAATGCTTATAAGGAGGTTGTTATGGTTTTAAATGAGATCTGTTGCTAATGGTAACTGTTTGAGTAATTGTAAAATCCATACAATAGACAGGGCTATTTAAGCTACTTAAAAATTTATAACTTATTAGATTTAAGTAATACATTCAAATATGAGAAGGCACTGATGATTTTGAAATCTGAATCAATATTTTTGTATATGTATATGTTTTGTATTAAAAATAATAGATGCAGTTCTCTCAACAATATTAGAGCAGTCAGTGTGTCTCAAATGATACAGTGACTTCACTCCTGCATTTCTTGACCTCTGTATGCCAAAACTGAGCTCTGGATTAGGTGGGAAGGAATTACTGGGGGAGATTCAGCAGAGCTCTTTGCTGGCATGTGAAAATAAAGATTTATCAGCAGGGTTGTGATTGTAAAGCCACTGCAAGTGTTTATAGTGCATTCAGATCCAGGTGCAATTATCATATCTAACCTCATGCATTAATTGGGTTTATTATAAGCTACCTTTTCACTCCTAATAAATAAAATCACAGTTGTTATATCTCTTTCAGCATAATTATGTTTTTAAAGTGTTACAATAGAGCACTAGAGTACTCTATACACTATCTAAAGTGATATTTTCAAAGCTCTGAGATCACCAGGTGGATGGAGCTTACTAAGTACAAGATTATTATTATTATTATACAGAAAGTGCAGGCCAGACAGCAAATGCAGTATGTAAATGTATATATGTCTATACATTTGTACTGGTGGTGTCTGAAGTACTCATAATTACATTTGATTACTTCATTCTACTATAAAGACAAGCAGAATACTATTCTTTTCCTAAACCACATTTCACTTGAAAGCTTCCTTTACTATAGAAAAAAGAGCTTATCTTCAAAAGCTTAAGTTTGTTCTAGCAGAAGGCAGCATGGAAATAAAACTGGAGTGTGCACTTGGGAAAAGATTTGCAGGAAAATTCTGTAGGGTTTCCCTTGTTAGTATTTCTCCCAAACCTCCAGTGCTGAGGAAAGGATGAGAGGTATTTTTCTGACTCAACAGTGGTAGTCATCCATTTCAGACTGGAAGATCTCTGGAGGTTGGTGTCGTCTTCACCTAAGCCTATCTCCAAGTGCACTAGGGACCAAAAGGGCAGTCTGTGTTTCAATCACTTCCTCTGCTGTGATTCCAGGTTAATCAGAGAACTCCTGCCCTAAGATGCTCTCTGAACTCCTAAAGAGAGAAATTTCTTTCATCAGCATAGAAATTACTGCTCTTGCATCTCTCAGGCTCTGGGATGAACTTAAGATACATGAAGACCTGCAAATCCATGGGAGTGTGGCAGGCTGCATCTCAGCATTCCTGCAATGACTGCAGTTGGTAGAGGACCAGCTTTAAACTGGGCATTTCTAGACATGTAGGATGCTACAACACATGGCTCAGCAACTGACCAAATCCAGGAAGATTTTAGAGTGTACACTGAGTGCCTCTATCAAAACTGCACTGCTGCAAGTAGCTGTGCTCACACTAAGGAGAGAGCATGTTGAACAGAAGCAGCAGGATCACCATGTGCAATCACAAAGTGAGGACTCGGATTGATCTGATCCAGTTGTAGATGCATGAGTTAAATATACACCTCTAAGCTAATTACTGTCCTCAATGGAGAAAAGCAGACTCATGGAGAGATTAATGAATTTGACTGAATTGCTGACTAAAAGACAGTGGCTATAAGGGATGGGAGCCTACATTAAACTGAAGACATTTAACTTCTGGTGCTTCATTAGAGCAGACAAATCCCATTCATGATGCCTAATGGATAAGAAAAGGATGAAGTACATTCCACTTAAGATTTCACAGCAAATGCAAAGATAAAAGAGCTAGAATGCCAGATATTCCTGAAAAAATAATAAAATGTCTGAAATGAAGCCTATTGCAGGAAACACTGAGATAGAATCAGTAATGCAGCTTTGTACCTAAGAAATTTCATTCAATGGGAGAAATACCTGACTGGAAAGGGTCTACACAATCTCCATAGAAATCTCTAAGCACAGGAATACCAACATGCTATTTGTCTTTGCAGCCTCCAGGTCACTGAGAGGGAATTGAGTGTTCAGCTAGGAGGGAGATCTAAGGAATGAACTGAATTTAACAGAAGAGCAATAGGTGACTGTGGCTGTCTGCATAGATGCTTGTGGAGTGAAAGGAAGGAAACACTCAGTGTTTCAGGTATTTCCATCAGGAGAGTAGTCTATATCATGTAGCAGAAGGTGAGGGTTTCAGATTCTGGTTAAAAGCCTACTTCAAGAGTACCTGTAACTGGCAGGCCACATGATGCAGCATCAGCTCTCTACAAGTCTGTCCATAAATCTGATCTGCAGTGGTGACAGGTTGGCAGTCAAACTTGATCATCTCAGAGGTCTTTTCTAACCATAATGATTCTTTGATTTTTAGGTGGTAGTCTTCTGCTCTCCAACTAATTAAAGTACAGGATTAACTTTCTCTGTTTCTATGGAGTAAGCCTTCCAACTTTAAGGCAGTCCAGTTATGCCATGTACAGAAGGCCACCTCCTCCTTGATGGAAAGACAGAGAAGAGTTCAGATGGCAGAATGACAGTTCTCATTCCCTCCCACCAAGATTAAATGTGACAGTATGTTAACCTTTCACTTAGTGAATGGTAAATTAACAAATAGTTGAATTGCTTTAATTATTTAGTGATTGAAAGAGGACTCTCAACAAGCATGGCATGTTCCAAAGCTCCAGGGGGACATAGAATACATGTGGCTGAACATGTCTCCAGAAGTGACAGGCAGCACTCTGTACAGCCAGAAGACAAAACTGCCTGCCCAAGTGATGGAATTCAATGTATTGAAAATGGAGTTTCTAGTAGAGTACAATTACTAGTTCTCATTAATCAACACTGACCTTCTGAATTGACTTTCCTGGGTGTATGGTCTGAATGTCTACAGCCTGTTGGTCTGCCTGTGTGGTTCCACAGTAACTCTTATGGAGGTTTTGGGCAACTTCAACAGCTTTGCCATAGAGGTAAATGTTTCAAACATAAATAATGTCTTAGGAAAACAGATGATGAAGCAGAAGAGAGAAATCTGAAGAGAGTCTCTGGGGGAAAAATATTCTTAAAAATCAAGAAAGCATAAAGTTTAGCCTAGGTAGAAAGTTATTCAAGGATCAGAGATTTGGGGCTATTGAATATTCCCTCTGAGTTTGAATGCCTCTTTAAGGACTTTTGTCTTCCCAAAAATCTGTGAGGCTTGCAGAGACTCAAGAGCACAAACCTTTTGGGGATTATTGTTGTCTTAAATCAGTGCTGGTGTAGTCAAATAGCAATACCATCTATGAAAGGAAACATAGCTAAACAATTCATTCTTATTAGCTAGATGTTGTGGGCTTATGGCCAATAATTGTCTGTTAATTAATAATGAGTGCCTTCTGGAGTACCTTTATGGCAAGGTAACCCCGATTGCCCTGACAGAAAGCATGTAGGCTGCACACTCTGCAGTAATCCTCTGCCTTTGCCTACTTTGTTCTGTTAAATTGCTCCAAAATGTTTTCACAGCACCAGTAGTTGGTAGAGTTCCATCAGCACTTCACTGTGAAGTTCAGAGCACCTTCAGAGAACTGCCTTTCCACCCATATCACACCATGCACTGACAACATCTTGGAATCGTTTGTCCCCTAAGTCCTGCCAACACCTCTCCCAAAGCCTTCCCAGTACTACTGAGAGCTCAGTCCTTCACCCAGTCTCTCACCATCTACACTCTTTCAACCCTGCACTTCCACTGTATTCACGTGTAGAAACAGTCCAGCTCTTGAAATTAGGTCACTGCAACCTCTAAAAAAATAAAGTACTAAAAAGAAATCCCAACCAGAAAATAGCACCATCACAACAACAAATGACTTCAGCCTTTCCAGACCTACCAAAGGTTGGAGGTAAGGATGTTACAGTGCAAACCAAACGGTGTGGCAGAAGCAGAGGTTTTACCAAGCACCTGAGAAGAACTGATGAGGGGGAATGCATGTTTCTCTCTGGAAGCTACACTCACAGTGAAGGGCTTGTGTTTGTCAGTTGAGTCTAATAAGTACCTCCAGTTTTGAGTAATTGTCTGTTGAAGACCCTGTCACTATAAGACGGGGTGAGATCCATGCTGGAGTGTACTGCTGGGGTTGTGGTTACATTTCCCAGCATCTTTCCTTCCCATGCACTGTACCCATTGCTTCAATTTAAAAAGATCTCCAAATTACATGCACTACACCTCATAATCCCTCTCAGCCCTTTGTTCTTGTTGGTCTTCACCAGGCACAGGCTCTAATGGAAACAGGGAAAAATGTTTCTATGCCACCTCATCTGGATCCTAGAAACAAATGGGCTTGATGGAGCAACTTTAAGCTGTACTTGGCTCACTGATTGCACCCTAAGTACCAAATCACTAAAACATTCCACAGCTGAGGGTTTGGTGTTTTCTTTCCTTACTCTGAAGCAGCCAGCGTTTTCCCCTGCCAGAGGTCTGATATTGGATTGAGCAGACCAGGGAATTGCCTCGGGTTGTTGCTTCTTCTGTCAGAACAAGTAAGTGCCAAGCTGCCCCTAGAAATTGCATTAATCATCCTTCTGGTTCTCTTTAGGCAGAAAAGGTTTCAATAGAAGTATGTTAATTGACTGAGCAAAAGGGAAAAAGTTTACCATTTTCTAGTATCTTAGCCCTGAGACTCTTTCACATCATCCTTTTCCTGTCCTCTGTGAAAGTGAGAGAAGTTCTTATTTCAAATCTGATTCTCATTACTGACATAATGTCAAGTGCTTAAAGGTAACATCTGGGAGAAGAAAGGCATCTACTGCATTTGCATTCAGACTATCATCAGGGTTGGAGAAATCTGTAGCACTTCAGGGCTAATTTCTGCAGCAATGTTAACTAAATTCAGAAGCAGGTTTGTGAAATTTCCATGACAATATTGTAGCAGTAAATGCTGCATAATTTATAACAGCAGGAAATATAATACATGTATTTTAAAGCATTTTATTGTTATTTGGGTTTATAGGCAAGTAATAAAATCACACAAAGAAGGCTGGTTGGGCTAACAGTGAAACCTCCAACAAACTTAATATTTGCTGTGCAGGCTGACAAAAGCAGCATTTTTTCATGCTGGCAGCATGTGGTAGAGAGCTATTTCCCTCCAAGCAGGATAAATATATTCCTTGCACTGCAGTCATTGTTTTCTTCAGATATTTTTATTCATGTGTGTGTATATTCTATTATTTACTTAGATGTATATTAGAAACCACCACATGAATTTGACAGAAAATTATCCTGCCAGAACATGCAATTTGTCAGAAAAGAAAGAAATGGAAACAAAACTATTAGCAATGTTCTAGCAAAGCACCCAAATGTTCTGTTCTGATAACTGAATTTCCCCTTTGACAGACAGCACTCATCTCTTTTGATATGGGAAGGAGTCAGACCCAAACTCCTAACTGATTTTAACTGTTGACAACCAACGTTGTCAAACTGCTGCAGCCTGAAATAAATGAACTGTCAATGTGTTCCAAAGAAGAAAAATCCTGTCTCTTGAGAGGCCTATGTAGGTTTCTGACAGTAAATAGCCACAGATTTGAGAAATTTGCCTGATTGAAAAGAAAATGGAATTAATTTCACTGCATGTCTATAACGACAGTGGTAACCACACACTGGACACAAAAAACACAGATCCAAAGTTAGGAAAAGGGCAGTTGATTGCCAGTTGTGTAGTAGTAATAATTGTTACTTTTATAGTCCACCATTTTAAGATAATTTTGAAAGGTCAAAGCTTGAGGTTACTTATTTTCCAAATAACTTTCAGTGAAGACATAGCTCAGGGCTTTGGAAAACCAAAAAATAACTGTCTGACAGCTTTTCCATGTTCTCTGATGTCTTCAAAGAATACATTCAATTTGGTAAGTGTGATTTTTTCCTGTGAACAAGCTACCTTGTTCCTGCCACTATAGTCTCTTACAGTCTCAGGTCAGTGCTTCTGGCCTGAAGTCAAGCTTTCTTCACTGCTGGTCCAGTGTGTTACTTCTGACACCTTCTGCAAGGTGAGGTCCAGCTTCACTATCCCCCATCTGTGTGGCAAATTACTTGTTCTTGCTGAGAGAAGGCATATCTTTGGTAGTCACTCACCTGTGTCACTCTACCAGTTCATTTACTTTACTCCTTTTTTGAGCTCAGAAAATCACTTGAAACCTCCTACTGATTTAAACCTATAAGTCAGGACTGGTGACCTCATGTTGTTTGTAGATGGATGCTGGCCAAAAGTAAAGACATCCCCTGGCTGATGTATGTAAACTGGGAAAACAGGCTTTGCAGATATGATCAATAGTTGGCTAAAAGGATTCTTGCATCAGGGACAATCTAAGCCATAGTTAAGCTAAGCAATCATGTGGCCCAGAATCCTCTGCATGTTGGGTGATTAGGCATCCTAACAGGTTTTATTTTCACTGTTAGTGGGACAAGCATCACAAGGTGTTGATAGATAAACAGAAATGAGACTTTTCATTTAGTTAATTGGTTTGCAGTGTTTACAGAATCAAGTCTGTGATAAATGTATGGCAGAAGCATATCAAGAAACATTTTCAAGCAGTTTCTTCTCCATCCTGGGTGCAAGATAATAAACGTTAATTACCTCTCACATCTCTAAATTGGATTTGGTGTTTCTGAGTTGGCAAGCATACCTGTTAAAATCCCCCATCAAACTAGGCAATATACAGAGCTAAGGGAGCAGATTTACAAGATTCCAGGTTCTACCAGTGGCACTACCAACTCAGAGGCAAATGGAGTTGCCTCTCAGCCTATTTCCTCCCTCATCACCCTTTCTAGAGGGCCACCCAACAAAACTGTTTATTGTGAGGCTATTTGGAGTGAAGCAAATAGCTCTCTTCCAGGATGTAGGCTCTAAGTCACTGTGAAAGTGTCATTAAAGCTCCATTAGAGCATTAGAGTGAATAATTGTTTTGTCCTTGCTCTTTGTAATTTTTATGGACATGCACATGGTCATGAGGAGTCTTTATTGGTGACTTTGCACAATGTGTGTTAATTCATGACTACAGTTGGCATGCAGAAATAAGATTTTTTTCACCTCAGTCTCCAAAGTTGCTGAATTTGTAGAGTACATTTGAAATACACCAGAACAAGTGATCTTGGGCATCACAGAAAGTGCAGCTGTTCCTGCCTTGTCCTTAAAAGCAGATCTGGCAGGGTCTAGGAGCCTACTGGCTTACATACTACTTCAGGCAGTATGGGTTGGGGTTTATTTCTCTCTCTCTCTGTTTCTGTGATGCTCCTTTTCATAATCATTATTATTATCTTGCATTTCTCTTCAATTATTAAACTGTTCTTAACTTACTTTTTTCTTTTTCCTTCCATTCCTCATTCCACTGGGGGAGGAGGAGGAGTGAGGGTAGTGTTTGGCAGTTAGTCCATGGTGCTCAGTTGCTAGCTGAGGTTAAACCACAACAAGAACTTACATGAAGTGTTTCCTTACAATAAAAACCACTTTTCCCCTTGGTGCTTCTCCTTCTAATCATAATATTCTAGCATTCTGGCATTGTATTTCTCACTTTTTCTATTTCTCACCCTCATTTATTATCTATTGGGTGAATTTGTTTTTTAATTCACTGTAAGTGGGGGGTGGGAAATTCCATGTGGGATACTAAATTCTTCTAATCTTTTCCCTGAAACTTTAATATCTGAATTTTAATGAGGATCTGTTTGATCCTTTTCAAACTGGAATGTTATATTAAAGTTTTATTGCTTCTAAGCTAATTGGTCGTTTGGTTATATTGTATGTTCAGTGATTTTATGTCTGCTTAAACCAAATTACTAATAATAAAACTATCAAGGGAAAATTGAGAAGAGTGATAACGCAATCTGATCTTGGACTATCTGAGGGAGACCTCAATTCTGCTATAGTACTTTAAGTCTGTCCTGTGAGACTTGGACTCATCATGCTGGTCTGATTCGTTGAAGCAAACCACCTCCAGGCATCCTTGTTACCTGCCCAATTGTTACAAAGTGTTGAGTTTGTGCCACTTACTACGATGTTAATTGGGCTATCACTAAACTTAAAGTCATCTAGAGAAAGTGTCTTGATTAAAAAATGGCAGGCTATGAGGAGAGAAAAAGAAAGGAAGTAAAAAAGGGAAGCTGAAATTGGATCCTGTATTTATAGTTAGTATTGTGAAGTCCAGAGGGATGTACATCTGTTTCTGGTGGGACAATGCACAGGTTGGAAATGGATCCTTACAGTGCTTCTTTTTCTTTCAGTGTAGTTGTTATGCAAAGAACAATTGGAACTTCCTTGTAAGTCACAGAATAAACCATACTTAACTTACATTGAGACAAATACAGGAAGAAATGGCAGAATCTGGACAAAACATTTCTAACTTTCTCTTCCACCAAAATTTCAGAGGACAGTCATCAGCTGAGTGTAATGAGAGATTTGCTGTGTGTATTTGTTGTATGTTTATATATACTGGATACAATTTTGGTAAATGCTTAAATCTTACAATCCAGTATTTGATGTACTACAATTTGGGGTTTATTTGTCATTTTTACAGGCACTGCTGAAAGAATAAACTGCCATCCTTAAATTGCTTAAAGCCCAGAAGTTTTGCAAGTTCTTATAAAGACAAAAGTTCTTATAAATAACAAAAATGCTTCAGAAATTCAGAAGTGAAACCACTAGGTAGTTGCTGTGGCATCTGGAAGATGGTAATGTGGAGGAAACTGCTGGGGCACAATCCCCTCAAACATAGCCTTTGATTTTATTATTTCTATTTTTAGTATCTTTATGAAAAAATTATGAACTCAGAAAATGTGATTTGTCAGATTAACTGAGCCCTCAGGTGAAACACTGGCTGCAGTTAGATTTGAGGCCATGCAAATGAGACCTCTTAATTGCCTGAAACTGAAAAGTGAAGATCCTGCTGGTGGAATTCTCCTCACTGAACCAGTTCCATCCAAAAGACACCTAGAGTTAGCTCTTTGCCTAGTTTGGCTCTTCAGTGAGTGGCTAGAAATGTGTGCTAGACTGCTGGATGGAGCTTTTCCAAAGAAATGAACTGTTTTGCCATATTTTGTTCTGAATATTAAATAAATTATTCAGAAACGTTCCTGGAAGTTGTTACTGGCAACTACTGGCAAGCATTTTAGGGATCATCACTTTGTTTTAAAATGCAAATTGTATAAACCTCTGTGAAATCACCATGGATTTGAGAACACAACTCTTCACTGTATTTTTTGGCAAACAATATTGCACCAGAAAATGTATTTGCCTACTTATAGCTGGTCAGCATTATTGCTGGGGAATAAAGAATATCTTACTTTCAGTGTTATCTTTGTACTAGTTGAGAGCACTGATGCTGGTGGTATCATCTCTTTGACTGTCTTACTTTGGCTTTACCTGACTTACTTTCAAATACAAATATGTACAATATATTCCATTGAAATATTATACAAGAGTATATTGCCTAATCCATTCAAGCTAATATGAATAAATTAGTGTTAAGTGGGGGTGGAGTGGGAGAAAGTGAAAGGGGAAGTTGAGATATTGGCTCCTAGAGGCTGTGCAGGGAGGTTTGTGTGCTATAGCATGGAGTATGCTTACCAAAATATGTTGATACTGAGACAGTTCGGCTCATGGTTATGAGATATTTTCCAGTATTATTTGTATGGTAACAATTAAGGTAAGGTAACAAATAGCTAATACATTGTTGCTGAAGTGGAAATAGATTTTTAATGAGAAATACAAAGAGAAAATATTCCCTTTATTCAGGTTAGTGTGTTCTGAATGTTGAAGGAAGATGGAAAACAAGGGTTTTTTAAATTCAATTCACAAGATATCTTGCATGTTTAGGCAGCGAGATACAACATACAGTGTATGTTACTGTGAGATAACACTCACCTCTGGGGCTGTTGTAAGGGGAAAAAAAACATAAACTGCATTCTAAGGAAAACTGGTTGCTTTCAAAGAACTTGAGAAAATTGATGTTACAGTTAGAAACACTTCAAAGTACCCAATCAGGATTTTGAGGATGGGATTAATGAACCACTTTTAAGAAAAAGAATCTGTCTGTGTTAGAGCAGTGATAGATACTTCCACTGATTTAACAAATAGGGGTAGTGAAACTACTGAAGGAGTGAAAATGTAATGGATGAATCTTACTGCTCCTTGTTTCAAATGTGCACATCTGTATAACTTCTTAAATATACAAAAAGAACATCAAGATTTCAGCCTACCACGGTTACTTTAGTTTACCCTTAGTGCTCATGGCTTAGAATTTCTGTCTCAGTCTAAGATCATTACTTGTTTTATTTGTAGTAGAACAGTTTTTGTTATCCTCTTTGCAGTGGTCTTTGGTACTTTTGAAGACAGTTGTTGCCTTCACTTAACTTCTACTCACACACTAACCAGACCCAGGGAGAAAATATTTCCTCTCCAGCCTTTCTGTTTCTTGAACCATTCTAACTGTTTGCCCCTGAACCTCTTGGACACTTATTTCTTTTTAGAAGTGTGTAGTAGTGTTCAGAGCTGGAAAAAGATGACCCATCAGAGGCCTGCAGACACCACCTGGCCTTCAGGTGCTGTACATGCACACTCCTATTCACACGCGCCACTGCAAGAGCAGCTTCACATCTGTTGGCCACCACACGCCATGGTTGGCTTGTGCTCAGTGTCTACTCCCAGACCATTCCCACATATTCTTGTGCAAAACCACTCTTCTGTGCAAAGCCAACAGTCTCCCTTCTTGTTTCTGCAGGTGATGGATCCTGGCCTAGGAAGTGGAATAGGAAGCTTTGCAGTGTGTGTTCCTGAGCAGAGATCTTTCCCCAGATGAGGTAAGTTCTCTCCAGCATTCCAGCTGTGGAAAATCATCTGTACTCATCACAGCACTCTAATACACATCTGACCTTTAAGAATCCTCAGGGGAGATGACAGCATTTTCTACAAAGTTATTTGTGAGAAATATAAGGTTTGAATTTGATTTCTTTTTTTTTTCTTTTGCATAAATACTGAGAGTGTTTTATAAGAGTCCAACTGGTTGGAGACACCAAGGTTTTCCTGGGTGGACTGCAGTTGTGGGTGCTCTGAGGTGCAGAAGTCATGCCACAGCAGGTCTTGGTGCTCAACAGCACATGAAGGAAAAAAATAAAAAGCTAATTTTCATCAATTTAAAAAAATTAGTAAAAGTTTGAAATATCTAAAACTTTTCAGGCTTTCTAGAGACATTATTGTGGATATGTAAATAAAATACTAGAACACATAACAAGTATGATCAAATATGAAAAAAAATCAGAAAAAATGGTAAGTAATGCACATATAAAATGCTCTTTAGACATGCTTAAGCAAGTGATTAAAATGTGAGAACATACAAACAATTTGTTCTGCAGATGCATCATGAATGGCAGGTTGACTTATATTTTCCAAGGATGAAATGTGTATATTTGGGAAAGTAATTCTCTAAACTATAAACCTTTTGAAGAGAGTTTAAAAACCTGTTTTAGTTTTGTTTTTTTTCTTTTAAAAATCAGATACAAATTTGAAGAAGCAGAGCAATATGTAAATTGCAGGGAGAGATGCTTGGTTCATGGCATTAACTCCAGACTATCTCAGTCTGTCTTATCAAACCATGCTAGAAAAAAATAAATTAACTCTGATAAGAGTTGTTCAGAATTTGGCATGCATTATGTGTCTGAACTTTTTGCCTGCTCCTGGGATAATGCTTACTACTGCATACAGCTGGCAGCAGGTGCTGGTAATGACCATCAGAGAAGAGAAGAATAAAATCTATTGCAGAAGGTATCCTTGCTAGCAGTTCAGAGAAAATGTTTGCTATGGCAACTATAAGTTTGCTCTGTTTTAATGAGGAACCAGACTCACATTAACAAATTTAATAAACTTCCCTACTTTGTCCTTGAGGGAAAGTTGTGTAAATTCCAGAGCCAGGTGTGCTCTTGGAAAAACATAAGCTATCTTTCAGACTCCTTTATTTGTAGTGAAGAGAAGAAAGAGGAGGAACTTTTGCCCAGTATTGTAAACTACCTGGGGACGTTGGAAGAGCCAAAAGTTGTTTGTGCTCTATAATCCTCAAGCAATATTTTCCATGCTTGTTTCTAAGCTAGACAGCTGTCAGGAAATAGAACACCTCCTTACTCAGGCAAGCTGGTAAAGCAAACAAAAAAAGACAAAATGCCATGAAACAGGTTAACAGCATCACACTTGAACCACTATTCCCATTCAGTGCTGTGTTGCTCAAAGAAAATCCTCCACAACATAAAAATGGATAATTTAACTATATAAGACTGAAATCTAGGAGCTGAAATGTACTTCACTCATTGCTAGATGCAGGAACACAAATGAGATTTCTGGGGTTGAGTGTGTCAGTTTACTTTTAAATATACTTCTGATTTGGTGGATGCCATTGGCCTGTTTGTCATTCAGAACACTCATGAATACTGCAGAAATATATGAATATACAAATACCTCACCCAAAACCAAAACGTTGCATCCAATAATTTATACTTTGGCTTCCTAAAGTATACTCACTTCACAAAGTTTGTGATTTATCATCTGCATTTCAAAGCTGGTTAAACACAAAACTCAGAGCACACAGCCTACATTATGTATCAGTTATCCTAATCCTACTATGTGCATGGCAGTTTGACAAACTAGTATAGATTTGCATAGTTTATTATATAGGTCATATATAGCTTGGCATCATACAAGGTTCTGCTTTCTAGTTCACCAAGCATAAGATGTAAAGGTTTTAAGCTGTGGGATATGAAGCTGTGCAAAGGGACTTTGCCTTCTTGGCAAAGAAACAGATGCAAGGTATGTCTCAAGGTGTGGCCATTAGCAAGATGGTCAGTTTGCTGAAGTAGCAACTGCCCAAAGGGAAGGTCTTATGAGACTATTTGATTTTATAACTGTTAATTATGAATGTCACATAAAGAAACTGAAAACTCAGATAAGGAGAATCTTATCCCAAAGAATTTTTTGTTAGCTGAATATACATCACTCAGGTGAGACTCCCTTTCAAGAAAACAGCAGAGGCAGCACAAAAAATAAATGTACATCTGTGTCCCAAACGAGATATGCCTTGGAAAAAACCCTCAAGATCATTGAGTCCAACCAACACTGCCAAGTCTCACTAAACCATGTCTCTAAGCAACATATCTACATGTCTTTTAAATCCCTCCAGGGACAATGACTCCTCCACCTCCCTTGGCAGCCTGTGCCTGTGCTTAAAAACCCTCTCAGTGAAGAAATTTTGCCTAATATTCAATCCAAACCTCTTGTGGTGTGCAACTTGATGCCATTTCCTCTTCTCCTATCCTTTGTCATGTGGAAAAGAGACTAATACCCACAATATTTGTTCTGATGGTGAAAAGTCTTCACAGCAGAGCAGTTGTCCATCAGGAAGTGATTACAGAGTCAGTAAGGTTGGAAAAGGCCTCCAAGATCAGTTTTCCTATTCAGACTTTTCAATCTGTTTCTCTTTAGCAGCCAACTGACAGCTCAATGTTTTGTCTTGAGTCATTTGACATTCTGTAACATTTGGAAAAATTCAACTTCAGCCATTCCTCCAATAAAATATGGGCAAGGGTGGAATGTGAACCATTAGCCAGGTGTGCCTTCAGTGGAAGCTAAGTTTTAGCTGTATATGAAGCTAAAGTTTAACTTGTTTTCATTTACTTGTACACTCAGTGAATATTGAGAAGCAGTAATGATGTGTTCACTTTCTGAAATCCACTCATTATATTTCCTGACCTATGATCAGTTTACAGCCACATAAAAGACAGGTTTTTATCATAGAGAGGACATCTGAAACAAAGCAAAAGCCTATTGATTGTATTAGATGAGGCACTTGTAGGAATTGCAAGTGCTTCACTATTAACATGCTGTCATGAAATCCAACCCTAACAACTGTTTTAATCAGAGGGAAAATTAAAGAAGAATGCATCTGTCAGTATCAGCTGCAGAATAAATCACTTCAAAGTAAGAAATTAAGCAGAAATAATTGCTATTTTCTTTTTTTTTTTTCCACATTGCTTTGTAAAAATGTTGATGATCTAAATTAGCTGTCTCACACTAATCCCTCATTCAGCCTGTGAGAGAAGGCTTACTTCTTCTAGAGGAAGTCACAGGCTTGATGTTCACTTCAATACTCAGGGATATTATTGAAGCCATCAGATACCCTTTCAGAAATGTTCTCTCCAGCCTTACAGTAAAACTTGGCTGCCACTGGTTCTTAGACAAATGATGCATGCAATGTGTATCTGTGTTGCCACAGAAATACTGAGCAGACATTTGCTGAGGTCTGGCTGCACTAATTAAAGGAAGGATGAAATAATTGTTAATGATATAACCTCTTAGTGTACTTTGGGCCCTAAAGGATTTTACACTAGATAAATCCTCCTTTTCCTCTTTCTGTGTCCTTGAGACAATGCACCTATATAGAGCACATTCAAACTATCTGCTTCAAAAGATGGTACATCCTTGCAGAAAGGAAATATGGAATTAATGTCTACAAGAACCATACCTTTCTAATCAAGATGAGATATTTTCTCTTGCCCACTGTGCCAAGCACCTGGCAAACACATGTTCAGACTTGGCTTGACAACATACAGCACTGTTGTGTGGCTCTGCTCAGCTTTCAGTCATCACAGGACTTTGAGTTTGTCCTTGTTAGAACAAGTGGAAGTCTATGTTTAGGTACCTACAGGGCACTAGAGTTCAAAATAAAGGAGTCAAACAGTTTTAGTGCTCCCACTTGTGTTGGTACATAAAAGTATATGTTTCTAGGAAAAAAAAAAAAAGATCCAGACTCAGGTTATTTGAGGAAGGAACCAAAACTAGAATGTACTTAGTCTGGATTTATTGCCATATATTCTTGCAGAAACTTTTCTCTCTGTATTAAAATAATATAAAATGAATTAATTAGTTTTAATTACCAGATGCCTCTGTGTTTAAAATATATCTTTAGCTGTTACTTAGTCTAAAGGAGTTAGAGATGAAAGACCTTTTGTGGATTTTGTCATCTCTCTCTCTAAGCTAAGTACAGGAATGCATTGACAGAGATGAAATGGAAAGAGTTGTGGGAAGTTATCATGGACTTTCTTTGACACAAGACATTCATTTACAGAAGCAGTCCTGCTTGAGAAACCTGACAAAACCTATCAAACCAAGGAGATAGGTATGATAATTCAGGGGGTTTAAATACAGTACTGTAGAAGAGGAAGTGGTTTCCTCTCTGAGGAAGATTGCTCTAATCATTTGTATAACCCGGGGTAAGCTTCTTGATGCAAACTCATTTGCAGCTTAGTACCTAGAAAATGAATAATATATTCCATGTCCTGTAATTTCATTACATATTTAGACCTTGAGAAGAAGAAATTACTGAGATTCAAAGGTAAAAGGGAACAGAAGATAGATCAATTAGTGCCTATTTGTTCCATCTACTTCACTTTTGTTCAGCTGCTGGTAAAAATAACAGGAAAAGAGAGGTTAAAAAGATATAGAAGAGAAGGAGGATAGAAGCAGCACAGGCATCCTGTTTCTCTACAATCTGTCCTTTAATTTTTAACTAGAGAGTGGAATGAAGTGCACTACACAGGGTCCTTTGACTTAGTAAAAATTGTAGAGTCAGTTAAAAGAGCAGCTGGTGACATTGTAGTCAGTGCTCTCCCAAAGTTAATTGACAATGATGGGGAAGAAAATCCGATGTAATATATGGCTGCACAGATTTCCATCTCACCCCAGACACTCATTACACACATCTGTTCTTCATTCCCAGTGAACAACAGTATTCCTCTGAGTTTCTTCCAAAGAAACTCATCAACAACCCAGAAGACAAAGAAGTATACATGAAACACATGTTGAATTTTATCCACCTTGAATTAACATTTGCTCTGATCATTATCAGCTACCAAAGCAATATGAAGTATATCATCAATGTACATTTTTCCATTAAATTTAGAAATATTTTTACTGCTTATTATTGTGGTGCCTGTAACATGAAAATTCCTGTACATAAATACAGGGGAAATGTTGCAATGAAATAGTTGGCAATCTAAAAGACACAGCAAATAGAAATGTTGGTTTGACTCTTGTTTTGAAAGAACAAGATTCAGTTTGATAAGTTGGTGTTCTAAAGGTGGATGCCATTTTCCTGAATATTTTCAGGTGTTTAATTCCCAAAGAACATTTGATATTAGCTGAGATATTAAGTCAAGCACTATGTAAAAAATTATGAAAAAAATATTTTCCCTTCTCACATTTTCTCAAAGGTCATTGGTGTAGTGAGTATTAATCACTTGGTTGTTAATCCAGTAGAGAGCTCTGAGCTTTCAGCAAGTTGGGTTCTGCTAATAGCTTCCTTCTCAATGCACCATTATTTGTCATCTGATGTTAAGAGTCAGATTTTCTGCTTGTACACAGTCATGGAATCCTATCCAGACTGATTTAACACCATTATATTCACGCTGAGAATCTGGCCACAGACAGTGACAATGATTCCTTTCCACTCTTTGCAGTGTAAGGGGAGGCACTGCAGCATTCTGTTCCAGATCCATGCCTTTTCATGACTAAGCATGTCAGCTGAAATGGAGTCCAGAACTTGAAGGAGTCTTGTTTCCAAATGCTCATCTCTGCCATCTGACTCAGTAACTGGGATTACTTGTAAAGGGAAAGTCCTCCTGTGTGGGACTGTTGGAGGCACTAGAGCACAAAGGTGCAGAGCTGTCCTGTCTCCCATACTGAAAGTGACCTAGAACTGTCTTCCACCTCTTACTCCTTCACAGGTGGGCCTGTACCCTCAGCCTTTGCACTTCTGTGTCACCTTCCTGAGATTCTGCAGCCTCAAGCCTGACACAGCTCAGCAAACCTTCTCTGAAAGTTCCCATTCACTGTGTGAACCCTGTTGGTCATGGATGTGGAGTGGAATGTTGCAGACATGGGGCAGAGGATTGGGGTGGGGATATGCAGCCATAACTGTGCCTAATGAGTAGCCTTCAACATCCAAATGAGTGCTGTTCATAGTTCATCTCCTAGTTTCTGTTTAGTGCCCCAGTGAAATGAACTGTCTGTAACAACTCCATTCTTTTATTCTTTCCTTCAAAGACACAAAGCATGGGTTCCTGTCTTTTTGGAGGAAAGAGACTTGCAGTCTGCAGAATAGTTGTGGTGGATATACTGCATGTCATTAACCAGACAGTACCTGGGCTCCTTCAGGCATGTGTAAAGGAGCACATGCCCACTATTGGATATTTACCATCACCACTGCACCATAATAAGAAGTGCTGCTCTGAAAAGGAGACCCAGAGGAGTAATCTCATGTCAAAGAGTGATGAGAACTCTTATTCCAAATACCAGAAACACCTCTGAGACTTCATTTTTCCTCCCATGCATTGTGAGAGCCTAATTAATGCATTGTATTTATCATTGCAACCATGTATTTTTAGACTCTTATGCAGAAAATTTAGAGCAAACTCCTTGATAAAAACCACCAGAATTAGTAAAATATAGGTTGCTTCACACAGGCAGTGACACTGGTGTCTCCTGTACATCAACAAAAGTGTTTTGTAAGTGTGTGTGGCTGTTCCTACTTAGATCCTAAGTCTGTAGCAAAGCCCAGAATCAAAATGTTTACCTCTGCAGCCATACAGTAAGAGTTAAAAGAATAAATCAAAAGGCTACAATCTTATAAGGATTTTCAGCCATTTAAAGATGAGTTAATTATCCCATCCAGTTCTGTAGGGCTCTAACATTCTGAAGAGACTGCAGAATTTTCAGTGAATGCTGATTTACTAACGTCTGCAGACAGCTGTTTTTAACCCAGTCTGCCCCTGATAATGATGTTGGGCTGTCAAGACAGAACACTGTTGTCCATTTTGTCTAGTAAATCCATAGAAGAACACAGACTTTTGAAGGAAGGCAGGTCTGGTTCATCCTTGGTAGCTAGCATCATCCATGAGCAGTCTGGCCCTGGGAAGGATCACACTAACACCCTCATTTTAGAAGCAAGTCCTCCCACGGTAACATCATTCTGTCCTACTGCTAGGAACATTGAAAAGGTTACCTTACTGTCTGACATAGCATCTTTGTTCTGCTCTACTCCTCAACATATTCTACTGAGAGGCAGAATGAGAAACTCCCAATGTGAAAATCACTTAACCTTATAAGGTCAGAATTTTATGTGTAAAGCCTCCACCACCTGTCATCAAGTGTTAGCTGTTGCTTGGCAATCTTGATTTTCTCATTCTGTTGTCTTTCTGATGATTTCCATGTTACTTGGAGAATGGTAATTAAAAGGATCCTTAAATCTTTCCTTGTTCTGAATCATCAGTGATCTCCTACAGACCATCAGCTCTCCTCCACACAGAGCAGAAGGGTCTTCTTCCTTGTCTCTTTTTTTATACTAGTTCCCTGATCACAGAGTTGTCGTGTCCCTGAGGAAAATTAGGCAAAGATTTTAGGAGAACCATTGAACATAAGAGAAGTTTTGGCTACTTCACTAAGTTTACAAACCTGTAGAAATAACAGGACAGGCTCTGGCTGTGCTAGACCTCACCAAGGTAACTTTATTAGGTAGCTGGCAAGGGGCAGATACTTCGAAGTAGGGCCCTTCCTAACAGGGTCCCAAATGTAAATGCCTCCAAGTGCTGTTAAGAATCTGCCATCAAAGCCTACTGCATGTCTCACAGGCTACAGTATGGGTGTATGGTGATGGGTCTGGGAGCCTGCCAAGCCTTAATTACAGCCTGGGCTAAGGAATCTCTATAACAGATAAATTAGCAAAATCTCTTGCTGACTTTCTGTTCTCTGGTCATCCATAACCTCCCTAAAATATATTAGAGTAATGGCTGTAACATCTGTCACAGTAGAAACACCTTTCACAGGGAAGACATCTACAAGTGGCCTCTTTCCTTCAGATTCCTTGTTTGGATGTTGCTAATGCTTGAAACAGGATGCAATTCTCTCACTTTTTGGAGGAAGCTTGTTCTTGAAATGACAGATGTACAGCAGAATCTTGGCTGATAAACACTTAGGGTAGGATTCAGTTCCCATACGTGGGTTTCTTAAACCACTTCAGGTACCTCAAGTGTCTGTTTGCACAGGGCTGGAAAATTTGACAGAAGGATCCTCAGCAGACTTGATTTGATGGATCAAATGTTGAAGGCCAGATAAGAAGCTGCAGAGCAACCCAAAGGGTAGCAATGTCTATGCTCAGACAACTGTATCCCTAGTGCCTGATCCCTGCTGCTGAATCCATGGAAACTGCTAAAAGGCAATCCTGCATGGGCTCAGAACCTGAGATGCCCTCAGCAACACGCTTCAGCTACAGTCCATTTCCTCCTTCCTGCTGTTATTGTTAGAGATGGCAGTTGCTCAGACAGGTGGGAATCCTCTTGCTCTGGACAAACCTGCTTTAGAAAGTAATCTGTGCCTGCATCTGTTAGATCATGATGTTTGAACAGCAGGTTTACTGACCAAAAGGAAACACTCCTTCAGATACAGCTGAGGAAATTCCATTCTGAAGCACCGATTTCATCTTGTATCCATATTTTATGAAACACAATATCCATAAGGGCTAGTTTATCCTTCTCCCAGTGTCTCACTAGAAGGTATGTCAAATGGAGACTGATTTAACTGTGAAGTCTTTCTGGGCTTGCAGCTGAGATATTGAAGTACCAGGATCAGAAATTCCTCTTGCTTCTCCTCTTTGGTTGTCAGGGAACTTCCAGGTCATCTAGTTCCAAGCTGTCTTCCATGAGTAGGAATGTCATCCTTCAGACCAGGTTGCCCAGGTTATCCATCCTGGCCTTGAACACTGTCAGGGATGGGGCAGCCACAACCTCTCTGGGCAACCTGTTCCAGTGTCTCTCCACCCTCTAGGTAAAGAATTTCTTCCTAACATCCAATCTAAATCTCCTTTCTCTTAGTTGAAAGGTTATAAACAAAAGTTAAAACCTGTTTACTTACTTTCCATAAAGTAAAATGGGGCCTTAAGGCAGTGAGAACTTTAAGATAATAGTTTTGTATTTCTAGATTAGAAAATGTTGGACCAGGTTTTTGCTAAGTTAATATGATGAGGTTTAAACAGTGAAACAATTTTCTATATTGAACACATTCTCAGACCCTTTGACAGTAGAAATTTGCTAGTTCTTGAAAATTAGGCATACTGCTGTGAATGAGTAATTAGATATAATTGGATAGCAAATTAATGAGCTGAAGAGCTTAAAAGTAATGAAGAAAAAAAGATGGCCCAAATGAATTACAGTAAAACAGTCAGGTGACAAAATAAGGCATGTAATAGTTAATCTTTTGCACATGTTTTAAACACAATTACAGACATGGTATTCCTACAGACTCATATTTATTTAGTAGGCAGCTAAGATTTTTCAGCTGCTATGGATATTCTTTGCAGGTATCTTAGCTGAAAGCAACAGTCTACTCCCTTTGTGTGACATGCATGGAAAATGCAGGATATTTCTTGTAAATGGTAGAGCACAGGTGTCTCTGTGGCTGTGCACATGCATATGCAATCACTTGGGTTCCACTGTTGTGTCTCCTCCAGCCCCTGCAGATGCACTCCCAAGTTCTATCTTCCTAAATAATCTCTGTGTTGCTCTAACACAATTAGTACACATCTATTGCTGTTTTGCTTGGTGAAGATTGCTCATATCTGCTGCATACTAATTCAGAAAGCAGTTACCATTGGTGGTGAATGTGTAATCTATTTCAAGCTCTTTTGCTCTCACTGTAAATGTAAAACTGTTTCACTAACATTTTCTGCTAGATAAGATGGCACTTTTTCATATAGATTCCTCTTCCATTTTTCTTTTCTTCCACAGTATTTCAAATGCTAGTAGAGAGAGTGATAATTCCCTGAGATACTGCAAAACTTCCAGGAAGATTAATGTTGTCTCTTTCACAGTAGACTGTTTATTAATAGAAAATAAAAAATAAATAATCTACAATGCTGAGATACAGGGAGATGTATAGCAACCAAAATCAATACACACACACGTGGGTTATGAGGTTCATCCCGTCAGAACTGTCTTTTCAGTTGACTGAACAGTACCAATACTCTAATACCAATTTGGCAATAGTATTTGGAAGTGCAGAATAAACATGATATCCAGAAGGACATTCATGTACTTTCATACACCTACATTCATGTTGCTACCTGAATAGAGCAGTGTATATTTGTTATTTTCATTGGATATCCTTCCACTGAGTTGCCTTTTATTGTTTTCCTCACAGGAGAGGAGAGGTTAGTGTTTCTCACAAGCTTCACCTCTACATCTCCTTTCCAGACAGTAATTTATTCACCTGCATGCAGTTGCTTTCTAGAGCCATGGCTGCCATGACTCCAGGACACATTGCAAAGAATGAACAAGGGGGAAAATAGCTTCCTTTTGGTTAGTATCTCCCCTGTGATAACTAGCACCAGCTTAGGGGGTCTCACCCTTGCTTGGGAAAGAAGCTCATCAATTTTGTATATGCAATACTGGAAATCCTCTTATCTTACCTCCTTCTACTCTTACCTTTTATGTTTATTTTATAGACGCATATTGCNTCTGATAATAACAGTGCCCCAAACAGCGTGCCTTCCCATGAGAACAGAATCCTGTCAGACAATGTCCAAGATTGCTCACAGTTATGTCCACTATACGTCCATTTTCCTCCAGAAACCCCACAGCATATTACTTCCCTGGCCATGAAGTCTGCCCTCTGTTGACTTTTTACCTCACCAGTAACTAACACTTGCAGGTTTTAAAGCATAATAGATGAACTGGCTATGCCTCTTCCCTGTATCCTGCTAAAAAGGAAGGAAGACCATAAATGCAGTTGTCACATCCATATATTGCTTCTGCTTTCTTGCTTACTGCAGCCAGAAGTATTTAAATCCCAACTGTTTGGCCAGCAAAAGAGGCCTCAACTCCTCAGAGCTGATCAGTAAGGGTGGAGGCAGATATTGGCTGGTATTTTGTGTGCGCTTATGATGAAATGATGCAAGATGCTCTTTGATAATCTGTTATTCATTGGAATATATGGGGAGGTCCTATTCTTGCCTCGGATACTGAAACTGGATCAACATTTGTAGGAAATGTTTGGCATTATTTGGTTAAGGTCTGGTTACCAGGCAGCAGAGGAGGAGAGATCTGCATACTGGTTTGCAATACCTTCTGAACAGGTCCCCACAGGCTGTTCTGGGTTCATGGCCATGTTTCACTGTTGCAAAACACTGAAACCCCAGGCTAAGAAAGCAAAAAACCCAGAGGCAGTTAAATGCTTAAATGCTTTCCATCCCAGGTCTCAACTGCTCAGAGGTATTTCTCTAGTTTGGAGACTTGTGGTCTGCTAATGAAAATACTCAGAATTAGTTTTGGGCAGTTTCAAAGCAGAGCTCATTAATGAAGTGAGACAAGGCCTTTTTATGATGAAACTGAGAGGGTGACACAGCCATAGCCTGTTGCTTCCCAAGACAGCCAGACTGTTGAGCTCTGTGAGTGTTCTGATGGCAGGGAACTCTAGCCACAGGATTGTCTCCATCCATCTTCTTGTTCCATAGGGTCACACTGAAGAAGGATGTTTGTGGATGGCTGGTGAAATGGAGGCTGAAGGGCATGTTGCAAACTGAAACACTGTCATGAAGATACTAAGTTTTGCACTAGTGATGCAGATGTTGATCTAAGCACCTGCTGAAGACATTTAAGCATCTTCTTAAAGCATTGTATATAACTCCAAAGAGAGATTTTTGTATTTTATTTGCTCCATGGTGGTGCACAGTTCTATTTAAATGCTGAGTGCAGAATTTTCTCCATTGCAGAGGTGATCTCCACCATTCCAGGTGCATTAGTGCTATGCACTTTACCATTGCCCATCTCTTGTCTCTCCCCACCCAACTCTACCCCAGATCCAGGCACTAACACACTGTCAGTCCCCTGATAAGAAAGTTCAAATAGCTCAGGAAAAAAAATGATACTCTTTCTCTAAATAAGATTGGGATTAAACAAAATTAAAATGACAGAATGTACCTCTTTGTGCTGGCTTTGTCTTATGAACAGAGTTCTGCTTGTAGAAGTTTAATCCTACCCATTCAGATGGGTCTTTCCAAGGAAAATGCAACTATGAAAAAAAACCCATCTTCCTAGAATCACTGCTCTGCCAGAAGGCTCATCTGAGCTCATCAGAAACCTTAATCACCTTTCCAGATGTATAAGATCTTTCCTGGCAAAATTAGGGCATTGCTAAAATCACCCACAAGCCTTTCAAGTAGGCTGCATAAAGTGATGGATTAAGCTAGGGGCTGGACCAAGACCAGCTCACTAGCACAGAAAGGATGATGATCAGCTGTCAAGAAAAGAAACAAGAGTTCCTTCAGTTATTTTATATTTCTGGGTGGGTTTGGTTTGGGGTTTTGGGGTTTTTTAATTTTTATTTTATTCCACCACATTTCATGAAATATTCACTGCTTGCCTTTGCCCTTAACAAACTTTAGATTTCTTTCAGTAACTTGCATCTATACGTCAACACACAGCTACACTCTTTGTGTCTAAAGAATCTAACCTTTCATAAATCACCTCTGCTAGCTCGAAGATGCAAAAGATACAAAATTAAAAGCACTCTCTAAATTACTAAGACATAATTTTCCCCCATTTCTCAATAATTAACATCAAGTGTAACTCTTGCAGGCAAAAGCAATTTGGTGTAAAGAAGAACAAAGGAAGCCAGCTTCCCCATCGCCTCTACATCAGGTCTTTCTTGGTTAGCTCAAGGAAATGAAAATGAGTGATAAAAGTTTAAATGAAGTTGGAGAGTCTAAGCAGTTACAACCTGGATACCTAGTGGCATGTTAAAAGGATGGAAATACACCAGCTGATGTTTTCCAGTAGTTCCACTTAGGATTGTTTGGGTTCATTTATAATTCCACCTATGAACTTGGTTATTACTGCTAATGCTTTAGTTTTCATTTCATACTTGAAATTTTGCTGGTTTATAACAATTGATGCTGATGGAAGCAGGGTCATTTTCCTGTTCCCTTTCTACAGTAAAATAAGGGATCAGTTCTGGGGAAAGCTCTGCAAGTTTTGATCTCAGAATGGCCATAAAAGGACAGCAGCGTGGATTAGCATGGGTATCAGTGTGGTCATTAGTCACAATGCTTCTGAACCAGTCTTTCATTTTGTGGGGATTATATATCTGGTTGGAAAACATGAGCTCCTCACCCTTTATCTTCTGATAAGAGACTCTGCAGTAATGGGGTCACTCTGATTGCTCTATGAATGAGGGTCAGTGGGGCTTGTTAGTGAAATCCTTAATTTGAATAATAGCCTTCATTTGTCAACAAATTGCTGGATCCAGCTAGCATCTCTTTAATGAACTGCTTCTTTGTGCTGGAGTGTTAGACATGTCCATTTCTGGACAGGAGCAATTCAGAAACTCCTGAAAAGCATCTTCAAAAGATTCAGCTCATTCTTCCCTTCTGCAAGGTAGAACTGTGCAACGTTTATGGGTCTGCCACCACCACCTGGGCTCAGCAATCTATTTAGTCTTTGGCACAAATAAGCCAAAATTGATTTTATTTGCTAGAGTTTTCATTTAAAACATTAAGTGGCCAAATGAACAAAACATAGTTCATCTGAGTAGGCAAACTCTGACAAAAGTTCAATAGGTAACTGTTCTGGGATGTTAGCTCTAATGTCTTGTGTCATTAGGTCTCAAAATGTTTTAGAAAGAATAATGCTGAGATCTACTGACACAAAACTGTACATAATTACAAAACAACTCTTAAGTCTAATTCTTAAACTGTAGTAATTGATCCTACAGTGAGATTTATTCCTTAATCATGGAAGGCAACAGCATTTACAACCAGAATAAATTAAAGTAAATGAAGAGGAAAATTGTATTCTGTGTAACATTTAGTTCATTATAGGCTTAAACAACTATGCCAATCCACGTTCATCAATATAAGTTATGATGTTCACAGACATAATTAAATAAAAATGTTATCAGCAAGGAACAGTTCATGTTACACAAGCACAGAAATTGTGACACTACCAGAGCTTGGTGGAGTTTCTGAGGTTCTATTAGCAGTGCTCAAGAACAGGAGTAGTAGTAGGCAATGGTATGGAAATTTTTGGTGTTGTTTTTGTTTTTGTTTTTCTTCCCTAGTCCTCATAATATATAAAACTATAGCCTTTTCTGCACTCTTTGCTGCTGGGTCTTACTCCCTACTGTGTTGATGCTTGATTCCATACTTCATTAAGTGCCTCTGTGGCTCTTTATTTGTTCAGATAAGATCTCACTGGAGTTCATTAAACCACATTAGACAGGAGTGACATTCCTGAAGGAACTACAGAGTAAGATGTAGAAAAGCCTAGAAGGGAATGCTGGAATTTTGCATGGTACATACAATCAAATCATTCCATAAGGTGTGGGGCAAACAGGGTCAGGTGGTTGTGTATCTTCCCAGGATCTTGGAACTCTGCATGCTTAAAAACCTTTTTCTGGGAAATCATAAATGTTCTATTGAATTTTTCATTTAGTGCAATTTTCAGATCCAAAGATTAAACTTTAAACAGCTTTTCAGTGTTTGCATGTACACTCAAGTAGAAAGAAGCTCAAATGAAATAAACATTTTTCCTGTAGGTAGGAAATGCTTTCAGATTCTTTCCTGGTAGCCCAAGTAGTTTTGAGTATGTGCAGCGTATGCTGAGGTTCTGGTAAGATACAGAAAGTATGTCTTCAGTTTAGTTGTGTCAACATCCTTCTGTGGAATGAAAAACCAGAGAACAATTATTTATGCCAGCACATTTTCAAAAGAAAGAAACAGTGAATAACAATAACCAAGAGCCTACTTACCCAACCCTTGAAGTATTGGCCAGTCAGGTGCTTCAGACATGCCTGTGGGAGAGCTGAGCTCCAGAGTTCTTCAGGTAGAGACAGGAACTGAAGTACAGTTCTATCTATCCTTAACAAATACCCTTAGGCACTATGCTTCTGAAAAAGAAAATTACTTATTTGGCTCTTTGGGGACATTAATTCTTTATTTCATTTGTTTGTTTTGCAAGTTCTCAATATTGTGTTTTTATTTCAGAACAAAAGAACTTGTTCTGTGTTGAAGTAAATAGCCATTATTTTACACTTATATACTTTAGGGAGAAAAAAAGAAGCACAACCAAATAATTTTTGGTTAATTTTACTATAGCTTCCTCTTCCAATTTTCCTTTTTTGGGTTTATTTTTTTGCTGTTTTTTTGGGGGGAGTTGTTGATGAATTAGCAAAACCTCAAGTCCTAGAGATGCCATGACTAATATCTACAGATTGACTTTAATTAACAACATTCCCATGTTATTAATGATGATATCATGACTTAATTCTCTTTTCTTCACTGAGCTTAAAATTGCATAATTCTTTTTCTGTATGAGTATTTTAATTGTGTTTTCATGTAAGTAGTATGTGTAGAGACACAAATATGAAACCATGCAATAGACAGTACCCACCATCCTGCCTTGGCTGATTTGATCATTAAAATCTGGTGCTTTGAAAAAGAGGTAATTTAGTGAATTTATTCCAATTAATACCGATTTAGTCTTCAAAGTATGAACAGAAAGAAACAAACCTCAAGGTACAACCTCATTCTACTTTTTCACAGCACAAAAATGAGTAATATTCAATGAAACTAAAAGATAGTAACTTTTAGAAACGGTAATTAATGTGAGGAACAGACTGCAGTAAGACTCTGGCACTAAAGTGAACAATGAGAACATAGGCATTTGTATTTGGATAAAAATGTATGGAGAAATCTTCATCCTTCATGACACAAAACAGCTCCTAACAAAGAGAATTTTGAACAAACTTCTTTTGGCAGATCAATAAAACCAATGGAACTCACATAACTATCCCCTGAAGTCAGCAAAACTGACACCTAACCTACACCAGCTGCAGCACAGAAACATTGATGAAATGTGAAGAAAAACATGAAAATAAATAAATAAGAAAGTATTTTATTAAATACAAAGACTAGAGAAAATAATTGAAAAAGTGAAGCCATGCATAAAAGAGTTAATAGATGCCAAGTTCAGAGATGGACAAAATAGATTTTGGCCCCAGGGGAATCTATATATGCTGGATACTCACATCAAGGAAATTAATAGAAATAGACACAGAAGAAGAGGTCCAACTCATCACCACTTCATTGATTTTCTCAAGATGTGTTTGCTCAGGCATACAATGTGGTTCACACTTATTATCAGCCTGCTCAAAGTGAACACCAGGCTGTCCCCAGCTATGAGGACATCATCCATAATGGTGCTCAGAAGACATACCAAGCTGCAGTGGATGCTGGAAGGTAACATTTCCAGATTGCACTGAGTTTCTCTCAGGATCTGAATTTAGGCTTTCTGAAAATGAAAACGTTTCTAATTAGAGAAATAATCTGTTTCTCTGGTGTCTCCATACCAAGCAGCTCATGGCAAGTGTAGTGTGTGCAGACCCTCGTTGAAAATACTACCTGCAGTAGCTTCTTTTTAAAGTTAAATACATCTGCTGCTTAAAGTCTTTCAATGTAGAAGAAGACAAGATGTTCTCCTTTGAAGGTTTGTGGCTAATTGTTTACCATTTCTTAAAACTGTGTTGAACTTCCTGGGTTTTGACTGCCCTGTCAAAATAATATGATATGATACCTTTAATAAGCCTTTTAGCAACAAATTGCAAGCAGGCTGACCTCTTGTAAGCTGAGTTCCATCCCAGTGAGAATTCACTGAGTCATAAACTCTTAAAAAACAAGGATTATAACAGAACTGTGCTAGTAGGCATAGCTGTAATTATTCTTTAAATAATGAAAATGAGAAAGTAAAATAACAAATTTAACATGCTTCTCCAGTAGAAAGGGAAAACCACCTTCTGTGTGCCTGGTGGTGATGAACAAATTAAACATTGAAAAAGGACTGAAAGTCAAGGTTTTTTCAGAATCTGTATGTGGCAGCATCTTTTGGGTTGCTTTGTATTTCCTTCCTGCTGCCAACGGTGTTGGGTAGCTCACCACTGGACAAAAAGATAATACCAGGCTTATCCAGAGCATAAAAGCTCTTCTCATTTTTAAAGGCTTGCGCTTCACAGTTTCTGGTTCCTTTTCTTGCTATTGTATATATTACATTTGTTCTTCATTGAGATGACCAGAGTGAAGGATCTCCTTGCAGGGCTACTTAATATTTGATGACATCAAATCAAACCACCTTCTGTGGTTTCTCTTTACTTTCAATAAAGATGTGAAAAAGCAACAATATCAATGTCAAAAAAGACATCAAAGACATGACTACTCAATCTTCTATGGGAAATCCAATGGACACCCGGAATGGCAGAAGAAAACAGTCACCACAGAATCAGAGGATGACTGAGGCTGGAAGAGAAACTGTTCTGAAAAATATCTGTGGAATGTTGGCCTGTTTTTTCTGGGACAGAATCCTAAGCCAGTCATGGTCTGCAGGCTGTTAGTAGTTTGGAGTCAGCCAGGGCAGTGACCTGAGCTGCTCACAGGTGTATCTCATACCGCAAATATCATGCTCAGTATAAAGGGGGAAGTTTGCTGCTGCTGCTTCTCCTATTCCTCCTCCCCACCTCTGGAGGAGCTTGCTCACCCTTCTGCTGCTGAGAGCTGCTTTCCTCTTTATTGTGACCAGCATACCTGCACTGAGATGAGTATAACTTTGTATATTTTATATTAGCATTAGATTTCTGATTCATTAGAACTGTTTTCACTTTAACCTGTGGGTCTCCTCTCCTTTTCCTGATCCCCCTTCTTGGCTGGGGAAGAGTCACTAGGTAATAGAACACAAAAAAACAAAAACCCAAAAATTAACACAGTTAATTATCACCTGTTAAATCCATATAGAAAATCCCCAACACTTATCTTTTTTTTAATCCCTACAAATAATCACCAACTTCTTTATGTGGATCCACGTAGTTAAGTACAAATAGTCATGTTGCAATTCCTATTTTAACCAAAATGTATTTGGTGTGAAAACAAATATCCATTTCAATGGACAGGTTCATTTTCCTTTCAAAAGCAGGGCAAGAGTTGCTATCCATTTGTATTTCACACCTTCTAAGCTGCTGAAAATGTAATGTCTTTACCACAGCATGAGTTATTAGTTTGGAAGTATTTGTGAAGCTTTATATTAGACTGCCCAGACTGAAAACAAACATTTCTGTCATGCATATAACCTATATTTGATCCAATTTTGTTTCATGAGAGATCTTTCAGGGAATTATCAGATGTAAGAAATCAGTATTGTCTGATCTATTTGTTCCCTGCAGGTCAACCGGGGAAATTCTTCCACAGGGGAGTTAAACATTGGTGATCTTTATTTTCATACATCTTTTAAAATGAAATGGTGGCCCTGAAAGACAGAGATTCTCTTTAAATGTTAAATAGAGTCTTTGGAGAAGAATAACTCTGGCACCAGAATCTTTAACTTTGGTCAAAGTCATTTCACAGAATCACAGAATGTTAGGAGCTGGAAGGGACCTGGAAAGATCATGTAGTGCAACCCCCCTGCCACAGCAGGATTCCTTAGACCAGCTCACACAGAAGCATGTCCAGATGGGTTTGGAATCTCTCCAGAAAAGGAGACTCCCCAAGCTCTCTGGGCAGTCTGTGCCAGTGCTCTGGCACCTCAACTGGGAAAACATTTGGTCCTGTACTCGCATGGAAACTCACCTATGCACTAGGTGAGAAATCCTATTTGACAAATGAAGGAAAGTGGAACTCTTCTAGTTACATTCTAAAAATAACATATATGGTATAAAAATAGCTTTTAATAGATAAAGGGAATAGTCATGGCAGGGTTGATTAATGAATAATACAAATATACAGGTTTCAGTTCACTGCAAGTATCTTTCTGAGAAGCTCTCAGTGGTGAGCTTGCCAAACTTACATGGAGAGTTACTAAACTATTTGAGCTCTTTTTCTGATGGCAAATTTTAACACTATTTTTGTGGCTATTCAAGATGCTATCACAAGATGTGGGTAAACATGTAAAGATTCACAAGAGCAGAATCCTAGATGCTCTTAGCTTGACTTTTAAGCAACAGAACAGGCATAGGACCTTGGTGCTAACTTCTCCCAAATAAGATGCCAACACTGGCACTGGGCTGTGAATGCTTTCCTTTGCAAGCCATAAGAGAGACCCTGAAGAGCAAGAATCAGACCAAAAAAAAAACCGTGTTAAAAAGAAAGTTATGCATAGTGACTCGAGGCAAAACTATGCAAAAACATATGTAAAATTAGAGTTAATAATGAAATACTACTTTGTGTAAACCCAGCTGAAAAGAAGTAATAGTAAAACAGATGCTGAAAGAAAGCAAAATTTGTCCCTTTGCCAAGTGGTTAGGTAATCAAGGCAGTAAGATTTGGAGCTTTCTAAATGTTGCCAACAGAGAGTAGTCAAACTTACTCTGGCAGAGTATCAGTGAACCTCCACTTTTATTTATGCCCTCCTACTCCAGACATACAACCACCCAGAGCACACAGACAGACAGGGGTGGTAGAACATATACAGGAACATAGCAAAGCTGCTCCCAGCCACAGACTGGAAAAAATTCTTTCTTTCTGTTTGCCAGCTGTAAAGTTGTTTGTTCTTAATTAAAGTATAGAACCAGCCAGCCCTTCATAGTCTCATAGGATGATGCCTTCAGAACTTTGACAGGCACTGGTCTGTTTTGGCTTCCCACTTCTCTTAAGGGCACTATCCCACAATGTGCCAACAAGTCACCTTGACATGACAGCCTCAGATTACCACATAACCCACCATGCATTTCCAACAGAGTATTCTTAGAATGCAGAATTTCACCATGACTGACAAAAACATCTCAAACAGGAGGAATTAGACACTGCTCTCAATGGCCTTACTGTGAAGAAAACAACATGGGGATTTATTTTCAGCCTGTAGTTAAATCAGTGCAATCAAGGTTAGACAAGTTCTTTATTTCCTAAATGAGCACTTATAAATGTTACATTGTTAAATCATTTCAGGTTTTTTTCAACCATGGTAAAAATTCCTTTATTTTCCACTGAACATAATAGTCTCTAGCAGCTGGTGACAGCTGATCTGTGCATGAGTCATATTGGATATAAAACACAATTCATGTTAGGAATTAATTATGGAATTAAGCATGCAGTGCTTGTTGAGGAGTGAGCTGAGTGAGCTTCAAGGTGACTTTTCCAGGCAAAGTTAATTCTAAGCCCAGGCAGCACAAATGACAGGCAGCCTTGAAAAGGAGGGGATTGATTTGGGGTGTTGTGATGAAAAAGTGACACAGTTCAATATTCAGTGAGTTCACTAGCTGGTTCCTGGCAACAAGCCTAGTGCAAAAAGGCAGGAAACCTGTAAGAAATGCCAGTCCTGTGAGAAATAAGGTCCATAGCTGTGGAGAGGACAGCTAAATCCAATAAATAAATACAAATCTATTTTATTTTCATGCTATTTGACTTCAAAATATTATGTTACCAGAGTAGGTAACCTGGTACCTAACATCTATATAAAATATGTATGCAATTATGTAATATTTACATAAATGAGATCAAATTTGTAGACAATGCATATGCTAATATAGCTCTCTGCTATAGTCACACCAAAACAACCTCCCCAAGAACCCCAAAACAACAGCCCACCAGCAAACAACAAAAACCAGGAGAAACTATCAATGGTCCTTTTGAGGTTGCTATTGTGGAACCCATTTTTCTCCAAGATATGCAGGAAAATCTGCAACTTAGAAGGAGATGTGGGTGGGTAATGCATGCAACAGGGAGAATGAAATGCTCACCCAGGCTTGCCACATGCCTGCAGGAACCCATCCAATTCTTCTGCACAAAATTACTAAGAAAAACCCAATCCCTGTTCTTTCTCATTCACCTTTGTTCACAAATTAAGGCAAATTTCTCAGCCTCAACATGTTGCTAACCTGGATCAAATAGCCTGCTAGAAGGAAGTGCCAAGTTCTGAATGCTCATTTTGATTCTGCTACCTGTCATTTGCCATTGAGGAGTGAGTGACAGGTCACCCTTGTTAAATAGCTCTATCTTCTGTCCCCTGATTGTAGGACTGGAATGTTTAAGAGAAAAAAAAATAGTGAAATTATTTAGTGAGTAGGAAATAGGAGATATTTCACCTCTGAGATGAATTTCCTGGAAAAAGATTGTATATTCTGAAGTCCATCAAATCACATATTCCACTCATATGTAAGACTCATAACTAATGAAGGGTAAAATCTGACAGAAGGGAGGTGAAACCATCTTAGCATTCTTAGATGCATTTACAAAACCTGAGATTAGATAAGAGGGTGATTTCTCCCACATTCTTTGTGAGGAATGACCAAGTAAACCAGGACTCTCCAGGCTGAGGAAAAGACAACTGAACCACAACATGAGGAGTTAAAACAAAACCAACCAAACAAAGAGAACAAAAAAAACCCCAACCAAACAAAAAGAATCAAACAACAACAACAACAAGTAACTAGAAGTATTCACATCAAAATGGCAGTTGAGATTTAAAACAAATGAAAGGAGATGTTCCTTCACTCTTTTATGTTTCAGGTCTCCTTGCTGTAGGCAGCAAATCATTTACGTGAGTGCAAATGACACCCAACATCAGGGAAAATAAAGATATACCGAGACCAATAGATGCAAACTCTGAACCATGGAGCTCTTGAGAGAGCAATGGCAGGGAGCTGGGAGAGGGCTCTGCCGTGTACCACAATGTCCTGCTGGTTCTGACCCTCTTCCACAGGCATCCTCTACTGCCCACTTCTGGAGGTGGCTTGCTGGAGATGATGATCTCTTGGAGTAACCTGAAATAACTGTTCTTTTTAAGTTTCAGCAGAGTCCTGTCTTTCCTCAACAAGATTCAGCACTTCCCCTCTCATCTCTTCTGCAACTGCTTGAATAGTTCTGTTTCTTTTTTCATTTTAAATTGAGGAACTGATTTCAAATTATAAATCCAAAAAGCCTATTTCTGTCCTGTTCTTCTTTATCTGTTACTTCATCTCTTTAATTACAGTGCTTGATCTATTGCAATTGGAGCTGCATTAGGGACACCAAATGTTTCCAACTATTAAAATGATGTGATATTGTAGGGTTTATGTCAGTATTTCTCACAGCACTTTTATGTTCCAATATTTTTATTTTTAACATCTTAGTACTGCCCTCAACATAAATTGAACCATGTGGACACTTTGCTAAATGAGCAACATCTTCACCATGACAATTCAAACAGCATTTAATGTGAATTTCTTTCCCCACAATTAAGAATGATAGAATACATCTCCTCTAATCCCATTATTTCATTATATGCAATGTTCACACAGATGAAATCCTAAATTGGTTTGAGTTAGCTTAGAAGCTTCTTCCTTCCCACCTCTGTGGGCGTTGTGCTGAGAGACACAAACCCTCCAGCAATTCTTCTCAAGTTTGTGGTTTCACAGAGTAATTTGGCTCATGAAAGACATAGATTTCTTGTATTCCTTATGTCCAGAGAACAACACAAATTATTGAAGAGCTCAGGGATAACAAAGGAAAAACCCACATAGATTCCATACTTTCAGCACAGAACAAATGAAACAGGAGCATCTGAAATGTATTTTTGCTCTCTACCCGATTGACTCTGCTTCCACTGAGAATGCTTCTCAGCCTCCCTCATTTGGGTCTCTGGATTTATTTTTAAGCAAAAAGCAGCATGCTAGTAGAGAAATGTCTGTTAGAAATATAAAACCCCTGAAGTTATATACAGTTGGAAGAATGATCATAGAAGTCTGTCAGTTTGGAACAAATAAGGAATTGGATGGATTTCACCTTTTATTCTGCTTAGGCATGGCTCTTGGGCATAACATTTTTCTCTACTTATTTAGTGCTGAAGAGCTAAGCTCTTAAGACTAAGCTATGCTTGGGCTGCTGTTAACTCATGAACAGTTTATTTTAACCACCTGACACTGCAGGTAGGCACTGTTACTGACCTCCAACACCCCAGGATTTCCCAGACTAATGCAGATGTGTCTGTGCTCATCAATACTGTCATGATTTTCCCCCAGGCTGCTATTTACACAGATACCATGCTTGATTCCCCAGGATGATAAGGCATTTGTAGCATCTCAGTCTTTGGGTCTTCCGAGGTGTGGGTGTCTGGTCTCAGAGCTCCTTGTGATCAGGCATCAGACAGGCAACCAAACCCTGGAGTTGGAGTCATGCAGAAGGACAGTAACACTTGGAGAGTTGGTAAGTGGGATCCATATGCATGTGTGTTTCAGAGGGATAGGTTAGCTCAAAGCTGTAAGCAGCTGATTTGTAATAGCAAGGATTTCAGCTACACAAACTGATCCTCTCCTTGCTCCCATCCTCAGTGAAGACAGGTCTCCCCATCTGCAGGTGGAATCTGAGTGGTAAATGAAGGGCATTTATTTTGTATCCTCACAACTCTACTGTAGAGTCATGAGCCTGGAGTTGTGAGAGTAGGCAGAAAGAACAGGTTGTCTTTCCCAGATGTGTTAGCCCAGTCAGTTCCCAGCAAAGGCTGGAAGAAATTACTGCTTGTACTGGTGTCAACAGCACACACAGAATCACAGAATATTAGGAGTTGGACATGAGGGTTTCTGTTCAGGGGCAGGGAAGGCATGAAGCTATTTAGGTGTGACTTGGATTCAAACTTGATGCTTGCCTTTTTTGCTTCATCCCTTTCTTTTCTGTTGTTCTGGCAGCCTGAAAGCCCTCTTCTGCTATGAATGCTTCTTAGAGTGGTTGTCTTGGTGCCTGAGTCCTCTCAGCAGGTGAATGGTTAATATGAGGTTAGACTGGTGGGATGGTTGTGTTTTTCCTGTTTGACTTAACTCATCTGCTGACACACAGGAGAGAGTCCAGTATAAATGTGTTGCTTCTGGTTGATTTAACTTGCCATTACTACATAATAATTTTATAGACTGACTGAATACTGGCAAAAGTTCTGTTTCAGGTTTGTAGAAGCAGTGCTTAGTGGGTTCAGTAGGCAGTTCAGTTACTTGTCTTTGCACATAATTTTGGACTGGGTAATGAGTCATTACCACACATCATTAAATATCAATGGTGGTTTGACTACTACATTTCATGCTTTTGTATTCTAGGTATTTCTGCATTTTAAGAAGTGGAAATTCTGAGTAGTCCAGTATAAATCTTCTCAGCATCAATCATGTAAATAGGTAATGAAATCAAGCCTTTTAGATGTTTGAAGAACTTCTCTGATTTTTAGGTGTGCCTATACATTTCTAGGCATCTTTTAGCCACACAGGCTCTATTAAGATTTGGGTTTGGAGGAGACATTGTTTTTAAAACACTTTTAGCACCAGAATACTAGAAAACAAAAACAAGCTAAAAACTCTGGAGTAAACATTGGTTGCATCTTGAGACCAAATCACATTCCCAAGGTGGAATGCTTGAGCCTTACTCAGTGACAAGAAGCATCTATGCTAAAACTATGCCAGCTCTCAAAATTGTGTGCAAAGCCCCACAGCATCAGGATACTTTTATCACTGATTTTCATCTGCCAAGGTACAATTCTGCTGTATTAAGTTCTTGTTTAGATCCTTCATGCTTAGAATAATTTAGCAGAGTCATTTCTTCTTAGTTTTTTGAGGAATGTTTTTAGTGCTTAGACTATTCCAATAAAAGTGTAACTGTCTGTGCACAGGCACATGTAGAAATGTATATTTAATAGAGATTTATTGTTTCTCACAAGTACATTTTCAGCATTAATTCTCCATGTTTCACTGGTTTGATGATAACAATTTTTGTTGCTATCTAATATTAATCATCATTATAAAAAGATTTGATTTGCTTTCCAACACATGTCAGATCACAAGCCATAGAGCTAAATATTCAGTAATATTTTAACATAGGTGTCATACACACACATCTTGAAGTGGCAAAGAAAAGAAAACTAATCTAGATCTCTAGTTTAAGCTCTGAGATACCCTAAATGCACTTACTGATGCTTCAGGGCTTGGGAAAGTGGGGGAAAAAATGTCTCCCTATTAAAACAAAAGCTTCTTTTCCAAAATATCAAATCAAAAGCATAGAGAGGTTTAAAACCACTCAAAGAAAAGTTCCACTTGGTGCACTTATTTTAAAGTAGAAGGTAGAAGACAACCCTTAAGGATTAATCCTTAATCCTTGAAGACAATAATAGTCTGCACTAATAGAGATATAATTTGTAATACTCAGTAGACCTCCTAATGCTTTTGTCTACCTTAACTCTCTTTCAGAAGCAATCAAAATTGCTGGCAAGGATGGAGAGAAAGGAGTTCATCCACAGCAAGGGTGTAACAGAGAATTGGAGGTCATCATTTCATTGTCTAGAGACACTTAGGAACCAGAAAGAGAGCAGAATTTAACCACATCCTGGAAGGTACTGAAGTTCTGCAGCAAGTTCCAAAAGGTATGAGCAACTGAGAAACCACCAAAGCAAAAATATTCTATTTTGATGTCTATAACAATGCCATGGATGAAAGTTTTTCATCAGAAGAAACTAAAGAGAATTACCTTTCTCTCTTCATAGGACTTATGGGGGAAAATGCCTCTTATGAAATTATTAATTATTTGGTCACAGTAATCTGTATTTACAAACCCTGTAACACATTATTTTTAACAATGCTGATATCATCTCGGAAACAGTAAGGAAACCCATAATTTACTGGAAAGACTTTTCTCCACTATGAATCAGCTGCAGGCTGGAATCAGCAGACTGCCTTTTCCAGCCCTTTGTAATAAAACTCAGTCATGTGAATCTGAACAGTTAGGCAAAGAACTAGATATGAGCTTGTAAATCATGAAGGATGAACCTTAAAACGTTCTAGAGCTCTTTTGGAAGTCCTCAGACAACCTCTTCCATTTTCACTCTTACTGTTGTGCCAGAAGAATGGTGAGTCTGGAGAAACTCTGAGAACTATATTCTTCAAATGACATATTTGTTGGCTTTGCTCAATTCTTTTCCAACCTCTGTTTCTGCCTCTCAGTACTATTTCCCTCCTTTACATGTATTTTAGATGGGAGCAATCTAAAATATTTCAGCTGAAATCTTGGGTCTATTCTTTCAAGGAGGTAAGAAGTTTGCTTCTGTGCTCAAGAAATCCACAAAACATATCTTTAAATGTCCTTTCACTGGAATACCTGAAAATCCCATTATTTAGCATGCCTGTAGTATTGCTTCAGTGAAACAAAGCCAACAGGATGCACATGCTTCTGTCATTCAGGCAGTTACTTACACAATGCAGAGTAATCTCATTAACAAAAATGAACATTCTTCATATTTCACATTTTTTTAACAGGGTCTTGACTTGAAGTGTTTGACCCACATGTTCTTCAGAGACTCTAAGGGCAGGAATAGAATCCATTTTACTTCTTTTTCATATTTCATTGCTCCATAATACATACATAGAATTTTATCACTTCATTGCAATTTACAGTTAAATCCTACAGTTCCAGATCAGTTATGAATTCAGTAAAGCTTCTCCTACAGCCAGTAGAAAGAGTTGGATTCTCTAATTTAAATTTGTTTGAAAGCCTTTGGAAGTAAATAGTTTATCTTTCTAGTTTATGTAGAGGAACATATGTCCCGGAAACATGTTCCAGAACCTTAATTTTACCTAAACATTGGTTTAGAGTGCTGGGTCTTTTGGAAAGCAGATGTAGAGATATGCAGAAAGTCAGCACTGCTGATAAACTAATGAGGGGCGTGATTTTCCCATGCTGATCTCTGGGAAGCACTAAGACTCCTAGTCTCAGGAGTATAATTCTTTGATAGCTGGATTTGGACTCATCAGGTCTAACTAAGATATCTCATGCCCACTTAGTTGGAGAAGAATAAGACACCTGGAGGAGTGCTGATCCAATTCCTCCTAAGATAGGTGCTTATGAAAAGTAACTCCCCTCAAGAGTGCTCTGCCTTGGTTACTTCACCATCAAAGGAGCCTGAGGTGTCTTATCTGGATGGGACAAGTCTCATGCTACTTGTACCTGCAAGACACAAGTGACCTACAGCAGACCTGAGTGTCATTCTCCAATTTCTAGAAAGTAGTCTATTCTGCTTATTTTGTTGTTGTTGTTGGTTGGTTTTTGGTTCATTGGTTGGTTTGGATTGGGGTTTTTTTAACCAAAAGGATTAAAAATGTCTATGGCTAGATTGTCTGTCTGGGCAATCCATTGAATGTTCTTTAAAGCTTTCTGGTAGAGAACCCTTTTTCATTAAATTCTCAGATCTCCTGATGAAGAGTAGAGCTCTTTGTACATGCTCCAGAGAATGAAGGTTGAAGAAGGCAAGTGAAGGAATACACCAGGGTAAGCTAGTTGTACACATTGTGGATGCATGGCCAGGCAGTTGTTCAGCACTGGTCCCCACTGTGCTTATCTGCTTAGAAGTTTCTTAATGACTCATTTCCTTTCTTAATAACACATAATTTTACCAGAAATGGATCTCTCAGAAAAAAAGAGAGATATAATATGTGTGTGTTAACACAGTGCCTATAAAACACTGGAAACCCAAATTTCAGTTCCCTCTTTCACTCATCCCTCAGCTCTCTGAATATGTAACAGTGCCTAGTGAGATGCTTGCTAGAATTACCTTTTAATCCTCCAAACTAGCACATGGAGTTTTAATTTAGGATACCAAGGATCAACTGACTGTCTTCAGAAAGAGCTGGGAGATAACACTGATCCCTTCTTCTCCTGTTTCCTCTCTCACATCCACATCCCAAAGATACACAGATTTCGTTCAAATAACTCCTTTAAAGTTTAATTGAAATTCTTGTCCTTTTCATGGACCTTAGTCATTTCTTTGCCTTTTTTTCCTTGCCATTTCTTTCCATGACCTTACTCACCCTAACCTTGCACAAAAAACCCTAGTGCCCAATATATATATATATATATATATATTTAATATATATAATAAATCAGTGCAGAAGACAAGAAAAATTCAAAGCATTTCTGGAAGCAATCTTTTCTCTACATAGTGGTTCACTGGTTTCAGTGTTCACTCAGGAGGTGCAGAGCTGCCACAAAACACCACTTTAACAAATGCATGATTTGTCTCCAAATGTCATAGTTTCTATTTCTGTGTGTGTGCCAAATGATCAAGAATCGGTGTAATTTGTGTATAATTCCATTAACACATAGATATTATCTAGATTTCCTTCTGATCAATAAACAGATGTGCAGTTAAGAACTTCCACATTCCTCATAAAAGTGAGTTCTTGTTCTCCAGTCAGCCTGTTTCAAATATCAGATAATATCCCTGATTTATAATATGATGATAGCAGTAGATTTTTCCCATGTTCCCTATTTGAAAAATGGTTTAGAGCTAAAGACAGTCAATGATAATGGTCTCTGATATGTGCTCTGTTTAGCTGTTGGTTTAAAATCTAAAAGAATATTTGGGGATTTGCCCATATTTTGCTTTTTTTCATTATATGCATTTGATAGAGGTGTTTGTTTAGTCACTATTCTCTAAGTATATTCACATTAAACCCAGGAACTGATAAAACTGTGATGAAAGTAGGTTTATTTTACAGCTCAATTGTTGCCCACTTGCTATAAAAGCCAAAGCCATTGCTTTCCATTCCACCTACTTCCTTCCAAAACCCCCGCCTCTAAATCTGCCATCAGACAGGCAGATGAATCAGAGGCTCTAGACATCTCCACAGTCACCTTCATCCCTGACTATGTCCTTTTACATCCCTAGATGCATTTTAAAACCAGCTCTAAATCAATCAGCTACTTAGAAAACCACATCCGGGGAAGCAATTTAAAGGGATCTGAACCTCCAGGTGTACTCCAAAGAGGTGATGGCAGAAAAGCACTTGGCAAATAAAGGTCAATTAGCTTTTCTTTCAATATCAAATTACACCTTTGTAATTAAAATACCAGATCTTTGGCTTCATAGCTTCATTCTTACTGTGTTTTCATCTCAGGAACTAAGCTACTCAGCCTCAGAACCCTTCAGCACAACCAGTTTTGAATCAGTTCAGATCATGTGCTTGGCGTTCAGGGAATCAAATGGTCGCATTCTCTGCTTTGAACCAGACCATAAGCTGAGCTGAAATTAGTGAACACACTGATGATAATCTTATGCTGCCAGGAAACTAATTTCTGCCACTTCTTTGCCCCATAAAGAATATTTTTCTTCTGTTTGGTTGTTCTTAAATCAGCCTTTGTGGCTTGCAGCTCAAGTCTGTATTTATAGAAGAAAACACGTCAGAGGAGAAACAATAATGTATTTTTAGAGGTTCGATCTGGGCTTGAAGTCACCTCTTCTTTTATTCCTCCCAGCTTTCTAAATTGGTAACAGACAGATGATATAAAATAACAGATTGTTTTAAATTGGTGGAGTCACTTCAGATTACATCCCTTACATTTTGGGATGTTGCTGGCTATTATCACATGATGTAAGGTAATTTGTCAAGATGACACGGCAGTAACGTGGCAGCAACACCAGATGTCATAGGAATGTAAGAACTGCCAGCCCAATTTAGTTAATTTGTCCTTTCCAGCCAACCCATCTCTAATAGTGGCCAGGACCAGATGCCTCAGAAGAAGCAAAAAGCCTTCTGCAGGGAAAAAGATCTGAAAAACCAGCTCAGGGGAACATTTTCTTTCTTTCCCAGTCCTACTCAGCAAATGGTTGGCTTATTTCCTGCAATATAAGGGTATAAATTTCTTCTGTTTTTGTAAACAGAGCTATCATTCCTAATGCAAAGGTTGATTTATTTCCCTAGCAGTATCACCATTAGCTCTAGCTGAATTCTGTTTAACAATGTGACCCCTGTGATTCCCTTGTCATACTCATGACAAGGAGTTCTGTGATGAATTGGAACACGATTCCTCTCAGTTGCTGCTTCCTTCCTATCAGTTTAAATATGTCACTGCCTTTCTCTTCTTGTTCATTAAGGGAGAACAAAAATAAACAATAGCCTTACCTTTTTTTTTTTAGAAACCAGTCCTAAATTAATTAAAAATGTGCACTCACTAGAGATTAATAAATTGTAAAAGGTTCTCTTTATTGAGCTGAGGAAAACTGCCATAACTTTGAGTGCTTCTCTGAAACACTGGAGTGCTAACTCTTACATTCCTCAAGTCCCACAAGTGTCTTCAGTTCCCTCTAATTTTGATTATGTTCTTAATTCTCACTTTCATGTTATTCTCAGCTCCTTTCCTCCATGTCTCAACTGTTTTACTCTGTAAAGAAGTAACCTTTCTGCAGGTAGCAATATATACGTTGATGAATTTGGTATCTAAAGGAATGAACTACAGCAATCTGTTCTCTGAAAAGCTAACAACTTCATGTGGAAAAAGGAAAATTTCACAGCAGTAAGTTTTGTATAAAATCTTATTTTGAGAACATCAAAATGATTCTTCATCTGAGGAGTGTCTTACTTCATCTACCATGTGCACAGATGGCAGTCAGTAAGTGATCTGCTTGCTTATGTTTTGGTGAAAGTTCAAATTACCTTTGCATAAGGAAGTTTGTGACTCACTTGAGGTGACAAAGGAACGTCATCAGATTGCCTTTTCCCACAGACAGCATTAGAGAGACCTCAGGAACATGTGTTAGTAAGAACATAGACCTCTTACCCTTTCCTATCTGAGCCCGTTTGCTAATTCCTAGTTTCCACCATCTGCTCAATAAGCAGAAGACAGTCACAGAGTAGAAAGCTGTAATTCATCTGTTAAAATTAATAGTTTACTGACATTCTGATAAGTCAGATAGCAAAGATCAATTTCCTGACTTCTGGTAGGGAGTGAGTGATCTTCATGTTACATGATGGGCTCCTGGGACAGTATCCATGCAGCTCCAGGAGGCTGTTCCTCAGTGCTGGTTGCCCTCACAGGAACAGAATTGAACATTTTTTTCTAAGCTTCTTTTCCCATTTATTAGATTTTTTTATGCAGTGCCTTCACCACTACCTAAGGGACTTACTGGCATCACTGCTTCAAATTCTCAGAAGCTGTAGAAAAAAACATGTTTCTTTCCTGTTGATTAGTGCTACCAAGCAATAACAATTGGGATAATTATGAAGCAGTGTCTATGGACAGCACCATGGAGGAGTTACATGGATGAAAGAAGTAACAGGGAGGAAGATTTCACTAGGAATGTAGCGGGTTTATATCCTCTCCCAACAACAATTTAATTTTGAAGAATAAATGAGATTAAAAAACAGCTTTTTGCCCCTAAAAGTTGTATTAGTTGCAGGGTGATTCAGAGATAACACAACTTACTGAAGCAGCACGGCTAGACAGTGAGTGTCAGTGAGCAACCAGCCTCCTCAGGGGCACCTAAACATAGCAATTCAGAACCAGGAATGAACCTCTGAGCTATAAACTATCTACTTTGCTGCATTTTGTCAGGCTTCAGTCCCAGAACCCCAGATTATTTAGGGAGAAAAGAAAGGCAATGTCATACACTGCAGTTCAGTCACACCTGATCACATCTTTATGAAAACTAGATGAAGCTTGACCTTGACTTTGATTCTTATCAGATAGAGAAAAGGTACAAAAAAATCAAGCAGGCAGCCAAATGCACACTGGTTTGGGTTTGTTTTTTCTCTCCTTATAAACACAGACTATTTTATTTCTAGTTTTTCAACTTCTCTTTCTCTAATTTCCTATTCTGACAGGTACAGAGGGGGATGTTGATGTCTCCTGCTCCATAAGCTCAAACCAAGCATGCTAACTGGAGAGCTATCATTGGCCTGCAGCACTTCTAATGCTAAATTTATAGGAAAAGGAAGGGCTTATTTTTGGACCTAATTAATTTTCCTTATTAATGACTTTGTTCTGTTCACCATTAGCTATAAGTGGAGACACAGGAAATGATGCACACCATATCATTTTTCTCCTTCTGCATAAATACCTTTTTTTTTTTTCCCCAGCCTTTAATTTTAGGCTGAGCTGGAATGTAAACTCTCATTTCTGACTGCAAAGGTGGGTCTAAGGTCAGGTCCACTCATTCTGGTGCAGATTTCCTGCTCAAGAATGGAGTTCTCTTACTAGAGATAGGATTGTGCATATGTACAGGGACATATAGAAGCTTCAGGCTTCACTGCTTGTCTTGGTCCAGTGACCCTTCCGCTCTCCTAGGGCTAGTTTCTGACTTCACCTGTTTCAGTGCCAGGAACACCTCAGTGGCCAGCCAATGTGTTCTTAGAAACCATCATAAACACATCTTGCACTGGAGCCTATTGTTTTTTAATATCAGGACACAGAACATGAGATGTTCTGACACTGAGTTCACCCCACTAGGAGCACCCCATTCTGTCAGAGAGAAACTGAATTAAGTACTGTAGCTTTGTTGTTCATAGACAATATCTCTAGCAAAAGTCTTCAGATTTGTTCTTTAAGATTAGTCTATGTAGGAAGCCTCAAGCTTGTTGAGTAGTTAACTATTAGCTTCCCATTGCAAAAGGTCCTGTAGAGGAAAAAAACCCCACTTTTCTTCATGATTTATCTTTCTGTGAACACAGACGTGCACAGGACTGTTGTGATTTCAGCACACCTTGGCTTTTGTACAGGAGATATTTTAGTACATCATAGTTACTTGTAAATATAAAGGTTATAAAAACAGTGCAAGACTGTGTAGAGTGTGGCAGGGTTTTAAGGAAGAGGACTATTAGCATTCCAGAAATGACCACAGAACATGACAGCTGGGTAATTTTAATTGCAGTCTAATCAAAGCCTTTGTAGGGGGGGAAAAAGTCTTCTACAGGAAACAGGTCTTAATACTGTGGATGTAGCTTTTTCTCTTCAAGAAGTTAAGTATGGGTTTGTGTACTGAGGTTACAAAGCTAAGATATAAATTACTCTGTAGACAATTAAATAATCCTTCTGGGAATTAAATGGGAATAATGGGAAGAAAACCACTGTAAGACATTTTTCTAAGGAAATCAAAGTGAATTAATGGATCTTCAACATTTTGAAATTAAGCCCAAGTGAATTGCTATTGTTGGAGCTGCTACCATGAGTTATGTTGTATTTTCTCATTTTATTAGAATTAAATAAAAGCTGCAAAGCCTTAATGAATTTAAATACTGATGTAATGCACTTTCTGTGAGCAGGAAGACACTCATTGAACCATTCCTTTGTTTACTTTAGCTGAAAAGTCCCAAGCCTAACGAGATGAAGGAAAAGTCCATCTGGCATTTCCAACACTGGAATGGTGAAAATGGTAAAGTACCAAAATCCTGTAACTTTACAAACTGATTTAAAAGAGTGAGAGTGTGTATAATAAGGAAAGAGTAAATTGATAATATATTCTGAGATACAGTGGCATGTTGATTTCTAAGCTGTTATTCCTGATTCATCAAAGGAAAATGGTCAAAGGAGTGAAATTTGCCATATGAGGAAAGGCTGAGGGAGTTGGGTTTGTTCAGCCTGGAGAGAAGAAGGCTTAGGGGAGACACTATCAGCATGTTCCAGTGTTCAAAGAGTGACTACATAAAGATGGAGACTCCCTTGCACAAGGAGTCCCATGGAGAAGATGAGAGGCAATGGGTACAAGTCACTCCTGGGGAGATTCTGTTAGACACAAGAGGAAATGTTTCACAATGAGAACAATCAGCCACTGGACTAATCTCCCCAGGGAAGTGGGGGGTCTCCAGCTGGGGCAGCTTCTCTGAACCATGCTTTTGCCAGGAAAGGTTGGACCAGATAACCTTTGAGGTTCCTTCCAATCTGGGATTCTACGATGCAGGTGTTTTCTCTGTTGACACATCCACACTAATGTTCAGAAAGAGTATCTGAATGAACTTATTCAAATGAAAACTGTCTTCTTCAAGCTCTGTAGATATGACCTAGCTGAAATGACAGCTGTAAACACACATACACAGCCTACCTTTCTGGAAATTGTCTCATTAGTTAATAAAAGATCATTTAATGGAGTGAAAACATCATTCTCTGACCAAAGCAGCAGCAATGCTGACAGATGTTTCTCTGACATGGATGGATGGAGGTATGTTTTCATCATGTTAAGCTAGGGAAATCTGTATGATTCAGATGCTACAGTCAGAAAGCCTGACAACTTCTTGCTGAAGTCTTTGGAGATGTGCAATAGACTGTGGTTTTATACACAGATGAGGAGTAGACATTTGTATACATTTCCCTTTACAATATACCTCTAATTCTTCTGATAGCTGAGAATTCTTACCAGCTCAGTCAGCAACACCTTCTTCCCTTCCCTAACCATTTTCACTACTTGCTCATACACAAGTCTTCCATGTAAACTGCATCCCTGTCTTTTCAAAACAAATGGTGCTAAAAGACCATTTTAAGGATACAAAAATGCAAAAGGAATCTTCCACTGAAAGATGAGACTTCATATAGAAGTAAAATGAAAGTTAAGCATGTCCTAAGAAAGTATTTGAGTATCTGTTGTGATGTCCCTCATGTTATTCTTTCACAAAGTAAAAAAAAAGATCTTGTATCAATATAATAGCTATTTCTAAGAGATGTTTCACTTTCCTCTCTAAGATTTACCAAATCCCCAAACATTACTTCAAGATTGCGTGATGAAAAACTGAAGTTATTTTTAATTCTTATACATCTGTAGCCACCCATCTGAACACTTCTGAAATGGCAATGACTCAGTCTTAAGATCCCATCTAGCCATTTCCAGAAAAGGTTTTCTTTCAGCAAGTCTAATCTCACTCACTTTAGATTCTCTCTTATGTAGAGAATGAATGGCTGATGAATTCTATCAGTGGTTCAGAATTACCATCTATATGCTTCCCCCCCTGTGGACAACTGTGTTTATGCGAATTGTTATGGATGATATGATGCACAGATGACAACTATGAAAACATTTTACTCTCAGTATTTCACTGTGGGATTTATGCTGGTTTTTATGGCACATGTAAAGAGGAACTCACTTCCTTACACCAAGTCTTGGGATCCATGTGCAGCAACAGAGTAGAATCTCCCAGATGGTATTGGTAGGCCTGCAGAGAAGAGCTGAACAATATAAACTCACTGCTATTTTTTTGTGTTATGTTGTTGAAGATACTTCAGGGTTTTCATCAGAATTTTGGCCAAAGGCAGCAAACAGTCTGACACAAAAAGCATTCTCTCCTGAAAGAGCTTCCAAACTATGCCTGCAGTAGTTAAAACACTATATTTGAACCAATAATCAAGACAAAGATATCTGAGGTATTATTCCATACAGAGCTGCCCAAGACTGAATTCTGCTCCAGCAGCCAACAAACTGCTCTGTGATTGCCCAGACAGAAGCTTTGCTGTTTAACAGAAATCACAACTAAGCTGATAGCAAGAAAAAGACAAAGGGAGATCTGATAATGAATGAAGCATTTACCCTTTATAGCAAAATAAATGTAGATTTCCAGATGCAGCAAGGGCTTTCTGACTGTAATGCCAAACCTTTATCAAAGAAGTCTACAGAGATTCTGTTGTTTTTCTGTATGAATTCTAAATTACAATGACAATAAACTGCTCCAGGCATTGTGAATTTCAGGTCCATTATTGTGCTTCCCAATAGGCAAGAACCACTTGGGTCTTCAGTCTAATGCTTTGTTCCACTACCCAAGGTCTACTAAAACTGGCCCAAAATGCATTGCTTTTTAAGTCTAATTGTTTAAGGAATTTGATTATTCTCATGTGGTGTTACTCAATGCCTGTTTGAAATGTCAGATATATACTTGCTGGAAATTTATGCTACTTGTTTATTTACTCCCTTATCATAAAACAAAGATTGCTTGTGGAAATCAATGCCCAGCTGCACATTCTCACATGAGAGTCTTTGAAATTAGAAACTACATTCATTTTCAGATTTGGAGAGTAGATAAGGTGTTGCTGACTGGATTTTCAAGAGTTCATTAATTATTCTTTTACGCAATCTAACATTCTGTTTTCCAAGTGATTTTCTGTTGCATACATATATATATATAAAAGTTAAAAATTATGTAGATTGTGATAAAGTTGTTGGTTTTGTTTGGGGTTGTTTGTTTTGTAATTCTATTACCTTCCCATGAGCTAGAGAAGCTAAAAACCCTAAAAGCCCTGGAGTGATCAGAGATAAGTTAGTGGCACACTTGTTTTTTCTCTTGAGATATCTTTATTGGAATTGAATTAACAGGTAAATTACCAATCACAGCAGACTGGTAGATATGGTGCTGTTTGTCTCAATGTAATGGAACAAAAAACAATATAACACCAGATGTGTCACTTGGGGAAGTCCTGCTCTCAGAATTCTGTTTCTCTTTCCTTTCTCTCCCTCTAAGTTTTCAGGCTGTTTTTCTCAGCCCCTAAGAATTGAGAAATATTTTTCCTCAGCACTGCTGCAGTCAGAGACTTCTCCAACACCAGAAATGCTGACTCCTCTGAGATGTCCAAGTGGTGCATGATTCTGCACGACTACCAGCTGTTCTATTCATAACAAGAGAGAGAGGAACATTTCTGGAAGCCAAGTAAGGATGCACCTCTCCATCCAGGCTTAAGCAAGCCCCAGGACTTTCTCTCACACCCACACAAAGAGAACTTGCAATGTTGCAGTTGTGTACCTGAGTCCCTCACAACAAGAAGGACATTGAGGTGCTGCAGTGTGTCCAGAGAAGGGCAAGGAAGCTGGTGAAGTGTCTAGAGCACAAGTGCTGTGAGGAGCAGCTGAGGGAACTGGGGTTGGTTAGTCTGGAGAAGAGGAGGCTCAGGGGAAACCTTCTCACTCTTTGCAACTACCTGAAAGGAGCTGGTAGTAAGGTGAGGCTTGGTCTCTTCTCCCAAGTAATAAGTGATAGGAGAAGAGGAAATGGCTTCAAGCTGCCCCAGGGGAGGTTCAGGTTGGATATTAGGAAGAATTTCTTCCCCCAGAGGGCTCTCGGGCATTGGCCCAGGCTGCCCAGGACAGTGCTGGAGTCACCATCCCTGGAGGGGTTCAAAAAACATCTAGATGTGGCACTCAGTGACGTGGTTTAGTGACCTGGTGGTGATAGGTTGGCAGTTGGCCTGGATGATCTTAGAGGTCTCTTCCAACCTTAATGGTTCTGTGATTCTGTAATATTTGCATGAGAGGAAATGCATCAGTCTCTGTGATTTAGGTCTGATCAGAGATGCTGAACAGACCTGGGTGTCAGCCTGTATTTCATGTTGTTTTCTTATGTCTTTTCCATAAAATAGGCTTTTAGCACTCTCCTGAGAGTTCATTATGTTTGTTGGTATTCTGCTAGCATCAGTGAGTTTTGTATTTAAGAGCAGCAATACCCCAGTAGCAAAATACTACCTGAGAAAGATGACATAGTGGTGGCATTCTATCCTAGATCTCTTCCTCGATGTCATTTGATCTTACAGATTGGTAGTTCAATTGAGAAGCTAAAGCATTTTACTAATAGTAAAATTAGTCCAAACAGAGAGTGTGTATGAGAGCCAATGACATGCAGCAGATTATAAAATTCCATAACTAAGAAGCAGATAGCAAGCAATGCTTGTTATGTGTTGTAATTCTGGTGGCTGTCCTGTGCCTAGGCAGGAGCTGGACTCAGTGACCCTGGTGGGTTCCTTCCAACTCAGGACATTCTGTGACAACAAGCACCAAACAAAGAGAAATTATGAATTTGAGTTGTATTATGTTTGCCTGAAACCATTTGGTGAACTATTTCAGATGTGCAGTGTGACACTAATACAGGATAGGAGTCATAATCTGTTTGGGATTTACATTTCAGAAGTTCTTGTTTTTCTGAATTAAACCACATTTAAAGAATACACATTTCTGAGTCTAAAATGCAACAGAAAACTGGGTGTGGTGATCCATCAAAATAAGTACAGCAAACATCAACATCAGAAAGCTCTTAGCAAGTCCATTTTACAGATAAAGAGAGGTCCTAAACATCTGAAAATGATTACTCTAATGCAAAGGGCCCAGGTGCTAAGCATTGCACTAACTAGTTAATCTTTATTGTCACTAACATCTTTATTGCAATGAGGGAATAAGCTGTGGAGCAGCAGCAGCTGGATGAAGTTTGCTAGATAGGCTTCAGATTTTGGTGAGGTGGAGGGAGCAAGGAAGCTATAAAGAGTGGCACTGGTAAAGGAGTTGCAGACAGGATTGGTTTTAAACCATTTCCCCTCCCTCCTTCCANACAGAGTAGAATCTCCCAGATGGTATTGGTAGGCCTGCAGAGAAGAGCTGAACAATATAAACTCACTGCTATTTTTTTGTGTTATGTTGTTGAAGATACTTCAGGGTTTTCATCAGAATTTTGGCCAAAGGCAGCAAACAGTCTGACACAAAAAGCATTCTCTCCTGAAAGAGCTTCCAAACTATGCCTGCAGTAGTTAAAACACTATATTTGAACCAATAATCAAGACAAAGATATCTGAGGTATTATTCCATACAGAGCTGCCCAAGACTGAATTCTGCTCCAGCAGCCAACAAACTGCTCTGTGATTGCCCAGACAGAAGCTTTGCTGTTTACCAGAAATCACAACTAAGCTGATAGCAAGAAAAAGACAAAGGGAGATCTGATAATGAATGAAGCATTTACCCTTTATAGCAAAATAAATGTAGATTTCCAGATGCAGCAAGGGCTTTCTGACTGTAATGCCAAACCTTTATCAAAGAAGTCTACAGAGATTCTGTTGTTTTTCTGTATGAATTCTAAATTACAATGACAATAAACTGCTCCAGGCATTGTGAATTTCAGGTCCATTATTGTGCTTCCCAATAGGCAAGAACCACTTGGGTCTTCAGTCTAATGCTTTGTTCCACTACCCAAGGTCTACTAAAACTGGCCCAAAATGCATTGCTTTTTAAGTCTAATTGTTTAAGGAATTTGATTATTCTCATGTGGTGTTACTCAATGCCTGTTTGAAATGTCAGATATATACTTGCTGGAAATTTATGCTACTTGTTTATTTACTCCCTTATCATAAAACAAAGATTGCTTGTGGAAATCAATGCCCAGCTGCACATTCTCACATGAGAGTCTTTGAAATTAGAAACTACATTCATTTTCAGATTTGGAGAGTAGATAAGGTGTTGCTGACTGGATTTTCAAGAGTTCATTAATTATTCTTTTACGCAATCTAACATTCTGTTTTCCAAGTGATTTTCTGTTGCATACATATATATATATAAAAGTTAAAAATTATGTAGATTGTGATAAAGTTGTTGGTTTTGTTTGGGGTTGTTTGTTTTGTAATTCTATTACCTTCCCATGAGCTAGAGAAGCTAAAAACCCTAAAAGCCCTGGAGTGATCAGAGATAAGTTAGTGGCACACTTGTTTTTTCTCTTGAGATATCTTTATTGGAATTGAATTAACAGGTAAATTACCAATCACAGCAGACTGGTAGATATGGTGCTGTTTGTCTCAATGTAATGGAACAAAAAACAATATAACACCAGATGTGTCACTTGGGGAAGTCCTGCTCTCAGAATTCTGTTTCTCTTTCCTTTCTCTCCCTCTAAGTTTTCAGGCTGTTTTTCTCAGCCCCTAAGAATTGAGAAATATTTTTCCTCAGCACTGCTGCAGTCAGAGACTTCTCCAACACCAGAAATGCTGACTCCTCTGAGATGTCCAAGTGGTGCATGATTCTGCACGACTACCAGCTGTTCTATTCATAACAAGAGAGAGAGGAACATTTCTGGAAGCCAAGTAAGGATGCACCTCTCCATCCAGGCTTAAGCAAGCCCCAGGACTTTCTCTCACACCCACACAAAGAGAACTTGCAATGTTGCAGTTGTGTACCTGAGTCCCTCACAACAAGAAGGACATTGAGGTGCTGCAGTGTGTCCAGAGAAGGGCAAGGAAGCTGGTGAAGTGTCTAGAGCACAAGTGCTGTGAGGAGCAGCTGAGGGAACTGGGGTTGGTTAGTCTGGAGAAGAGGAGGCTCAGGGGAAACCTTCTCACTCTTTGCAACTACCTGAAAGGAGCTGGTAGTAAGGTGAGGCTTGGTCTCTTCTCCCAAGTAATAAGTGATAGGAGAAGAGGAAATGGCTTCAAGCTGCCCCAGGGGAGGTTCAGGTTGGATATTAGGAAGAATTTCTTCCCCCAGAGGGCTCTCGGGCATTGGCCCAGGCTGCCCAGGACAGTGCTGGAGTCACCATCCCTGGAGGGGTTCAAAAAACATCTAGATGTGGCACTCAGTGACGTGGTTTAGTGACCTGGTGGTGATAGGTTGGCAGTTGGCCTGGATGATCTTAGAGGTCTCTTCCAACCTTAATGGTTCTGTGATTCTGTAATATTTGCATGAGAGGAAATGCATCAGTCTCTGTGATTTAGGTCTGATCAGAGATGCTGAACAGACCTGGGTGTCAGCCTGTATTTCATGTTGTTTTCTTATGTCTTTTCCATAAAATAGGCTTTTAGCACTCTCCTGAGAGTTCATTATGTTTGTTGGTATTCTGCTAGCATCAGTGAGTTTTGTATTTAAGAGCAGCAATACCCCAGTAGCAAAATACTACCTGAGAAAGATGACATAGTGGTGGCATTCTATCCTAGATCTCTTCCTCGATGTCATTTGATCTTACAGATTGGTAGTTCAATTGAGAAGCTAAAGCATTTTACTAATAGTAAAATTAGTCCAAACAGAGAGTGTGTATGAGAGCCAATGACATGCAGCAGATTATAAAATTCCATAACTAAGAAGCAGATAGCAAGCAATGCTTGTTATGTGTTGTAATTCTGGTGGCTGTCCTGTGCCTAGGCAGGAGCTGGACTCAGTGACCCTGGTGGGTTCCTTCCAACTCAGGACATTCTGTGACAACAAGCACCAAACAAAGAGAAATTATGAATTTGAGTTGTATTATGTTTGCCTGAAACCATTTGGTGAACTATTTCAGATGTGCAGTGTGACACTAATACAGGATAGGAGTCATAATCTGTTTGGGATTTACATTTCAGAAGTTCTTGTTTTTCTGAATTAAACCACATTTAAAGAATACACATTTCTGAGTCTAAAATGCAACAGAAGACTGGGTGTGGTGATCCATCAAAATAAGTACAGCAAACATCAACACCAGAAAGCTCTTAGCAAGTCCATTTTACAGATAAAGAGAGGTCCTAAACATCTGAAAATGATTACTCTAATGCAAAGGGCCCAGGTGCTAAGCATTGCACTAACTAGTTAATCTTTATTGTCACTAACATCTTTATTGCAATGAGGGAATAAGCTGTGGAGCAGCAGCAGCTGGATGAAGTTTGCTAGATAGGCTTCAGATTTTGGTGAGGTGGAGGGAGCAAGGAAGCTATAAAGAGTGGCACTGGTAAAGGAGTTGCAGACAGGATTGGTTTTAAACCATTTCCCCTCCCTCCTTCCCTCCCTCCTTCCAGCTGAGCTTATTTAGATGATTCAAAAACTCTGATGTTGCAGCTGGTTTAATGTGAGTAAATTTTAATGACATCACATTTGAAAGTCAGAAATGGAATTTGTGTCTTAAGAGTTCTAGGACATTTGTTTCTAGAGGGAGAGACGATTAACAAACAAAATTGCACACACCTTACTCCATTGCAGAATGTGAAGTGAATGTGTGACAGCTTTCGGAGATCAAAATATGTAAGTACATTTTATTTGTTGATGGTGTCACTACTTTCATGCCTCACTGATTATAAATGTTGTAAAAGATTTAGGATTATTTTTTAAAAATACTTTTTCCAAAAGAAATCTCAGAAATGTGTATTACTGCAGACCTCAGAAATTGTCCCATCATGTGACCAATGCATTTTAGATATGGAGCAAACAAAATGAATGACTTCTTTAGGAGGCTTATTCTGATTTAACCCTGTACATAGTAGAACAACATTTAATACTGAACAGTCTGTGGAGCTATTAAAAGATGGAAGAAGCAAACTCATCTGTGGTAGGGAGGAAGATCTCACCTGTGTCACAACAGAGGAGACCTTGCAAGCCTCGGACAAAAAGGCTGAGGCCTTAGAAAATGGAAAACCCTCCAGAACCTTTCCACTGTTCTGAATACTTGGCTCTGTAGGGTGACCAGTAGTGCAGGTACCACTGATAAACCAGGCAAGAAGTGATGCTGCCCTGCAGCCAGCTTCAGGTGGCAGTGCCACCCTTCCCCCAGCAGCCACCCCTACCTCTTTACCCAGCACCACCTACACAGAGGGCACCATTTCTCTATCTAATAGAGTGTGATGGTGTGTTGGTATTAACTGCCTTCTGGTCTACAAAGGAATTACAGAAGTCTGATAGAATGATGACTTCTGCACTCTTGAAAGGTTTCTTCTTTTTCCTGTTTATTCAGTGCACTCTGATGTGATTGTCCTGCATGTGGAGATAGGAGAAGCAAATGAGAAGGAAAAATGCTTAGGTTTGCAGCTCCCAGCTCAGGAGCCAATTCCAAAGTTCTGAGAGAGATTTTGGGGGTATTTTAAAAGTTAGCAAATGGGTATGTGACTATTAGAAAGAGTGTCAAAGAAGAGATGTATCACATGGAAATTGAGTGCTGGAAAACTGATCTGGTAAAACAGACAACACCTAAAGGAACTCCACTGAACTACTTTCATTCTGTAGCACTTCAGTGTTAATCTAGAAGGTTTATCATACTCTTTAAGGTAGAAGTAAAAAGCCAATCAGCCCTAAATTGATCAGTATATTATGTGATGCACCTTGTAGAAAAGAATGCTCTATGGTTTTCATAGATCATAGATCTCTGAGTAATAAGAGAAATAAATAGACCTCCATTTTGATAGGCTTAAATGAGTGATTTTAACTATATTGAAGACATCACTAATTGGCTGAGCAAGTGTGTTTTCAAAATGTAAACCCCATTCCTTCACCTCATGGATGTTTCTTGTTTATGAATATCAGGCCAACAGTCACAGACATTATGATGTTGAATTCCCCAACCCCTGGTAAGTGGCATACAAAGCATGCAGGAAGAGATGGAAGCAGACATCCTGTCAGTCCTGCTTCCCTTAATGTTTCAAACCAAGTGACAGGTCTATGGGACAGCCAGTGGAGCTCTCAATAGCAAATACTGACAAATTTCCTGGAAAAGACCATTTTTTTTAATGATTTACTTATGCATATTCCTTTTTGTACCCACCAAAAGCTTTCCAAGAACAGCAGTGCTTCATTTCTCAGCTGTGCCACGTGGCAGCTGGGTATGAACAGAACAATTTGTTGCACAGTGTCACAGTACTACAAGTCCTACAGTCCTGCTTGGATTGGCAGGCATCTCTGTGCTTCTTTTTGCAGCATAGAGCAAAGAAATTCTTTCTGTAGCAAAGAATTCCAGTTGCCTTTCCAAATGATGAGGGCAATTTGTCTGTACTTATGTATTAATGGCCAATAATTGTATGCCATTATTCAAAATATTTTACATTTTGCAATTAGTTCTTGAAGTATGACATCTCAGCATGGAAGAATGTCCTGCAGTGGTCCTTTTTCAGGTAGAAGCTATAGGGCTAGCCTTTGCATTTCAAACATGTCAATAAACACTAACTAAAGTGGTGCCAAAAATGGAACTTGCTTGAAAATTTAAAGCTGTCAAGGGTCAGGGCTGGGTTGGTCACTAAACCTGTCTGCCTTCCCAAAAGGAAGGGAAAGGGAATAAGGGAGAAAGACCTACAGGTTGGAAAAGAAAACTACTTTAATTAAAGTAATAACAATAAAGTGACTAACTAGAAACATTTAATATTGTCTCTACTAGAAGCAGACACTGTCTGTGCAGACATGTTGATAACTGTAGAAAGTGCATCACTGAGAAGAGACTGAGCTGGAAAGTAAAATCACTGAACCAAATTGGTTCTGTTCTGACTCAAACCAGGACAAACCCCAGACTGAATGCTTTAAAAAGCCAAGGGTTTTTTGCATCATAAATTTCTGCACTATTCTGCAAATTTGGTTCTGAAATTAAAATTAAATACTAAAGAATTTCATTGAGACCCTAAAGTGAACTGGGAAAGTAATATGCATCAAACATAGATTTTATTGAAGCATGACTAATATCTTCTTTGCAAGCTTCTTAAATAAGTGTTATTTCCTTATTCAAGTCTATATTTGTATCAACACACTGTGATCCTTTGGAAACAATAAGTGTTTTTAGTGGTTGTTTTGCTAGACTACTCAAAAATCAATTATAATTTTGCCTGAAGGAACAAACCTCAGAAGGATTTTTCTCCATGACAAGATTTTCCATGGATTCTGCAGAAGCTATAACAGTCTGCAGCAATATTTTGCCAGCTCATAATCACCCTGATTATGATATTTGATACATTTGTGCTTTTTTTTGACTGTTGCAGGATAATCAAGCAGCTCAAATGTAAAATTTGCCCTGCCTGTTAATCAGAAATAGATCATTTTCTAGTTTATGATGACATGTTCCTGTTACTTCCCTCACCATCTTAACAGTTTACCTGATGAATGAGATTAAGTAGCCCAATGGCTGGTGCTTCATTTTGCAGTTTCAGTATGGCTTTATACATGCTGTGCAGGTGTGGTGTCCCCCTGATGACAGTCTTTCATATGACAGTGTTCTCAGTGCCACAAGATAGGTACCATGGCTACTCAGTGAGATGATCCACCTCTCTGTTCAGCTCAAATCTCCAGCTCTCCCTTCATGTTAAGCAATAAGAAGAAATGGAACAGAGAAAGGATTTCTTTCCTCCCCCACGTTTTCACCTACCTTTCTCCATTTCTGCTGCAATTAAACCAGCTAAGGAAAAAGGGAAAAATGGTGTCAGGGTGAATTAATTGCATTAAGAGACTTCTGTCTGAGGATGATACAAGTGTTCTAAAGCTCCTGTTAATGTGTTAAACTTCAAAGATAATATTGATCTATGTGATAGTATTTCTTTTTTAGGAATGTATTTAATTTCTAGGACAGTGAGAGTGCAGTGGTTTGATCATAGATTCAAAGACATGTATTCACCTTGTCTTTTAACTGGTCTTTTTAATAGCAGTCTAATTACTTACACCACATAGCTTTTATATATATATGTATATATATATTCCATATCAAACACAAGTCAGGAGACCTCAACTTTCCTTCAGACTCTCCTAGTAAGCAGCTTTCCATCTTTGGGGTAACCCTTCAGTGTGCACCCTGTAGGGATAATGATGGCAGAGACATTTAGTAAAGGGACCAGAGTATTTTTACTTCTCCTTTCAAAGCCCAGGAAGCAATGTATGTTTTCATAATTAAAGCAGAAATATTCATTCCAAATAGACATTTTATTTCGTTAACAAGGAGATAGAAACTCATGCTCTTGAACCTACCAGGATGGCCTGTTAATTACAGATAGAAAACGGGACAAATGGACATGATTCAGTCCTCATGCATTTCAGTAGCCATTTCTGTCCTGTATTTAAAATAAAGGTGTAAGATCTAGCCTTCATTCTGTGTAACACTGGGAGGAAGCACACAACTCAGCCTGGAAAGTTGTTGTATAATATAGTCAAATGTAGGACAAAATATCTTCAGAAACTAGTACATGTTTAGAAATTCAGAGTGGAAGATTCCAGGAGAGCATTGACTCAGGCAAGGAATTAGTGAGCACAGTTTATTGTTATCCCAAACTAAAGCTTGTAGTGCAGAGCTGTGGCAAAAAGCACTAGTGAGGTCTTTGAAGATACAGAACACGAATATCCAGTAGAAGCCAAGGAATGATCTCTCTACTTTGTAGAGCAGAAGTCTTGGATTTTGTGTCTTCATTTCATGAGAGAGATGAATTAGTAAACTTAGTTATAAGAATGGCCATAAAATGATCAAAAAATTATAAACTGAGTCATTCACCTTGAAGTTTAAGAAGCTCAGGTCTTTTTTCCAATTCATTGTGAGGCTGAGAGATGACATGATTCTGTTTTAGTGCCTACAGATGAGAAGGATATCAGATGGGCAGTGAGGCTTTTCCAGGAATGCTGACAAAGGTATAAAAAGATGCTGTGTCATGAAGTTAAACTGATGGGAATTCAACACCATAACAGGAAGTAAATAAATGGGTAATCAAAACTGGAACACATTATCAAGGAAGGAGTTGATCTCATCCTCACTTGAAATGTTAAGAGTAAATATTTTATTGTATAAGGTTATGATATATTCAGAACCTAAAAGGGTGAGGTCAGTATCTGAATCCAAGCCTTTGGCTTGTTTCATCATGGTAAACTGTTCTGACTTGACTTGCACATTTCCTATGCATTTCCTCAACTTTCTAAGTGTAGACAGAATGACAGGAGCTACAGAACTCATAGTATGGACAAAAGAAAGGAAAGAAATAGAGAGAGCAAGAAATAAAAAATGTAATAGAATTACCAGCTTGGGGAGAAAAAAAATGAAAGGAAAGAAAGCACTTTGCTAAAAAGAATGATGCAGTTGATTGCAAAGGTGAAGAGTATTATTGAAAGAGCAGCAGTTTGGCTCAACTGGAGAAGATTTGGTTTGTAACTGTTTTGTAACTGCAAGGCAATTTTTGACCCAGGAGCTAAGCTTACATCACTGTGTAGCTCACGTTAGACATTGCCACTGGATAAATGAGTTTTGAAGGGCCTGGTGTTCAGAACTGTGGGATCTCCAAGAGGGTGATTGAAAGCCCTGGGAGCTGAGGTCTCAACCTCTCCAACTGCAGGAGTTACTTTCACCCTTATTAGCTTCGCATCACTGAACTAGATCCAGCTGTCATACTTAACTACTGCTGTCTCAGCTGGCTTTCTGGGGGGCAAAACCAGGGTCTTTACAATACAATTACCTTTAAATTATTGCATTTCCACAGCACTGAACAAATGTTTGGCTTGCAGTAATTATACATTTATTATGGGTACAAAACCACATCCATGTTAGCGTAAAGCACCTCCTGTGGTACTCATGCATGGGCAAACACTGGGGAAATCACCCTTGCAGTTCAGACAGAAAATCATCCAATCTATAAAAGAAACTTTTACTTAGTTGCTGGCCCCCAACTGTTACCACATTGTTTAGTTTTATATAGAAAACCATGCTAGTGACTCTTGATGTTTTAACTCCTGTGAACAACAGTTTGTTTTGTTTGAAATTGCTGTCTAACCTCCAAGGCTGCTATGTGTGACTCTAGAGTTCTGCTTAAGAATTTCTATTTTCCAAGTTTCTTACCTCCCATAACTTTGGTATTGAGTTCTGGAAGAATGAGGAAGAAAAAAATAATATTTTAAAGAAACAAAAGGATATTTTCTTATTATTTATTTTTAATTTTGTATGTGTGACTAAAAACTACATAAAAAGGAGCTAGTGTTCCCTAGGACTCCATCTGGCTAAAAGCTCCAGTTCCCCTTCTTGTCTGCATTGCAAGCAGCCTGGAGAAAACCAATCAGGGCTTGACCAAACAAATACAAACCCCTTTTGATAAGGTGTCATTCTGCATTCATTTAATCACTCATAAGCCTTCTCCAGATACTTAAGAGCCACTGATGTAAGATATCTTTGATTGGACTGTGTGGTCAGAAGAAGCACTGACCTGTCTGTGGCTCTTCTCTACCACCTGAATCGTTGCAGTGCAATAACAGAGCCTGCAGCAACACCTCTGGAACTGTGGCTTAGAGGTGATGACAGGTGGTAATGTGAAGCAAAAGGGTGGTAGCAGTTTTGCCTCTGTGTTTCTCTGCTGCTGCACATTATCAAACACCCATTGCAGTTTTATGTAGCATAAGGGACCCTAAAATTTGGTAGCTGAATGATGAGTATCATTCATGGGATCCAAGACCAAAGAGGATGTAGTGGAAGTTGGATTAACTTCAGGCTACCCTCTACATCATTGAGCAAGAGGTTCAGTCTGGAGGGTGGGGGAGTCAAGAGAGAGCAGAAACAGATAAACCTTTTGATCAATGACTGCAAATATCTTGAGCATTCTCTGCTCAGGTTCAAATTCATCCAAGTGGAAGCTTCCTTTACGAAGGAATTTGGGACAAATTGCTCATTCTCTCTGCACAGTCTATGTGGAGGTGCTGTTAATCCTGGCATGTTGAGGCAATTTACATCTGAATCTGCATTTGAAACACACAGAATAAAATCCCACAGAAACTCTGCCTAAGTAAAAGATACAGGAGAGAAGTAAACAAAACAAAGACCTCACATTGTCTCATTTAATATATCCTGAACCATCTCATATTTTGGCAACGTATTGAAAAAATACACATATATATAACACACAGATTCTCTCTTATGCTTCATTATATACTTAGGTGCTTATTATAAATGTGTGTAACACAGAAATAAATATTCTACTACATATTCTGCACATATTCTACTTGGTTTTGACCTCTTCCTTTTTAAGATTGTTCCGTCATTTCTTTGTTTCCATGTTCAAATTTTCTCCTGTAATATCTCTTATAGCACAGCCTAACCTGCAAGATACAGAAAATACTTGACAGATGTTTTGGGAGTCTTTCCTAGTCACTTCAGCCAATATTAAACCTTCCATTTGATTCTTCTGTGGGAATTGAATTTGTGATGAACTTCTTAATGAGTGTGTCATAAAATCATTCAGTATTTTAAGTACTATGAAAGTGCTCTTTGTTTATTTATCTATTAAATCATGGATATTTTAGAATTGCACAGTAAATGAACTCCTTTTCCTATAAGCTTGTGTCTTGGACCCTTGTATTTTCTAAATGCATAGTCAGACTATTGCACTTCTGCAGGATTTTCCTATTGCATTTATAAGAATTTTCCTATGTATTTGTAAGAAACAAGGAATCTGTGCTGTATTAATTAACTGATACACATTATTAGGCAAAGCACTAAAAAGAATTTTCCAGGAGATGGAGAGGGTTTTTTTCCATATCTTTTTCTTGCAATTTAATTTCAAGATGAAGTGATTTAAGAAAGACTGTGGGAGAGTATTACAGTTAAAAGGCAGTAGAAATAATGCAGGAGGCAGAATACAGGCATACCAGCATGATCACATCACAACCAAGCCAGATTTATGATTTCATAAAGCTGAAGATAATGTGAAGAAAGAATACATAAAGCATATTGTGCAAAATATTAATGCTAGAGATAATTACACAGAAGAATAGAATAAGGTACATCTTCAGAAATTTTGAAAGGAAAAAGTACTGAACACAGATGACATAAAATGAATACAGGAAAGAGCAGAAGTAACCCTGGCCACCAGAAATCAATCTGAGTGTCTGTCTTCCTCATCTAAAATACTAAGTGGATATGTCCTTAGTATTGCCAGCTAAAGCCTACAGCATTTCTCATTCTCTGTGTCTGGAGAGCACATATGGTTCACTCTGTAATAACCAAAGACAAATATCCCTATGCAAGGACTCAGACATGTTAGTGATTAGAAACAGGCAATGTCTGCATCCTTCCTGTCTCTGGTCATGGACTTGGAGACTTTGGCATCCTTATTTAAAATATATTTGTCCTAAGTGCTGTATTTTTGCAGCTGCTGTACAATCCTCATTAAATTAGTTTATGGATTGACTTATTTATACTCTCCAAGGAGCGTGAGTTTTTGCCACTTCCACTTATTTGCAAGCTGATCTTCTACATCCTAACTGTGCTAGGACCTCAGAATAGGTGTTCTCTGGAGAGCAAGAGAGAAACATTCCTAGCTCAGGATATGTGCTCTGCTTCTATTCATTTGTACCTATTTGACTTGCTGCTTTGCAATTTAGTTCCCAGAACTACAGTGTCTGGACACTGGTGATTCCCAGAAACATATTTCAAGACAAGGCAAATCAATGACTTGATGGCTGAAATCTAATTTCTGGTAGTTGAGTGTAGTGTAGGTCCAGAGCCATATGTCCAAGAATGAGAATGCAATACCAAAAAAAACCAAAGACGGGGGGTGAGGAGGGCAGAATCTGTCTCCAGACAGCATGTGGTACTATAAATAGCAAAATTAAACATGAAATCCACTTTCTAGATTTAAAACTTCCTTAATCTGGAGTCTTCATTTTGGTTACCTGATGTTCCAATTGTTTTTAATAATAGACTTCTAAAATGGGGGGTTTTTTCAGCTATTATACTGGTGAGTTTCACTGTTAAACTCTGGATGGACATAATCTAAGTGTATGAGAACATTATTTCTTTTCTGACATTGTCTTACAAATTCACATTTACAATCATTCTGTGCCATTGTATAAAGCTGTTTTATGTTAACAGGATAATAGTCTCACAAAATATTTTCTAACACTGTGGAAATGATGTCTGTCTAATCAGAAATCTTATCTAGGACTGACATTTATAAATGCATTTTTTTCTTCCCCTGAAAATAAACCAAATTCCTCTTTGCTCTACAATAGTGCTATTCCGGCATGAAAAGAGATACTTCAACCAGCCAGTTTTAGGATAATAACATTCAAATAATTAAACAAAATAGATGTAATAAACCTCTCATTTTGTTTTCAGATGGATCTGTGACTAGGCTTGCAGAGTACTGATTTCCAACAGAGGTGGTATTTATTGAAAAGCAATGGCAGTGATTCATTGTTTTTTCTGGGATTAGTGCAGATCTTCAAAGGGGTAACTAGAATCCTGAAAAGCATTCAGTAACCCTGGCACATTTTACATCATTATAGTGATGTCTTTGTTCAGCTTTACAGCACTCTCCATTCAACAGTAACAAGTGATCTCCTCTCTTCATTAACATCACACAATAGTTTTTATTTTGGAAACATGTTCATTATCTTTGTGGCAGATGACACCATAATGGAAATGTTTAAAATTAATATTTTTTTATCATATTAAATCAAACCTTTAGGTTTTGGAATATAACTAAGCTGTATCCTTGAGGAATCACTCCTAGGATCTATGTTCCCAAGCAACTCTAAAGCTCTGCCTGGCTACTTTCCTAGGGATATTTTTCAGTGTTATGCAGTTTATGACATTTCTAGAGATTGAATTTTCTACATTTTTCTTTTTTTTTGTCTCAGGTTTATCTTCAAAGTCTGCTGCTGGCAGAAGCACTGAGCAGCAATACTGCACTGTGTCCAGAGATCTCACCAACTTTATTCAGTAAGGAGTAGCTTCAGGAGACATCCTCTCGTGCAGTAAGGACACCTTGACATGACCAGGCAAGTCTTTCTGAGATGTTTGTGTGTGAGGGGTGAAGAATTGGGTTTTACTTGTTTGTTTTTTTTTTTTCATGGACAACCCAAAAAAATCTAACAGTGGGAAGCATCCTTCAGAGAATAAGCAGAAGCTGCTGCATTTCAGCTGCACGAGGGGTGGTTACCATTTACTATTATACTAGAATAACAGAATAGTGCCAGCAATTCTGGAACTTTGTAAGGGAAAATTCGTGAGTGAGTCCCAAAAAAGCAGGTGAACTACTCAGGTATTCTATGGGAAACATGTCACTACTGTCCTGCCTGACTTGTAGAATGAAACAATCCTTCCCATGGAAGCTATGGGCCTAGTTGTAAATAGGAAGACCACCAAAAGAAGTGTTTGAGCATTCAGGAAAGAAACTACCATGGTATCAAAGAAATTGTTCTTTCCAGAAGATGTATCTCCATGTCACCCTTACAAAGACCTATACAGATGTTACAGACACTGTCCTTTAAAAAATTACTACAAAGAAGGAAGACTAGAAGAAAAAAGAAGGTTGCAGCAGGAATACCTCATTTTCACAAATGCTGCTTCTACTCATAGTAGCTATTAAGTAATGATACTATCACTACTGTTTGTAAAAGGGTGGCACACAGAGGAATATTATAGCCAAATTGTTCTACTTAATGTCCAAAAGATCTGTTCAAAACACATTCAGGAAAAAGTCAATCAAAAGGCAGAATAAGCAGCAAAGACATGAGACAACTAAGCTCCTGCATGACTTCAGGCAAAGAGGCTTTTTAGGGATAAAAGATGTTCTTCATGAAGTTCTGCTGAGCAACATGTGCAGTGGACACTGTGCTACTCATGCTAAGAGTTTTCCATCATTGTTTTTCAGTTTCCTGGACTAAGAAAATAAATTGGAGTCTTCCTAAATAACAAGCAATGGATGATAAACTGAATACATCATTAATAATTTGTTTATTTGTCTCAGAAGTTTGTTAATTAAACAAAGTATGATAGCCACTATCTCATCTTTCCTCTAATACCTTTTAATTTATGGTACATTTGTCACAGAATACTGGGCTATAACCTAGTGAATAATACCATCAAATCTTGCAGAGATTAGGGTCTAACACCTCAGCAGCAGATGATATGCTGTTGTACCTTCTGAAAGCTGCAAATATGACTGCAGGAAGGACCATTGAGATGCTACCATTGCCTTTAATGGAAGCACAATCAAAACTCATTCAGGAATTTTCATATTATCACTTAATATGGTTCTCCTAATGCTGTTTTCATTTTCAATATTGATTTTAAATTATAGTGTGGGGGAAAAAAGAAAAATAAATGGACCAAGAAAAGGTCTTAAATGGATGCTGCTGTAAGAACTTCTATTACTCCATTAGAGAGGTCATTTTCTGCAATTGCTCTTGTATGTTAGCAGTGCTGTGCTGTGTTAAATATATTCTGTAAAATCACAACCAAATATTAATATGTTAATCTTTCTCTAAGACACTACATAGAAAAACCATTAAGTATTAATTCTGTATGCCTACCTTCTCAGGTTCTTCATAGTCAGTGTATTAGTATTGAAACTGTTCTGATGGAACATTGCACTTGCACAGTCCTGTTGAATGTTCTTGTTCCTCTATTGAACCACAACATTCCAGTAAGGATTTGACACTATTTAATTAGTTTTGATATATTAAAGAGAAATAAATACACCTATGCACTCTTCTAGATATTTCAACATAATTCATAGTACATTAAAATAGAACATATCGAATAATAACTTGAAACCAGGACTCAAACATTTCAGAAACTACTTTCCTGAATATTTAAATGAATGATAGCATAAAAAGGTACTGACTTTTATACCTGAGGGATCTTCAAAAGTATTTAAATCTCTTAAGTGTAACAATATATCAGTTTAACAGGAACTATAAGAGGGATTACAGTGTGAATAGAAATCTTCTTCTGCACTCTGATTCAGGTATAGCAGATCCTTTAATTCTGTACATATATGCTTAGCTGTTAATATGTTTAGCTGAAGTAATTGGTTTTGAAATTAATGTTTCTGGTCCAGAATTCTGCGAATAGTGATCTAGCTTCTCTTAAAACAAACAAACAAAACCCAAAAAAGCAAAGAAACCCACACACACAAAAAAACCCCCACAAACCAAAAAAAACCACAAACCACCAAAATCCCCACAAACAAACAAAAAACCCAAAGAAAAACAGTATTTAATAACTTTGAACCTAACTCAGCATTAACCTAGAAAGACAAATACATGTGCCTTTAAATACACATTTTAAACACTCATCTGAAAGGCTGATTAACAATCTTACAGCTGCTATATGCTGTTGCCTTCCATTGCATTCGGTTTTTGAAGATATCACTGAACAGACTACATTGTCTTTGAAATTCCAGGTCTTTGAAACCCATAGGTAATGTGAACAGTTTCCTGGATGATGACAGCATTTGCTCTGAAGAAGTTAGTCCTTCACAGTATGAATGTGTTAGAAAAGAAGAGTCTTCAACCAGAATAATTATCTAGCCAGAGCCTCCTCTTGGTATTTTTTAGATGAATTCTTTCTATCAGATAAATTGATGAGATGAAGACAAAGTGAAGTGATAATCAGAGACTTAATAGAGAGAAGTTAGAGAGATAATTTCCAGGATGTCAGTGTGCCATCTTACACTTCTTTGGCCAGGTGAAGGTAATATGCTAGATCTAGGTATTTAATTCAGCTGCCCTTTGTCCTGCCACAACCCATTACCAACACCATTTGTACTGCAACCCCATAGAAATGTATTTGGTTTCTCTTGAGTGGCCATTCACAGCCTTTGATTTCACACTCTATCAGCTTTGGATCAGATCTATTTTCCTGAGTCTAGGACTGCCTTTTTGATAGATAACTCCTGCCTTGGAAAGTCTTCCTTCCTGAATCAAAGCCTGACAGCTGTGTTGGGGCCAGTTCTTCTTTTGCTTTATATGTTACTGGAAGAAATTCAGGGTCACTTGTCAAACTGCTGCTCCTTAGGGTAAAACAGTGGCTGACCACCAGCTTTCTGCTGTAAATGGATTGTTTAAAACCATTTAATTGTGATGTTAGGGAGAATGCACTGAACAGATGGGCTGGATGTTTGTGTTGGAGATAAAAAGAAGAATTTCTCTCCCTTAGACAAAATGTAACTATTCATATGAACACATATAGATATAAACATATATGAAAAATGTCTCTCAAATCCTAAGTTCCCATGGTAATGTTTTAAGTGTCACCTATTAAAAACCAGTGTCAGCCCTTGACACAAAATTTGTCAACTTGGCAAACAGATAAACAAAAAAACAAAACCCAGCAGAAGTCCTGATTATAGTTTTGGGTCCCTGAAACCTAAAATATGTGGAGTCATTGGAGAATGTTTGATGAACTGTTAGGGAAGATTCGAATGGATTGTAGCTGTTCAACAAAAATCAAGAGGCAACACGAGCACAGCCTCCAAATGCATGAAAGTCTTCTGCAAAGGCAAATAGAACTGTGAAGCTGAGGCACAGATTGCTTGGGAAGTCTCTGCTGGTCTGCAGTGAAGGCAGAATATTCTGAAAGGTAACAAGTCCCAGGTCTAGGGAATCCTGCTCTGGCAGGGGGGTTGGACTGGATGATCTTTCAGGGTCCCTTCCAACTCCTAACATTCTGTGATTCTGTGATGTCATAGGGAAAGAGAAATACATTGCACTAGTCGAGCAGGAGGCCTTGGGTTGTGGTGTAGTGGGGCTGCTTACTGCAGTTCTTGACAGGAGGAGAAGAGGTGGAGACAACTTGGTCTGATGCACAAGCATATCATAAGGCATCAGCCTGCTATTTGACTCCTGCTGCCTCAAAAATGCAACAGCTTCTGCCATGATGGGAAAACACCCAAGAAAAATCGTGTTCACCATGCAACAAGCATAAGAAAAGGTGAGTAAAAGAAAAAGGTTATAACTTTCCCACTGGACCACTGATAACAAAGTACAAGCAAATATTTATCAGCAGCAACACCTCTGTAGCTGATCCTGTCTTTGGGCAGGGGATGGTCACAGATAAACTTTGGAGGACCCTGCCAGAATTGGGCCATAGTGTTCATCAGGTCTCACACTAGAGAGCAGGTTCATAAGCTTGAGTGATCTTTTTATGCAATGTGTTCATCTCATAGAATATGAACTGGGAGTATAAGAGATCAAAGTGAAAAGTGTATGGATGATGAGGGTTCTTACATATGGCACCTTAGACTGACACCCCTCCTACTCCCCGTGCCATCTGGAAACACAACTGTTTCTGTAGCAGTTCTATTTTTGATACCTCAGGCCACTACTTTGCATTTTCACCCTTGCAAAAGGGATGACAGTATAGACCAGAGCTCAGGTGTTAATGCTCTTGGGGAGTTGGTTATTTGCCCACAGATAAGGACTCCACTCGTGGTGCACCTCTCCACACAACTTCTGACATAGCCATCTTCTTGAGTCCTGCAAAAATTTAGCCATTACCTAGGAAAGCAGAGAAGCATTTTAAACAGCCACCAATTCTTACTGAGTTAACTTAATGACATGTTTTTTATATTGTATTCAAAATACAGATAATAGTCTGATACCAAGATTTGACTTCCAGATATTGCTAATCCTACCAACTTGAATGGTAACCCAAATAAATCTCTTTTGCAGTAAATTAAAAATGTATGTCTGAGAAGGGCACAACAGGCTAGGTGTTGTTCAGATTTTGTGTTCACTGCCTGAAGACAATATATCCTTAACATTGTGATAAAATAAAATCTCAGTGGCAGTGAGCACCTCTGTCAGTTGTTCCATTGTGCTTGTATTCTGGTTTAATGAAAATGTAAACACTGGCATATGACTGAAATGTTAATCTCTCTGTCTATCCACAATATTTCTCTCCCTGATTGAAAAATGTCAAAAGAGACTTCTCTTTTATAAATGATTTCTTCTAGTTTAAAGTCTCCAACCAGAATCCAGATTATTTTCCTCTCTGGTTGCTCAAAGAGAATAATAATTCTCTCCCAACTGATTCATTTCCTATTTTTACAGGAAAACTATGAAGAATGATATGCAGATGTGATGTCTACATATGACACTAACCCATCATTTTCCCTTGGGACAGGGTTTTAATTACTGGTTACTGTAGTTTCAAAGGTAAGAATCTGTTTTATTTCCATAACTGAAGCATTTACTATGGCAATTGTCAGATGCCTTGATTCCATTTTCCACATTGCTCTCCGAGTGTTCCTTCAGCTTAGCTGCAGTGTTTTGCACAAGTTATGGGCAACTGTGAATGGAGGGGTGATTAGGAATGAAATGCCAGTGCCTTTGTAATCAGGGGAGAAGTTTTTCCTTCCCAATCATACTTAAAAGTTCATTACAGCAACAGTTTGCTTAAACACTGCTTCTAACTTATCTGTCTTATTTAATGTTTTTAGTCTACAGTATTGGCATGAAAATGAGATTCACTGAATTAGTTCCTCATGAATATTTTTGTATAATAGGAGGTTCTGTCTGATATTGAAAGTGATGCAAAAGAGCCTAGTCAGAGGATCTATGCTCAGATATTGATCATGAGCAATAGCTATGGTATTTTTCCTACAGTTAAGTACAGAGAGGTGATGTAGATAGGAGCTTTGGGATTTCTCTGAAGACAGGACCTTCCAAGAACTCATGGACAGATAGGAAGTGAATGACCTTGTGCTTAAAAAAATCCCTTCAGACAAAATATATTAATTATTCATTGAAGAATTCCTTTTGTATTACACAGCGTGAAGCAGCCAGCTTCACTCTGTCCTCACCAAGCACCAACAGTATTGAAAATGGATAGTCTGACATCAGAACTAACATTTAAAATAGTTTCCCATGTCCAGAAGGAAAAATTAGAAGAATTGACTTGATTTGGTTTAGATTATCACATTTCATAAAAAGACCCCACAATTTACTGCTGTATATTCACTTGGTTTAGCCCATTTTGTGTTTAAAAGGTCACATTGATTAAATTAGTAAGAGTCTCTTAAGTCTCTGTTTAATGAAAACACACTACCATTCTAACAATATCTTTTTCATTATCTAAGGCATAAATAAAAAGAACTAATGACAGGAAGGTTCCTGAAGGAGTTCTATTTTACATGACTGAAGCCACTGTTTCAAATCTCTCTGTGAAAAACCTAGCAGAAATTGTGTGCTGCAACAGGAAAAAATCAGACCCTGTTTCTGCCTTGTTCCTTATCTAGAGTCACTCTCCTGATGTTAACAGTGTATTTCTCTATCTAGATGGGGCAGAAATGTCTGTCTCTGAATAATGGATGATTTTCCTTTCTTTTAAACTAATTGAGAATCTCATGTATTTTCAAGCATTGCAGTATGTTCCTCAGATCAATAGTACACTTTTCTGTATGTGTCACTGCAAACCTTTTAAAGACACAAACAGTTCACAAGATAAACATCACAGTTAACTGCATAATGCTTTCCTTCTTCATACTTCCAGCTGATAAACCCCTATGTCTACCTTAACAGCAGTCAGCCACTATTAAAATATTCTTTGAAATACTTAGGTATACTTTTGCTACCTATTCATAAAAGCTTCCAAAACTTTTACTTAATAAAATTGTTAATCTGATATTTAGATTCATTTTTTTGTCTTCTGGGAGGATGATTTCTGCTATAGGTCCATCTAGGGATTCCCAGAAGTCCTTGAAAACAATGAAAGGTTCCCATTTATTTGCATCATCTTTGAATCAAAGCTCAAGTCTTTAGAGAGTGAAAGTGAGATTGGATGTTTTGGTCTTTATCCTCACTTCAGTACAATCAATATTTGCTAGGCAAAGGACCAAACTAGTGGCATGGGCTCTAACTTTTAATGGACAAAGTGCATTACAAGTTGGGTTTTAAAGCCAGTCTTGGAAAACCAATCCTTTTGACAGCCTTCTGATCTCCTGTTTGATCATCATTTGAATAGGCTTAAGGAGACTCTCTTGACTTCACAGTATTTACCTTTCTATGATGGTTTTTTTCTTTACTACTAATATTAGATCCTTATTATTTTTCTTCACAGTAGGAAATGAAATAGTAAAAATTGTTAACAATATTACTCCTTTTATTTTTTTATATATATATATATATACACACACACACTGAATTCTTCTGTCTGGGGCTTTCCACAAAAGTACTTTTTAACACTCAGAGCTGACTGATAAATACTAAATAAAGTGATTTCTTTGTTCTCTAGGTCACCTCTAGACCCAGATTCAGAGGAATGCCTGTTAATTTAGGAAACAAATCCTTTTCTGTGTGTTGCTGAACAGAGTTTTCTCTTAAGAGACACTGTAGTTCCTGAAGGACCTCAGCAGAAAAACTTGTTGAGGCAGAGCAGGTGTGTGTGTGTCTCTGTGCTCCATCAGTGCCTCAAACATTTTCATGTGTGTTCATTATCCAACACACAAACAGAAGCAGGTTTCCTCAGTTAGGGGAATGACTTGGTGAGCTTTGACCTCGTTAACTTTGCACAGCTTCACCTGAGAGAGGGTAACAAGCAGCACTGGCTGCCTCCCTTCTTTGCTACGAGTCTCAGTTTGTTTGAGGACGTTCCAGTTGTAAAGGTGTGGATTTGAGTCTCTGAAGTTGAAAAGACAACTCAGTGCCTGTTTTTTGCTTCATGGGTGAGTGTGATACTTTAATGTTGCTTTGTAGATGTTGTCTAACTGTATGTTTTTATACAGTGCTTACAACTTCATGCTCTCATCTATCTTAGCTCTTGAATGGGTCCCTTGAAGGATACAGATGCAGCTCTTCCAGGTTTCTGATTTTAGCAGTGTTTAGGCATGTTAGGATTTAGGTATCTATCTGCCTACAAAAAGGTGATTCTGGGGTGAGATTTGGAAACTACTGAAGGTACCTAGAAATTCTTGCAGTACATAACTGAGTGCAGAAAACCATGGTTTGTTCTACAGTCTGTCTAGATGGCTGTGTAGATGTGGCTCTGGATACTTTTGCTTTTGAAACTTTTGAGAGACAAATCATGATAACAACCACTTTGCCATTTTTATAGTCAATTAAGTCATGCAATATTTTAATACTTTCAGCTGAAGAAAGGGCTGAGCTGGCTCCTGACTTGAGCCTTACCTAATATTTTGTCAGAATTTGGACATAGTTCTGTGACTGGCTCCTGGAAGTCTGCTCACTGAAGGCTGCTTCTGACACTTAGAACTGGCACATCTTAAAACCCAGATGTCCTGTGGATGTGGAAGGGGTTGGCTTGTTTGTTTGTTTCTTTGATTTATACAGATGAAAGGGGGGAAAAAAGCAAGAACAAAAAGAAAACTTAGGAACAAGTACCTACTACTTTATGGAACGTGTTACTGATGTTCTCTGGAACAAAATCATGAGACCATCAAACATTTAGGGTTCAGATGAACACCAAAATTTTCATCCTGTCAAATTACATTTCTCAAATGTAAAATTCAGTTGGAAATCTCATACAAAAAAAGCTTTTTTTACAGTGTTTTGTAGCAATTCTGTTTATAGGTCCAGTTGCAAATAGAGTACTGAAGGAATAAATCTCACAAAGGTCTGTAAGATTCAATTTTCCCAGCCACCTGAGGCAAATGAAATATTCATGAGCACAAGTAATATGGTATAATTAGGAGGTTTTCTTTTTATTATTACTATCACTGTAGTACAGGGGTGGGGGAAAAAAAAGAGGAATTCCAGTTCATGCTGCTCTGTTTTCATAAACTTCCAAAACCACTCCCTTGGCACTTCCAGGATCTGAAATTTGTGCTAAGCTACCTGCCAGGATTTGGGAACAAAAAAGATAAATATTTAAATGCTGTTCACATAATATAATGTTGCTTAAACTGATAAGGAATTCTTCTCAGATATAGAAAACAGAGTCAAAGTGCAAATGCTAAGTGATTTTGTGCCTTGTGTCAGTAGACTGTCAATGCCACCTCACCCGTGTTTGTCCCAAGGTAACACCATGTGGTGACCCATCCTGCTTGCTTTCTGCTCTCTTCTGTGGGTGGGAAGTGCTCTGCTCCATCCCCAAAGGCTAAAACTCTTGCTGTTCTGCTGCCTTCTATTCTAATGATAAGAAAGGGTGAAGACTGCAGGTCCCCAGCTAGTTACAGAGACTGAGCACTTAGGTGGTTCAGTAGCACCCGAAGGTTTGGATCTGAGGAGAGGCAGCCCCAGGAATCTGAGTGTGACTCTGCCCAGCCTCCTAAAGCAAAGTAACAAGGATTTCTCTGGAAACAAAGGGTGATAAGAAAACCTTGTAGTCTCTGAGGAAATCTATGGTTTTGGCAGGTTTGTCTGACTTAGCAGTGCAGAAAGACCTCATTCAGCTTTTCCTAAAGCCAAGTACAGCACAAGATAAATTGCACTCAGGAGAAAGCTCAGACTATGTCCAGTAGTGGTGTACCATTCAGAGCTGCAGCAAAGGCTGCCAGCTCATTGGGAGCATAACTGCTGATTCCTTTCACTAGTAATGTCTGGAGGTCCTTACACCTGAGCTCTGCTCAAGATCTTTTGTTCTGGTGAAGGATGTGTTTAAATAAGGCAACTAGACTACAAGGGACACTGTTTAAAAATCAGTTAACAGTTTGCAAAAGTTGGAATTTAATGTAAAATAAATGGTTCTCAGGGTAATTTGAATAATTTTGGTCTTCATACAGTGGCACAGGAAAAAGAAAAAATGTTCTTAAAGGGAAAAAAATAGTAAAAATATTTTTGTCAGTTTATAAGAATAACAGTTTCCCTTTCAGTTAGCTCATTCCTAAAAAGCAAGAAACAACACAGAGCCAGCAGGAGGTTGACTGGCAGATGGGAGATTGAAGATAAAAACTGCATTGGTGTTTTAAAACAAAGAATTGTTAGAGGAACTCAAATGCTTAAACACAGTCAAGCTGGACAGAAACAAAAATAGGGGAAAAGAAAAATAGTAGGAAAAAAATCTTTGTAGTCAAAGTGAAGGTTAGATGGGCAGGTGAAGCCTCACAGGGCTGTCTAGAGGACAGCCTGCATTCACCAGTGGTGTGCTCATGCTTTTAACTGCTCTTTGTGTATCTGAACTGGCTTTCATCTACTTACTGGGGAGTAAAAAAATAAGTGGTAGATTTGCAGCCAAATTTGATGTAGCTTTCCCATATAGGTGAGCTCTCAGTGTAAATCTCTCAATTCCACCTACAACAATTTGTTGTAAGGTTGCTTTTATACAGAATCTACTGAGTAGGAGATGTCTGCTTATCTATTTCTTTCTCTCATTTTTTCCCTGCATCTCTTTCCTATCTTTTCATGAAAACATTTCTCTCTTCAAACTATTCAGTGTTTTCTGTAAATTAATACCACTGTTCTGCAGCCTATTTTCTGTAATAGAGTTGTGGGGTTTTTGCTGCTGCTCAGAAATCCTTTTTTAAAGGCTTTATTTTAAAATACAAAGGAAATACAATTACATAAGATGCTGAAGGAAGTCTTGTGCATATGGAAAATGAAAGCTTTAATGATCAAGCTCTGACTTTCACCTTCCCCACAGTGCTTAATATTTCATAGTAAATTCCATATTTCATACACCTTTTCTTTCTGATGCTTCTAAAGCATTAGACATTTTTTAGATTTTGTAGCTCTAATTCTTTTTTAATTTTGGGGTTTTGTACATGTACTAAAATCATAGAATCATTATAGCAGGAAAAGCCCTCTGAGATCATCCAGTCCAAGCACTCCCATGCTCACCACTAACCCATGGCCCCAAGCACCACATCTATACATTGTATGAACTCTTCCAGGGATGGTGACTCCAGCACCTCCCTGGGCAGCCTGGGCCAATGCCTGAGAACCCTCTGGGGGAAGAAATTCTTCCTAAGATCCAACCTGAACCTCCCCTGGTGCAGCTTGAAGCCATTTCCTCTTCTGCTATCACTTGTCACTTAGGAAAAGAGACCAAGCCTCACCTTACTACCACCTGTTTTCAGGTAGTTGCAGAGAGTGAGAAGGTCTCCCCTGAGACTCCTTTTCTCCAGACTAGCCAGCAACAGTTCCCTCAGCTGCTCCTCGTAGCACTTGTGCTCTACCCAGGAAGAGATCAGACACCCAGTGAGAAACTGACACTCCTCTCTAGAGTGTTTGTTAAACTCTTAAGAGAGTACAACTTAAATCAGTAAGGTTTCCATGAAGAAATAATGGAAGAATACAAAACACTGCCTGGGTGCTTTCCTTATAGCAGCTGGTTTGGTTTCAAATTTTCCAGGTTTTTTGTATGAAAATGTGAATGAGTAGAGCTACCATAGAAGGAACAAACATAGCTACCATCTTTCAGTGCTCTGAGAATAATGATAAAATTAGTAAATGTATCAAGGTTTCTGTGTTATTTCTTATCAGAACATTTTTTACTAAGCTTGAGGTGATTTGTTTGTCAAACTGAACAGTTAATCAAAATTGAAAGATAGAAAAAATAAAAAGTAGGAGCTGCTTAGTAGTATTTTCATTTTCCTCTAGCTGTTTTTTATTTCATGTGCCCAGATTACTTCAGGCACTTGTACTTATCTTGTGCCTCAGTATAATCCTTCAGTGGATTACTGTGCAATGGTAAGCACAGCTCTATATTCACAGTTTCATAAATACATTCAAATACCAAAGGTGCTTTTCATTTAAAGTGGAATGAATATTGTTTCCCCCTGGAAACCATTAGATACTCTCTATAGCACACAAAAGTGAGAGGCTCTGCTACCTTTGAAATGGAAAGCACCTTTCTCTGTAGATGGATTTTTCTTGTGTAGATACCTTTAGAAGTTTGGCACACAGAATCTTCTTGAAAATGTATTTTTCTGTTCACTATTGAGTAATAAAGAGGAGAAGCAGGCAGTTAGACCTACATCAGATAGATATATCAAATACAGTGCATTTTTGCTTGTAGTTATACCAGTAGTTTTCCCACTGAATTTAATAGTTATTTTAGATTCAGTGACTTTGGGTTGAATTTGACTTAGAGAAGGCACATACACTTTGCACCAGCAGTGTGGTCTTGTACTGGGATGCTGCTTAAGATGTGAGGCAATGATTGTCTTTCATTATTCAAAGGAATATTCATACAAGCTGCTGTGGTGGCATCCTGCTTCATTCATATCTGTGTTCATCTTGCAGCTGACAGTGCAACACAGGCAACAGTTTCGTACCAGAGAAGGCTGAGGACAAGAGCAAGTTAAAAGACCAAATATTGACATATCTATCAAGTAACATATTTGAAATAAATGCTGTGATTAGCCAGTGGAGAGACTCTCACATTCAATTATGTGGTGAGAATCCTTGAGAGACCATTGTTAGCATAATCAGAACCTGGCACTGCTCATTCTCCTTTTAGTTTTCTTTTTTATGATGTGTTACAGCATTATTCAGAAGGACACTCTTAGAAAACCTAACCAAAATTAATTATTTTCACTGATTTGCCTTTGCTGTGGAATAGGGGGAAGAAAATACTTCATAACCTTTTAGGAGATATGTGAGATATGCTGATACTACTGCCCAGCTACCTGATAAGGGCTGAGATACTAGGCATCTCCAAAGAACAAATGGACCCATAATCCCTAAAAAATCTCTCTGTGCCTTGGCCAGTGTTTCTACTGCAAAGTCTCTTTCTGTTTGAAGAACATGAAAGATGTGTGATCATAGTTTTCAGGCAAAACACTTTGCATTTGACATAAATCTGAATGTTCCAGTGGCAAAATGTTATGTCAACAATTTCTTGGCTGCCTCTGTCAGGCAGTGTGATGCACTGCATGCAGCTGACTGGTTTGAGCATTCTTTTGAAGTGCAGGAGCACTGAAGGGGATTTCCTATAGATGCTGTTACTGTGCAGTTGTGCCATTGACCATATGATGGAAGACTAAAGCAGTGATTTTCAACTCTCAGCTTCCAGTGCTATTTTTGTAACCAAATCAATCTTATATATTTTGTAGAAACTGACAGCAATAAGAAGGGTATGCAGTTAGAAATCTGAGAGTCAGCATCTAACCTTGTATATAAACAGAAATTCACTATAAAGAAACAGTATTCTAGTCACATCATAAATAGGTCATCTGGTTTCCTGATCTCCTCACACTCTTCTTTTATGCAGTGAATATTATATTTAAATATTTTCCAGTGGAGACTGCTATCTGCTGACACTACAATGTACATATCATAGCCTTGGAGTAATTGTTACTAGATATGTGGTTATTATTTTGCTGTCTCCTTGTCTGTCTCTTTCTAGTCCATATGCCCTTATCTGATTATCCTTTGCTTTGCATCTGCATCTCTTTATTCTCAGAATGTCTCAGGACCAGTTTTTCTCTTCCTGATGCACTTTCTGCATTCTAAATGTCTGAGGCTGCAAATAAAGAGGTCAAGTGAAGAGAACTTGTAGATTTTACAAGAATTACTTTCTCTTTTTTTTTTTTTGCATTTGTACATCAGTGTGGATAAAGAGTTTAAGAGAAAGGCAATGTGAGGTCACAGAAACTAAGGCAATCATGGAATCAATAAAAATATCAACAGTTGATGATGTCATTAACTAGCAATATAATGACAAGCTTGCAAGCAGAGAAAGACCTAATGATCATAGCAGAAATATCATTATTGGAAGGGGGAAATATTTCCATAAGGGATGGAAGTACAGAAGGATCTGGGAAATGAAAAGACAGAGAAGGTATATTGTAAGGAACTGGACTTGGAAAAGGGAAGGAAATGCTGAGGGCATGAGCCTCAATGAAGGAAAAAGCATTTGCACTCTGCAAGACAGCAAGGACAGAAGAGCCATTGAGAGCTTTGGACTCTACTGCATTCCTCAGGTGGTGAGAAGTTCCATGCACACAATGGCTGGGGTTTTTTTATTGCTTGCATTGTTTCCTTGTAAGGCTGACTAGGAATGATCAAAGACCACAGTGGTCATAATTTATTCGACAAACACTCTGGAGTCTAATTAGAGGTCATTATTTCCTCTCTGCTTGTGCCTATCTCTTCACCTTAGCTGTTTTTCTCATTACCAACCACATGAACTGAAGTTCCTTTTTAATCAGTTGGACAATGTAATTCTTCCCTTTTTCTTAGTAAAACTACATATCACTTTCCATGGTTAACTGTCAAAGATGCATAATCATAGTTCCAGTGACTGCATATGAGGCAGACAGAAGGCTGACAGGAGATTTGTCTGCTTTTCTAAGGTGTGATGGAAAACATCATCCTCGTGCTATTGTCTTCAGCCCCAGACTAACAAAAATATCCCTCCAGTAGAAAAATGTCACTGAAAAGAAACCACAGTAAGTTGTGTTAGGCAACGTATTGCAGGGGATCTAATAGCAGAGTCATCTAACTTGTAGCTTGATTTAGCAATAAAACTGAAAAACTGCAGGGAAAGCTGGTTCTGGAGAATTCAGAAATGGATTAAATCAGGAAAAATGGTGGGAGTTATGTAAACATTTCAGTTAATCAGGCACTCAATGTTTTTCCATAATCTGAAATGCCCTGCATCACTTGCAGAGTATCATGCCAGAAATGAAGAGCTACTACCAAAAAAACATATGTGCCTTGATTGTTAAGGTATACATTGGGTAGATGAGAATCTAGGCTCACCTCCTTTTTCTGGCCTGATGCAGAAACTTGAACTAATCTCTTGCATTCAAGAGAGTAATTTAACAAAGAGCAGTGAGATAATCTGATATGAAACATCAATCTTCTCCCTCTTACATTCTGCAGCACACATTGCCAAATTAAGAGGAGGTACCATCTCCTTCACAAGATCACTGCATGGAGGCAGCCAATTTGCACTCCAACATCCCCTGTCATTTCTTGTACTATCTATGCATGTTCTTTCTCCCCTACAGCTGGAAGAAGTAACTTGTACAGGTCATGTTTAGGCTGTGTGCTAAGTCTGGGTTTGTACTCCGGGGTTTAGTATCTCCTATGGGACAGTTTAGTGTGATATCTAGTACTCTGCTGCATCACCAGAGCCCTCAGGGTGGGAACTGACCCTAGAAGGAGCTTCCTCTTGGAACTGTTTTGATACCTGATCTTAGTAGCCAGTGGGTGGTTCATGGGGTCCCATGCTGTTATAGTTGACATTACTGTAGTTCTGCAACACTCACTAAGGAGTGAAAAATGGGGAATGATAACTGACACAGACAGTTAGTGAAGCAAGAAGCAATATGAGACATTGACTTAAGAGAGAAGCTTGTACTGAGATAAAGGGAATCTGCATGGAGCAGAACCTGGCTAACCAAATAAAGTTAAGCTCTGCTGTATTGCCTTAAATATAGAGTAGGTAGAAGAAAAATCAAACACTTCCCACTCTATCTGTAGTGAGCCAATGGAAGCCACAGGTATTCAAATGGCTTCAAAAGGCTGCAATACTTCTTTTATTTGTTTTTTATAAATGAAATATAATACACTTTTCATTCATGCTTTAAAATCCTTCTTTGTGCTGCCAAGATAGCCAACAGCTGCCCATTACAACCTCTAAAACTAAGAGTATGTACAAAAAGGAAAGTGGTGCCATTTAGTGATTGACAGTGTAAGCATGTCATGTTTTCTGTTAATACTTTCAATAGAAAACTAGTCAGAAATCAAGAAAGAAAACTGCAGTTATTGTCACTGTGCATGTAAACTTTTCCCATTATACCTTCAGAAGTCTGTGACAGAGACACAGACTAGAACCTAGAATGTTTTAATTAAGATAAAGATTGGAAAAATTAACCAAAGAACCTAATCTAGGAAGTAGGAAAAGAAACTTAATCCTCTGAGAGTGACACATGCTACAAGGATCCAATCACAATAAACAAACCAGGGATTTTTTCCTAAGTCACAGATAGAAGATGAGGCCTCAGGTGAGAAGGGTCTGAGCTTTTTGTCTGTGCATGTGGGAGGAGGAGCCAGTAGGCACAGTAGAAAAGTAAACTTTCTTATGTCAGTAGTGAAAGATGCCGAGGGGAACATCTTACAGCTAAGAGTTTTTGTGATGGTTGGTGAACACATGGACTAGTTGCTCTCCTGTCTCCAGTCATTAGCAGCTGCTGAAAGGGCACATTTATCCCTGCCCCTATCCCTTCTCCTTTCCTCAAGACTGCAGCTGGGGAACACATAAGGCTAGAGAAGGTTTGAGCAGTGGCAAGTAAAAATTGTCTTTCAGGTGAAGCAGAACCTCCCCCCATGGAATGGTAGTGGGGAAATCATTTGCAGTCTGTAACATGAAGAGATAATAATTATCTGCAGTTGTCTGAGCACCTTCCTGGGAATAATCTGGTGTGCTGCTGCAGGGAATAGAGCAGAGAAGAGCTGAAAGTAAACTGGCTGGCTCCAGACCCAGCGGGGAGACAGATTCTAACACCTTAAATATTTCAGGAACAACTTGCTGAACTACCTCAGAAGTTTTGGATGCCATCCATTCAAACAAAAACTTCCATGAGAAGGGGTGATTTGCCTCTCCCACCTTTGGGATACAGTGGATGTTTCCAGGCAAGGGAGCAAATTAATGCACAGTTTTAAACTCCAAACAGGTTCAATATGTAGTGTAAGCATACTGAAATATATGCTACCTACTACAGAATTGTCAGTGACTTTTCAGCTTGGGAAGTGTAACCTCTAGCAGAACTCCAGCAAACACCAGCATGGGAAATGTTGGGATACACTCAGAGTGGAGGAGGAGCAGAAAAATCACTCTCTTCCCATCTCCCAGCAGGTACTCTCTGAAAGCTTGGAAGCAACCGTTTCCCAGAGCATCTCCCCTGAGCTAAAGTGTTTACTTCTGTGGATGTGCACACAATCCAGGCACACATCAAATAGAGAAAGCTTTTAATGCATTCAATGTTTTTTAAATAGCTATTTGCTTAAATTTAAATCTGAAACTTCATTCTGCACTTTAAAGTAGAACATCTAAGTCTGATGTAAGGTTAAGAAGTTTAAAAATAAAAATCCTTCCAAAAGCTCTTGATGAAAGCTTTACAAGAATTAAATTAATAGTTCATAAATTCTCTTTTCTAAATCATTTACTTTTTTGGCATACCCCATGGAATCCAGGTGTGCTGTCTCTCAGATCACTGTATTCATCCCATCTGTCTCCAGAATCCTAAATATTTTGATGGTTTAGCTGACATCAGTTCATTGCTTTGCATTTAACTTTAAATCCATCTTCAGTGAAAATTTAAGTGGCAATGCCTTAAAAGAAAGGCATCTCTTTTATTTATTCAGTTTTCAACATCACTGTATTCTTTGCTTTAAATTACATTTAAAGTAACAAATTTTGCTTTTCTGAAAGATTCAGTAGACCAAAGGAGCAATAAACATTTATAAAAGAGAGACCTTATAGTGCTTTACCTAACTTGTCAGATACCTTCTCAGTCATTGTTATCTGGGCCCTTAAGAAAGCACACAGGACTCAGATATATTGAACCAAAAGTACTTAGGTGTGGTAACACATGCCTCTACCCACAGTGTATAAGCTCTGTAAGGATCTTTAATGATACTCTGCTGAAATTCTTCTGATATTCTTTGAAAATATATGTAGGACAACTGACATCATAGCAGAGTTAATTCTGAGGCTATGAAGAACTCTGTCCTACCCAAGATATGTTTCACTCATTTTTTTACAGCTGATAGCTCCCCAAATTATACAGTTGATAATCATGCTCATTGTCAATTACTTACACCAGATTGCTTTGTGTTACTTCTAGGTCAGATGGTGCTGAGAGCAAATGACTCTCATGTAGTCATATGCCATCCAGTGGCATTCAGAGTCTAAATCAATTAGTCATGAGGACAGTTCTCTGTAGCCCCTCTTTGTACAGTCTTACTAAGCATGTTTCCTGATCCTCTTAGAGCTGGCAACTCCATTGTTCAGAAATGTTAGGTCTTACCCATTTATGCAAAGTTCCTGGCTGTATTCCATGTTATCTCTATGAGCAGATTTGCTGTTCAGATCAGTTTTGAGGGATAATAATAATGATCTAAAGTTACAGTGGTTCCAGCTGCTGAATTTGTAGAATCTAAAATAAGACCTAGAAGTGTGTGGTAGAGAAGCAGGTGCAACAGGATAACTGTCTGACACAAAAGCTGGAGCAGAATGGGCTCTCCTTGTACGCATGGAGAGGGAAAAGACAAGGATTGTCTGTCAACCAGAATAATGCTAATTATTGAGGACTAGATTTACCTCTCTTTTGTGATACTATGACCTCCAGATCTTTGCTAAGTTTTAGGCCAAATCTCCCTACCATTCATGTGCAAGGCTGTTATTCAGATTTGTATTTGCTTTGAAACTCGTGTTGGGTGTCCCTGGCAAGGTTTTGGTAGAGAGGGGAATGCAGGGGTGGCCTTTGTGAGGAGAAGCATGGACTGCCCCATGTGGGACATGGCCTGTTCCAGCCGACTCCACCAGACCCACCAGAAGGCACAGCTGACCCCCTTGGCCAGGATGGTGGCACCTCTGTGGTAAGGTATTTGGGAAAGGGCAAAACCACTGCACAGCTGTGAGAGAGAGGAATGAGGAAAGTGTGACAGACAGCCCTGGAGACTCCAGGGTCAGAGAAGGAGGAAGAGGAGGTGCTCCAGGCACCACAGCAAAGATTCCACTGTAGCTGCTGGAAAAGATGATAGAGAAGCTGGTTGTCCCCTTGCAGCCCAAGAATGACCACAGTAGAGCAGATATCTGCACTGTTGCCCCTGGAGGACTCCACACTGGAGCAGATAAAGATGCCCTGGATGAAGCAGCAGCCCATGGAGAGCTCACACTGGAGCAGACCCTGGCAGCAGCTGTGGCCCATGGAGAGGAGCCCACGCAACAGCAAGTTCTCTGGCAGGGTCATCAGCCTGTGGCAGACCCACACTGAAGCAGTTTGTTCCTAAAGGATTGTACTTCAAGGAAAGGGTCTATGCTGTGGTAGTTCTTGAAGAATTGCAGCCTGTGGAATGTAGAACTGTTGGGAATGAAGGAGTGAAGCTGAGCTTTGGAAGAATGGAGTGAGGCAGAGATGGTTTGGTTTCTGTTTGTTACTATCCTACTCCTTTCCCCACCCCACCCCCCATTATATTCAGTTAATTCTCCCCAACTCAAGTCTGTTTTGCCAGTGATAGTGATTGGTGAGCAATCTCTCTGTCCTTTTCTCTATCCATGAGCCTTTATATCTTTTTTTGTGTCCCTGCTCTGCAGAAGGCAGGGAGTGAGAAGGCAGCTGGGTGAACATTTGCTAGCCAGCCATGGTCAACCCACTGTGAACTTGCATATCCCCAAAGGGATGTAGGGAACCATTTCTCCTTAAGTAATTGGTAAGAAAGCTTTGTGTGTTTTCTTGCATCCAAAAATATAAGATGTTTCAGTAGTGAAATAGAAGGGATGGCAAAATCCACAACAGGCTGGTGCATTTTTCTGTCAAATCCAATGACGTTCACCTGGTCCAGATTCATGCAGCAGTTTCCCTCAGGTTGTCAGGTGTTTGGGGTAACCTTTCAGTGAGGAGATACCATTACCTTTTATATAGAAATTTCTCAAATGCATATATCAAGAAAAAGTGAGCATTGGGCCATCTTTCTTTTTTTCCCCCAGAATTATTTTAGATCAAGTTTCAAAAGGCAAAAGAATTATTTAAAATGCTCTGCTTCATCAGAACATGACCTTCAGCAAGGAGCTGTCAACGAGTTGGGGAGATAGAATTATTAACTGGACCCTAGAGAACTCAGTTGTAAGCAGATTTGTGAGGTTTGAGACTTGCAGTATACAAACCAGACAGTGGAACCTTTAACTTTGCTAATGATAATCATCACTCTTGACTAATAATCTTCTGGGTAGTATTTCAGCTGATTCATCTTTGTTGTGTGACAAAGACATAGATTCCAATGATTCATTACTGTTACAGAATAGTCACTTGCCCTAGGGGCTTCTGTAGTGGTAATTCACCACAAGAAGAAAGCATTTCAGGTTGTGGCAGACTTTTTTTGTAAATACTTTAATTATTTTGACTTCAGATGAATATTTAAAACAAAGGAAGTCTCTTATGCCTATTAGTCTCAGTTGAGGCAATATGTTAAAAACCTCAAGACAAAGTACACTTTGTACCATCATAAAAGGGAAGGATCTGGATTGACCAAGCTTGGTACCTACATTTACTGGTTCCGTACTGTCCTGTCTCTATTCCAGCCCATATTAACTTCCAAATCAGTTTGTTTGATAACAATGGTTCCATTTTAGAGGGAGTGATATTTCTGACCTAGTTAAATCATCCAACATTTCTAAACTCTCTGTACAGTGAACAGAGAAGGTAGGCACTTTCTGCTGTACTTGTCTTCCCAGGTCAAGTGGTTTGTGTTCTGAAATACCTTGTTTACCTCCCTGCCTGTAAGGAAGATTGAGTCTTTTAGTTCTGGCTACCTGGATAACTGAGTTCAGTTGTTCAAGGATTTAATTTAGAACAGACCCAACTCTTTGCTCTTACTTGCAGAAGTTCCTTAATAGTTATCTTAAAAGGTGGGAGTTCTCTTTAACTCCACAGTGTCAAAGCTCTTTATTATTTGCAGAATCTTTGAGGAATAGTATATATTCAAAACTTACCTTCCATGAGGGTAGTTAGAGCACATATTGTTGAGAACATCCACTTTAAGATGGCAATGGATTATTGCCATAATTTATCACACCATACATTACCTCATCATTTGAAGCAGTGAACACAAGTTACTAGAAAAAGATCTTGATTTTTAACAACTATCACTTGTAGAAATGAATCATATTAGCGTGTAGAAATGAGGTGAAAATAACCTTGATTTAATTTTCTGATCCACAATCCATGTCATGTACTGAATGTATATAGTAAAGGTGATGCCATGTATGTTTGACCCTGTTTTATCCATTTTATATTTTTTTTTTAACAAACTGAAACAGAGACTTTCCTACTTGATAGTGAATAGGCACAGTAGAGGAAGAGAGGGAAAGAAAATGATCCTGAGAGTTTCAGAGTGTTTCACTTAGATGTAATGCATCTAAGCAGTGCTTGGGAGAGTTTTCTATCCTTAGTCAGACTTTTGAAATTACTGGAATTTGACTGAGTTCACTTTTCTTCAGAGTTCTCTCCATCTGTGCCTTGCACTGTGTAAAATACTGCCACTTAAAATTACTTAAGAATATAATGCCCCTCTGCCTTCCCAACTTTGCCCTGAACAGTCAAGAACCATGCTTCCAGCTGTACTTAACAGATGACAAAGGGCAAACCAATTTGCTTTCTAATACATAAGCTAATAGTTTGGTATAAAGGTTGCAAACTAGTAATTGCATGGGGTCAGTTTATCTAATAGATTTAAAGTTTTCCTAGGTGAAATGTTCAAACAAAGGCTCAGAATAAAATAATAGATACTTAGTGGCTACTGGGTCTCCTTCACACAGAATCTTATGTGGTGGTTATAGTTTTGTGTGTACTGGAGGCATTGTTCCCTGAGGTGTCTTCTTTTAATTGTTTGTTAATTTCCATTTTTAGACATATCTAAAAGTCTTTATGCATGCCCTACATCATCTTGAAAAGCACCAAAAATGTAAAACACTGTTCTTTGTTTACTTTTCTGTTGTTTCAATCAGCTTTATGGCTACCAAAACCAAGTCTGATTCACATTTGCAGTTGTGCTTCTAACTCTCTTTCTCACAAGTGACTGGGGCATGTGGCTTTCCTGTCATCACAACCAGAATGAACAACCAGGGAAAGAATGAACTTTCCAGCAGTGCTCCCTTTATTTGTGTGCTACCAGATCCTGAAATGATTAATTCTCTGGGTCTGTACTTTTCAGATCTGGCTCTTGCAAATTTATCCATGACTCTGTCATATAGCATGTCTGCTGTGGGCCCTTTGTGAAAGAAAACCACACCTGAGATCCATTTCACATCTTTCTTCAAGGCTCTACTGTTGAAAAAGTCCCCCAAAATGCAGTGTGATTGGGGGTTGGCAGCTGCACTCACAGGGCATGTGTAAATATTATTGCACAGAGGCCAAAGCAGTTTCCTCTCCTTGGCAGCTGCTAACTAACAATCACCTTCCTAAGCCTGACAGGGTGGCTGTGTCCTGCTGTTCTATGACATGTCTGGGTACTCTCCTGTTGTAGCTAGGATCATTAAGTATTTCCTTCATGCACTGGACATGCTGATGAAATAAATCCAGTGGAGAAGAAACACTTGGTGTTATATTTTCCTACACTTACACTGAAAATTTAAATCAAATAGAACCTCAGCAGCCTTAACTACAGGTGTATGGAAGCCAATGAGAACTCCATCAAGTCAATGTGCTTTCATAGTATGCTTTCTTAAAGCTGTGATCTTGTGGCAGAGGAGGCTAAAGATTCATGTGTACTAGTCTGAAATATCATCAAAGTACATTCTGTGCCTTTTCAAATATTGATGAGGTAATACATATTTGGTTACTTCTATAGAATAACCAGCTGCAAAATTGCATCAAGAGGGTAAAATATTTAGAGGGTGTCTAGGTTTACAGAGTCTGGCAATCTTATCTTGCCATGTATCATGGTGTTCATATAGGCTCTGCCTGCATTATTGAGACATTTTCTCTGTCATAGTCTTGACTGCAGTTTCACACACCATGGCAGAGTTGTCTGAGTTCTGACTTCAGGCCACAGGTATCCAAGCTCCATCCAAGACTCATTGAAGAAACTGAAGCAAAGGGATGTTAGTATAGTACTGAGAAGTCAAGGGCAGAGAAGTACTTTACTGTCCTATCAGATAGCTGACAGAGTGGCTTACCAGGTAAGCAGCATTTTTCCTGAGTTCTTCCAGCTGCTTTCCTTTGTAAAGAGAACAAGGGAACAGCTGAAATGGAAAGGGAGCCCTCTCACCTCAAAGGTGAGGCAACAGATCCAATGAGCTGTAGCCTCCAACTGTCTTCATTTACAATTTCAATGTAAGGTGAGGTCCAGACAAGTTCTGTGTGTGGCATCAAGTCTTTGAGTTGTTGCATCCTTTGTACAGGACAGAGGAGGACCCAGGTCACTTTATACCAAGCAGTTGAATGCTTCAGGTGTTTTAAACAGGAACTCTGTGTCTATGGAAGTAATCTTAACCCCAAGTTTCATCCTGTAAGCCTGAGCTCTGTTATACTTCAAGGTGAAGATACGCAAACTGTTTTTATCGTCTTAGACTAAAAGTTCTTGCCCTTTTTCTTGTCACAAATGGCAGGAGCTGTGTAAGTACTGAGCAGCAGAACGCAGTGGGTACTAAACTGGCAGATGTTTATTGTCTGTTTTAGTGAGCTCTGTGATCTGAATGGTGCAGCTGAGGAGGAGCATGCTGCTTTCTGTTACACTTTCCTCAGAACTGATGGCGTCCCACAGAGAGCCTGGGTGGGCAGCTATGGAAGTATCTTCCCAAGCAGCTGCACTCAGAGTTGCAAGATCTTAATTGTAAGAGACCTGTCAGAGCCTGATAATTTCTGAAACCTTTGGACCCTGAGCAGGTTAATATTTGTATTGCCAGTAGAATGCACGTTGTTCGTACAAGATGTCTTAAATCTGAAAACCAAAAACCAAGCAGAGTAAAAACCCCACACTTTGATGTCAGTGCTCAGCCTCATCAGCAGCCAAAATTTTCTGTGTCTGACTCTTGTTTGGTGTAAAAATTCCCTAGACATCTTTGTGTATGCTTTTATTGGGAGACTTGAAGTCTGAACTTCATTGTGAAGGTGACTCATAGATCACAAACATCATCCAGGTATCTCCTCTATAGTCCTGGCTGCATAGTGACTTTGATTCTTAGTAGCAGGGATGATATAATCCTCTCTGGAATTCCAGAAAGTAATGGGATGCATCTGAATCATTTATGGCTGACACTGGAAGTGAAACTTAATTCCCAGCTTTTGGGAAGGCTGCTTTAATTCCATGGGGTTTTTACAAAACAAGAGCCCTAAGGCTACTCCTCTGGCTTTAGAAAGGGTGAGCCTTGCTCAGTCAAGTGCCTACACATCTTGGCTTCCAAGTGATCCACGACCTTGAATTCCTGAGTCAACCATTAAAGCTGTTGGGAGAGTCTGTAGTTGTCAGTCACCAGTCTATTTGCTACCTGCTCTGTGCAGCTCTTCATGGTCACTCACAGATGTTGTGGATTACCTTTCTAAGGAACTGAACTTCTCTGTCAAACTGATAGGGAATGAATGTGTCTAGTTGTGGTGGTGTGATTTATCCAGCTGGGCTGTGTCTAATTCTGACAGACTGAAACTATTTAACCTACATCAGCTCATGATAAACCAAAATGAAAGCAGAAGCCATTCAGGTGAACAATGTCGCATCATTGTATATCAGTACCAGCTCAAGAATGAACTAGAAAGTTGCAGTATTAGGTATGTTGAAGTTTTGTGAAGGGAGGTACAAGCAAAATTCTCTAGGATGGTGAATGATTTCTTCTCTTGAATACAGCTCCAGAGGAAGCTGTACCACAGTCAGTCCTTGAAATACTGGAACTGTCACCTAGCATGTAGGGAAATGGCAGTAACACAAGGGAGCACTGCATTTCAGAGAATTAAAAACAGGTACAGACTGATGATGTCATGGTGATATTGACACAAATCCTCAAATGAGTTAAGTGACATGTTTAGTTTATTTAACACTCAGCATGAGGATGCACTGAAATGACTCATTCACCACTTCTTCAGGATGAAAGAAATCCCAATGATGGTGATGCTTTTTTGTTGTTTGTTTGTTTTTCTTTTTTCTCCTTTTCCCAGCAGTTACCAAATTTTTAATTCAGAAGGGTAGGGGCTTATACCTTTATTTGACAGTAGAGGAAGGCTAGCCTGCTAACTGCAGGGTTAGCAATGGCAGCCCAGGTTTGCACCATGGCAGGCAGGTGCTGTGCTTTGTACACTGTCAGTGTTCCAAACAGCTCAGGAAGTGAAAACAAGTAAGACTTTTAAAGTAACCTCTACTCCATTTTTCCTTCTCAGATGTAAGTATGGTTTTCATTTGCTCCTTTTTTTTTTTTCAGCTCATTTAGTTTCTATTTTTAGCCATTATTCATTAAATATTAAATTTAAAGCATTTGATCAGGACACTCAGCTGACAGTGAGTCAGATCTAAACATTTTATCATGGTGATTGTCTCTGTTGTTGTGATTTCTCTCTTACTGCTAAATGACTTAGAGGAACTTGCTGCACAAAGACCCTCTCTATACACCCCAGGGGAAAAAAGTGACATAAACCAATGGGCTAGGGATGGAAACAACAGAGTTTGTTGTCTCCATTCTAAATCACTAGGATTAGTGGCACTTAACTTCAAATAATGTAAAGTGGCCTAAGCTCTTTCTGGCAGAGTTCAGACTCTTATGCCACCATTTTGTGTTCTGGGTTGCTTCTCTTTTCATACATTTATTTTTTTCCCAGCATTTATAAATACAAGAAGTGAAGGAAGCATTCTGAAACCCTGTCCTTAAGATGGTGAACTAGAGCCAAACTGCAGCTGAGCAGCTCATAATTTTTCTAAAGTGCCAGCAATCCATCTTTATTTTGCATTAGATTTTTACTATGGCCTCTATTTGACTATAAGCAAGTGTTTAATAACTTGATTTTTATTTTACTGCTCTACTAGGATCAGCTTGAAGATGACCTTTTGTCTCCAGCTTTCCTCATGCTAGGGAGATAAATGGGTTGCAGTAAACACTTCCTCTGCAGCCTAAGGAAATCATAGGGCACTGAGGTCCCCTTGCAACCAGGATGTCTGGTAAACTGGACTGACTAGGGAAGCTAAACTGGGACAACAGGCTTTTTCTCCCCCTGACACATGTCACAGAGGGAAGGAGGTTGAGCTGGGCTAGACAGCAGCTTGGACTCTCAGATGTCAGGCAGCTTCAACAGAGCAGCAGCTAACAGTCTCATCTTGCCTCTCCTAATGATCTGGACCATAAAAGACTCCCTGAGAAAAAGTGCTGCAATGAACTATGGGCTATAAACTGTTCTGCCACTTGTCTCTCTTTGCTTAACAATTTGCATTTGCTGCTTCTCTCTGTAGCCTTTCTCTGTGTGTCCCAGTTTGAATATTCCTTAAGAGTAGGTTTTTTCTTGTATCTATTAATGCTGGAAAATGTATGAAAAGAGAAGCAATCCCAAACAGCCAGTGGTGGCACAAGCTGTTCCTTGGCTTACAGTTAAAGTCACCCCTGGCATAATTCAAACTGATTTTACTGGACATGCCCAAGAGCTAATTAAAGCCTTAATGCCTGTATTTAAATACAGGCATTCATGTAATTGAAAACTTTCTGATGTGCAAAGTATCTTACAGAAGATCTGCCTTTCTTTGTGCAATGAAAAAAGTTCAACACCTTAGAATGTTTTCTTGTCTCCAGGTTTTGTTTTTTTTTTTTTAGCATGGCTTAGTGTAACAGCAGTTATTCTTTCTCACCCTAGACCAGTGAGGCTAAAATGGTCACAGAATTTCATGTTAAGGGCAGAGATCATAAATAAAAGGCTTACTCCAGAGTTTCTTTCCAAAGATAGATTCCTTACCACTTTTTATTTTACTTGCAGGAGAAGTTTTTATTATTTTCCAAATTCTCTTACTTTCTGAGGACTCTGTACATGCAGTGTGTGATAACCTTAACCAGATATACAGGTGGAGAGCTGTCAGCTTGTCAGGTGGCAAATGTCACTAACTCAGTCCATTCTGTAAGTGTAATTTAGGTTGAAAGTCAGTGTCTGGTGGAAATTAAGACCACTAAAGCAAATCAACAACAAACATTTATATGCATGGTTTCTTCATAAGAAAAAATAATCTGTGTGAATATCACCTCAGTCTTTTCCTTCTTGCTTACACAGATAAATCTGAATGTGAAATGTTGCCATTGTTGGGTGGCAATATGCTTGCGTGGCTTCAGTTGTTTGGGGTTTGACCATGGGAATGTTAGTGCTCAGTGTCTTGCTTCCTGCTTCCCAGAGGAAGGGACAGAGTACAGTGGTTTTATCAACAGTCACTTTAAAGAAATTGACTGTCTTTCACAGCTGTTCAGATCTGATTTTACATCTCTTCATGGTGTTCTTCATCTTCTCTGGCAGATGAGTTTACTGTCATGATTATATGCTGAAAGAGTGTATTTTAAGCTGATATTGCAAGATATGAAAGGCAGACAAATTTTATGTCTTTAATCATTCTTATTAATACCATACATCTCCAGTTTGATGTAAAGATACAGTCCTAGAACTGCACCCTTTTCCTGGGCAGCTCCTCAAGCCTCTTGCTATTTGTAGAAAATACTTCACAACAAACAGCTCCACCAAAGAATGATTCACACAAATGATGCTAGGAAATCTTCTTAGTATAAGAAACATTTGACAAAATAGTGATTGTGGAAGGAGATTTCTTATTTATATGTAACAAAAAAATAGTAATTGACTAACTATTAAATATGATTATTTCACTCTTGGCTTTCCCTAATAACTTATGTTAACTATCTACTTACTTCATGGTTTAGAACCTCTAACAATGAAGATGTTCAGCTTCTCTCAGCCTGATTCATTGCAGGGGAATGAACATTTACTTGCTACCAGTAAGTGTTTGTTTTCTTATAAGCAGTTTCCTGTTTCTGTCTGATCAGAAACTGTGTGAGCTGTAGTGAGAGAGAATTCAATTGTCCCTTTAAAATGCTGGGTTATCAAGCTTCAAAACAGAGCATAACAAAGCAGTTTACAATGGGTGGTACAGACAGCCAAGCTGGCATTCTATAGGATTTATTAGATCAGGCACAATCCTCAAGCTGAGAACTGAAGCTAAAGCAAAATAGCTATATTACTATGGCCTTGATCCTAAGCTAATAAACTCTGTCAAACTTGATTTGGCTCCAAAGAAAACCAGCTCAGATGTCTTGGCATGATCAGTTCTGGGAAGACTCATCTGTTCAGGCAGAGCACCACATGGTCATGGGAGTCTTCATCTATCCAGTGTTGTGATACTTTGTCAAATCTCACAACCTCTTCAGGAACCAGATGCAATGGGGAGTGTGTTGCAAAGCTCCTCAGCCTGGCTCCACAGGCACCAGCTCAGATCCACCCTCTGGAATGTTGTCAGGCCCATACAGGCTGGGATAAAGGGGTTCAAACAAAACATACACAAGCATCAATTTTTCTGGTAAGAAAAGTCTTTGGCAGTAAAAGCAAAACTCAAAGGACTTAAATTAATATTTTTTTTTTTAATTACTACTGTTTGTTTTATTTTGTTGTTGTTAAAAACAAACAAACAAAAACCAACATCAGAGTACTGAACTACTGCTGTGTTATCCTTAAAAGAGGATCTGGAAATATATGTGAGTATCAAAATATAAAAGCTGAAGGGAGCAAAACTTGCAATACATGGTCAAAACGTGGTGGAGAGGTGCCAGTCAGAGGAGCTATCATCCTTACCTTTGTTAGGGATACAAAGATGCCTCTGCAACAGCTCTGCATCTGTGCTCCAGCTGAACAAGCACACACTTAAATCTGCCCATGTTCAGCAAAGGGCTAGAGTTCATGTTTAATTATAAGCACTTTAAGTGCTTACAGATGTAATCAGTGTGAATTAAGCATGTGCTTAATTGCTTTGCTGAACAAAAGCAGAGTGCCGAACTGGGTCTCATGGACCCCAAGAGGAGAGGAGTCACTCCAGATAGCATTCCTTCTCCACTTCACAGATTTTTCTCTACAAAATCAACATCAAATTCGTCTTCAAAGACAGCATTAGAGTCAGAAGGTTTTTAGAGCTACAGGGTTTTGATTATATAAAGTTTAATTATGTCACTGGTGAACTAGTTCTTCACATTTGTTAGCAGAACCCTCGATGGAGCCTGTAGCAGTTGCACCTGCACAAGGATTACCTGTTTCCTCTGCAGAGACCACACAGAAACCTCACAAAGTTCATACAGAAGCTCCTGTAAGGTTCATGTGACACTAGGCAAGACCTTAGATTTCAAGATGTTCCTAGGAAGTTCTATACCAAAATGGTTTAGAGGACACTGAACATTTTAGGGTTTAGATGGCCCTAAGTCTCATAATCCTGCAGAGCTGAAAGGGAATCCCTGCAGCAGAAATTTAGACATGCCAGGAATATTCTCTGGCCCTGAGACTGATGGCATGGCATACCAGCAAGGACCTTTGCCCCTCAAAACAGAATGGCCAAATCCAGACTGAGAATGGTCCCTGGCACATGCTATCCCCTGGACAATGCAGCAATTGTCTGGGAGATTGTTGCTTGGCACAAATCATGCCAGAGATTGTCCTGAAATTTAAACATTGTGGACAATCTCAGACTACTACAAGCTCACACCCTGGAACAGTTTTATTGACTTGTCTAGACATTATGAATTAAACTCCACAAGCCATTCAGTCCCATCTCTTGTAGTCACAGGTAGCTGTCAGTGATAGTTATTTAAGGAAAGATCCACAAACCTTCCTAAGGGCTCCACTCTCCAAACTACTCCAAGCCACAGAAATGCTCCTTGGATACTCTACAAAATTTTGAGTAAAATGACAAAAGCATCAGTTCCTTTTCATTGGGCATACTGCCCCTGTTCTGCTCTGTATCTTCTGCTGAGTAAAGCAATTTGGGCACAAGCTTACCAATCTTGCAGCACTGATTCCAGTATTAGGACTTAGACAGTATCAATATGATTCTTTTTCAATTTTTAAAATAGTTCCTTGAAACTATAAGTTATTTGAAAGATGATTTTTGCTATGTATCTAGAAGGAATCTCTAAATGCTAATCACAGAATGTTAGGTGTTGGAAGGGAGTTCAAACACAATGCCCCAAAATATCTTAGGCATTTTGTACCTTGCATCCTATCTTTTAGTATTTGATAATGTCCCTGAGGAAAACAGGTCTATTACAAGAAAACTTTCTAGAGAGGGGAAACCAACCAAAAGCAAATTGTATCAGGCTAAACAACTGAGTCTGGCAGCCCCTTTGCCTTGCTCTCTTTGCAAGGAGCATTAGTCATTCCCAGCTGGAATGCCAGTGTATGGCTCCACAACAAATGTTACATCTCTAAAACAAAAGGCACCCAGTTCACAGTAAATAGGGGTTTTTTTTTTTTCCTTTTTCCAGCCAAACTGGAGCATTAACTTTTGTAGGAATAGTCTAGATCTCTTTCCCAGTGAACGTATTCTGGGTTTGCACTCTTTGCTGTATCATGGTGCTCTGTTACATACATTTAATTCTCTGTATGGTTCTGGCATAGAAATCCTTTATCAGCTTCAGAATTTGAAACTATATATAACATATTCTCCAGAATTACATTGTTCTCTGATCCCCTTTGAGGTTATTGAAACTAATATTTTTCCCTTGAAGGAGAACAGCACAATCAACATTGGATCTTAAACAAAAATAATTGTGATACCATTAACAAAAAAAAAAAAAAGGTGTAATACAATACAGTAACTCTCTAATGACTGCCTGATAGCACCAAATTAATGGGTTAGTAATGACTTCACTGACATTTTTAGGTATATTTATAAAATTGTGTCACAAACACTTTTTATTTCCAGCTAAGACATTGTACTCCTGTCTGGTTTTCTTTTTTAGTTCAGAGAACAAGGATGAAACATAACAAGGTTGACTCTTCTGCTTGACACCTGAACTACATTATTCCCTCTATTTTAAATCCACCCACTCAACCTTCTTAGTTCTTTCTATTTCTTCTGGTCTTACTTTTTATTCCAGTTTTTGAGTAGCACCTCTTTCATCACTCTGCAAGAGGTGTCCCAGGGACTAATTGGAATTTGATGTCCCTTGAGTGGCTTTGGGTGTACAAGGTACCTTTTACTTACCACACAGATGATCAAACTGGCCAGTTCCTCCCTCTTCAAACTTCCTCTGAACTGGAATAATACTGTAAATAATCCCAAGATTACACTCATCTGCATAAGCACAGAAAGCGAAATAAATAAAACTTGAATATCACAGAATGCTAGGAGGTGGAAAATGTTGGTTCCAGCTAAGAAACCCACTACAGAAATAATGCCTCATGCTCCCTGTGTGGTTTGGTGTCAACTGAAGGTGCAGCAACCCAAGATGAGCAGATCCTTGTCTCTTCCCACTGCCCTGGAGAGAGATTATTGGAACCTCTCTCTGATCATGGGCACATGAGATCAGAGGGTAGGTGAGGTTAAGCTAGACCAGTGTGTGTCAGTCATCCTTCTGTACTTGACCCCCTTTCCCCACAAAAATAGTCTCTTGTCTTAGGTTTTAACTGTGCATTAAAGGACAGAACCTTCCAGGCATTTCTGCAGTATAAAATATTACCTGATGAATGGGAAGTTTCTGAGGGAAGGATCATGATTCCAGAAGGAATGATCAAAGGCCCTAGGTGTAGAAAGTCAACTGGGGTAATGTTCAATCACTACCAACTTCTGTAAAGCCCATTCTGAAATTAACTGATGTTTTAATTTCTTCACTGAATCATTATTTTATAGATTCTCATAATAAGAGCTACAGTAATTAGAATAACAGTTATAATTGTTCATCATAATTTAAACCCTAAGTCTTTAGGCAATTCATTCTGAGGCTATTTCAGATATCCTACCAATGGTAAATGCACATCCTGCAATCTTTACATTCCAATCACATGCTGTTTGTATCAACTTACTTAAATCTCATTTTGCAAAGTCTTTCAAGTATAAGCAGCATCCCTCAGAACTGTATTTAAATCCTCTCATTTTGATTCAAATTATGCTTTCCTTTCACTTCTAAATTCTTCCCTTTTAGAAGTAAAGTTTATATGATCCACATCACTTGGTAGAGGAGGAAAAAGTAAGACTGATATGAATTAAAAGGAAATAGATGGTGATACAGATTGAGAAGTGTTGCTACTAAGCATGTCATCTACATTCACAATTGAGTTTTTTCTGATGAATTATTTTTGATAGATCATAGTTTTGTTTCTTGACTTCTCACTTAAAGATATAATGCATTTTTATTTGTCTACAGATTTGTTTATTTTGCTTGGAAAGAAGTGAATTAATTCTCTCTGGCACATGTTGCAGGTTTGCCTCTTATGTAGCAGAGAGCTCCTTTCAAAGTTGGCATTAGCATTCTGCCTAGGCAAGATCTGAAAGTGATTCCAGCTTTATTGACATGCAGAGAAACAAATATAAAATTGAACATGATCATTTGAAACCTAGATGGCATCTCAGTGTCTCTAGTACTGCAGCATTGGCAAGCAGAGGTTAAGAGAAGGTTTGCTGTACAAATTGCCTGTAGAAGGGACTGACATTTCGACACTATTGATGCCAATATTGCAAGGGCTGCCATGAGAGGAATGTGAAATGCACCTATTTATGGGTTGCAGCATCACAAAACTCCTCTGGAAACTCAAACTGATGCTGATCTTTTGGGGCATTAATCCCATACAATATAAAAAGTCTCAGTATGGCAAAGGAGAGGAAGGGACAGGATCAGAGATGATCTCTGTTGTGAGGAGCAAGGTTTCTCACTTCCCCTGTCTGGATACACACAGCAGCTGCCATGCTCCAGCTCTGTGGGGCAACAAATCCAAGGAATGTCTCCTTCCCTCTTTCTCCAGCTTTATGCCCTGATCTCAGCTTGAGTAAAATCCATGTATGAGGGCCAGAAGGGGCTCCAAGAGTTCCCCAGTCTTGCTGTTGGAGGATCTAGGACTGTGGAGTGCTCTGTGACACACACTCAGCCGTGCTATAAATCGCATAGTTGAAGGCTATCTGGAGACTAAACTATATTCTGTCTGAATAGAGTGTTAGAGGATGCCTCCCATGGGATACCAGGAGCCCATCTGCTCCCCTGGAGCACAATGGGGCTACAAGTGAAATACAACATTCTTAATTTCTTAGGCAATACAGCTTGCAAGTACAGCACACTATATTCATAGTCTGAACTCCTAAATATCACTAGCTTGGAGTCTCTTTGGGGAGAGAGAGATGCAGAAGTCACTAGCTTAGTTGCATGGTACTTTCTCTTGAAGTGGGTGCCCATCTCTCCTTTTTCCTTCATCTGTATTTTTATTTAGATCAGCTATTCCTAATTCTGTATTTCAAAGCTTCAATTTAAATTTTTACTACATCTCCATTATTAATTTAATACTGTGTTAATTATAAAGATAATGTAAAAAGGCTCTTTAATTTCCAAAGAGGATTTTCTACTTATTAACTATATCTGAAATGAAAGTGATATAATGTAGAAGGTTTTGGGTATTTTTTTAAATACTGAGAGTTTAATGTGGAACTATAAGCTTAATTAAACTTTAAAAAAATAGCTAAAGTTAAGAGGAATTAGTAATGAATCTTTTTGTAATGGAACTTCTTGCCTGTCACCTGAGTGGAAGCACAGGTTTCTATAAAAGCAGATCCCACTGATGAAATTGTGATGGGTATCTGAGAAGCTGAAAGTAATTTCTTGGAAATCTAGAGCTACCTCACAACAGTTTACACTACTGAGTATCAATGTCAGTTATCTGACTCAAAATGCATTGCTCACTAAAGAGTTTGTCAGGTGGTAATTCACTGAGTGAATCCTAGTGTGTTATTGATGTCATGTGTTTTCAAGCCTCTGAAGGTTAAATCCCAGAAGTTAAAGGAAGAAAATCAGGTTACAATCATCTCTGTTATATAGGAGACAGTGGTTAGCTTCAGTCCTTTGCATTTGAAACTGATCTCATTTCTTTACTCCTGTTCCTCCATCTCCACCAACTGAGTTAGGACAATCTTTCTGGATTACTGTGGTGTTAGTTGCTGTCATATTAATATTTCCCTTGAGCTTCTTCAGACTATTATTTTCAGAAGTGTGCAAAACAAAGTGTTACACAGGGAAAGCATTAACCATCTTCTTCCTCTCAAAGTTAGTGGTTGTCGCTTGATTTCTTTTTTCTATATAAGTAATTGTATTTCTTGACATAAAGACAATTTGACTAAACCTGAGTCCAAATGTGCAACATGAAGGCAAAAAGAAATTTAGCAGTGGAGCAAACAGAGCTGGCTCCTCAGAACAGATATTGATATTTAACCTGCTACAGATAACATGAACTGTGAGAGGAGGTCTCTCAAGTTCAAAGGGTTGACTCACGACCTAATGATGACACAATATCACCTTCACTATAAAAAGGAGTGAAGATGAAATTGTCTGGTTAGCTGCTAATCATCAGAGCACTGGCATTTCAGTATTTGCTATCACCAGCAGCTCAACACAAACACTGTGCATTTTATATGCTTTAGAAATGTATTTTCTCTTTTTTTCTTCCCCCACCTCCTTACAGCAGCAGTGCTAGTGGTTCTTGCTTGAAGAGTTCCTTGTTATTCAGCAATTTGAATAAAATCTTAAAGAGCTGGCATCCAGAAACATGAATTAAAAAAAAAAATCCCCTTTTATTATTCTGCAGGCATTTTACATTGTCCTTAGAAATTGCTAACATTTTAAAGCCTGCTGGAAATCCCTGTCCTCCCAGAAACTGAAGAGAGTTTCCAAATAATTTTTGTACTGTTGTTTTCTTGCTATTATTTTCTTTTCAAATTACATATCATCTTGTGCATTGTTTCCAGAAGTTGTCAAAGACTTCCATTTAGGCTAGAAATCACTGTTTCTTTTCTAACAGCACCACAGTTCTCAAAGTAAACCATGACTTCTGTATGGTGGCTTTTTTTCATCCCTATTTAGATGTGAATAAAAACATGATGCAAATACTTACTTGCAGTAAGAAAGAGAGTTTATCATTAAGAATGATCTAAGTAGTGTAGTTCAAGCTATCTCAATAGTTATTCTTATCTGTTGTAATTAAAAGAGCAGTTTATTAAGAATCATATTACACACTGTAGTCGAACAATTAGTTATCATAGTTATAACCCAAATAAGATTTGTGGCAGAACTGAGTCAATTTAGAATCTTCTATTTTAATAACAGTCTTTCTTCACCTTCTCTTTTTCACAGTACCTTTGTAGAGATGAGATGCAGACTTTGGCAGCATTAGCTGTTGTCCTAGAGTCCAGTCAGCAGATTGAGGCAAATGGTTATTCCTCTCCATTCAGTGACTGTGGATTCAGTCTGTGCATCTGCACCACTGTGTCTGGTTTGGGACCTCTGGTAAAAGAGAGATGTCAACAAACAGTCCAGTGGAGAATCACCAAGACTGGTTAGAGAAACAGAAGAGCACAAGTCACCAGGAGAGTGGAGAACATTATTAGTGGAGAACACAAGAGTAACTAAGGAGGAATCTAATTCCAGCCTTTCAGTACCTAGAGGGGAGTTAAAGAAGACAAAGCCATATTTCTCCCTTAGATGTGCACAGCAAAAGATCAAGAGCTAGTGGCCACAGTCAGCAGGAACAAAAATTCTCACTGCATATATTATTCACTATGACAGGGTCAAGCACTGGAAGAGGCTGCACAGAGAGGCAGCAGAATGTCCCTTCCCTGGTGATTTCCCAGCACTCAGCTCTTCAAGACCTTGGGCTGTCCTGCTTTGAGCAGGAGGTTGAACAGACCCGAGTCCCTTGCTCTCTTGTAGTATGCCCCATTACAGTTAAAATGAAAACTGACAAACCCTTTCAACAAGAACACCAAACCATTTTAGACTATTCTCTTCCCTCTGCCTTCTGATATATTTGTGCCTGTTTCGAAGCTGAATCTTCTAACCTCTTGTCCAGTGATGAGTTAGTCTCATGCATTCACAAATCCCGATTAGGCAGCAGCTGCCAGTTTTCAGTACATCTTCCACAAGTCCAAATGCAGTCCCTGACTTACAGAATTGCCACTGAAGAGCCAAGAGGAAGCAAGAAGAAAATCAAAAAGATAACCTACTCACAGGAAGTGTAAATTGATTTCCAAACCTCCTCAAAACATTTCACTGTGTAAAAAGAAAGAGAATGATGTTTTAATATGTTTTTTAAAACTTCTAAAACATGTCAGACAACAGATTTATTTTCTTCATGTCCCTTTTATTTCATTTCCTTCCTTTCTGGAGTGGAGAGATTCAATTTACAGAGGACTGCAAGCAAATGAATAGTTAGACTTATCTGTAACACCACCAAGCTAACACTCTAACATGCTGCTGAGGGTTTTCAAGACAACTATTTCATCTTGTTTGATTGTATTATGACATTAGCATTCAGCCCACACTGGAAGAAAGCAGAAAGGGCCATGTTACAGCTTCCATTGTGCTTGATTGTGAATTGAAGCATAAGCTGACATCCTGTAGTAGACTCAAGGAATACAAGCAGCACAGCTCGTAAATCTGCTTTCCTCAGCTTTCACCATCTTAGAATACCAATGCCTGAAGCATATTTTACTCCATAGGACATTCTACTCTAGTTTTGCCCTCGAGGAAAAGACAACTTACCTGGTTTTATTTGCTATTTTAAGCATTACATTAGTATTGGCATGAGTAGTGATTTTACAGCCATAGTACCAGATGCAGAAGAGCATAAACAGATGCAAACAGCATGCTAGAAATGACATTTACAGCTGAAATAAGAGAATAAGCAAGTCCAGCATAGCCAGGAAACATAGTTGTCCTATTCACCTTGGATGAGAGGCAGATGTGCAATACTGCTTCTTTCAGATTTAAATTGGGGATCTGAGCCTGGATGTTGCTGGATAATTGTCTTGGTTAATCAACTGATCATTTTTGGACCCTACTTCCCTTTCCTTCCCATTTAGATATTTGTAATATTTTTCTCTCAGAAAAATGTGTCATGCTATGACTTTATCATTTTTAAAGTGTAAAGACAAAACTTCCCTCCCAGATTGTAAGCCCTTTGTTTGGTCCTAGTGAATAGTTTCTGTCTCCTGAAGATTGTAGTTAAAACATAATTCAGTTATCTTCACCAATCCATCTCTTTTATTTGTTGGTATCTCACAGAATTGCTGTTCACTTTTATACCTGATTTCAGATCTCAGCACAATGCACTGACTACAAGTTAATTACCTCAACATCATCACAATGTTAATATAGAACAGCTTCCTCATCCTGTGTGTCAAGGCTAGCAAGTGATATGGCATTACAGTACAATGGCTTCAAGCTCTTCAGATCTTGAAGCTCCAAGGTCTTCAGAAACACTCTAGCCTTTGGATTCCAATGTTCACCTTCACTGACCATGGGGGACATGTGTGACTTGGCTTAAGGCTTACAAGTGGTTGAGATGCAGAGTCTTGTGCTGTGGCATGCACAGAGAAGGATCTGGCTAATTTTCAAACTCACTCAAACTGCCAGCTAAGCTCTGTCCTCAGCCACAGGGAAATGGAGAGGCCCTGCCATCTCCTGCTTGTGACCTGTCCCCTGGACACTCCTTCCCTTAGGAAGTCTTCAGTATGCACTTTTTGCCTAATGGAACAGGCAAGCCTCTGTCCTCCACAGTGTCAGTAGGACTGTTGAACTGCTATAGTAAACTGTTACACTATTCCTCAGGAACACTGTTCCTCAGCTGCTGATCTACATTTTGCTGTTAATCATCCCACTGTGGCCTTGGCATTGAAATTAACCTTTAAAATTTAAACAGCAGCCAAGTACCTTCTTTATGATTCAGAGTATTTTTGAGTTTTAGCTATACTAGAACAAAGAAGGGTATCTGTGACACATGGGTGGAAAAGGGAGACTTGTTTGATGATTCAGGAAAAACAGAAAACTTAAATCATGCTTTGAGTCTTAGTCCACTCACAGGCACAAAATAAACCCCAAACTGCTTAGAAAACGAGAGCTTCAGTGGTCAGTGTCACAGTCTCAGATGTTCTGAGCATCTGAAGTGATTCATGGCTAAGCCTGTCTTCTTTTTAATACACTTTTTGATTTCAGTAAAAAAATGTATGTTAAGTAACACCACATGTCTTAGGATACTACAGGGAACTACTTGTATTCACTGGCTTCAAATAGAGCATTTCTGAAGTTCTGCCTCACAGTGCGTGTATGTGGTAAAGATGGTATTATCAGCCTGGCACGTAGGCAAATCCTGATGAGCTATTGATACAACAGTCTTGCTGCTAGACTGAGGGAGTCTAGTGGCTTTTTGTCTGATATAATCAAAATAGTTTATTTTAGAGAGTTCTTTATAACATTTTTAGGAGCAATAAAAATGAGACTGTGACTATGACCACTGCAACTCAGTACTGATTATGCATCCATGTGAAATAATTAAATTCAAGTCCATGTTCCAAATCAATATTTAAGTTTTTGTACATGGTGAACCAGGTTCAGCAAAAGAGAAAGAGAAAAGCTTCAGTTTTGTAGGAAACTGGAGGGTTACTGGAGCCTACCTGTATTTCAGGCACTCCAGACCACTTTAGTATCAGGAAGCAGAGATCACCTATTTGCTCCCCTCTCCTAGGAATTTCCTACTGGTTTTGCTGAATGTCTCCAAACATAACTGGAAGCAGTTACTGTAACAAAGAAATACACTCTACAAAAAGAAATGTCTGCAGGATATCATTTGGAATACAGCTCTTTAAGTAAACAAACACTTGAAATAATAATCCTAATAATACTATTAATATATTAGTATTCAAAGTACTCAGCTCTGAAGGAGTTTCTTGTAAGACACTGCATTTATTCTGTTACTGAGATGAAGTCAGGGGTGTGAATGCTCTGCTTTTTTACAAGTCAGTACAGCAGTGATATGAACAGTGGCATTTTTAACCATCTGCATTACTAAACCAAAACCAGGTGGACACCTGAGGAAAGGGGCAATGACACTCAGGTGTGTGGTCTGGGACCACTGTAGCATGTCTACAGCTTATCTGTAGTCTGATTTCATACAGGCTAGCTGATAGTTTAGTAAGTGGTACAGCAAAGCTAGAACCTGAGAAAGAAAGAACTTGCTTCTAATCATAAAACCTCTGCAAGTAGCCAAGCAAAAGCACAGCACACTTTCCAGCAAGATGTTGCATTTGAACTGCAAGACAAAGACTTGCACATGGTTTTTGCAAAGAGTGAAATATCTGTGCTCCTCTCCCTTGTCCTGTCTGCTGCAGAGTTGCTGCTTTAACAACTGCACCAGTACTGGTTTAAAATTCACTTATGCAGCAGAAAGTGAGTGCTGCTACTGAGGAGGAAAGAAATATATACATAAAGAACATTTAGAAAAGCCTAACTGATACTCTGAGATCTCAATGCTTTTTGTACTATGAGAGTACAAATGAAGGCAAAATCACTAATGTCTTCTGCAATGTTCAGAGACAGCTTGGTGTTTCTCAGCTTTGGCAAGGTTTAGTTGCAAGCAGAGTTATTTAGGGTTATTCCACTGTAGATTGCATTTTACTCTGAGTAGAATGACTGGCAGTGAATAGGATCCCACTGGCTTGCAAAGAGATGATATGGAAGGGTTGATGAATAAAGAAGTGTCTGGTAACCTCATCCATACAGCCAGCACACTCTTGGGCCCAGATCACCTATCTCAGCACTTGGGATCACATTCCAGCATAAATCAAAGCATATAGCATAAATCAAAAGTTTTTGTGAGGTCAGTCAGGTCTACTCAGACCCAAAGGGGACTGGCTCACATCCAGTGCTCTATCCCTACTGGCAGAGCAGACAAAACCAACCTGAGCCACATGACTTTGGTAACCTGAGTATAGTCACTAGTAACATTACAGCTGTAGCCAGTAAGAACAATTCAACTAAATTTACTTTTAAGGCCAGTTTGTGCAAAAATAAATGATGCAGCTACCACATGAAGAAAGGAAGCAAACTGTATACCCTAGATATTGTTTAAAGTTGCCTGATAAATAAACTAATATACCAGTCTATACTGTGCTGTGCAGTCAGTACCTATTCCTATGGAAAGCAGAGTTTGGAAACCAAAAGCTGTCATGCTGTCATCTTTCTGCAAGCATGTCTGATAAAACTTCCCCTTGCTATTTATACACTGCAATTCACAATGACATTGCATGCTCAGGGTAAACAGCCTGTGGAAACTTTAGCTCCATCTACCCTGACAAATAACACAGGATCAGTGACTGCTGGCCCAGAAGTCAAGTGGCACAGCCTGGAAGCATCTGATTTGCACAACACTTGACAGTGGATTTCCCCTCAGTTTCAAGTGGCTCTCACATATTAATGGTATTTTGCTTAATTTTTTTTCTATGTGAGTGTGGACTTGGATAGTGCTGAAGGATTACACAGATCAGAAGGAAACAAACCACTGCAAACCTATCCATGAATAGTCTTTGGCATGTGCTATCCCCCAAATCATACAGACTCAGAATCCTTCTGGTTGGAGAAGCCCTCTGAGATCATCCAGTCCAAGCATCCACCCAACACTGCCATGCTCACCACTAAACCATGGCCCCAAGCACCACATCTCCAGGTTTTACTTGGGAATGTACTTGGAAAGTGCCAGTAAACCCAACACTGTTAAAATCCAGATAGCATGGACAACAAACCTGCCAAAGGTGAAACACGTTCCCTTTGAATTTTTGGAGGTTATTGAAATGTCATCTATAATAATTCCCTATATTTACAGTCAAGTTCTTCAGTCTTTTGTCAGGCAAAATTCCTCCTGAAGTCTTGGAGAAATTAAGAGGTGAGATCTTGTAGCATAAGTGATTGTTGAGCAAAAGCTCTGGTAATTATCTGTGGTTACCTTGCATTGATTTTCCACACATTATGAAAGGTAGAGGAGGAAAAAAAAAAAATCACATGGGTGGTTGCCTATTCTTCCTTTGCAATGACTCTTACCTAGGTGTCATGGTTTAACCCTGGATGACAGCTAAGCCTCTACCAAGTCACTTGCTCACCCCACTCAGTGGAATTGGGGAGAGAACTATGAGAGCAAAAAGCAAGAGAATTCATGAGGCAAGACAGCTTAGCTTAATAAGGGGGGGAAAGAAAACCCCACAGGGGATGCAAAGGCAATCAGCCACCACCAGCAGACCAATGCTCATCCAGTCCCCAAGCAATGGCTCTCCTCTGAAAAAAATCCCCACCAGTTTTATTTCTGAGGAGGATGTTACATGGATGGAGTATCTCTTTGGCTAGTTCTAGTCAGCTGTCCCAGCTGTGTCTACTTCCACCCTCTCACGCACTCCCACCCTGCTCTCTGAGGGGCAGCAAGAAACAGAGCATCTGGAAGCTGTGCAAGTACTGCTCAGCAGTAACTAAAACATTGTTGTGTTGTCAGCCCTGGTGTGGTCACCAGTCTAAGCAGAACCATATGGACTGAGGGGAAGAAAAGTAACGCCATCCCAGACACAACCAGTATAGTTTGTGTTCATAGCAGTCAGTTTGCTGGGGTTTCACTTCCATTTACTCCTATCGAAGTTCTTGCCCTGGCAACCTGAACTATAGAGTGCAGTGCTGCAGCATCCTATAGCAATGACTAACTTGGAGCTGAAACCTTTCAGCTATCTCTCCGTGTAATCTGTTCTCACATCTTTGTATTCATTTTTTCTGTATTGATTTAATTTATGATAAATTTGAATGTAAAACTTCAGACACCATTTGAAATCTTTATGGACTCCTCACATTGATGTGGGTCAGCCAAGTGACTAGGCAGATAAGACAGTGAATGCACATTCAAAAGGATCAATAAGCTTCCCCTGCCTCAAGAAATTACTGCTGTGCAAAAAGGAACTTCTTGCTCAAAAATGTAATGTAATTATTTCAACAACAAATTTCTTAGAACTCAAGACACTTGATTCCTCCTGTCAGCTCTCCTTGCTTTCAGGAAACAAAAACCTTTACAAATTCAAAGTTTGTATAGGAAATTGTTTTGCTTCTTTCCCTTTTGTCTGTCTAATGATCAAAACTAAAAGTGACATAACTGGCATTGCCTAACAAGCCATTTTCTGAGCAGGTGGCTTGGAAATTGCACTAACATTGTTCTTATTAGCACTGAATGCAAGACTTCCAGTAAGTTTACTGTTAATATTTGCACTGTAATTTTCAAATTATTTTCCCCCACCAAATAACTGTGCAAGCTCAGGAACATCACAGGCTTGTTAGAAAAATCCCACTCAAATGTACGCCACTGCCTTTTTCCTAAGCAGGGGCTAAAGCATAGCATAATTGTTTAAATGCTTCCTGACAATCACATCCTTTCTGAGCAAGAACTGGAAGGTAGGTAATATTTTTAGACAACCTACAGCTCTATGACTATTACCTTCCCTCAGTGCAATGCATTAGGTAATCAATGTTCAAAGTTTTGAAATGGTATTATTACCTTAACACTGGAATAGAAATGTCTCACTAAACATACTCTCTAATCTCTTGGCTACTGCAGCTGGGAATTCCTTTTCATTTCCCTATCACAAGCTCCAGTTCCACAGCTTAGTCTGTAAAGCAAATGATTCAATTCATGCACAACTCCCTTAAAATCTGAGAACCCCTTAAAGATACAGGATCTTTGCTTAAGAAGGGAAATTGCAGAGTCAGAACAACAACAGTTCTTGGTTGGCCATGTTCCATTGAATCTTGTCCTACATCACCATGATTAAGTTAATATTTTACATTCCAGGCTGAGGGAAATCTATAGATATCATTATAGTGAAAGGCATAACAAATGTTTAAAGTTAAAAAGATGTAAAAGATGTTTATTCGTTTTCATATTGAAGATTTCCCCTCAGATATCAGGCTAGGGAAATTTTTCCTTCTTTTCTGTAAGTTTTGGGCTTTTGTTCTAAATTCCTGTCACGTCAGGTGAGTTTCCCTTTTCCTGAGAACAGCTGCCTAGTGAATTCAGAACTTCAGCTATTGCTCCATTCTTAAAAAAAAGACAAAAAGCTTTGTGATTCAGCAGTATGATCTAACCACAGGGTCGGTGCTCAGTTATCTCTGTTGTTAAGTCAGGGAACAGAAGTTTTTTAATTACTTGCAATATTTTCTGAGAGATGTTAGTGTGACTTTAGGGAAAAGCACAGGACAAACTTTATGTTCTCTACAATTCAGTAAAAATGTCTTATCTTCATAAAATGGACCTAAAGTTAATTGAACCCTTTAATGATACAAAGTGTTCTGCATAGGTCAGTGGAATTTTTAGCAGTGACGGAATCAGTCACTTGAAATAGGACTTCAGGGCCAGACCTTCCAACCTGCAGCCAGCACCCATGTCCCTCTAAACTCTTACTGACTTCATCAATTGTTTATAATTTTTACTTTGCTTAGAAATTAAATAAGCTTTCCTTCTGCTTGCAGAGTTTGGAAGATACATTTAAGTTGTGTTCTCTGAAGAGAATTCTAGCAGTATCCAGGAACAAGTTCCTCAAGGTGCTGAAGGGTTTTTTTTAAAGGCTGATGGCTTTACCTCAGACTGCAGATATCAAGTGCAAGATCATGAAGCCTTTATAAAACACCTATGGTTCTGATTAATGAAATAAATCAAACTAAATGCTATTTTATGACCTTTAACCACTCTTCAGGGAAAGCTAGTGCTGTTGGCTGACAACAAGCCAATCTTTCCTGTAATGGCAGCTAATAAATCCATGAGAAATCAAGTCATTATCCAATTCACACCAATTAATGTGATACCTTGGCTAAGCAGAACTGATATCCTACTTTGTTACTGGGACCCATAGCAAAACACAACAGCTTAGTGGTAAAACTAAGGGTTTACACCCACATTCCTTTTCTTTTTGTTATTTTTGTTCCAACCTGACTTTAATCAAAACCAACTTTCTTCTGGTTTTGCAATATCCATGACAGCCTGCAAAATAATGAAGCAAACATCTCTTGGTCTTTTAAAGTATCTGACATTAATGGAAGATCATATCATGAATAGAATATCATACAATAAATGCCTTAGAAATAAAACAGCAGCCAAAAAGGAAGTGTCTAACAGAGAAATTGTCTCAGAATGTATTCCATTGTCACATCAAGGCAAATATGTGCATTATAATGAGGTGTTTCTGAAGGAAGGAGAAGTATTTCAGTGAAAAGGCAATTAAGAATCCAGCCAGTAAACTAGTGTTATTTCCCACATCTTAGGGCGATTAACATGGCCCTGCCAAAAATATTCTCTTTAAAGAACTTGTTTAAAGATCTTGTGACATTCATTCACTATCAGGAATTCTCATGAGGAAGGTTAGAGAAAGTCATATTAGAGCTTTATCAAATTTGTGCTGAACAATATTAAGTTATATTACGTTTACAAGATTATATAGCTAAAATAAATACCCATCAGTCTTTAAATAGTCAAACTGAGCTCAGACAATACCACTAAATATTCATTCAGTTTCTCTCACCATCTGATCAGTTACCTCAGGTAAGTTATAACATTTTGCCAGTGAATAAACTATCTATGATGATTTTACTCATAGATGGATTTGTCAGGCTTCCATCCTGAGATAAGTCATGGAAGGGAGAGCTCAGTAACCAGGTCTCTAAAGACTATGTTGGTAGTCCAAAGGGCTGCCATGACTTTAGAGGTTTGGTTCATATATTACTGACCATTTTTGTCAGACTGCAACACTGATGAGTGCTACCACACTCAGCAGCAGCTCTTGGTGGTAGGAAACATGCAACTCCTTGATGAATACCTAAAGATGCAAGAGCTGAGTGAGGATGGTAAAGGTAAAAAGCTTTACTTGCAGATGGGCAGGAGGAGATTTCCCGTGAGCCCACGCCTAGGCAGTCAACAGCCTTGGCTCTGTGTAATGCTGGCAGGTGGGAGCCTCTCAGCCTCTCACTGCCCACTAGCACACTCTGCTTCTGTTAGTGGGTGCAGCTGCTGTGGTTCTCCTGCAGCCTCTGCCTGAGTGGCTCCCCCAGAGCACACCTTGCACTGTCCTCCACCCAGGAGCGAGTGGTGGCTTGAAGTCATCACGCTCTTCTCAGCACATGGCAACAACTGCTGCTGCCACTGCCCCTGCTGCTAGCATGGAACTAAAGCATAAAGCAAGAGATATTGTAGAGCTAGAAGTATTTGATTTAAACTGTTTTTGCAACAATTACTTATGGGAACTAACAGCAATAAAGTGAAATTAAACTGGCTATTTTTAGCCATGGCAAGGCACAGCAGAAATGTCTCAAAGTGCAAAAATAACCTAATATAAACATGTGATTAGGTTCTTCCTTTAAACTAAAATAAACAACCACTAAATATAGCATTAATACTTGTAAACAACTCAGAGATCCCATAGGATGAAAGCAACTATACAATGTAAATTGTTATGCTTACCACAACTCTGGCTAACATAAATACTAGGCAGAATGCTACTACAAAGGCATTTTTAATACAACTATAATAGCTTTAAAAAAACCCAAAATCTATCATACACACTTAGTCCATGTGGATTTTGGACATAACATTTAATATCCATATCCTAAAAGGTATATTTTAGAATACATGATAAATCTTCCAATAAGTGATCCTTTACAGGAGTCTTGCAGCTAGTGATAGGGCTCACTACAGCCACAGCAGCTGGCACAGCTGCTTTTGTCATGTGGAGGAGAAGGCATACTGAGGTGAGGGAGATGGACATTTCAGCTTTCTTAAACAACTGCTGCCTTCCATCTGGAAAACTTATACCTCAATCAGTCATTAATTTCTAAATATGCTTCCCCAAAGAGCAGCATTTTAAAAGATGTCTATGGTTCTACTTGGGACATTTGTACACATCCAGAGGCTTGACTTAGCCTAATCTTTTTGTCTTCCTTCAGTTGACTATAAACACAGAGTAGAATTACACATGCTTCACTGACCTAGGTACAGATGCACTGACACAAAGTTTCACTCAGTTTCCATTACCTAAACCCAACAGTTCACCTCTTTGCACACTATTACTAGAGTCAGACCACACTGACTATTATAGCTTATTTCTAAACTTATGTGTTTAAGAAGGTTAAACCTTTAGCTAGTGAAATTGCATAAGAAAGCTAAGCTCCAGTGCAAAGCAAAACCAAACAAATACAGCCAGCATGTACAGCTGAGTTACAAACCCATCAGGTATGAAGTTATACTACAAAAGCTGAGTCAATCTTAACCACAGCTACGTGAACATGGCAAATGTAAGTGCTCCCATTAGTAAAGACTCAAACTTACTGCCTTTCACAGAACTGATTCTGCAATCTGATTGTAACTGGTTTCTTAACATTATTATTATTAATATTATTATCATTTCTCATGTTACAGTCACATTTAATCACTAGATGTAGCTCCCAGCACATTTTGAAGAGTAGTTTGCTTTCCTGTGTTTGTGACAGAGTGGATCCAACTCCCACTACAGATAAAGGGCATCTGTCAGGTTTAATCTGAACTGATTCAAATCAGTAAATAGCAGTCCTGGTCACTACTGCCCAGTGCCACATTGTATGCAAGCAAACAATCCTCGTTTAGATGAGCAACTTCCATGGAGCATCACTGCAAACCTCTACAGGTAATGCAAAAACACACTGCAACAGATTTTGAAATTATCTAATATCTTTTGTGAAGCAAACTGAGGAATGATAATTTACATCAGCTAAAATATGACCTAGATTGTTCTTCAATAACTCTACATACTGAGGATCTATTAATACATTTATCCCAAAACACCAGAGAGGCTGTTTAGGGGGGGGGTGGCCTGGACTGTCAGACATCTTCCCTGGCAAACATCCCTGGGCTGCTTTTGTGCTGTGAGAGCTAAAGATGCACTCACTTGGCCTTTCTGTCAAGGAGCAAACTCCATCCAAGGAAAAGACTTGGGGAAGGGATGAAGTGGTTCTCAACTAAAGAATTTTCAGTGGAGATGATGTCTCCACTAGAAATGCCAGCTGTGTGAACAGCAGAATAGCCTAAGCAAACTTGGCTTTACTCTAGAGCCCCTGCAAGTCATCCAGGCTTAATAATAATAATCAGATTACTAATGTGAGTGTGGGACTGTGCCAACTGCTACTATAGGACAGTGTTTAGAGCAAGTCTGAGCCTGACTGCAAGATACCAAGGAGCCATATCTTGGAAATGCACCACAAGAACATGACACTGATGGGAAGTTCTAGAAATCTCCATCAAAATCTTTACCTGACATGTTTAGCATCACAGAAATTCTGGGGAACAATTGTTTTTATTTGGAGAGTTGATATTTCAGGAAAGACAGATAAGAGAAATATTTAAATATTAAAGTTCTAACTTAAGTTATCAATGAAAGTACATTTAAATGAAACCAAAGGAGTCCATCTGTGTGAAAGGCTAAGCTGTAGACACTATGTATCATTGGCCATAAGGAGGCAGTGGAGAGAAGCAGACAACTGGATGTCAAGCACTGTGACAGAATTTCTCTCAACTATCTACAACAGGGAGTAAAATTCTTCAGCTCTACTTAGCACTGGTGAACCTTGGCTGTGATCCCACAGTCAGCTCTAGGCACCACATTCAGAAAGAAAAGAGTCTACAAAAGGGTAGCATATATGGCAAACATAAGAAAGCTGGGGAGGGACTTTTTAGGATGTCAGGTGGTGACAGAACCAGGGGGAGGCAGATCCAAACTACAGGGGGGTAGATTTAGATTAGATAATAGGAGGAACTTCTTCACCATGAGGGTGGTGAGGCACTGGAACAGGTTACCCAGAGAGGTTGTGGAAGCCTCTGGAAGCTTTTAAGGCAAGGCTGGGGCTCTGGGCAACCTGATCTAGTGGATGGTATCCTTGGCAGGCAGGGGGGTTGGAACTGGATGATCATTAAGGTCCCTTCCAACTCTGACTATTCCATGATTCCAACATATTTGCGTGTGAAGCAAATCAGTCTTTGTTGCTGGCTGGCAGAAAATGGGAAGAGAGTCTTCTAGTTCTAAAGTGTTGTGAGGAAAAAGTAATGAAGACAGTAGGAAAGGACAAGTAGAAATCAGTTCAATTTGTAACAAAAACCCCTACAGATATTAATTTTCTTTTTAATGTTATGAGGCAGCAGACCAGACTACTGCAGGGCATTATAAAATTGTTTCCACAGTGGTTTTCAAGAGCAGATTAGAAAAATATTTGTTAGAATGGCTTGGCTGTAAGATGATGACCCAGGTGAGTTTTTGAGGCCCCTTCTAATCTTGGAGTTGTAAAATTTTGCTTCCCTTTCATTTCATGTTAGCGTGAGCAGAATAGAGCAATAGAGAGCATCAGGTGTTTTATGCAATTTGTTTTATGTCACTGCTAACATTTCTTTAGTGGCTGTTTCCTGCAGACAGAATACCTTAAAGGAGTCTTCAAAACAGGAAAGTGGAGAGTCTACTCATTAAATAATAGTTCTGGATTTATACAGAAATCATTGTATCCACATTTTTACAAGCATTTCACCTACACTCCTTCTAAACTTCTGCAATTTGTTGCAACATTTACTGTTTAATTTGCAGTGCAATCAGACTCAGAAATGTTCTACATGGTAATTGTCTCAGCCTGATGATAAAGACAGCATATTTTTGTATTGCATACTAAGTGGTACTGTAAAAAAGTTCTTTTGAGTGAAGTATTTTAGGGGTTTTATTGTCAGAAACTCAAATACATGATTATACAAAGTAGCTGAGGGAGTAACACTGGAACCTGGATGAACACTGCAAAGGCTTCCAAAGTTCTGAACCTCTGCAACACAGCCATATGACTTATTTTCTTTTGTAGTTACAGATCAATATGTTCCTAAACCAAACATAAAAATCAAATGCTTATATATCTCTCCCTCTAAACAAGTGGCTTTAAAGCCTTTGTAAGCCTAGGCTCAGATCCATGACACAGACCAGTTGCATTTCTTCACTCATTAGAGGATCATCAGTGATCAGAGGATCATCTTCCCAATTAAAAGGAAATGAAAAAGGTCAGGGTATTTTGAGAAATCTTTTTAATTGACTAAACTGCTGACTGGCTGCTACAGTCTTACTCAGCTCCCTCCAGTAAGGCTGTCAACCCTCAATGACAGCTCTTTTGTCTTGAGAGATAATATACAACTACTTTACCAATTAATAACTGATTTCATCTGCTGACACCAACAATAAATATATAAACTTTCAGCTGAAAAACTGATTTTCATGATACTAGCAGGAAAGGAAAAAAATTCTTAACTCAGGTTAGCATAATGAACTGGGGGAAAAAAGTGCAACTCTTCACAAACACAGCCTGAAAACCCCTCTGTGTCCAGGTAGTTACATCTTTAACAGGAGCCTAAGTGCTCATGACAGGGAACAGGAATCTGAGGGGAAGAGTGGTGCAGTTGCCTGCATGCAGGTGTCAGTGCTGCTTTATGCACCATGAAGCATGCTCCTGGTCTCCATCTCCAGCATGGGCTTCCCAAAGCACCCATGCACACCTCCCACTTTGCATGCACCTTACCTGTGCCAGGACATAGCAATTACCTTTACTATTTCTGCATTAACACACTGATATTACTGCTTCTTAAAGCTGCATTTATAGCTGATGAATGAAATGCTTATTCAGACACAGGCTTTTCTTACCCTTTAATGAGATAAGATTTGCCTACAGATTTATTTTTTCTTATTTTTCTAACTCTCCAGGGAATTTGGGTGTTTTGGAGTTTCAAAAGGGAAATATATAAGCTAAAAATCTGTTATGTAAAGTAAATTAACTGGATTTGAATAACCATGCTAAGCAGGGAACTGAAGATGTGCTATTGTACAAAAACAAGGATTTGGAAACAACAACAAACTTTCTGTTTTCAAGTATCACAACTACTTGGGAGGTTTGGAGTGTTTTCTTTTTAACATGTACTTATCTTTGAGTGAACAAATATTGACCTTTTAATGAGAAACTCTCTCTGACAGTGCTTATATTTTGGCTATATTTTAAAATTACATTTTGAACATTTTAGCTAAAAAAATCTGAAGAAGAAATGTCATCAAAAAGCCTAGGTGATTCTTTTAAAGTTCCCATAAAAGACTTGAGAGTATTGATCAGGATTCCTGAGAGTTCCTGCAGCTCAGAGGAGTATTACTAGTCTATGCTTTAGGAACAGAAATTTGCTTGAGTTAAAAGAAAAAATAAAATACCATAGGCATGTTCATGACCTGGCAAAAATGTGTGTGGACTTAGCAGGAGAGGGAAATTGGCTGAATTATCATCTCAGGAGAATATAACTTTATTAATAGATCAACTGTTTAAGCAGTATAGACATTTAGGATCCACCCTTTAGATACAAGACCTGATACAGAGGAAAAAAACAATTTTTCCATTCATCCTGAAAAGCTCCAGCTTTATGAGCACTGTTTGAAAGACTGTCAAAATCCATATGAGTAATCTGAATGGGACCTGTTCTCTTCTGCACTTGGGAGCTACCAGACCAAAACCTGTGCTACAGTTTCCTCTAAGGACATGGTTATGGCCAGGAGCAAGTGGCAGGACAGTGTATATGCAACATGCTCCTCACATTTGAAGGTGTTTTTAAAAATTTTATTTGTAGCATTGCAAATTTTTAAAGAGCTGTAAAGCTCTTGTGGATCACTGAGTTAACTTGCTGTTGGAAGGAAATAGAAGAAATGCCACTCTTTTCCACTGCATAATGAAATTCTGGTGTCTGGGAGTCCCCAAGGCAATCCCTAACACAAAACAATTTCTCCCCTCTGAGGCCCACATCTGAGCCATTCCTCTCTCTCTCTCTCCTGCTTCCATCAACTTGCTCTCCTTGAAAGCTTACTTCCCAAATGTTGTTTTCTTTCAAATTACTGTAGTAAATCCTTTTCCTGCCATCTAGCACTAATGGCAACTTCAGTCCTACATAAAGCTGAGAGCTAGGCAGATCTGTTTAATTGCAAGGGTAAAAACCAGAAGTCTAAAATGTGATGTTCACACTGTGCAAGGTTCCTGAGCAGTGAGAGAAGATGAGATCTTGACATAAGCTACAAGAGCAGGCTTCACAGACTCCCTGGAATTCACAGGCTTCCTGGCAAATCAGTGTACACATTTACTTGATTCATCTGAAATTAAAAACCTTTACTTTTGGAACATTAAGCTGTCACAATCAAGGCAGACTCAAATCACAGATCTTGATTGCTCTACTTAATACTTCATTTCATTTGCTGGAGTTTGTATTTGTGCATCCTCTTCTGTGGGATTAAATACTCTTGATCACTCATGAGCTCCTGCTGAGCTGTATCATCACTAGGTAAACCTGTTCAGGATGAGCACCACAGAGAGACCACTTGCCCCAAATTCATCTTTTTCCACTATATCTGGACCTCTAGAGGCAACACATTTTCAAATCAAGACATAACAAGATTTTAACTAGCACTAGCAATTCATAGAAACATGCACAATGCCCATTCTGAAAATATTTCAGTGCAATGGTTTGGTCAAAGGCCAGGGAGGGAGGTTTAACCTCCTTTTGGAGCTGAAAAGTTGTATTCTTATACTACTTCTTACTTGCCTCCAGTTAATTCTTTCTCAGTGAGAAAGCAGGTCAAGAAGCAGTAAGTCCACAGGTGAAGACAGAGGATTTTGTGAAAAATAGACTTTGAAGAGGATCTTCAGGTTTATTATCATGGTGGAAGAGAAAGCCCCACTTTGGGTTTTTGTTATCTTTTTTGCTTTTTTAATAGGCAAGCCTTTCTCTCAATGTCTATTACTTATGCTTCTAAAGCCATGTGAGCATATAGAGAAGTGGAGCATGAAATGGAAAGAGACCAAAAGCTGAAGATCAGGGTAGCTACTGTCCTCTAAGCCTAATCACCCATAGCTGGCAACGTGGCTTTGTCGTTTCTGCCAGGTGGCAGGACAGCTATCTCAGGAGGGGTGGGAAGGGTCAGCACTCATTTTCCTCTGGGAGAGGCTTCTCCACCACTGAAGATGCCACTTTGGGTGCAACAGCTCTGGCTTCACCCTGATGTCCCAGGGAGTTACCTCTCTAATTACTAGGTACACAGTGAAGAGCAGTAAAGCTTATTCTCTCCTTGTGGTGCTGGATGATCCTGGTTTGATCACTCTGCTTAGGGGTACATTGCCTCAGGGACAATTTAGGTAAAAAGGGCCTGAATTCTGGATTGCCATGGGGATAAATGGAGCATAGGGGTCTATACTTCCAGAGCAGAATGCTTTTGCTGAATGTTCAGCACCTCACACTGTGGGACTAGAGGTGCTGCCACTCTTTGGGCTTTAGGTACTGTTGGAGAATAAGCTATGTCAATCACGCTCTCAGATGTAGGTTTTGATACTGCTAAGGCTCAGGGTTTGGGTCATCTGCATCATAACTTTAATAGTGCTGTTCTTCCCATTCCTCACAGTAAAGTAGATGTAACACTCTGCTGTCTTAGGTATTTAGGCTGTAAACTCCTTAGGAGGAGGACTTTCTCATACTCCCAATCTGTGTGCTGACACTGGCATTCTAGAAGTGAACCCAGGAAGGACCAATAAACACTGTCTGGTTTGGGGCCCTGATTGTTTTCATCTTACTCCCATGCTACAATTGACTTTATGGTGACTGCTGCTACAATGTCTTCTTCCAGCCAAGCAGTTGCTGTTCTAATGGTTGTGCCAGCTTGTACCATATGATGCTCCCAGGAGACTGGACTGCTTTCCCAGTTTTCTGGATGGAGTGAGTTTTGGTTAAATGATTACATTTCCTTGACTTCATGAAAATAACTAACTTTCTCCTCTCTCCTATCAAACCAGTAAAATAAATGCTGCTGCTGACTGGAACCAAAAAAAAAAAGCTCTACTTTCTGTGCTCTATAGGTGCCCCTGTGTTTTGTTGCCCTTTATTTTAACCACGTGCATCACAGAATAACTGTGGACATTGCACTGCCATCATTCAGCTAAACAATTACACACCTAACACAGAGGCTATCACCTCTGCTTGTCTGCATGAGCTCCTACAACAAAAGATGAAGTGATCCATGGCAAGGTCATGTCCTCTACAAGGCCTGCAGAGCTCAGTACTGCAGAGCTCTGCCAAAGCCCACCAGCATCACGTGAGAATTGCAACTGTGGAATTGCTAAGACAAGCAGAGATGCCAATAGGCAAACTGTTGTGTCTCAGCATGTTTCAAACCTGTGTTCTGGCTGAGGAGTGCACTGCCCTGCCATTCCCTCTGTTATATCATATGGACAGAGAAAAGAATCTCACTGATTAATCCTTATGCTAAGACTTGAAGTGCTTAACATAAAAAAATATCCAAGTAAAACCTCCAAAGATTCATTCCAGTTCAATTTTTTGGCCAAACCCAGAGCTCTGGCTACTGAAGGGATTCTCACTTGTATTTTTATGTCTTGCTCTTTATAATTTATTTAATTGACAGATTTCCCTCATTTATGGATTCAGTCTGTTAGGTTACCCATGTTTATCAACAATTTATCTACAAGAAAGAGAAATAACCAATGTATTTAGTTTTAATGACCCAGATACTACAGTTGTGATTAAAAAGAAGTTGCACAGCCTTTAGTAGTAAATAATGAAGACAACATGATAGCAACTGCACTGCACCATGGTTGCTTTGTTCAAGATATGGGGGGGGTTGTTAATATTAGACAAAGATACTTTTGGTTTTGAGACTATTTGGATGTTCTTAGTGTTGACCTCTGCTTTATTGTAATGTCGTTTCAGAAGCATGGGTTTACCACCGATACCTTTTTTATTCTATCCATTTTAACACAGAAGACTGGCAAGCTAAACTCCTTAGTGGAGATGAACCTCAGTGACACCAATATTAGGCTTTTTTAGTGATAATACAGAACTTTAAACTTTGCATCCCTACAGTGTTTGAAACAGTCTATACTCAAGCAAACACTTTTTGATGTCAGAGATTTGCCTGAGGATACCCAAGCAAGAACTTCCAAAGGCAGGGAACTGTATGCACCTATGATTGCTAATAGGTTAAGATTCAGTAGGCTCTTGCAAAGAAATACAATCATTTTTATTGCCCTCAAGAGGATTTTGGGCAGAGCTGGATGTCCATATTTGCATAAGTTTGATACCCATTTGGATAGGCCCATTGTCATTTTCCCACAGCTAGGAAGTGCACCACATGCACTTGGCCACCAGATGATTTAATGTCCCACACACCTTTCTCCATTCATGGTGGCATGAGCTTAAATGCATTATAGCTCAGAGCCCTTTCCTGCCCTCTGCTCATGCAGCTCATCAATAGTCCAACAAGGCAGCCAAGTCTCAGTGAAATTAAGATGGAAAAAACCCCAACAAATCACGTAGCTCATCTCTGCTAATTCCAGATTGTGTCTCAAAGGATAATTTACAAGCTGAATTTCCAGTATACTGTTTAAAGTTCTAGCTGATAGCCTTTCCACTTCTTTTGGAAGCGTGTTTTTGCTGTTTTGATTGATAGTTGTGCATGCTGTATGATCTTGTATAACTGTAAATTAATTAGTAAATTAATTCCCCACTACCACCACCCAGATTTCCAACAGCATGACAAAATCTCACCTCAAACCCTGCCAGTGGAAACCACTTTCCCAACTACCAAATTGTTTTCCTCCTCAGTTCTATAAAACTATCATGACTAAAGAAAATATAAGTCAGAAGAAAACCAATTCATATTACAGTTGAGAAATAAAAGAGAAATACTGAAGTGTGGATAGATGGGAAGATGATACTTGTTCAGGCCATGCTCAGACCATTCCTTATCTCCATAGTTAAGCTTGTTAATGCATTTTGGACCAGAATCACTTCTTTTTTTCCCCAAGCACACTGTTGTTTTGTTTCCTTTTTCATACCCCTAGAACACGGAGCAGGGGTCATCTTTCAACATCAAGTGCACACTTCCAGTGGGACCAATTTCTAGTAACTGAAGGGCTGGGGTGCTGATGGGATGTTCCCTCTCTATTGTCAAAGACCTAACAGCAACTTCAACTGCCTGACTCAGAGCAGCAACTTTTGCTGTCTCTACAGCCCATTCTACACTTCCCTGCTACCAGAGAAATTCAATTCTCTAGAGGAAGGGAGAATAGATCCTGTGGTGTTTTTGGGTTTTTATGATGATGATGATGATGATGTTTAGAAGCAGTAATAGCAACTTGCTGTTGAAAAAATCCTTCAGAGACAAGAGAAGAAGAGAGTGTTTGTTCTAGATGCACAGCAAGGCAAAATTAAAGATCAAATACATTGCCTGGGAGCCTTTTCTTCTGTTTGAGAGGGTTTATATTTCTCATATTTCCCATGTTAGTCACAAACACTTAAGCTAACACTTTGGGCCCAATTTATTCCCGTGGATGTCACATGAGAAATATCAGTGCCTGGAGGAAAACTTTCATTGCACTGGAGTTGCTTCATAGCCTTGCTGTCACCACAACAATATGTGCACACTTAAAAGTGACTTTAGAAAACCTGCTCCTGTTCTTCCAAACAATTACAAATGCTTTCCTCCCACCTTTTTCCTCAGTTAGTGTCTACAGCTGCACTATGCTGGAATACCTTAAAATGAAAGCTGTGCACTTAGCTATGTTTTAAACCTTGAGGGATTTCTCTTTCTTTGATTTTAGGTTATCCTCGTTTTGATTCCTACATTTCAGTCACATACATGAATTAATTTGACATCAAATATACAACCCAAAGGTACTGAGGGAGCTGCTCACCAAGACACTTGCAATCATTTACCAACAGCCCTGCCAAAGCCAACAGGAAAAGGTTCAACAAGGCTGAGTGCCAAGTCCTGCACTTTGGCCACAACCATCCCTTGCAGTGCTACAGGCTTGGGGCAGAGTGGCTGGAAACTACCCAGAGGAAAAGGACCTGGAGGTGCTGGTCAACAGCAGCTGAAGATGAGCCAGCAGTGTGCCCAGGTAGGAAAGAAGGCCAACAGCATCCTGGCTTGGATCAGCACTAGTGTGGCAGCAGGACGAGGCAGGGATTGAACTCCTGGACTGGGCACTGGGGAGGCCACAGCTTGAATCCTGGATTCAGTTTTGGGATCATCACTCCAAGAAAGACATTGAGGTGCTGGAGGAGTGTGTCCAGAGAAGGGTAGCAAAGGTGGTGAAGGGTCTAGAGCACAAGTGTTGTGAGGAGCAGCTGAGGGAACTGGGGTTGCTTATTCTGGAGAAGAGGAGGCTCAGGGGAGACCTTCTCACTCTCTACAACTACTTGAAAGGAGACGGTACAGAGGGGAGGCTCAGTCTCTTCTCCCAAGTAACAAGTGATAGGACAAGAGGAAATAGCCTTATGTTCCATCAAAGAGAGTTAGATTGGATATTAGGAACAATTTCTTCCCAGCAAGAGCTGCCAGGCATTGGCCCAGGCTGCCCAGGGCAGTGGTGGAGTCACCATCCCTGGAGGTATTTAAGACATATAGATGTAGCGCTGAGGGACATGTTAAGTGTTAAGTTAATGTTTGAACTTAACGATCTTAAAGGCCTTTTCCAACCAAAAATCTTCTCTGAATCTATGGGAATATAACAAAAGTGGAACCAGAAAAATAACATTGCTTTCAAAAGAAAGCTAAAAACAAAGCCCCAAGACCAAATGATATCCTGGGCAGTATGTTCAGATTTGTTTTCCGTCTTTTTCCCCCTCCTAACATAATTTCTGTGGCCTTATTTTTGCTGAAGGATATGACCTATTACAAGAGTGCATCATTTCAGATTTAACAAACACTAACAGCCTATTCCTTGCATGGCAATGTAGGCTAGCAGTATCATGGGCTGCACTATGTGGAAGGAGATGATCTGTCCCCTTTGCTCAGCACGGACCCCAGGGCAGGGAGCCAGGGCAACCTCCCCTCTGCTGGGCTGCCAGATTCCACCCAACTCCCCTGACACAGTTCAGGCACTATTTCATGACCACTTTCTTGGGATTTGGTGCAATGATGTTTATTTTGGTCATTACTCAGGCCATGCACTCACCCTGAGAGTGCTGAATGCTACTAGTGACAAAATGACTCTGACTGGGATGTAAGCACATCCTGAAACAGGTGTTCCTGCCCTCTTGCTCCAGTGCTTCCTCTCAATTTCACATTTTATTCACATCCTTGCCAGAAATCTGTACATAATAAAGGCTCAAAGTGCTTTGTTATAATTCCTGTTGGAAATCAGAGCCTCTCCAGTCTTTAATTATTCTGAACTGAAATTATGCAGGAGGTTTGTCCCTTATTCACTAATATTTGGAATGCCTCAGACCATAAATAAAAATTCAATTTACCCTTTCTTCTTACTCTCAGTAGTATTAAATAATGCTATAAAATATAAATCAGTTTCTAACTTCTCTAGCTTCTCTCTTTGCTTTAGATTTATTTTTCATTTCCAAAACACATCATATTTGAACTTAAGCCTCTCTGCCCCTTCACCATGATTCTTTTGTCCTTCCACACTGCCTTCACATCAGTACCAGCAAGGGAACAAGACATTTCCTTGTCATCAGTAGTTTTTCCTAAGTTCTTCACTGGAGCATGTATTTGCACCCTAATGAACTTAAAGTCTCATCTCTTTCCTTATTAGGAAAAGAAAGATTAAAATAATGAGAGAATCATTCAAAAACTGAGGAAAGAAAGAGGAAATTCTGGGGACAGTGAGGAGAGTGGAAAAACTCCATGTCTTCCACAGAGGCAGGATGTCACCCCAGGTCACCCTTCAGAAAATAGCCAGATGGTTTCCTCTACCTTTCTTCTCTGTGACTTTCTCTCAGGTCATCCTCAAATAGATTCATTCCTCTATTTTTAGTTTGTTCATTATTCCTCTTCATCTCCCTCTGTGGTGACAAAGGGACAGGTCTGGTGTCAGAGCAAGCAATTTGGAAGGAATAGATGTGCTAACTGACCCCTTCACAGCCACATCACACAAAAACATTTAGTGCTACTATTTATGGTCCACACAAAGGATTCAAGCTTTTAAAGGACTTCAAGATAAAACTATCATTTGGAGGTTACTACTGCAGCTTGTCCTACAGCAATTGCTTTCTAAGCTAGAAAGTAGTTTGCCAGGCACCAAAAAGTGGATGTTGATTTCCAATAACTGCCAGTCAAAAAGAATACTAAGTTTAGCAAGTATGACTAACACCAACAGATAATTCTGCAGTGAATATACTGTCTCAAAAATTACTTAGCAAAACAATTTAATTCAAATATATATCATCTATATTTTGACAACCAAAGTTAATCTAGGAAATGGAATCCAGTTAGACTTCTGTGAGATATAGCACAAGAAACAATATATGATATTAAATAGTTAGAAAAACATGGGCTATTCTTTTCAAAACCTTCACCAGGCCTACCAGTCATCTAGAATCATCAACAGAAAAATCTGTGAGAGCTATAAATGCAATGCAGATCTTTTGATCCATTGTCCTCAGGGCAAACACTCAGTAAACTCTTCCTGTATGTTGTAGTTTAATACTTAGGTAAGGCCTGGTCTGCTTCTAATGTATTTTCCCCCCCTTTTTTTTTGTCCAGGTTATCTACTTCTGGACTAATTTTTCAATTTACTTTGTTATTGGTTTTTATGTTCCCAGAATTCCACTTCTACTTCTGTATGTTGTATACTTTTCCTGCAATGGATTTTACAGTGCATGTGTTAGCTCAGATCCCCAACCTTCCCTTGGATCCCCAACCTCCACATCAGACCATCCTCACAACAACAACAACAAAAGCTGAGATGCAACCTGAACCTTGCTCCACCCAACAGATGGGCAGAAAATTCTCTCCTCTTTTATCTGGGTTGCAGCCAGATTGCATCACTGCTGAAGAGTCATATGCAGGTTAGGAGACAAACTTCGAGCTAAGTATCCCAGTAAAGATTGAGTCTGCTCTCCTGTCAGACACTCAAATAGCTATGTGGAGAAAAGGACTCCAATTTATCATTTAACAAGCAAATGACAGTTTTCTTAGCAACTGAAGGCTGGCCAAACAGAAGCTGATCAAGGAAGGGCAGTAGCACTGTAGTTTGACGAGGACGAGCTGACCTTGCGTAGGAGTTGCAGTACACCAAAACAGCAGAGAACTTGAAAGATAATGCAAAGACAGGGAGACAGATAAAGCACAGTGCCCCAGCTGAAAGCTGGCTCAGAACCAGGAGATTCTAGATGTCTGAAAATCATGCTAAGTCTGATCTGTGTTCAGTGAGAGAGCACACATCATCAGAAAGGCATTCCAATGCCTTTAGGAGATGGTACACACCATGTGATGAGGCAAGTCTCTCTCCAGGTTTGTGCTGGAGCTGCCCCTCCTATTTCAGATTAAACATTCCCATGGCTAAATTAAGATGAGAGGAATCCTACCCACTCTTACCAACAGCACAACCTAGGCAACATGCAGTGCACAAGAGAGCTTCTTAGAAGTGACATGGGTACCAAATTCCTTCAGTTGTCCTGCTCTGGGACAGCTTGCTCAGTGCCATCAAGACCACAACAATATCCCTGGGGAAAGCACCTTGCTCTTCTCCTCATGTGCCCTCCCCAGCCACAAGAGAAAAGACAAAAATTGTAGATTCATAGAATTGTCTAGATTGCAAAAGACTTTTAAGATTGTTGAGTCCAACTCTAAACATAACCTTGCCAAGTCCACCAATAAACCGTGTCCTTAACTGTCACATCTGTGTGGGAACAGAAGACAAATGGACACCTAAAGAGAAAGCAGTGAGACTTCACAGATGTTATACTGATCATTGGTGAACATGTGCTTTGAAAGGTGGCCTGGTTAGAAAGGGAAAGGTACTGAGCAGAAGAAAATGTCTGCTGAGAAATACTGACAAAGAAATTGTCTGCCAGCCAGGAGCTGAAACACCTTTGAGAAGTGCTGTAATTTATTAGCTATAATAGATAATACATATTCACTTTATTAACCATAGATACATTTGCCAGTAGTGGCTTTGTGGTGGGTTACTTGTTAATGGAGATTGTTGTGGTATTTGTGGTATTCTGTTTTAGAGAAACTGAGAAGATAAAGGCTCTGTGGTCTTCTGTTTCCTTCAATCCTATGAACCCACAGTCCCAATCTCTACACACCCTCAGGCCAGGAAACCTTCTAGGGGATGACAACACACCACTTGGTTAGTGTTCTTAGAAAGGCAAAAGGAAAATGAGCACATTTGAAGCTTGCCTCTGTCTCTTTGTGCAAAGGAAGTGCACATCTGCAGCCAATACTGATCCTCACAAATAGGGGTGAGTGACATCATGCTACTCTCCTCCCTCATTAGATTCTAACAGCTGATGACCATATTCTACAGTTACTGAAGTACTGCATCTGGCACAAGGGAAGACAGCAAGTTTGCCACGTCTCCTGGGAAGATCTGCCAGCTAACATCTACTGTAGTATGAACAACCCAAGACAAAGAATTGTAATAATCATACTCACTCCTGTCTTTTACTAATATTTCAAGGCAAGAGGCAATGAAAGGCCATCCTGAAGTAACTGAGCAGGAATTGTCTACTGGATTTTTAAATTGTGTATTTACTCATCTGAATAAATGCATTTTCAAATGCATGTCATACAAAACATGTCCTAGATTGTTTGGGGAAAGAAAGTATAGAAATTGCATCATTAAGGTTTCACCTTTAAAAGAAGCAAACTGGGGCCAGGAATGGGAAGCAATGGGGAGAGGGATCTATAAAAGGCCATGCTCCACTAGATAAGTGCAGCTGGAATTCAGCCTATTTTTTAAACCACTCAGACTCCAACAATTCCTCAGTACCAAAGCTTACAAGATCTTTCTTTGCACAAGAATTCACAATTTTGTACTGTCTAATTAGGCTAAAACCTGAGTTTTTTAAATATTTCTGCACAAATTAGAGTTTCTACAACAGTATCTATCCAGAGTTTCCTTCTACATTGAAGGCAGCTCCTCTGCTGGGGTACATCACCCTATCTACTGCCCTAAGAAAAAAATACACACAGTCACATTTACTGATCACAGCTCTGATTTAATCTTTTCAATAGCACTGTCCTGTGGTGCATTTTCTCCCTCTTTTCTCTTTAGGAGTGCAACAACAAAAAAGGGAATTTTTGTCCCAATCATGTAAAGTGGAACTGTATCATGTAACAGTGAAGAGGGACCATGTCCAGCTGTGCTTTAAATGGTTCAGAAGAATTTCATATGCATAGTTTGGAAAACCACCTGCTGAGTTAATAGGAACAAAATCCCACCCCATATAGCGCAGGACTCTGAAAGAGAAAACTATAAGAACAGATTATAGAGCATAAAACCAGAACAACAGGATGCAAAATTAGTTATCTGAAAACCATACTCAAACAATGCCATAAAATCAGGTAATTAACTGAATGCATGGATTTCATTAAGCCCTATTAGGATCTGTCCAACTCTCATTCCTTCACTGTTACAGAATAAAAATACAACATTCATGGAAGCTGTGGGGACAGATCTCATGTTGATCTTGGTTCATTTTTTGTTCTCAAATCTGAATATTGCTAAGTAAAGAGCTGAGACTACACAACTTACAGAACAGAGCAGTGTTCTAGAGATGCACGTTAACAGGACTAGATGATCACACCTTGTCCACTTTTATGGCACCATACTGGACTTGAGTCAAGGATGCCATTCTCTGGTCACATTTGCTGAATTGCTGACACTTGTTCTATCTTTCCAAACCAGGACACCAAGGAAGAGTTTCTGTCTCAGGTGACATTTGCTAAATGGAGTAAAAACCACTTTGCCCTTTGACTGATTATGAGCATTTTCAAGGTATGTTTTAAGCAATATTTTAACAACCCTTTTCCTTCTATTGAAAAAATAGTTTTTTCCTCTCTTGCCAGTCTTATTCTTTCTTTGTAGTCTTTTATTAAATTGTTTTTTGTATTTCTTTCCCACAACATTAAGAAGTGTAACCTGGGAGAATGGTGTTATCACACAGTAAGATAAAGACAGTTTCTCTTGAACCCCTGAAATATCCTAGGTAATCTTCAACTTCATGGTAGTTAGAAAGTTCAAAAAGCCAAGTACCAGTGAAGGAACTGACAATTCTTAAGGAAACAGGCTTACATGATACAGCTGAAAGGATGCAGAAAGACTCTGATGGTTAAATTAGTGGAGGAAGAGAGAGTGATTCTTCCTTTGCTCCATGGAGCTCTTTCTCCTGTCGTCTACCTTGAGCTGTTACTTTTCACCCCACAGTGTCATCAGTTCTCAAGATTAGCCTTCCTTGCATGTGCCACTGAGGTACCAAAGGATCAGAAATCTGAATTCAGGGATGGTTCTTCTTCAGTAAGACTCCCAAGGCAGAGTTTGCATTTAAATAAAAACTAGCATTTGCAGCTGTGGGCTCAACTCTGAAATCCTTACAAATGAAAAAAGCAGTAGCTGGAATGCAAACCTTCCATGAGAAGGAACTGTGGTAAGCATTCATGTCCTGCATCTTTAGCTTTCAAGGAAAACCAAACAACCAAACATCTATTTTAAGCTGGTCACCAGGGCTGCCTTCTAAAACCAGTGGAAAAGAAGAACACTTCTCAAAAATTCAGTTTGGCTCTTTCATACCTCTGAAGCCAAAGGAAAGGCAGATGCTCCTCCAGGGCTTAACTTGGATTCCCTGAATCCTTTTCTAGAGGAGTCTGTCTCCTCTTTGAGTATTGTGGGATCTGCTAGGTTATTCTTCTCATTACAGAATATCCCCTGGAGCACAGCTATAGATCACACTGTCATTCCTCTTACCTTAGTGCTCTGTCTTAAGACAGACAGAATTATCTGCTGGGGTGCCTCTTTCTTCTGTGAGCAGAGGAAGATCTGAGGGCAGCTACCTTAGGCTAGACGCCTGCCTTTGAGGTGAACTAAACTTGGAAAGATGAGTCCCACTCCACACTCATAAAACATAAATGTGCTAAAGAGAATCTGAACTGGAACTGCATTTAAGTTGATAATTCAATTTCACCAGCTCTTCTGATTTGTGATTTTAGATCAGAAGACCTCTGTATTAACTCTTCATTGCAATATACATCATACTTCTGAAGAATTTTTGCAGTCATTATCTGGATCAATACCTTATCTTTCTCTCCAAAAACTGACAAACCACATAAGTAGAAGAGGACTATAAAAGGTGTTTTTTAATACTGAATACCTGAAACTATTTAAGTAATGGTTTGTGGAATATGTAAGAAGAAAGCACACAGCAGTAACACACTCACTCTACTCTAACAAGATTGGAGTAGTTCAGATGTGAAATGCATCATTTTCTACACTTTCTATAGCTCCCTGATCTTTTTTTTCTCATAAGTGAAGCTCCAGACTAGATGATCTTTCGAGGTCCCTTCCAACTCCCAACATTCTGTGATTCTGAATTCACAAAGCAACTTCTTAGTTTAAACTAAGGGTAAAGAGGTTATATTGTATAAAGGAGTTCAAGCTGCAGAAATTACAAAAAGCATGGCTGTCTTGTGGATTTAAAGTCAGTTATACCCTGATTTTCAAAGGGCAAAGTATCTGTTCACAAGTCTCACTACTAACAGTTCTTGGATGTATAAAATCCCATGATTTGCCTGCTCTACTTGCACAAAGCAGGTTATTAAAACAACCAGGGCAAGTATTTACAAATGAGTTCTCAATTTACTTCTTCATGTATTAATCCATATCATTAACTTTTCTTATTGAGCTAATGGAACTCTAAGGGTGGTACCTTAAAAGTGATGTCAAAGTGATGAATTTTACCTTAGTAACTCCTGGCTCATTAAACAGCTTATTCATTAAGCCCATTACTATATTATGCCTTTGCAGATTCCTGTGAAGTCCAAATACATGTGAGCTGTTACTCTTTTAGTTTAGACTCCATTGAATGTTCTGTCTTAACTTGAAGAGGAAACTGTCACAATAGTTGACTTTACCATCCTTTTTATTTTCACATTTTGCATATTTGTTTCCTTGGTATGCAAAATAGAAGTGAAGCATTCCTACTGGCTACAAAATGCACATGAGAATGAAAATAAAGATGATGATACATTTAAAAAGACAACAGAAACAGAATGAGAAATACAGGGCTTGCATCCATCAGGAAAGAAAGGATTCTGCAGTGTAGGAGTCTATCAAGTGGTCCTCCTGTGACAAAGATTATTCAGGGTCTGTAATTAATAGTTTTGATGAGATTAGATGGCAGCACATGAAAAAATTACTTCTTTGATTCTTCTATCAATGTCTGCTACTATGATGCAGCATAAAGCCATATTATGCTAGGTTTTAAGAGGGTTTTTAAAATCTTATTTAGTTTCCAATTACTGTAAACTATAATGAATTGTCTTTTGTATTTGTGGAAATACAATAATGAGGGTTGGACTTGATCTTTCTAGGTCCCTTTCAGCCCCTAACATTCCATGATTCTGTAATAAGTCTGCACACCCTGAGGGTTGAGCACAATGCCTACTGGGTAAATGTTCTCTCTCCTGATCCCAAAGAACAACTCTCCAGTGAATACCTGATGTTGCACTAAGGTGAGTTCATGAAAAATCCATTACATATCAATGCAAAATTAATTCATATTTGACATTTGTTGCAGTTTCTGACAATGGCTCAGTAAAAGTCTGCTAGGAGGGTGAAGCTATGTGGTCATGACCATTGCACTGCTGTGGGCAAAGGTTACTTGAGATACCATGTCTTCAATTTTACTGTTGTTGTAATTTTGAACTCTAGAACTCCAACAGCAGGAAGATAGAAAGAAAAAAATCATCCTGCAACAATTGTGGCTCTTTCAGATACAAGAACTTTTTGGCTTCATAATGCACTTTTAAAGTGACTCTCCTGATTATGCCTTTTTAGTACACTTGGCTCACAGCATCATCTCTGAGCATGTGAACCAGATGATACATCCCAGGAAAGTAACAAATGCAACTTCACATGAATGTGGGATGTGCTGTACATCCTCAGGCCTTAGATGTGGAATTAAAAAACAGTATATAAAAATTTTACTCCCTATTAACATTCATCTACTGAACTATTTGACCACCTAATGCAATGACACCCAAAGCTTTACATGCTCAGATATCACAGGGACAAGACAGTGTTGTTAGTGAGGTAGTGACAGTATGGGAACCACCCTTCTTACTCTTGTCCCCACAGATCTCATTTCAAGCAGAAGTCTTAGCACAGAATTTCTCCTAGACAGTGTGGTGAGAGAGCAGGATTCTGTATCACCAGGAGATGGTGGGAATGGAATGATATTCATGGGCAGCTAAGCAGGCCAGTTATGTCAATCCCTGTTTAACTATTTTCACTCAGTCTAACAAAAGTAAGAAACAACAAACAAAAACCCATATAGTCTTTCCATAAGAAAAAAAAAAAGAAGATTGTTTTAACCTATTCCTCATTTAAGAGTACAGATTGCCATAAAAGTTCATTGTATAGATTTGTCTTTCCATAAGAGACACCACTTTCCAAATGGTGGGGGTTTGTAGTCAATCTTTCTTCCTGAAGTAATAAAAAGGAGAAAGAAGCAGTTAAGGTTGGTTTTTTTTTTCCCTCTGTAAAGGAGAAGATTAAAGGACTACTCAGATAAAATCTTCCCTCATTTTCTATGTCTTTGCTTCTTTTTTGCCAGCAGAAAATGAAAAAAAAAGATCATGCTATCTTGAGTTTAAATGTAGAGCAATCCTTTAAATCTTCATTATTCTGAAGATTACAGAGATCAGCAGCCCATACAGTATTCCCTGGAAGCAGATGCAGAGAAATGCCAAGCAAATACCTAAATAAGCAGTCAAGAATTCTTTTTCCAAACACTGAAAGAATAAGGGGAAAAGACACGCAGCAGTAACTGTCTTTCTCCCATTCTGTCCTCAGAGCAGTAAGGGAGAGATGAAGATGGATCAGAGAGAATGGCCTAAAAGAACCTTAAATAGGCTTCTTAATACAGAATATTTTAATCTGTAGATGTCAGACTGAGCTGCTCTTTCAAAGGTGCAGCCCAGGATGATGTCTACTTGCCTACAGATGCCCAGCCCTAGCCAAAGTAAACACACTTGATGAGGTTTGAGATAGCTTATTTGGTAGGATAATAGTCAGAATTCCATGGTAAACACATATCAGTTTTCTCTATAGAGGTTTCCAAAATGTTTGCATTTTGCACAAGCAATGTCCTTTGACTACAATACTCCTCAGACAGTCCTTGCTGACTAGCTGAATATATTGGATCAGATGTCTTCCCTCTCCTTCTAGCAACATCAGATCTCGACTCATTGCAACAGCTTTATGCCAAAATTAATTCCAGCACATGCTGCTTGTTCTTGCAGCAAGAGAGCCTCAGTATGTCTGGATTCCTTAGGAATGGTCTGGGCAGTTCTTTGTGTGCATCATAACTACATGTTCTGCTGGAAGAGGCTAAAGTGTTTTGGAGGGGTTTTTTGCTTGTATTTAATTCTTTTTAGATGGAAATTAAACTTTGATTTTAGGAAGATATCCAGAACACATTCCCCTTGGACACATGTCAAACAGACTTACAGAGCAACATGCAGAAAGGTGAGGAGCAACAAAACTTAGATGATGACCATTACCAAAATAATACAAATTCCATGCTCAGATGACTACCTGTAATATCACAACTTAACAGAACCTCATTAAAACATAACTCCTCCTTTATCCTTCCCAGAAGTGAACAAAAAGCCACTACAGAGTGCCAAATTGACAGCAGCAGAATTACCTCTGTCTACCTAATAATAGACAAAGGATAACAAGCAGGCAGGATTTCTTTAAATTTTAACACCTCTGTCAGCCTTGCTTTTTGCCTCTGCTGTATGAAAATTGTCTCTTTGTCCATGTAAATTAATGATCTAATTCGCATTTACTCCAAAGACTTTTAGCTCAGCTGCCAACCACAGGAACTAGCTGCATCCTGCTTGCTATTTCAGTAGCATGTGTATATGCTGCTGTGTATGTTTGTCAGAACACAAAGGATTGTGAGAACTAGAAATGGCATTGCTCAAAATTATTGGGTAAGACAAGTCCTATTCTGGGATCTTCCACTTACAGCTAATAATTCTAAGTACTTCACAGCAGATTATTCTTGAATAGAGACTCCATTAAGTAGTAGGAAGAATAATCCACTACAAGATAGCTTGGGTCTTGGAGTGGCAGATAGAAGAAGGACTAAGTGTATTAATACTGAGGATGAAAAGTTAGTGTAAGGGCACCTCTAGCACAGCTGTGAATAGAAAAAGTTTCTAGGATGAGAAGAGTCTTTTTTTTTCCATGTCTCAGGGAAAATGTTGAACTATTTTTGGTGTAGGAGTGAGTTCCTGGAGAGCTATCCAGTAGTTAAGGGTAATTGGGAGGGAGATAAAGAAAGGAAAAAAGTTCACATTTCCCCCCCCCCAAAATCTGAAATAAAAAATAAATAAAACCCCCCCATCAGTCAATAATTTTGGAAAGTAAAAGAGAAGAGCAAAACATTTTGGAATTTTGAATAGTATTAAAATATAAATTTTAGTTTAAAAAGGCCATTAAAATCTAACAGAGCTAACCAGCTCCAGACAACTCAGATGCAAGCACCCTTTACAAACAGTCATCTCCCCATTCCCATGAAACCCACACAGGGATGGCTCTGCTAGACTGAATCGTCTGTGACATGAGTAGGAAGTTGGCTAGCAGGTCACACTTGGGGTGGTGGCCAATGGTTTTCACTCAGGCTGGCAACCTGTCACAAGTGGAGTCCCCCAGGGACAGTTACTGGGCCCATGTTGTTCAACACCTTCATAAGTGACCTGGACTGAGGGATTGAAAACACATCTGGAGTCCTGTGTTCAGTTCTGGTCTCCACAACTCAGGGAAGACACAGACAGACTGGAGAGGGTCCAAAGCAGGACTTCCAAGATGATCAAAGGGCTGGAGAATGTGCCCTGTGAGGAAAGACTGAAGTAGTTATGTCTTCTCCAGGGAGAAAAGAGCTGTCTTGGGGGGACCTCATCACAGTATCTCAGTACTTGAAGGGTAACTGCAAAGATGGCAAAGGCTCTCTCTCTTCACAAGGAGCCTCGTGGAGAAGACAAGGAACACTATGTACAAGTTGCACTGGGAGGGATTTTATATCAATATAAGCAACACATTTTTTTACACTAAGAGCAATCATTCACTGAAACAACCTCCCCAGGAACGTGGTAGAGTGCCCATTTCAAGATGCAATTAGACAAGGTGCTAAATAACCTCATCCAGGCTCCCTTTCCCATGAAAGGTTGAACCAAATGATCTTTCAAGGTCATTTGAAAGGAAGGACTGCTTCTCTCCCTCCTTGCATGGCAAAGGCACAGGCAGTCTTTAAGATGGTCTTGAAAGAAACAGATGATGTGTATTTGTTGGGTGCCAAATAATATTTGGTTCTCAAAACTACTGCTCTAGAAAAATATAGAACAAAATAAATTTTAATGGCATCTCTACATCGATAGCTGTTATGTTAGCCACATGAAGTTATTTTCTTTGTCTTGGGGGACACAATAGTTAGATGAGCAATGTAACCACAATTAACTTATTGAAAAGAAATGCAATTAAAAAAGCAAAACCAAATCCCAAGCAATAACATTACTTCATTACAATGTCTTTTTTCAGGGAGATTTTAAAAGCATTTCAGCTTTGAGAACTGTTAAAAAGAAAATACATCATGTTGAGTCCAACAGCCTGAGAGGTGAGCCTACATCCACTCCCTGTTCCCAGGTCCAAACAGTGGCAGGGATGAAGATGTGTTCCCAGCAGTTGTGTACACACAGAGCACACACATACATGCAGATATACATACACACACACATGGCTGGCCACAGACCAGATATGCAGAGAAACCACATGAACACAGGGAGCACTGATCCTTCTGCGCCCCTCTTGGGTTGAGCAGGTTGGAGGTCCAGTGGTGACTATGTATTTCTGTATCTACACACACATGTACAGTGCAAGTCCCTCCAGCAGCTGTGTTTACTGAGTCTGCCCAGCAGCTGCCCCTAAATCCCAGTCTCTCCAGTTGCTGGGCCCTGGGCACAGGGCCCCTCAAGCTGCTGCCCCCCTCCAGATGGGTACAGACAGTCACACAGTCTAAAGGAACTTTAGCCCAACAGCAGTCTTACGTCCAGACTGATGAACTCTGCTGATTGCAGACAACCTTAAACAGTTTAGATGCAGGAGAAGGTCAGGGAAAGGTAAAACACTCTCACTAAAGGTTACACACAATATGACTTTAAAAAATGTAATTGCATTGATAAACACCAACTGCAGACCAGAACATCTCTGCTCAGCTGCCATCAGCCCTAGGCTCCCCATGGCAGTATTCAGCATTGCCTCTCTGTGCACAGAAGAACAATTTATCTCCCTCCTAAACCTGATCAGAATTAGATCCACACACTAGGATTTCATGCCCTGGGTTTCTGGAGGGAATTAACCTGTTGAACATTCTCTGAGCACAAGCAGTAAACGTGGGTGTAATTGCAGCCAGTGCTTCCCATAAGAACTGTTTGGATGACATCAGCCTTTCCTAGATGCCTGTGGCTTGTTCATCTCCCCAAGAAACAGCAAACTCAGCTGTGCCTCACAAGAAAGAAAATTCAAAGTCCAGTCCTGTCCTAAGCTATGATAAAAGGATTAAACATTATTTCTCCTTTGCAATTCCATCAGCAAAGAAATAAATAAAATTCACTGAGCCAGAGACAGTGTGAGTTGGTAAACACACAGTTCAAATTCTCTCAGAGGGAGGAAACTGCTCATGTTGTTTTGGTTGCCAGTTCGCAGCTGTCTGGATCTAGCTCCTTCTCCCTCCCATGCTGTGCACTAAATGTGTCTGAGGGGGTTAGATCACACCCCACTAGGTGTGCTACTGCCCTTAGGTGCTTCTGGTGAGCAGGATAGATTGGAGGGGAGGAAGTAAGGGGTGTGTCAGAGGAAGCTGCTTATCAATAATGTGATCCGATCTCAATTAACACCTCTGCTGTGGCATTAGGTGAACATTTGAGAGTGGTGGAACAAGTGCTGCCATTGTAATTCAGGAAGTGCTCCTTCAGCTCAGAATTTACACAGGTTTCTGCTGGTGGGATTTTTTTGTGATGATTTCAAGGAGGAATACATGTGAAGAACATGCTTTGTATTTTCAGTCTCAAGAGGCATTAGAAAGTTTTGGGAGAGGTGCCACATTCTTTTGAAGCTTGAGAAGAACTCTGAGCATTAGTGAACAATTAGTTTCCTCAACATCCATTTATAATAAACACAGATTGTTGCTCTAGCCATGAAAACATTAACCCTCCTTGCTGTACTAATACCCAAAGCTTCTTACCAGATGCAGAACTTGCAAGTGCAAAACTCAGAAATGCCTTCTCAGAACTGCAAACTCAAATGCACGAGAAGCAAACAAAATGCAAACACATTGGATGCAGCCAAACCATTTCCAATCTACTCATGCTGTCTTCAGAAACAAAGACATTGAGATAAGACTTCAGGGGGGCAGACTCACTGGCCTGGTGCCTGTAAGGAGCAGATATTGATACTGAATATCAGCTAACTTCCTTTGAAGACTACTGAAATCTTCAACAACTGCCATAGGCCAATCCTGAAGCCTTCCTTGTGGACAGGTGGGACTTTACCAATGGAGAAGAGAGTTAAATCCCTTCTTCTCCAGCTCCTGACACACTGCAACAGATAGAGTTGCAGCAAGGGGTATGATAGAAGAGAAGCTTTAGAAACTAGCCTGGTATAGTTCCATTACTAGTCTGCTTTCATTGTGTAGGTAAAGGGTTACAGAACAAATTGCCATGAAGAAAAACACTGAGCAGAAAATGAAGGGGAAAAGGGAAAATAACAGGTTTGCAGGATAAAAAAAAAAAACCATATCCATAGTTATTCCACAGTACTTCACAAATTGTTTACACAGTGATGAATGTGCTTTGGACTACAGCAGGAATGTTAGCACCTATGATGGGGAGGAGATATTTTGTAGACTAGAAAGGCAGTGAACCTCTTGAATACCATTGGTGTAGGACAGCTGGGACCTGCCTGCTTGACTTCAGCTGCACTGAAGGACAACACAGGAAACAATATGGAAGGGATTGCCTGGATCTTTTCAAGGTTGAGTTGCTCTAGGTAGCTGTTGTATCACCACATATAACCCATATTCTCACAAGGTGGGCACATCTAATGTCTGACAATGTAACCATTGCACTAGATTCTGTCCCAACTTTCTTCCCTTCTGTCTCTGAAAGGCAAAACTGTTCCTAATAACAAAGCAAAGAAAATTTTCTTTTGAACTGAAGGAAAATTCAATTAAAGGTGAAAAACTGCTTAAAATCAATAGAGCACTGCACATGGACATTTCACATATGAAAATGAAACAGCAACAATGAACTGACTCACATTTACTGCAGGAGAGACTGATGAGGCAAACTGACCTAGGAACACCTTGAAACAAATCACAGATACTGAGGCATAGCTGGAAGGGAGTTTCTCATGCTGAGTGTGCTCACTGAAATTTTAAAAGCAAGTTTAAACTAAACAAAATCACAGTAGTATTACTTTTGAAATGGCCACACTAGAAAAACCTTGAAACATTTCTGGCAGTGGCTGCAGCACTAGCTCCAGCTCCACTGACATTCTCTTTATTAATATCCTTTGGATGATGTTGGCATTTCTGCAGCTCCAAACTTCACGAGACTGAAGTTTAGCCTGTCAGTTGAAGAGATTTAAATATCTCTATTTAGCAATTTGTCACTTTGATTTAGTAATTTGCAAAACATTTTTGAGATTTCAAGCACTTTTATGGCATCTTCATTTTAAAAAGTAAGATGTAGTAGACAGACTCTAAAGCTTCAGTTGCTCTTCTTAATTGTGTTACTTTTTCTAAAGCCTGCAGCTGTACAAGAGGCTTGCAGAAGAGTTCTTGAAGATGCAGTTGGAACTGCTTAGCATAACATTTGTCCATGGTGTCTTTGGAGCATCATTACTGGGCTTCACTGCTAACAGGCAGAATATGCATTTTCATAACTCCTAGGGCATTTTCTGCCAGTCTAAAATGGTTACACAATAGTGGAATGTTTTCGCAGGTTCATTTGAGGTAAATGTTGGAGCTGTTGCTCTAACCCTGCCCATGTTAGCTTGGTGGATGGCAGCAGTGCTGGTTTGGTGTTCTGTGCAGTGACCTGATTTGTCCAGTTCTGGCAGAACAATGAGGGGAAACTAGTGGAAAGGGATAATTTCTATTAGTTTTTTTTAAGTCCACAAGAGACACTACCAGCTCTAGACACGGTGGGAACAAAGAAAAGTACTTTTCTGCCATCCTGTCAACTTGATCCCAGAGCAAACACAAAAGAGTTCAAGTGCTTTCAATGAGAGATGAATTTCCTTTTTCAGCAGCTTTGCATAACTCTGCACTGAGGGTTATGTTTGAGAGGCTTCTCTGAACATCACCTGGAATTGGTTGTTTTGTTGTGCAGCTTCTGACATGACACAGGGTTGATTATTATTCAAGAGTTTACAACTGATTTTTGTGGAGTTCACCCTTCAAAGACCTGCCAGGTCCCATGGTTCTCAGGCTGTCTTGAACATTGTCAAGCAATGAAGTACAACAAGGGAGAAACAAGGGAGAAGCTTAAGGCCTCTTTAGAGTGGAAATACTCTTTAAATAAAGAGGGTAGTGAAGAAGTTTTAAACAGTTCTTTTTTTTCTCCTCTGCAACTGGAAGTTACCAACAGAAGGGCTTGTTTCTGACAGTCTGGGTCTGAAGTACTTGATCTAAAATGCATTTATATTCACAGGAGTTACACTCAGGACACCTTCCTTAGTACCTAAGCTCTGCAGCATCTCTTTCTTGCTTGATGCCTCCTTCTCCAGTGTGCCCCAGCAGTTCATTTGGGTGCCCATCTCAGAAGCCATTTGGCCACAATATACAAGTAATCAGGAAATTGTGTATACAGATAGTTCCCCTAGAAAGGATTAGGAGTTAAGCTTATCAAGGCTATAGATCTTACAGTTTGTATCATGAAGCCTCCCTTAAACTAACAGATACCAACCTTGGCCCACTTATGACTTCTCATTGTTACTTAGGCAACCTTGTCATGCTGCTGGTGTTTCACTCTCCGAATCCCACCTCAGCTTTTGACCCTCCACAAAAGCTTATGCAGTTGGCTCCCATTTGTTGTCTCCATTCACAGCTAACCTTTCTCTTTACAAGAGATTTGTAACAAACCTACCCCAAAACTTAATTCAATATATTCTAAAAGCCCATTTCAGATGTAGGGACTGCAGGTTATTCTGTTATTGTTATGCAAAACCACTTTCCAGGACTATGCTCAGCTACTCTGTCTGACAGGAGGAGAAGTGTAACTGGATCTGTTTTCCTTATTGGAACTTTGAACATGTCTGCTGAACTACCAGTTTAAAGGTGAACTCCAAGTAACACTTGAGGATTTTGGAATATTCAGAGCCATTTATTTTTTTGTTTTAGTTATGGTCACTAGAAAATTAAGAAGTAGGAAAAGTCAGATAATCTAAAAAACCCCAAAAAACAACAAAAAAAAAATCCCACAACCCAGAATTCTCTCCTCCCTGTATCTCTAGAGGGCTAGGGAAGCACAAGTCCAAACCCACAAAGTGAGTGATAATGAAATATTTGGAGATATTTCTCAAAACCTGAGTGTTCTTCCAAATTTTGAGTGCTCAGCAACCTATTGTGATGCTTGTCAAGGACACTGAAGAAAATCATTTTATCTCTGAGTAATGCACCAGCAGTTTTGAGAGGTCCTGAATACAAAAGTTCCATTTTTAAGAGCAGATATCAAACATACAAAGTTAAAGAGGCTTCAATATACATTTGAGCATCCTCCATCAATCCTGGCAATTACCTTCCTCTAACAGGAGATTTGAATAGTGCTGGTGCTGCTGCAGAAATCCTATCAGCTCTTATCTCACTATCAGGACTGTAATTTTCTGCTACCATGCCCTGGTTCAATTAGATTCCCTCTACATATAATGACAACCTCTACACAGCTGAGGAGCACCAGGGAAACTAAATGTAGAGACCACATCCTTTGACGGCTGCATCGCAATTTACTGATTGTTGAGCAGGCCTTGGTTTAGCACTTAGCATTGGGAATTAGATCTAGATAGTCAGGCAGTATTATGCCTGGTGAAATCTGAATGAAGAGGCAATCAGCCATTCTTTAAAAGAGAGTGTCACAAAGTTAAGCTTTGCAAGAAACAAAATCCTGTAGGCACTTCCCCCCCCACACCCCCCCCCCCCAATCAAACCCAAATGAAGTAAGCTCACTTCTGATCCAGGCCATAAATACTCTGCCAAGAGACATTCTTTGCATTTTTCCATAATGGACAAAAGACTTTTCCTTCTTTCTGATGCCATAAATGAGAGAACTGTGAATTCCAAATGGAAAGCACCACCACATGGTGCCTGTGGTCTTCTGTATCCCTGTTGACTCACAGGCCCTGAAGTGGACCCTGGGCACAAAAATTCTGTAGGTGTTGGTCCATGAACTGTTGAAATTCTGCCAGGGTCAATGGCTCATGGACTAAGGCATCCTACTGTGGAGTTACTTTAACACTCCACTGAAGCAGTTCAGGTCAGCTCCTTTGTCAGTAAGATCCTTCACATGTGAGACTTTGAATAAATGCAACAGTTTGCCTGAAGTTTGAAATTTTTTATGGATTCACCATTTTTCTTCTCATATCCTTCCTACTCCTTTTATTTATTTCATCTTGTTCTCCCCTTTCCCCTCACCACTCTTAAAGCCTGAAGGCATTACTCACCAACCAGTGGGCATTTGCCTTCAACAGCTGGTTCCAGCTGGTGACAATGGACCTGGCACAAGACACAGCTGAGCTCATCTGCCAAGCTGCTGGCAGCTCCATGAAAACACATTGAGAAAAGTAGAGAAAACACCAAGGAAAAAAAACCAATGCAGCCAGAGCAGTAGGAGGCGCTCTACTGTGGAACTGCTAACACCCCAGGAGGGAGTGTATCTGATGGAGAAGCCCATGCTGGGGTAAGTACACCCCCAGGGGGTCTGTGGTCCTTGGATAAACCCCAAAGGAACCACAGGCTCTGCAGGACCCATGCTAGAGCAGAGGAAACAAGAAGGATCAGCGATAGAACAGGATGAGAAATGACGAGCAACAGAAAGAAGCCTCCATGTTGTGCCCCAAAGAGTTTAAATGTCTGTCTGCTTTGTCTCCAGCACCTGAATCAGTGACTGTGTATGTCATAACTGGCAATAAATTGTCAGATTCTCTGAGCTGTGTCTGTTTTGCCCATGACAGTGAATATGTGAGTGTTTTCATCTTGACCCATCAGCTTTCTTGCTCCTCCTCTTCCTACTCTCTCCCCATTATGTGTGGCTGGGGGCAGTCACAGGGGACACAATAAGCTGTGGGGGCTGTCAGCTGACAGACAGCAACAACCCACCAGGTAAATCATATTTACAAATGCTGATGTGCTTCCTTCTCTTAAATCACTGTCTGGGTTAATTATGTTCATTATATTTACATGTTAAGTATCCTCATTCTTTAGGGGAAAAAAAAAACCCATCACTACTATATGGAAGAGGCTAAAACCAAGTCTGTTGAAAATGCTCACGCTTTCCTCAACCCCATTTAAATTCTCAGCTAACTTCAATGTGCAATTTTGAACTGCTTAAACTGCTTTCTATTTATCTCTACTACTGTCACTGGGCAAGTAAATCTCACCTTACAAAAGGAGAAGGAACAAAAAATAAGTAGAGGAATTAAATTTGAGTCATTTTAAGCCACAGTTTTAAGCTGAGTGAAAATAAACACCTTCAAGATATCAGTTTGGGGCATGTACACTGAAATGATCCAGCTGCCTACCCAGTAAAGGCACCATTTTAATGCAGGGCTGGTGGGATGATTTGGACTGGAAGAACATCAGGTTGATGGATACATCTTTCACTGAGGATTTGTTTGGGAAAGGCTCAGGCCCAAAGAATTGGTCCAAGAAGTTCTTGTCTGCTTTCCTGCTCAGCTAGAAATGCCTGGTTATAACAGCAGTGAAAAGTGTATTTTTTAACAGTGGAGAAAAATGCAGCATGAAAATGTAACCTATGGCTTCTGGTCATTTTTCAGTGCATCTCTTAAATCTCAGTATGTTTCTTACTTAACTGAATCAAGAATGTTCATACAATCTAAAATAGCAAGTTAATGCTATGGTATTCTGGGGATGTTTCTGTCTCTTTCTCTTTCTGCAGTGTCAATCATTCTGTTCTTGATATCCCATATACATATATATATATATATATATAACAATCTGAGTCAGAGGTTCAATTTACAGACAAAGTTACTCTTTTCTCTCAATCAGACTCTCTGCCCTTCTCTGTTCCTCTGAAGTTCAATCTTTATTAGAAAACTGGGGGAAATGAAAAAGGCCAAATGTCCTGTAAAAATGTATTTATGCAGATGAAAGAACATCAGAATAATATTTCTGAACTTAAACTCTGGCAGCTTGGTGCTTAATGAGACAACTCTGCTCAAAGATTTTCTCTCATTCACCATTCAGGCTTTGAAGAAAGTTTTCTGGTTTAGATCCAAAAAAAAAAGTACCTGAAATGGGACTTGGTGAGATTTAACAATGCAGCCTCATGCAGCCACTGACCAGCCCCTGTTTGCTGTACAAAATCCACTGGTTTGTATTTTTCTCAGGGGTCCCTCTGGCCACAGAAGCAAGGGGCTCCTTCCAGAAGGGATCAGAACTCTCATACCTAAGATCCACCCTGAACTACCCCTGAAGAAAAGTCTCATTCCATTGACTGTGCAAGGAACCTACACAGGTCAGGTCCAGCTTAGCTTTTGAACCTGGAACACATGGCTTCACTTGTGCTCTGGACTCTTTGCATCTCTGTAGTTCAGCTTTAGCTCCAACACAAGTTTGCTTTATTCACCATCCCTGAAAGCTGGTGCCTACAGCTGGAACCTCAGAGCCATGGAATCCTTCACGCTGGATGGCATCTCTCAAGATCTCAGAATCACTGAGGCTGGAAAAGACCTCCAAGATCATCAAGTCCAACTGTCAACCTATCACCACCACACCACTAAGTGCCACATCTACATGGGTTTTTTTGAACACAAAAGATCACCTAGTCCAACCCCCTGCTCAAGAGGGGGCATCTAGAGCAGCTGACCAAGTCCAGTCAGGTTTTGACTATCTCCATGAAGTCAGACACCACAACCTCCAACATATATCCAGTTTAAGTACTCCCTAAGTTTAAGAACTCCTGCACACTTTTTCCTTCTCAGGCTATATCTAATGGGATTCTTCCAAGCAGGTCCCCAAAGAGACCAAAGTCTGCTCTCCTGAAAGCCAAGATTTCAATCCTGCTTTATGCCCTGCTCCCTCCTTTTAGGATTTCGAACACCACCACTGCACTCAAGGCTGACCCTGACTTCCACATCCCAGACAGTGCTTCCTTGTCTGTACCAGGCCCAGGAGAGACCCTTTCCTTCCTGGCTCCTCAATGACACCTGCCAGGAGGAAGAATAGACTATTGTACTCTGAAGAGCTCAGCCTGCCCATTGCTGTTCTCTTCCAGGAAGAGATGACACCTCTGTTACAGAACAATCTAATACTATGAGCATCAGTTTCCTTCTCTATCAGGGGCTTTCAAAGAACTCATCCAATCTAACCAGTTATAGACCTAACTGCTCTACTAATTTTTAAAGAGATAGTATCACCATGATGTAATTTCTTTCTCTCTCTTTTCAAAGAGTAAACTTTATTCCAGTCTTCAAAAGATAGCTGGAAGCAGCTGTCCCACAGAAAAGACTAGTCTCAGGAGGGAGCCAAAGAACATTTATAAATTCACACTAATTTATATCCATTTAAGTCTTTAATTAGGCTTTGAAATTGCCTATTGAAACTCTTCCTTCCCCTGTACCAACTCTGGAGCTGATACAATGACTAGCCTTTGACAGTCAACAAATCAAATGCAATTAACTAACTCTATTGTAGAAAGGAAAGTTAAAGTTATTAGAAAATAAAGTTGAAGTTAAAAAGAGAGAGTCCATAGGCTTTTTTTTCTTGAAAAGAATGAGGCAAATGAGCTTTGTCAGGTTTGGAAGGAGAGGAATGCTTACCACTCACCTCTATCTGAACCAGACACTCAGAATGCTCAGCAGAAAACAGAGAGTTAGAGCAGTTGCTAAAGTGAGATTCATCTGACCTGATTTGGGAACCTCCATTAGGAGGTGGTGAGCTACGTTCTAGAAATGCATGTTTACCTCCACTGGCTAGAAAGGGAATATACACTGTTGGCTGAGGCACAGACATCTCTATTGCAGAACTGCCACTAGGTCAGATGAATCCCATGCTGGATGGATGAATGAGGCACTCTCAGGAAGTCAAGCAGCTCTTCACAGAACTAGAGAATGGAACTTGCATCCTCTAATGAAGATTGGCAAGATTTGATGATGCTCAGAGCTTCTATTGTGTAATGTTAGAATAACCAGCTAAGGGAAATATGAAAATAGGAATTATCATAAAAAGACATGTGTTTTAGTCTTCACAGAAGAGGGAGAGAAACAATGACCCTAGCTTTCTCAGGGTACCCTAGCTGTCTGTGTACAAAAAACCCCACTCAGATGATCTGATGGATTTCATTTCCTGGAAGAGTCTAAATAAGATGAACTGTAAAATGACCACTTGTAAGGAGCCATAACAGTTAAATAACTGTTACAGAACTAACACTAAGTCACCTCCTTGTAAAATAATAATACATGTAAAATAATTTCTTTAATCTGAGGATGGCTCCTGCCAGCCCTTTCCACACCAAACACATACTCCATGGGAATTTGCAAATTGTGCCAAGGACACAGAAGGAAAGAACAGAAGAAATTACTCTGTTACATTAGGAACACTGAACTCAAGTACAGCTCCACAATTGGCTTACTCTCAGTTAAACTCTTCACTGTTATTTTCCTTTTTTTCAGGCAATTCAGTATCCAAGCATATCACTTCTAATTTAAGTATTTGTTACTCTCTCCTGTCATTCTTACAGCTCTTGGCTGGCTGTAAACCTGTGGGACTTCATAGACAAGGCAGCTTGGTGATCTTAGCAAGAGCTCACTCCACTTTTTCCACTGTCTGTCTGACTTTTCCAAGCTTTCCTAAAAAAGCTAGTAACAGGCTAAGAAAACTTGCACCAAGTGCTTGGGAAGTTATCCCAAATAACAGTGCAGAATCACTGCTGCTGCAAACCACAGCCATCCGGATCAAATATTCAGTTAAACAGTCAATCTCTTCCTCATTGTGCTATCTGCACTTCTGTTACTAAGCCATATCTTAGACATATAAAGGGTCTAAAATCACAGCATCAAAGAACACTGATTTAAATTGAATATTTGCTGCAATATTTCTAAAGAAGACTAACAGATTTTCTGTTATTTCAGTTTCTTTCAACATTAGTATTCCTGAAGTTATGCAGATACCTGAACTTCTTTTAAGGAACAATTCAGAGAAATTTAACATCAGCTTCTCATTTCTTTGTATTTCACCCCCTAAATGCCATAGCTCCATACATGTATTCTATAGGTGTGATGTATATAGCAAAAAAAAGACCTTGGGCACAGATAGAGTTAAATATATTCACACATACCAGGGGGCCTACATCAGAACTGAGTGGAAGAATGGCTTGCTAATATCCTTATTTATACAGGCCATGGGTGGAAGGAGTCCTGGGCAGCTTCTCTGCACCTACACCCATGGACAGTTTTGTATTTGCTCTGGGAAGTAGATACCACATAATTTACTGGACTGAGGAAACAGAACACCTGCTGTTTGACTGTTGTCAGCACTGTTAATTCCCATCTTCTTAGATTGTGAGCACTCCTCATTTACAAGCAAAAAAAACATTGTCTTTTCTCCTTGCTCCACCCCCTGCCCATCTCTGCCTTGTTCCTTTTCCCCTACCAGGGCACTCATCATTCCTTCTCCTGCCAACACACCAAAGACAGCAGAGGGCACACATTTGACACTACACATTCTATATTTAAACACACTTCACATATACAGATCTTTTAACCATAATGGCATAGGTCTGCTATTAATTGGAGGTGTGTGTACACAGGGAATCCACCCCCACACTGACCAGGTGATTTTAATTTGCTCATTCACAATTAGCTGAATGGGAAAAACATGCTCTGGTAGCTGGGGATGTTTGAAATCTCCTTTTGCTTGCCTCTGTCTGAGAAAGTCTGTAATGGTATGTGAATATTGCTTAAAATAAAGTAAATGAAGGCTATAGTTGTGAATAAAAAAGTAATAAGTTCTGCCATAAAATCAGTGTAAGTAGAAGGAATCCTTCCTGCAAGAGACTGGTAAATGTGAGCACAATCATCCAGACCTTGAGCTAGCATCTATTCAATAAGTGTTTGCAAACACCTAGCAGTGGGACAACACAACCCTTACAGAAACAGCAAATTAGTTTATCATCAGCTTCTAGCTCAGGATAAAAGGCCCCATGGGCTGCTCTGCAGGCTCCTAGTCCTCTCTCTTGAATGCAAAGTTCCACTGTAATTATGTCCAAGTAATTTAGGTTCCCAACCACCCTCTCATTGTTAGTTTCTGCTCCATTGTAAGTATTCCAACAAACAGATTGCCTTTTCATAAATGGTAAAAATATACAGGGTTATGTAATTTATCAGCTCTCAATTCCAAAATTCTAATCATAACTGTGTTTTTTCCCCTGAGACTGCCAGCAACACAAGTGTTAATTTATCAGGGGTTCATCTCAGCTGAAAAAAAGAAAGGGAAAACAAACAAAACCCATTTTGCAGAAAAAAACCAAACTTGCATGACAGAGGCTAGCACAAAATACACTTTGTTAGGATTCAAGGATGAACATTCACTGCAGGCAATACTTTGGCTCAAAGCAACATCCAAATCAGAGAAGAACAAGGCATTTATTCAATATTTAGACTATATCAAAGTTGAAAACAATAAACTGAAAGTGCTAAGTGTACCAACAAAATGAGTAGAAGTCAAAATCTGCAAACATGTAAATAGGAGTCTTGGATTATAATAAGCACTGCAAAGCAGAAAAACTTGTACCACAGAAGCAACCACTTCACATGTTAGTGCACTCATCAGGAAAGAGCTGGCAAAGGGAGCTTCTAGTTGTACATCCGGACAAGCAGTTGGCTTATCAGCCAGGTATCAAAACACAGACCCACCCTCCTGCTGAAGCTATGAATAGTTCTCACTGGAGAAAAACAACAGCAGCTCTCCAAAAGCTTAGGTCCACAGGCAGAGAGCACCTGGTAGGTGTACAGCTCTCTAGTCACATGTCTAAGTACCAGGGAGGGACATTTGGTCTAGGTTTCCTCAACAGGCAACACAAAAGGATAGATTCCTCCAACAGAAAGCTCAGGGCAGAAGGTCCTAGCATAAGTGCTGTGACTCATCTGTCAGATCTCATCTTCTACCCTTTTCTATAGGCAGAGCCTAGAAAAAGCTGGTGAAAGAGAACATACATTTTATATTTGCTTACTTACAGTTTGCTGCCTGCTGTGTTCTCCCAGAAAGACTACAAGCAGCCAAAGAGAAGCATGGATTTGCCCTGCCTGGTGCTTAATAAGTTAATTGTGGCCACCTGGCAAGGGGCTGGGCTTGATGGGTGAGAAGAGCATCAGGTGGGGATGGGACATCTGCTTTACAGACTGCTCTGGGTGGTGGAGGGGAAAAGGTTATCTAGTGATCTGAGAGGATGGAATAGACTTTGACTCAGGAAGTTTCTGAGAGCTGCCCATTAGAAAGTCAGGCTGGAAGAGAACTCCAGAGTTTATACCTAGCAGGCAGGAGATAGACTTCCCCAGGAGATAGGAGTTTTCTCATTGGCAGTGACTGCTTTGTTCTTTGACCACAGCTTCAGCAGTCTTCTGCATTACAGAGCAGGTCTAACAGTTCTTCTTTGAAATCCTGCCCAGCTGGAGACCTAGTACCACTCCCTGGGCACCTAACCTCTTTGCTGAAGCTTGAAGTTATGAAGCACCAAGTCATGAGCCTGATGTTTTGTACACCTTTATCTCACTCTCACACCGATGGTTTTCCTGCATGGACACTCTTTGGGTCTGGCTTTATATAGTTTTAACCCTGGCTAATGTTATCCTGATGTACAAGTATTTGTTTTGGGAATAGTGTCCTAAAGAAAACAGCAAAACATGAAATCCACACTTGCATACAAGTTTAATACCTTTTCTTTTTTTCCAGGTTACTCACATAAAATGCAATTGCTTTTCTTTAAACCTGCATTCTGAGCCCCACACTGTACTTCTCAGTCAGTGTTTTAGTCTCTAAGTACCTAAGGGAAGAAAGTCTCATAACTCTTGAAAAGCTACTGACTATACCAAACAGTATGTCCTGACATATTTAGTGAATATAGTGAACTGTTCATGCCTTCTACATCCTTACAAGCAAGTGGGAGTCCTGACTGCTCAGGCATGTACTAAATGATCATGCTCTTTGTACATACTGTGATCCTGGAACTGTTTTTATTAGGGTAAATGAAAATAATTCTGCTCTTCAAATATTTGTAAATGGATATAATACTTATGATAACATGATAACACATACAGACCCCCTGCAAATAAAAAAGAGAGAGATTCAGATAAGTACAGGAATAGATAATATTGACAGTGGTTTTCTTGGCCTTTATAGTGTGTTCCTTCTTTTCTCATACCACAAGGCCTAAATCTGGAAAGCTAAGAAAAATAGTAACTAAGATTTTAAAGTCTTACATAATCACAGGTGCCTGCTAAACCTGAAGATATTATTAGCTTGTGTCCCTAGAATTAATTCTCATCAATTTATGGCACATACTGCTGACAGGGACCAGTGCAACTACAGGGTGCTGATAGCAATTTAGAGTCTTGGAAAGTTCCCAGTGAAAAGGTTTTAATTCTGTTCAAATCTGTTTCAAGACTAAAAGGTTAAAGGCTTGAAGGCACAGGTGTGCTCTGCATGGACCACACCATCTCCATCCCAAGAGATGGGGAATGTAAAATCTGAGGCTAAAGCAGCATGTTTGCAGGAGGGAAGAGTCTTACATGACAAGTTTCTGATCAGAGTCTGTAAGAGAGATTATAAAATAGTGCAGACATTTTATATAACCCCAGGCTCTCATCAGAGAGCCAAAATAGTCTCATACATGTGTTTGAGAGGTGAAACACTGCTGCACAGATGAGGAGAGTGTTTGCTTTTGGGTAGTGAAAGAAATCAAAGGTAAGTTGAATCTTTATTTGCTGTGTCTTCTTTGGTTTTATTTTTTCCCTTATTCTTCAGAGCAAAAAAGCAAGGAACAGAATATACTCAGCTCACAGAGCATCCATGCAATCTGAACTAGCATCACACTGTCTCCTCTCACAGATCAATGGCAAAAGCAGTTCAAGTTAGGACTGCATGAGTGGAAAAACTCCAACAGCAATGTCTCTGTACCTTGGCTCCTCTCCAGGATCACATCTGTTGCTTTGCTCATATACAGGCTCTTGCATCCAAAGGTCACTTCGAGCATCACTTTGAAACTTAGAATGGCCTTGAATCTTCCTGACTTTTCAAGTGGTCAGCTGGTCTTTCTCTGGAAAGTTGAACAAGAAAGGCTGTGAGGTCGGACTCAATGATCTCAGAGGTCTTTTCCAACCACAGTGATTCTATGCTAGAGTTGGAGTTAAAGAGAGCTGCCATTAACCAGAGCTGGTCAACAAAATGTACTGGACAACAACTGTTCAGAAAAGTCCCATTTCCTGTGATCTTATCCTTTCATCTTCTCCCTTCCATACAAATTTCTCCTCACAGACCTATCCCTCTTTTCCTGTTTCAAAGGTATTTCAACCTCACTCTCAGCTCCACAGTTTCAGAAGTAGCAAGTCCTCAGTCCCCTGATACCCTCCCCTTTTCAGCTAAAGAAAAGCTACTTCTTTCACTTTGTCATTGTGATAACTCAGAGACTTTTGACTGACTGGCTGCAAGCTGGAGGCAATGACAGAACTTCCCCAAGTGAAGCACCAGGGTTTTTTCTCATCCAAGATTTTGTTGGGTTTTTTTTTAAAAACAAAAGAAGAAACCTTTTGGATCACTGAGGGAGTCAGGAATTTTTGAGCTACAAAATGTTTCCCAAACTGGAAATACCTTGTTCTTGTTTTTGTTTCAGTTGGGTGGAGCTATATCTGAAATTAAAAACTGCACTCCCTGTAGTGACGCAAGGATGAGGCAGCTTTGACTGAGACTTCCTCAGGCAGCTAGAGATGAATTAGGTGGGCCTGACATCACCATCTAATCCTGTATCTTTAGCTGGGCTGCCTAAGTTGGAGTCTGTTCACCTTAGGCTCCCTCTATCATTAGTGCAAAAAGACATTAATTTCCAAAAAATGAGTCAGCTTGTGTAAGGTATGAATCATTCTGTCAAGATGTCTATAACTCTCCACAAGAGAATCTTTCAGGCTTCTAATTTAATTGTCTCTGTTAAGTACCTAAGAGAAGGTGAGATGAACTCAGGTCATTGGCTTTAGAACTTTAGGGGGAAAGAGGGAAGATAACATCCCACTCCCTGCACATCTAGGCCTTGAGACTGACTTCTCACAGCAGTAACATGAATATGCACAGGTATATACCTATAAACAGATATATTTATTTTTGTAGGCTCCAGCAAAATAGAGCAAAGTAATGTCACCATTCTACTGCTGCTGCATCAAAGAGCAGTGGCAGTAAAAAAGACAATCACAAAACGTTCAGGACGCAAACACACATGGAAATAGTGTGGATGAACAGAGATGGTTCAAGGCTGGCTGAAAATCTGGGTGTAGATCTCTGGAAGAGTCCTGCCTGACAAGTGCAATCACCTGCTTTTGCCAGAGAAAACTGCTTAGAAACAAGAGCCAAACTTGAAAGTTGTTTTAATAAATCATTGGTCAGTATAATGGAACTTGCAGTTTCAGGTGGCAGTGACAACATCCAGAGTCACTAGGGACTGAACAACACAGAACAGCCACGAGCAGCTAGCCTGGGAGCACTGCATGGAGTCATGTCTCAGACAAGTTCTCCCGAGGAATTCAACTTGTCTGAGAGTAACTTCTCTGCTGAGCTGCTGCTTCATTCTGCAGAGAATGTGGAATTCTTGTGGCTACCGATGCAATTAATTGCCAGGATAATTAAAGAGAAAAATCTCAGCCTCCTAGACAGTTGCTTCAAGATGTCAGTTCCTTGCAACAACCTTCATCCTCCTTGCACTAGACATTGTATTTCACTGTTTTGAGGCATGGGGTTTATTCCACAACATCTGACTGAAACTGAAAAGAGTAAAATCATGTAATTCATCTCACCAGGGATGGCTTTTAGCACAAAAATAAATGCAGCCCAGTGAAGGAACAGCATCATATTTTATATGAATGGTAGCATACAAGTTCCTGAAATTTTCCTCCATCAGAAAAACATGGGAGAAATATCTTTGAATGAGTAATGAATTGTTAATGAATGTTCAAGTCCAATGTCTTACATCCCCTACCACAAAAGGACAGATAATATAATGGTTTGTGTGCTCATCCTAGGAATTTAGCATAGCTTACAGGGTTTGCTTTCATATGGCTGCAGTTGGGAGTCTTCTGTGAAGACAGCTGTAATCTGTGTTGAAATTTTTATCCAGTATTATAGAAAAAATATTCTCCTCCACAATTCAGATTGTTAAGAATTGTTAATACAAAGTGTTAAGAAGCAAAGACATTGGTAAGATATGTTCATGTTTTAGGTATGGCACCAAGCTTGAACTGGATGTTTGCTAAGAACATTTAGCTTCTTCCCAGCAAGGTTCAAGTTTCCCTTTATGGGTCTTATGCTTGATTGCTATTTTTTACCTAGTTGCTAATGTTTGGAAAAGTCCTGGGACAACTATTAGAACTGAAACACCCATAAGCACAGAATGCACAAAATGACATGGTGCCCTATAAAACACAACCTTGCCTCTGAGCTCTGGCACTGGAAGGGTAAGACAGAGATTAATTTAGTCTCTGCTTTGGGTCCCACACTTGCTGGGTGTTCTTCTGTAGAATGAAACAGCCAAAAGAGGGGAAGATCTAAGGTGTCCATAAACCTTTGATTGTTGCTTTATCTTGATGTGTTATGTCTGAGGTGTGTTATCAGAGAGTCCTTCTGTTCTTGAGGCTGATAGACAGCCCCAAAGAGTAGACATTTCCCCTTGAGTTGTACCTGGTGTTAATCATTTTCTAGCTATTTCCTGGAGGAAAGCAACCTCAAAAAATACTTTTTACTATTATTCATGTTCTTAACCTGGTTTTGCACTTGCAATATCTGCAAAGTTGTGATTCAAGCTACATAAAGTTCATGCTGTGCAGCTTACACAGCTCTGCCTTTGTTTTCCAGGATCAAGGCTGCTACATTTTCAGAACATATGCTTAGCTGAATTCTCCTTTTCTGCTTCTTCAGTTTTGGAGACAAAAGCACTTATATCTTAATAGTGAAGAAACTACATTCTTCCGGCCCCTTATCAGCCCTGTTGATTCATATATCCAAGTAAGTGCATTAGGATAGATTAGTTTGTCATTAGATAACTGGCACTGTGTACTGAGAGAGCTTGTGAAGCAAATCACTGGAACTGTTGCTGCACAGGTACCACAGAAATAGTCTTCTGCTGCTTGAGGAAGAGGGAAAATAACATCCCACAAAAATACTGAATCATTGCAGAGAGTATGCAGGCAGAGACTGTGTTTGGATTGTGCTTCAAGGGTCAATACTTTACAAGTCTCAGGATTTCTTACAGCTTAGGATCATGTTAGAGCTGGCATTGCTTGTGGACTCACCAATGCAGATCTTGAAATATCTACTGATTTTTGTTCTATCTCAGGCATGTAAATGGTGCAAAGGCATCATAGTATCTAAGGTTTTAGAAGATGCCATTTGCAAGTGAAAAATGAAGCTAGTCCACTTAAGCAATGACATTAAACTGTGACTGTGTGGTTTAATTACAAAACTGATCTCTGATCATACCCACGTTGGAACTACCTTAGCACACCACCAGAGATTTGCCCCAATGCAGCCCTGGTGTCCTGGAGATGGCTGAACACTTGCCTGCTCTTCAGAAGTCGTAAATGAAATCCTCATTTTATTTTTCCCACACACAGCTTTTGCTTTCCCTATTTAACTGTCTTTATCTCAACCCTTGAGTTTTCTCTCTCTTATCCTTCCTGTTTCCCCTTCCAATCCCACTGGGTGTGTCACAGCAAGCAGCTGGAGACACGACTTGGTTGCCAGCTAGAGTTAAACCACAACACCCATTAATTTTGTGTTGATTGTGAATGTATGTTTGTGCCTGCTCCTTGATTTAATCACTGCCCTGAACCACATGATGGCCTTCAGAAAGATGCCTTGGAAATGAGTCAATTAATATAAATGACTGTGGTCTTTGGAGGTGTTCTACAACATTAAATGAGCAAGCTTGTATAAAATACCAACTGGCAGCTTACTTAAAGCTTCTCTAAGGCTATTTTGAATGCTCCTTGATGTTTATTTTTCTAGTTGATAGATTATGTTGTTGCCCACTGCAGTGAGTAATGATAGATACAGGAATAATTTCTCACAGTATTACACATTTTGGGGTTCTATTGCTTTCAAAATTCTTTTGTCTCATTTGAACATGAAAATGAGTATACAACAAGGATAAAAGGTTTGACAGAATCCACCTCTCTTTAATTGGCTGATTTGCAATAACTTCAGCTCCTGCAGCAGTCTGACACAAGTGAAGATGCTGTCACTTGTACTCTGTTTAGGGCCTGAAAAATGTGTGTGTTTTGTCATATTTTGCATAAAAGCTGTGTTGTAGGGATTTGATTGTTTAATCTGTGCATGAGATAGGAAAAAGGAAGGTCTATCAGCTCACTATGAAACATTCTACCTCAATATAGGTATTGACATTAATAGCTATATACATCTCTATTCTATATTCTCTCACTCAGTCAAAGTGCAGCTTTGGCTCTGTAACACAAAAACCTCTGGGTCAGTCTGTCTGCTGGCAGACCTCTCCTACTGCTGTATCTGCAGGTGGAAACCCTGGCTCTGTGTCATCAGGGACTGCCTCTGTGTTCTCCTAAAGATAGGATAGTGGAAGACAAATGGGCTGGCTTTAGCCAGGCTCTGGAAGAGTCTGCTCAAAACTCAACTTAGCACATAGCAATCCAGAAGCAATATGCCCAAGCCATTGGATGGGGATGAGTATCAATTCTCTCATTTGCTCTGAGTTGTTATGAGCCAGAAGAAGATATCTACAATGCTTATGATGTATATTTTAAAGTGGGATACTTGAGTTACTCAGCTTTCTAGACTGACAGAATTTCTTCAGGCAAAAAATCTAGGAGCAACTAACCTATCCCAAAAATTTATTGTGAATCTCTGAAATTGATTTCCTAGATCCTGAGGAGAATTGTACTCAGTTTCTTCAAAATTAGATTGTAAAGATTAATCCTTTTCCAACTGGTAAAGTTCTATAGATAGGATTACTCCATTTCAATTTCAAGCTTTTCTGTAAGCTGATTAGTTTGATTTGCACAGCAAAGAACAACTTATATATTCTGCAGATTATGGGTTTTTATCTCAGGAAATGAATTAATAGCCAAAGTGGGTTTACATACTGAAAAGAAAGCTAACTACCACTCACACATAACTGTCTACTCACACTATTTCTGTAGGCTTCAGAACACCTCTACTTATCAAAGCATCATACTATTGAATCACTGTGGTAAAGTCTAGGAAAAGAAAGTTCCACTTAACATGGAGAACTGGTTCTTAGCTCTGCTCAAACATCCATCACAAAACAGTTTGCTTTAACAATGAGGTTCACATAAAGTCACTTTTTTTTTCCCCTCTCACATGATTTATTCTTCCTTATAAAATGCAGAAGACCATGGACAGAAACTAATATTCCATCCTGCACTTATTTCAGAGCCATCATCCTGAATACAGCCTCTCTCTGAACCAAGCATGAACATCTAGGAAATAAAACCTTGTAAAAAGACTAATATTCAAATAAATGATCCATGAAATAATTCTTCCAGCAAACAACAAAAACCAGAACTGAAGACAAACAGGGCTTTCTAGTCTCTCGTCCCTCCTGTTAGTCAAGATTGCTATTTTCAGTGAAATCTTGCTGCAAACTCAGGTTGTTCCTCAGCTAGATAGAATCACAGAAATATTTATGTTGGAAAAGATTATTAGGTCTTTTAAGATCATTAGGTCCAACCACAAACCTGACAGTGCCAAGCCCACCACTACACCATGCCCTTCAGCACCATGTCTTTTCAAACCCCTCCAGGGATGGGGACTCCACCACTGCCCTGGGCAGCCTGGGCCAATGCTTAACAACCTTCCAGGAAGAATTTTTTCCCAACATCCAACATGAACCTCTCCTGCTGCAACCTGAGACATTTCCTTTCACCCTATCACTTCTTACTTGGAGAAGAGACTGAGCTCCACCGAGCTCCAACCTCCTTTCAGGGAGCTGCAGAGAGTGAGAAGGTCTCCCCTGAGCCTCCTCTTCTCCAGCCTAACCAACCCCAGCTCCCTCAGCTGCTCCTCACAACACTCTAGACCCTTCACCAGTTTCATTGCCCTTCTCTGGACACACTCCAGAACCTTAAGGTCCTTCTTGGAGGCAGCTGAATGTAGGAGGATGGAGGCACTTTGGGAGAGAATTTCTTTTCTCAGGGAAAAAAGGAAATGGGTCAAAATTCTTGTGAAGAGCAGATTTAGACTGCCTGGGACATTCACAAAAGCAAAATTTTTTTAGAAGTATAGAAGTGTTTCCACTGCAGTGGAATTTCAGCAGGTTCTGGGTATGTCACTGCTCTGGGTTGCCTCTGGAAACCTCTCCACACTTTTAGACAGTTTCATATACAACCTAGCATAGTATTTCTATTTCTATTTGATCATTCTGTTTACATAACTCCATACCATTTGAACTCTAATGACTTAAGTGGATTTATTTTTATCCTAATGTCATTGAAGAAAGAACTATGAGCAGTATTTTTATCTAATGGTTTGTCAGAAGTCTACTCAGTCATCTTTAACATCAGCCCTCTCTTTGAAAATTAGATTTGAGGGCGGGTATGTGGGAATTGTAATGAACTCCTGGAAACAATTTTGGGATTAGGAGTTTACTAATGACAGTTGCACAGTAAAAGGAAAGCGTCAATCACAATAGATGCTCCTGGTGTGCTCATGCTAGTAGAAGTGTCATGCACTCCTAAAAAGACCAAACATGGACAAAGAGGAGCAAAATGAAAGGAAATAATGGGTGATACACAATAAATGCTTCAGAGTAAAATTTCCAGGCTATGAACAAACTAGAAAGACCAAAGTAGCTGCTATTAAAATAAATAAAATCACATCTAAATATTACCTCTGCTGTTGTGAGATTTTATCTCTGAGGCACATAAATAATTTTAACACAACTGATATTTATTACTGTCATAACCAACAGAAATAGTGGAAAATGTGCTGGGATGGATGTTTTATGTTGTACATCTAGTATGTTCCATAAATCCTGAATACTTCTTCCTTGACTTCTGGTTTTGTCTTGCCATTTTAGCACCTTTGTACATTGAATTTTTTAGTTGCTTTGCATTTACTTCTCTCTTTTTTCTTTTGAACTCCTATTTATCAGTGTCTACATTGTGTGTATTTAACAGGCACAGAACTAGAATGTATTCCTAAAACATGAAATTCCAGACTAAGATTTCCTATTCAAGTATGTAACACCTGGTTTTGTGTCACACTTCTGGTCTTCTAAGTTTTAACAGTTTTGGAGACAGATTCACTGAAACACTTGACTTGTCAAATTAGAAACCCCTGGAAGATCTTACACATCTCCATGGAAATCAAGATTTCCAACTCCATTTGTGCAGTCTAGGAAGCCTGGCAGCACTCTGGCAGCTTGTGGCTCCAGGGTTCTAGGCGTTTTGATGCTCTCTTGTCAGCCCAGCATGTCTCTGACTCAGTCTGAACTCATTCTGCCCTGCCAAGGACCAGTGCCTTAATCAACAGAGGGCACTGTTGATTACAGTGGTAATCAGCCAGAGGTAGGTTGTGTTTGCAGGAGTTTGAGAAAGCTCTCAGTGTCTGGCTGAAATTCAGTGAGCACACTGAAAGACACCGGGAAGGGCTCTTTTTTTCCTGGAACAATTCATTTCTAGTTGAGGTAATGCTCACTCACACTGCCCAAGCAGAACTGCATATTCTGTGGTACAGCTGGTTAATGCAGCAGAACATCCCATGGCATGAGCCACACAAGGGCTCTTTATCAATCTGTCACCTCACTGGACCCTCCAATGCAGAGTTAGGACCTAGACCAAGGCTTTCAATAATAGATTGAGAAACTACCAGGAAAAGGCCATGTATGAAACTCTGGCTTAACTTTCATTTTTTCCACAATATGTGTATTTTGTGAAGCAAATTTGACTAATCTGTTCATGATAATAGATGTGATTTAAAAACATCCAGTCTGCCATCACCCACAACACATAGACTATTGAAATCACAGACTGGTGCTGGTAGAGCACCAAATGTTGTGAAATGTATGATCTAAAATAAAGATTCATTTATGGTTACTGAATGTAATTTGCCTTTAATGCAAACCACATGTTAGTTTGGAACAGACTATTCTGAATACTGAACACTATGGGGTTTATCCTGCCTTGAACTACTGCAAATCACCACTTCCTATGAAATATTTAATCTACTATTTTTGTTGAGGTAAGTGTGCCAAGTGTCTGTTATAGATAGCAGCAGTTGTACTTTTAATTTGAGCCAATATCTCAGAAAGTTTAAAATATCTAAATTGGGAGTGTGCCCAATTATAGACCTTTCCTACAAAACTGGAGACAATGCCAGGCTGATCTTCACAGAAACATGATCATTTCCCTCTGGAAATTCTGAGTCAGATACCTAGATTGTGTTGATTTAAGCAGAGCTACAATGCTATATGCCAGCTGTTGATCTGGGCCAGTAATTTTAGACAGCATCCTGTGTCCTCTAGAACTTGTTACTCAAGATCCTTGTACAGGTTACTGCATAAGCAGCACAGACTGAAGGATGATGTGAGGTACTGCTGACAGATGATGATTAGGGGAGCTGAAATGAGAAGTATGATTAAGATGCTTTTCCTTCACTTTCAGAGCTTTCTCTCCCCTCAAACCACTCTGGAGCACAGTTATTTCCACCTGTGCCATTTTGGTATGTAATGGACAGCTATCATTAGGACAATCTGTTCACTCCCTTTGAACTTCTCTTTAACTTCATTTTTGTCATTGTTACTCCTCATGATGCTGTACAGCAGCCCCCAAACTGTTGACTGGATTCCAGCAGTTCTTTCCCAATCCATGTATTACAACAACTTCTAATGCCTTTCCTTATGTGTTGCTGCACTTTTTGATTATTTCATTTGGGAGCTCTTTAGTCCCTTTTGAATATGTAAATCAATAATTACTGGCAAACAAAACACATTAAGAATTAGTTCATCATGGAGAAAGCAACTGAAAGTGAATCCTGCACTGGGATCAGGAGCTTCTGTAGAGAGGAGAGTCAGACCCAGGAGGATTAAGGTGGTATCTACATGATAATTAAGTGATGTGCTTCTTCTGACCAAAATTCTCATCAATTACTGTAATAGGGCTGATTCTCATGGGTAAATAAAATTGTTCCTCTGATCTACTACCTCATGCTGCTGAATGTTCCCTAGCATTGCTTCACATTGCTTTATAATACAAAGCTGCAGAGTCACACTAAACTTCATGCCTGTTTGGCTCAGGCACCAGGGAATACATGTCCATATTGTCTACACTCCCTAGCTAGTCACTTGAGCTTATCTTTGTGCCCCAAGAGGTTCTGTTTCCCCACTCTGAGCTTTACGTGTCTGGTTTGTGTTACAATGCAGGGAATATGTTTGCCAGCAGCACCTTCCATTCTATGATGCTTGACTTTACCTGCTTTTTTGTCCCTATTCTCTTCCTTGTGCCTTTCCAGCTTGCCTTTGCCCTCTACAAAACACTCCCAGTGCATGAAAACGTTTCTGCATTTATCATGTGAAGTAGTCTATGATTGCAGCATCAAGCAATTGGGATGAGCATGATAAATGACAGCAGGTTGCCTTGATTAAGGTTAATGGCTTGATGATTTACAAGTGAAGTTATATTGGAGTCAAAACTATTGCATTAATTGTTCCATTAAACAATGTGAACTTCGGGTATACTGTTTTGGAATGCCCTGGAGAGGTGTCATTACTGTTCTATTAGTGGTGACATGGCATCTCTTTCAGATGTGCTAACAATTGAGGAAAAATAAGGAACTTAAAGGTTACTGTCTCCTGTCAGCCATTGATGGCCAATAACAAACTGAAAACTGCCTCAGACAAAAACCAGAGCTGGCATAGGCTGTTGGACCTCCTGTGGCTTTAAAGAATGTCAAAGCCTGGGGTGAGTGGGGTTTGGAGGAGCTGTATGTACCTGTAAGGCACAGTAATGCTGGTGGTGGACTGCTGCCACTTTGTTCCTCTCTTTATTCTGGTCCATGCAGTAGCCTCAGCTGTGATCTGTTGGGTCACAACCAGATTAAAGAATAATCAACAAAGCAGTGGGAAGAACATCTGCATTTTATGGGATCAGACAAGATTTTGCAGCAGAACAGATTCCCAAGTGGTACAGTTAATTAAAGGACAGCCTTCTGGAGTTACTTCTGAGGGAAGAGCACAGGCACTAGGAAGCTCCTTCTGGTATGAAGAACATTCTTTTTAACTTTTGTTGATGACACCTTAGAATCTAGCAATCACATATCAATAATTACAAAGGGAGGTTAATATGAAGTCACTATTTTACTTACCCAAGAATCATGTTTTGTTTGCCATTATTGTTGTTTTTCATAACAAAACTTTACAGTGAAGCCAGCTGGTGAATGCTCTCATCTGAATCTTGGACTCACCAGGGGTATATCAAACTGCTGTTGCTCTTGCAATCTTGTTTTTAGAGATTTTTCACAGTAATATCTTGAGTTTCAAGGGAAAAGCTCAGTACAATTCAGAGGAGACTTGAAATGGTAAATGATCCCTGAATGTTCCCACACTCAGAACTACAGCAGTTATTCTTTTTTCAGTAACAAGAGCAAAGATATCAACTCAGCCTTGCCAGCTGTAAGCAGGCTATATGCAAAGACCTCAGTAAAGCTACACCTTTTCCATCCTGGTTAAAAACAGTTTCCCTTTTGTACATGGTTGCAGAATGACAAATGATTCTGCTGATTGTTTTCAGGATGAGTTGGTATAAGATTACTTGTAACAAGTGAACTAAAACAATAGCCTACTTGATTAACAAACCATTTACTTTAGGAAGCTATGAGTGACACCAGGATTTCAGGGAGATGGGACATAGAGGGTTCAGCTAGACAGCAAGCATCATATCATTTAGAAACCACTCTGACTGTAGTTCTTATGCTTTTCTCCCCTTTTGACTGCTCCTTCCTCTTTGCTTCTGTCTTTCCACCTTTCACAGTGGTTTGGGAAAGAACAGCAACAAGCAAGGCCAGAGGCTGTTGCTGCTCCTGATAGGGAAGAAAGGACCTGATAATTAGATTCTGCCTGGTAGCACTATATGGGCAAGGCTTTCACACAGTGCTCCATGCACATAGCAATTACCAAAAATTCTTATGGAAGACATGACCTTAAATTATTGCCTGGATCTTGGAATGGGGAAGGAGGGCTGGAGGATGGGACCAGGGATAGGGAAGCATGGCCAATCCTGTTTCTTCAAAGGATGTGCTGCAAAATTGACAAAATACAGTGTGGGATTTTGTATTTTCCATCCAGAGAAAAGAATGATTTGTAGTGGAGCAGGAAATTGTAGTGTGCAGTGTTGGAGAAACTCAGTCTGTCTGTGCTTTCTGCTGGAGCATTAGCCTAGGACATGATACCACACAATGAAGGAGGTGTCATGCTTTGAACAGCCCTTCACTAGCTTGGATTTGCATGGAAACTATCCCTGCTCCCGGTCTCAACTCTCCCAGTAGGTGAGCTGGAGTCAGAATCAAAACCATAACTGTACAGACAGTATTTCAGGTGAGCTCTTGACTACTAACACACATTTAACATTATTTAACATGCTATTGGTGATTCCTTAAAGCTTCTTGGAAGAATCACAGTTTCCTAACAGAATAGCAGCTTCTTAGCTGCTTGGCTCTTTTCTTAATGACAACACTAGGGAGCAATGACATTCAGTAGTGCCTTTACATTGTTCAGAGATCTTAGGAACTGAGCATTGATTATTCTACCTTGTGTTGAGCACTTTTTAAATGTCCTTGTTGAAAAGTAAGGACTCATGCCACAGCTGCAGTCCATGGCTTTACGATACGATCTCCTTGTTCCAGGACGTGAGGCCAAGCAGAGCATACCTAGGATAAAGACAATATTCATACTCAGTGCACTTAGGATGTAGGCAGGGGAATCCTATGCTTCAGTGTGTTGTGATATCCAGACAAACTCTGTGTTAGTGCAGTGGCCAATTCACAAATGAATGCTATTGCTCCTTCCAGTAGGAAGAGATGACCTCTGAGGTTCATAACTACCTAAGACAGCAGGTAGAACGCTGTCTTTTCTTTACAAGATGCATGATTTAGATTCCAAGAATCTGATGAAAAGTCACTAGGAATTATCTCATCCTGTCAGGAGCATATGGCAATTTTACTTTAGCTGACACTTTTGTAAATGTGGCAGCAGAAGCATATGTGGAAATGTCTGCATGTGGAGGGGAGCAAAATGTGTTTTGTTGAAAATAAGACTTCAGCAACTGTCACAGTGAATCTGATGGTTAATGGTGGTGATGTGCAAACCAAAATCACAGCCTGAACACAAGGCCTTTAATAATACTCAAGCTGAGAAGAAAGACAAAAGAGATACAGAGTGAACATCGGGGGGGTTTACTACTGGGGCACCTAACTCTGTCTGCAGTCCCCAATACTGTCATTACTGCAGACTGGACATGTAAAAATAAGCATCACAGAGGCAGACTGCCTCTGCTCCCTCCCTGCTCACTGATTTTAACTCACTGATTTCATTTGAAAACAGTTTCTGGAAAAGAGTTTCTGAAAATAAGGTGTGAAATTCCCAGCCAGAAAGGGCTGGTTTAAAATCATTTATAAGAAGACAGTAGAGATGATGATGCTTTACTAACACAAGTGGACTGCTTCTTTCGATTTTCCATGAGGCATCACAAGTTCTGCACATCTGTTCATGGGGAAAGTGTTCTTCAGAAGAAGGAGGCAGATTGTTAACCTCAGTCATGATAATTGTTGCACTCAGCAGGTAGGATACCTGTCAGAAAATAAAGAGAAGAGAAAAAGGATGTTAGAAAATCATGCATTCTTGCATTGCAGTAAAAACCAACAGTTCTATGTTAGGACATAAAGCTGTGATGAAAGTGAGTGTATCTGTGAATGCATAAAGTATGGGAAGAAGTTAAAAATGACAGAATTTTGAATTGGGGGAAATGTCCAGATAGGGGGGAAAGTGTGAAGAACATGTCCAGATAGAGGGGGGAAGTGTTCTCTTTTACTCTTGGGATGCCTTGTTCTTTCCATTGTTTTTCTTCACCTACTTAGCCCCAAAAGGCTGAAGAGTTTTCATATTCAGCCAAATATTTAAACACTTGCCCAAAACTTCAAGCTTACTTGGTTTGATTTTGTAAAACTGGTATCAAAGTGAGAGGAGAAGAGTCTTGTTTTAGCAAAGTTTCCAGTATTTAGACAGTGGAACTAGTTAAAAAATATCTCACACTTTCTTAATTGCTTCACCATTTATTGACCCAAACACAAAATACTATTTCAGGTTAAAACCCCAATTAATATAACTTTTTGAAACTACCTACAAGTTTCACTTGGATTCATTCAGATTTTATTTTATGCAACTCCTTCTGTCAACACCTTTTGGAGGCAATCACTTAACACCACAGTAGGACAACTCTGCTCTGAAGTCACCTCTTGCTGCTCAGTGCTAATATGACAACACTAGTTCCATATGCCTGCAAAATTATGCCTAAAACCTGGGGAAAAACATTTGTATCTTCTTTTGTCACTCTTAATTCATTACAACTGCAGCTCAGGTTTCTCTCAGTCCAGCATTTTTTCAAGTATAGGACCTGAGAAGACCTTGGATTTTCTAAACACTTTAAAACACTAAGACTTAAAAGACTGAATATTGGTAGATATGATAAAGTGGCTCTGAAGTCACTTTAGTTTTGCTCTGCTTTGTCCTGGTAAGCCACTCCTCCTGCTGAAAATCTCAAAGGCAGTTCTGCAGAAGTGTTGGTGTCTGGCAAGATCAGTGTTTCCCTAGCCCAGTTCATCCCTGTTTCCATTCTAAACAGCTACTGGAATTTTGTGAGACCAGAAAAGGAATCTTTTGTGGCAATGCACTAGCACACACATGTTCAGATGCTCTTTCCCAAGTTTTCTTATCACACTATGTAACTACATCATCCAGTCAGAACTGGTGTATGCCATTATCAAAGAACTGTTTCCTGTCACAAATGGAGAAGCACACCTGGTCAAGATGCAGATCCCTGCTCAAAATGCAGATCCCAGAGTGCATTTGTAGGGTTGACCCTAAATGCTTATTTACAGCAGTTTTTCAGTTAGCTTTAAGGCTTGTGTGAGTGCATGAAAGAAGTGAGGCTGGCTGTGAACAACAGCTCTGTCTAAACTATGGAAGCTGCAACTGCTACATGTAAAAGGAGGCAGCAGAACAAGCAGGAGTACCTTAACAGAGCAGAGACAAACTAGACAGACTTTATGGGTTATGTTTTCCTAGAAGACTAAAAGCACTTCTCCAAATGCACCACCTGTGACTGTTCCTCTCCTCATCTAAGGTGGGTTGCAGCCTTTCATTTCTATCACAACATCCTCCATGCTGGGGGTAGAGCATCAGCATCTGATATCTCACTTCTGCCTTTATGTAACAGAGCAGAGCACATTAGATGAAGCTCTGCAGAACTGTAGTGCACTCAGGCTGAACAATGCTAATGGCATTGTCTTTAATGGTGTAAAGTTTCCACTAGTAAAAGTCTGTGAAGACACTAATATCCTTGGATGTACTTTGATCATGTGGGCAGGCTGAGGTGGGGGTGGAAGTGAGGAATAACACAACTGTTTTCTGAAAATGCTATGCTCATACCTTCTCCATAATGTTCCAAGGACCAGTAAATATTTACCAGAACAGCCTCTCACTTCCACAGATTCAGTGACAACACCTCCCATGTTCCTTGGACATCCAAAAACACTGCAAACATCTCTGTCATCATTCTAGCTGGCAGCTTTTATCAGAGTAGCTCACAAATTCCAGAGAGCGACCCATCCTTGTTACCCCTTTGTTGATTCCAGCTGTATTCTGGGGGTAAATGTCAGCATCAGGAATAACACTCAAATGAGAAACAATCAGCAGCTTGCAGTTTTCAGTAGAATCTTTCATTTTGCTTCTCAAAAGATATGTTCAACTTCTTTGTGTGATGTTTCTGTTCAGTTATGAAACTGAAGCTGCTTGCCTCCTCTGCATTCACTTTATATCAATAAGAGCTTTAATAGTGTAGGGATTCAATTTGAAAGAGAAATGCTTTTTGCAGTGTACCTGGGTGAGGGAGAGAGACTAGGTATGTTAGCTCATCTATTGTTTTCATGAGCATTTAGGGAGGTAATAAATGAAAATTGGGCAAAATATTTTAGTTGCATAGGGTATTTAAATTTCAGCTTCCATGTGCTGTTGACATTATGAGAGTGCTAATGGATTTCAGTAGCTTCATTTGAATTCTGTGAGTTTTTATGCTTAAGAAAGGGCTACTAAGTCTAGATGGATGCTCCTGCAATCTACAAATAAAAGTAAATAAACCCTGCTGTTGATGATGTCAGCTTTACATAAACTTGCTCAAATGCTGTGGTAAGATTAGACTTCTAAACACTGAGCTGCAGATGTTTAGGTGCTAGCTGATAGGAAGGGTATGTGAAGAGGAACAATGCAAAGCAGAACTATGACAAATACACTAAAAAGCCCTACAGATAGGGATCCTAAATTCAAAAGCTGGAACCTAAGTTTTCCTGTCACTTAGGCTTATTTCTACATTCTTATTCATGAAGTTGGACAGACTAAATTCACTTTGAATCTTGATGAGGGATGAGCATGCATGCATAAAGACAATAAAAACTTACTGGTGATTCATTACCTGGTGACAGCATGACCAACAAATATGAAAGTTACACACATTAAGTTGTGTGATTAGTTATATCCAAGAGTAATGACTGGTCATACACCACTGTGAAAGCTGAAAGCTTTCAGGAAGAGAGAACTGTATCTTGAAAAGGGAATTTAGAACTGCAGTGTTGTGAATGTGTTTTCAGAGTGCTGACACCTGTGGACTTTCATTGGACTAAGCCTAGATGTGCTGAGGAATTTGCAATCCTGAGACCTGCCAGAGCTGTGAGTTAACTGCCTTAGGCAGGGCATAACAAGAGAAATGTATCCAAGATGGGAATTCAGCAGGACAGTCAAAACAGACAAGGAACCTTATAAACTCATGAGGAGGAGATTTCAAGGGGAAACACTATGATTGACATCCTGTTTGAAAATCTACCAACTAAATTAATCCTTCCAAGACAGTCTGTGTAGAAATTTCTGATCTGTTTTGCACAAATAAATACTTCAGGTGAAACAAAGACTTAAACTCCATATATTCAGAGAAATGCCTTGCCCGTTAGAATGTGGAAGCATTACATTAGTAATACAAATAAATACGATTTCTACGCATTCAAGCCACTTCAGCAGTGAAACCACAAAGACAATCAAGCCAGAGCAACAAATGACAATGTGGTGAGAAACTATGTGACATTCACTGGGTTACCTGACTGTCCCAGACTGGCCTGGTCACTGTCAGGTATCAAATAATGTTGAGATTTGAACTGGGGTCTTCCACACGCAGGGATAAAATAACTATTTTAAATAAAAATAAAACCAAAAAATAGCCATTGTCTGATGAGGACATGCATATCAGTCCCTTGCAGTCTTCCTAGAGAATTCTGTTAGTCATGAAGCAGCTATATCATTGTTGTTTTCCAACAAAGTCTCTCTCATATGCCCACAGAAACTTGGGGATATTTTGAGGAACAAGGACTTTGCACATGCAGCAGCAAAACCAGTTTGTGAACACCCTGGGTGCCTGAAGAGTATATTGGGAGTCACCTCTTAATTACTTGGTTCTCTAGAGTTCCCTCAGTTCCACAAAAGAGAACTATTTGTGTGCAAACTGAGAACCATTAAGAAAGCCACAGGGCCATGTGGAGATGGCCTTTGACCTGAAAGCTTCTCAAATCTGTGAACCATTTCCACCACAGGACAGGGTATGAGCATGCACTCTTCTCATAGTCTTGCTTTCTGTGCTTCCTGCTCCCATTTCTACTTCTCTATGCAAAGGAAACCTGGGCTCCCAGGTCCAGAGCAAGTGGCAATATGGCCCAACAGCCTTCTTGGTACAGACATTAGCAGGCTGGGTGGTTCCATACACCTTGAAATACTTAAGAGTCTTGCAGAAAGGAGTTCTATTTTTGTTTAATGCAGTCTCATTTATCCTCTGAGAAGCAGTTCTGTGAGCACTTAGTACTGGCATAACGCTTTCTCCTGGAAGCCATCCCACTTGACCTCAATAAGCCTGTGGAAAGCAGTTTTTCAATATATTCTTGTAGGATAACACCAGAAATTCATTTCTGTAATAAATATCTTAAATGCTAACTTTTTCCCAGCCTGACTTCCTGCAGAAGATTTCATTGAGAAATGGCTAGAGAACCAAGTGCATCCTCTGTACTTGTGAGCACTGACTCCCACTTTATCCTGGATGTGAATCGCAGTCTCTATTCAGTGTGGTAAGTTGTTCCTCACTCTCTTCATTCACACTTGCTTCTCTAAATACATTTTTATCAATCTTTCCTATTTCAGTCACATTCCTGTAGCTTGTTCAGAACTCTGTGGCATGCATGCCACAGTACACAACATATTGTGTGAAAGTTCTCTACAGTACAGACTGCTTCTTTGGAAGTATCTGCCAGCATGCTTCGTTATAGATGCTGTCAAAGCTAAGTGAGGCAATAGACTCTTTGATAAAACATTGTATTTCACAATATCCCAAGAACATGCAGCTAAAGCCAATGTCTTGAGGAAGCAGCATTCCCTCCTCAGGATAAGAAGGAGTCAGTGTTTTGATATATTTTTGGCAATGCATTCTAAAATCCAGACCACAAGTGCTAAAGACCTCATCAGTTGAGGAGCTAATTCACATGCCAAGGAAGCATTAAACAAATATGTAGCTACTCACTTCAGGGAATGACCAGATAGGAGTAAACTTTCAGAAGGAACCCAAGCCCAACTACTGGTTTGTGTAGATGAAATTTTAAATGACTTTTGCTGAGGTCATACTGGAGTATAATGTGCATGAGTAACTCACTGTGGACCTGTTCCCTGGCAGCAGGATTTTACACAGGCTGTATTGTAGAAATAAATAATCATTGACAGAAAACATGGAATTCAAAGTGCAGAGGCAAGAAAAAAAAAGTTTGGAGAAAGTGAACAAGCAATGATTTAATTTTCCAATCATGGACCTTGGCAACGGGCTCCACAACAGAGCTTGATGCTTCCACTTAAAGACATAGGTCTGTCTTCTCTACTGGAAAACAGGGAGGGGAGTTCAACTGTCTCCAAATATACCCTTCAACAACACAACTTTTCCCCTTTGCATGGATGATGTGGTTATTTAAACATCTAATAGAAAGCTAGGCACAGCTCTTCTTCAGTTCTTCAATCAGACTGAATGCTTCACTTCCACCAGTGGATGGTTCAGTCCCCCAGCACAGCTGGAGCTGAAATGATCAAAGGAGGGGGAAAAGCCAGCTTCTCCTGCAGTTGCCTTCTGTTTTCTCATGCATAGTTAAATCAGTGCACTGAGAAGTAATATTCTAGAGGGATGGATGCAGAATTAGCCCCTGCAGTCTCACCAGAGTTTAATGGGTGGTCTGATGATAGCAGCATCAGTTTCTGCCATCTGTTCATAAGGGGACCACTGGCTGTTCAGAGAGCCCCTCTGTTAGTCACCTCAGAGGAATCTGGATGGCTAAAAGTGAACTGTGGGAGTGCCCCCACCTAGCAAAGCCATCAGTGCACTACGTGACTGAGGAGAGGAAACATGAAAAAAAGAGAGCAAGAGAATTATTTAAATATTTAGAGAACTAGTTCCATTTTCTCAGCTCTTTTGATTTAAAGAGCTACAAGGCAAATAGTAGAGAAACTCTATTTACTTACTGCAGGTAAATTGTCCAATAAATCTAGACATGTTTGTAGAAAACCAATCCTGCTTTCACAAATATGTTCTTCTGTTTCATAAGTAGTCTAAGCAACACCTGCATAGTTTGAAGAAGTGTATTTACACCCATACTTTGTTTTGAACTAATGGTGTTGCCTATGTCTTGTTTTGTCTAATTTCTAATGTGTGTTTGGTTGTTTTATTCCTGATAGCTAATAAAATGGGAGAATATTATAATACCAGATGATAGAGAAGAACCAGTGATAAAGCTAAGAAAAGTCCATATTTACACTTGCATAAAAACATCCTTATTTGTGTAAAAAGCTATTCAAGAAGACAAAAATGTATACATGTGAAAAGAGTAGTTTAAACATTTCTTTTAAAAGCATAATATGGTTGAAGAAAATAGTTCTTTTCAATTCAAAGAAATATTTGCACTTCCTTTGTTGCAATATTTGCTCAGATTCCATTTTGTAGAAATGCATTTCAGGAGAGGTCTGCAGGGTATTAAATACAGACATGAAGCAAAGATAAAGATTAAAGCTAATCAAAAGCTAAGCATAACAAAAATCAGGGATATTTAGACAGATTGTTAATTACCTAACTGTTTAAACATGAATTCCCTGAAGAACAGTCAGTGTTAAAGATATCCCTGAGAAATGTATCTACAGGAAGGAAAGGTTTTCACTTCAGAAGTGTTTATTTGGATGTTCTAATTAGCCATTTAAGCATACTTTAGTCTGAAAGCAGCTACCAATTATATTGCTATCAATAAGAACATGCCTTTTTAACAATGACCTTCATTGCTTTAGGGTTTTTTCTTTTCCTAATTAGAGTCTGAGGAAGCATCTTGTCCAGACCAGTTTCCACAGCAGTTGAATTGTTTTCAGCTCTCTTTATAAGAGTTGAACAAGCTCAAGGCTACAGTCTTGCTCCCTCTCCTAGCTCTTATTTAAGTTGTACTTAATTCCAGCTTATCTGCTCTTCTAGCAATTAAGAATTCTATTTGGGATGTTTGCATGGAAAACTGTGAGTTAGCAGTTGAGGAGAAAGATGTTTTCAGCTATTCTTTATTCTCATGGGTAAAGCTCTCCCTGCATTCTGTGGTGACCTCTCTGAAATGTCTCTGGGCTCAGACTGGCCAGCAATTACTCTCTGAGGATCCAGAGGACATAAGGATACCTGCAGAGTGCACTGAGGAGAGAGATGAAATCAAAGAGGAGAAACCTTTCACGGGAAGAAGAATATAGAGGAGTCTAACCCCCAGCGATAAAGCTACGCTCTGGAAAGAGAGGTCACTCATGGAGGATTTGAATGACAGTGAAACAAACCCAATCTTCTGCAAGTCGAGTCTGCTTGGCCTGTCATGGTGACTGATGAGGGATCTCCCTGTTCCTGTCTCAACCCACAAGCTTTTCTGTCTGATTTTCTCCTTCTGTCCTGCTGAGGACGGGGAGTGAGAGAGCACCCTGCTGGACACCTGGCAGTCAGTTAAGGTCAACCCACCAGAGGAGTTTGCCACATCAGAGGAGTCCCTCCTCCCCTTCCCCAGTTCTGCTGTGTTATCTGGCTTATGATGGGAGTTGGTGGTGTTGACTTCCCTCATGTGCTAATCCAGTCCCCACCAGTGTCCTCTGAGGCCAATGTCTCTTTTGTGCTGCCATCCTAAGCCACTGATCTCCCATGCCCTGCCATGCAGAGGGCATCCCATAAGCTGTTCTGAAATGGAAAGCTTATTTCTCACCAGTTAGAATTTTTTTGAGATGGAGTCCTATGTTTAATATTTACATCTGGCTTCTGCTGATTTATCTGCAAATAAACACCCAAGACTTTGCACATTCATTTTCCATGGGTATCAGTGAGTGGCTTATGTAGATTTTCCACAACTAGAACTGCAGATTTTGCAGCTACCAGAGTTCCCATTTCAAAATGTGTCCCTATTAGTGCAAATTATACACTGTTAGCATCTGCTGCAATTTCAAGGCAAAATTATATATGTAATAGCTAAGATCCTAAAAAACAGCACAAGCTATGATGGCATTAATAGCATATGAGAAAGTAATGCTGGTAACAGAAAAGTAAACAAGTGGATCACAGAAAGATCTTGAAACATCTTGTAAATCTGCATGATGGCAAGCTGGAATTTGCATGTAAAGGGCAAAATATAAGATGATAGACTCCAATGGTGTGAACTGCACCTAATGTTGCACTTGACAGAAGTAGTAGCTGTAGCAGATGTGAGTAGTTAAGTAGGTTCTTGCTTATTCCTCTTGAGCAGATGTAGTAAATTATGTACTAAATCAGTATAAGAAAGACATGGACCTGCTAGAGCAGGTCCAGAGGAGGCCACAGAAATGATCGGAGGGCTGGAACACCTCTGTTGTGAGGACAGGCTGAGAGAGTTGGGGTTGTTCAGCCTGGAGAAGAGGAGGATCTGGAGAGACCTTACTGCAGTCATTCAATATATAAAGGGGGAAAGAAGAAAGATGGAGAAACTCTTTTTACCAGGGCCTGGAGTGGTATGATGAGAGGCAACATTCTGGTTATTGCTTAATTCAGAATTCACATCAGAAAGGCAAAGTTTTGGCACAGAAAACAGGGTTCAACATCCTTACCAAATCTAATGCTCACAATTTAACAGAATCTAGCTTGTCAATCATGATGTAAAACCAACCTCTTGAGGCAACTCTTTGCTACATGTAATGGGTATATTGTTTCTCACCTAGAGAACCAGGAATCTTGGGCTAATTCTCCAACAACAATCAAATACTAAACTTTCAGTTAGTGCTCCAGTTAGGATAACTTTAATCATAGCTGTTTGGTTATTGCTACGATACACTGATGAAATGCACATGTTATTTATTTAAAACACTGGATAAGTTACAGCTGACAAGAAAATTTACTTGTGATATTTGTGTATTTTGTAGTGGTAGACACAAAACTAGCTACCAGAACTAGCTATAGATTTCAACACAGACTTACAACACAGATGCACTTTTAATTTTTGGTATGAATAAGTCATGGTTTTAAGACCTTTACCACACTTTCTGTTTGTATCTTCCAAAGGTCAGACTGGGAAGAAACTTGTAAGAAACTAACTGCTATTGGTATCATTTGTCAGTACTTCTTTCCTTCTGATGTATCAGTTGGCTTATAACATTGTGATCATGCCTTGACCATTTAACTACAAAAAAATGCCAATCTGCATTTGGAGAACAAGAAGCTGACAGTTATTTGGAAGAAGATCACCTTAAGAAGAGTTCCATAATTTCAGCATTACAGAATTATGATTAATTTACCTTCTTTCCTATCAGCAAGAACTTTAAGAATGGATATCTGCTGTGGCATTTTCTGTACAGACATAAATCTTTCTGTCAGAAAGATTGAGTAACCTTGTATCTTGAGTTCAATTTGAACTGAAAGGACAATGCACCAAGGACAAATTTCCTAAGGTAAACAAATAATCAAAGAAAAACCTCTGAAACAATAATTTCCTTTCACAAAAAGGAAAGCAAATACTCCACAGACAGAATAACTGCTTCAGAGCTAGGTAAGCTGATGGGAAACTTTGCCTTTCATGTATTTCTAGACAGAAGTAACATACAACAGTTTTTGACCTTTCCAAAATGATGTGCACTGCTTGTTCCTTTGGCAGCCTCCTATCTTCATACTGTATGTGTCACAAGGAAAAAAGAACCAGTTAGGCACAGTCCTAGACCTCAACTGTTACTTCTTCTGAGGAGCTGCTCTAGGGAATCCTGCTGTGACAGGGTGTTGGGCTAGATGATCTTTCCAGGTCCCTTCCAGCTCCTGACAGTCTGTGATTCTGTGACCAAAATGTCAGTAGTAGATTAACCAAGCCCTGTTTTCTTTTACTTGCCCTCACATCCCAGAGGTGAGGGATTTTTGTGGGGGGGTTCCAGTTCTTGTATAGGTTTGTAAAGTTCTCTTGACTTCCTTCTTATGGGTGCCTGTTTGCATCCCTACCAATCCAGCCAGCCATTGAAAAATGTATTCTATGGGTTTTATTGAAGAACTGCAATGTCTAAACAATGAAATTTTATTTGTGCTGTTGTTCAACAACAGTGGTTCCAAACTCCAGTCCAAGAATAGTAGCTGCTTGTGTCAGCTTGCAGATGGCAATGTCTCGGTGTCTGTTAAGGAGAGCATTTCACAGGTGTACAGCCACACATAGCTCTGAGTTCCTGCAAATATACGGGTGTCTTGACTATTATGCTGCTCTCTGGATCTCACTATAGCTTTAATAGTTTTATAGTATCCACTGCAATACCCTAGAAGGTTATCCACATCAAATATTCAAAAGCTCCTTCCACTGTGCCTCTGTGTGAGTTCTTTTATTTGCTGTCCTCACAAACTATCCATAGGGGAGGGGAAAAGGATCATAAATGAGCAAACAATGCTAAGGGCTCTACTGTGGGTAAAACTGCCAAGGACAGGCTTTTAGATAACCTATGAGTCCAGTAGATATCTGTTAATTGCTTGACACTTCAGTAACAAGGGAGCTATTGACCACACTTACTAGATACTCCTGGCAGTCAATGGGATTTAACTTTATTTTCCCAGGTAGTTAAGTTCTTTTCTTACTCTGTGTTACCCTGGCTTTCTAGCACTCATCAGAACAGCAGAACACCCTTCAGCAGGAGTGCAACATGACTAAGGAATCATCTGAAATTTATATATTTTTTTCTTTTCTCTTTCCAGCTGGAGAAGTGGCTAGTTTGGCCCTCATAGGATTACTGCTTGACATAGGTTTGTTTCTATTGATTTCCAGTAGAAGGAAAACAAAAACCCCAAAGAAATAACAACAGCAACAACAAACCCAAAAACCTGACCAGCCCTAGAAGTTCTCCTGCTGTTCTCTGAGAGCTTAGGATCTGTTTTCAAGGCAAAAGTCTAACATATTTAGAAATAAAGCACAGCTGTGCCAATATCATCTTCTTGCTAGCTGCTTTACCTCTGGAGAACAATGCTTGGAGCAGGAGAGCAGGACAGTCTAGGAAGAATGCTGTGTCCAAACAGACACACAGTTCAGGTGTCTAATGAGGTATATGAAGACTAGTCAGTATCTCTGGGTCCCGTGAAGGAATATCCTGACCTACATGTTGAACTAAAGCCACAAAGAGACTCAGATTGTAATGCACAAGATGAGAAGATAGCTTATTTCCTTCACCATATTCATCTGTAATCTGTCTAATATCTGAAACAATTCTTTTTCCCCATGTCTCAGTGGCACTTCATTGTTAATTTTGTTTTCTTAGCAGTGCAGCAGTGGGTCATCATTTCCAAATAGCAGACTTTTCTACTTTAAAAGAAAAAGATAACATTTGTCTTTTAGAGCCTCCAAAACAAAAATCATATTCTTACAGCACAAGAGAGATGAAAAGGGAATACTCTTACTATGGCTATTCCCTGAGCTTCTGCTTATAAACACCCACTGTTCTCACAAAATTGTTGTCATTGAACTTTACTCAGAATGACAAAGATATCTGTGAAGTGAATCTCCAGCTGGAGAGCTGAAAGATAGGATGGAGTTGCATTAGGGAAATATTATTCTAAGTAGAGCTTGTGACACAGAGTGCCTTCCACTAGATTGCCCAACACTCTCCATTATAAGGCTTTGCTTTCAGTTATTTGCAAGGTTACTAAACTTAAATTGTTTGAGTTCAGGTTTTTCATACTAGGTATCTGCCTCAGGCTGAATTTCTTGGGGTTTTTGGTTTGGTTTTTTGGGGGGTTTGGGGTTTTTTTTTGTCTTTATTTTTTTCTTCTCACATGTAAAAATGTAGGCAGCCTGGCAGCCTTCTCCGTGAGAAGTGGAAGCAGGGAGTGGACAGTTTGGTTGTTTTCATAAGAGCTTTCCAAGTGGTGTTACCAGTTCCATGCTGGTTTCCCAGCAATGTTTTGTAGCTCTGTATCTCCTCAGGGTTATGCAGTCAAAAAGAGTAAGGTAGTTTTTATAATCCTCTTTTTTTTTTTTTTTTGACTTTTAATGAAAGTCTGCAAAACATGGATGCTCTTAAACCACCTAGATCGGTCTGATGATACTAGGAAGATGAAGTTACAGGAAACTTACAGCCCTGCTGAAGCTGAAGTGATGCAGCCCCTTTCTGCAAGTAGCCTTTCCATTTTGTTGTACGTGCAATGTCTAGCACATCAGAGCTCTGCTTTCAGGTAGCATGTTTGGGAACCACAATAATTATATCTATTATTGTCACCAAACAAGAAATTTCCAGTAGAGCTCTAAAACATGTTGATCAAATTCATTTTGGTCTTGTTTTAGGAAAATAAGTTGACCAGCTTGCTGTATTTACACAAGAGAGTTGATGCTACAGTACAGGAGGGTGACCTGCCTCCCTGTCAGCCAACCTATCTGAAGAAGCATTATTCTCTTTTACAAATGCTCTACTAATGGAGGCAATATTCACACACACTCAGCAACCACCTTTAGCTCCAATTTAAGTAATGATTGCTTTTACATAGATCCTTTTGGTCCAGTAACTGTACATCAGCTGAAAAATCACCTTTTTATCTCCCCTGATGTTGCTTTTGCATTAAAAATTCATACATTAATAAAGTAATAGAGACAGAGATCTGGTGGGAAAATGAAATTCAGACATGCTAACAATACTTGCTTTATGTTAACAGCAACAGCTAAGGTGAAAAAAAAAAAAAAATCACAAACAGCCCAGTCTGTCATTTGCAATAATTATATGTCAGGCAGATGTAAACATGCCAGACTAACAGGGAATAAATAGGAGATCCCCTTTCTGTGGGTAGTCACCAGATTTCCCTGAATCTTTATTGACACAGTGGCCACAGATATCACTGGATTCACATTAAACTAAAACCTGAAAATTGCATTCAAATCAGATATAAAATGTCCTTTTAAAAACTATTTGTTACTTAGGAAAGAGCAAAGGAAGGATTTCTGTAAGGGACAACTGAATCCTAGGCAATCAGAGGTTAAGGACCCAGGATTGTGCCCTTATTAATGTTTTGTGCTGAATTAGTTTATAGATGTAAATTCAATTTTTTAATTCCTCACATTGCTCCACACCCTCCTTGGTGTTCTGCCTATATTTAAATTCCCAGTGGGTTCTGTTCCCTCAGCTTCTCTTTTTATCTTCACATACCTGCTGAATTCCCTGACTGTCCATTCTCAGAGGCTGTTAGCTTCTCATGTCCACATCTTTTAGCTCTTCCTGACTGCATTTTTCAGTTATTCTGACATCCTTTGGCTCCTGGTGTCACATCTCAGTGTCAGCTCTCCAGATTTCACTAACTTTCATCAGTCAAGCTTTAAACAGTCTCTGCCTTCAGCTGCAGTCCTACCATGTACCTGCCTTGCTGCAAATGCCATTGCTAGGTCCATTGTTTCCCTGCAGCTCCTCAGTGCCCAGATCTCCAGACAGCAGTGATGAAACAATAAGCTCTACTTTCAAAGGCACTATAGAAATAGTGATGCCAGAAACACACCTGCATGACTGCAAATGTACCTGCTGAACCAGATTCTGCCCTGTAGAATGCACAGGCAAATGTGATCTGGGAGATGCAGTGTCTCCAGTGCCAAATGTTCTCTCTGTTTCACCCTTGCTCCACGACAGCAACTACTATGGAGATATAGCTGCTGGTGAGTGCTAAATCCATTGGATGACACAACTTGTAAGACTGATGGACCAAAAATGCTGATGTTGATGTGCACTGCAAAAGGTTCCTTGGTGACACTGCCTTCCAGCTGTTATTTAGCACTGCCTGTGTCAGCACAAATGGTGAGGTCTGCCCCACTCGTCTCAGTGTTCAAGCCAATACTCTGCCCATGTTTCTCTCTGCTCCCACCCCCTAACTCCTGGTCAATTCAGAAGCAGAATATGGTCATGAACTGCAAAAGTGATTTGTTTTTCCAAGTCAGCCACTCAACTGGAAAATAATCATTGCAAACAATCCACTTGGGTACTCTAAAACAGTTAACATTTATTTTCATTAAGTTAGAAGAGCAGGAAAATTAGGACTCTATTGAAAGAGTTAGACATGAAATAGAGCTTTTTCATAAACCTATATTTAGAGCAACGCCTTTTTGATGTTCAACTCTGATGTTGTGGTTTAGCCTCCCTAGCTGGTCAAAACCACACAACCACTCACTCATTTCTCCCTGAACTGGTGGGATGGGAAGGAGAAAACACAAGGGCTTGAGGGTCCAAGCTAAGGACACGGGGGAATCATTCACCTCTTATGGTCACAGGCAAAAGACCAGACCAGACATAGAAGGGTTAAAAAAATCTCAAGTTGAATCTAAACAAAATGACCACTGAATCCAGTTAGGGTGAGAGCACATACATACAATACAAAACCCACACATCACCCTCCCAAGCCCTGCTCCTGAGGTAGAACCACCCCTCCTGTGCTGCAGAGGGACCCTACCCAGCTTGCAACACAAAACAACTGCAGAAAAAACCCCAAACCTCAAGTTGTTTTTTCCCCTTAAATATGCTACTCTGAGAGGTGCTGATAGGCTCAGCCCAAAGGCAGGACTGATACCAGAGCTGGGGGAACCTTCCTGAACCTTCTCACCCAGGCATGCTCACTATAAAACCACCACATTCCACCACAAGCCAGGGAAACCCTCCTGAACCTTCTGGCCTCAGCATGCCCAGCAGGAATTTGAAGTATGTTGTAATTGGTAGTTTGGTGCAGTTTAACACCAGTTACCTGCCACTTTTTCTTCTAAGATTGCTTGCATTTGGAGAAAATAGTAACTACACTTCATTACAAACACCATGGAAAACCTCAGTTCTTTAGTCTGCAGCCCATGACAATGGAAGAAGAAATACCCAGAGCTGAGTGCAAGCATTTCTCCAACGACAGCTAAGCAGTAAACAAAAGCACCCACCAGAAAAAAGCAGGAACACATCTTCTGCTATTGTCATATTCTCTAAGTGTTTGGGCACTGGCTCAGTCAAATTGCTATTGTCAGAGCCTTCTGAGGACTGGCATTTAATCCACTCAAACAAATAAAAATGTCCTCAGAGGAGGAGGATTATTTACAAAAGAAGGGAAATAAGCAGTGGTTTAGCTGCACGCTGGAACAGTGCCCAAAGTCAACCCCCCAAAAATTCTGCAGTTCTTCAGGAAATTCTATTTTCCCATTTATGTTACCCAGGGACCATAACATACTAATATTCTTGAAGAGGCAGTAAGCACAACAGCTTTGTTAAACAGTTTTTCCAGCATCCCTCATGATGTGAGCACAATGAACACCTTCAACATTTCATGCACTGCTAGGTTTTGGTATTTCTAACCTCTGCCTCATCAGCCTCAAAACCTGTACACTTGATCTATTTATTCCTAATTGATCTATTTATTCCTTTGAAAAATCATCTAGGAGTGTTAGCTGGTGATGCAGTAACTACAATGAGGCCTTGGAATCTCACTCCTGAAAGACTGTTGTGTGATTTCTGGGCATCAAAACTGTGCAGGAGATGCCAACAGCCAGAAGCAAATATCAGAAGCTGTTACATGTCAGACCTTCCTTATGCCATCTACTGCCAGATTGACAAAATTGGTTCAGTTCTGGCATTCAGATGGTTTACATGGAAAAGCAATTCTATATTCTGTAAAGTACCACTTTTTGTTTTGTTTCTCCCCTCTGCACTGTGCACCATTAGCTGAATGTCCTCAATCTCGGGTTATGATGGCTTTCCCATTTCACTAAGCAAGCTATTTCCCATTCACCTCCTCAAAAACCGGTCCTGGTGCCATCTGAGCACCAGTAAAAGTGACACATATGCTTAAGGTTGATGTTTTTCCCTGCTCTGGTGAGGAAATCCAGGTATGTTTCTGCCTGTGACTCCAGCAGATCAGTAAACTCCTGTTGTTTAAATACCAGTGACAGCATTCAAGCATTTTGAGCCATCAGGACATGCTTATTGTCAACTGTGCCACAGCAACACTCATCAATGTCATCTGTTCCAACTCAACTCTTATTTGCTCAGCTAACAGGACAGAGCCAATACACCAGGCACAACTGCTCCAGCTCTAATATCAGTTGAAGAATGACAAGGTTTGTCTCTCGCCTCTGCCAGCCTGTGACGTGCTCCAGCAGCTGAACTTTCAGGAATAAAGAATATGGTGAAAGGCCTGTGAACTCTCTTCTGCTGAAAACATGTGATGTCTGTTAGTTGTTTCTTTTTTCCTCATCCTTTTAAAGATAGTTAAGTAAAGAAAGGCTGGGTTAGGCAAGAGGTTAAAAAACTCCCTTAAAGAAAAGCTGGAGCTGTGTGCTACTGAACCTTTGGATGTTTATATGTTTCTCTGTGAGCCTGTGTGCCTATATTCTGTCTTCAGACAGTGGAAGACTATGAAACACTGCTAGCAGAATGTACCTATGGCTGATATAAACCACCCCACACTAGACCAAAACTATGTGGGATCAGCACTGCCACTGTTTTTAGCACCCAAGATGTAAACGTCTTGGAATGAGCATAGGGAGCACAGTCTCCTCCATGTTTATCAGTGCTACAACACCCAGGAAAGAAGAGACACTTGGTAACATTCTTCCAAATGCCAGTTTTGTTATATGCTCTTTTTCAGTCCTTTTTGGCTGTCATTGTCTGCGTGTGGTGCATGTTAAAAAGGGAACAATATTTCTCTTGCACAACAGCTACCTTTCTGTCACACTGGTAATGGACAGGCATCATTTTGGTGTCAAGAACAACCCGGCAGTAGCAGACACTGCTTGCCACTTGAGGTTGGGATATCATGTGGCACACAAACCACAAACTTTTCCTTCTCTGAATACAGAAAAACACTTAACAAATGCTACCTGAAACTCAAGCAAAACAAATTCTATATCATTTTTTAATCTATACACATCTGTGTTTCTCTAAATATTTAGCTAGCATGAAATGTCACTTGTGGGTTCAAGCCTGCATTACAGGAAAAAGACAACTCCCATTCTGTCCAAACTCTCTCTTCCTTTTTTATTTACAGCCAGCAAAAGAAGGCTACAGGAAACTACAACCATGCATTCTACTCAGAGTAGGTTTCAGGCCCCTAATGGCCAAGATGTTACTGTTGATTCTGGCTGATCATGCTGAAAAGCAAATCTCTGTCTCTCTTAACAGCCTTCACCTATGAATTAAACTTTGGTCTTGAAGACGTTTTGCAGAGCACACCAGTCACTCAATATTCTGGACATGCACCTCACACTGGACTTAAAATGCACATCAAGCATACATCAATAAACCTTAAGTTTCCCAGAGGTGTACTTAATAGTCATTCTGTGACTGCTGAGTTAGAAAGTAAGGGAATTCTTGTGATGATTTAGATGGTCAGTCTGCTTTTTCATAACTCAGGGAGGCAAAAGTTTGCTGAATAGTGAGAAATTCTGCAAGTTTTAGTGTCTGTCCTTTTCCCTTGACTGTTCACCACCTCTTAAGGCAGAGGTCAGGAGCACTGCTTTAACACACATCCTGCTACTGTAAATTGTATCAGCGCAACCCCTTCAGGTGCCAGGGAAAACAATTTCTCAGTGAATCCTGGTGTCTGAGAATTGAGAAGGGAGTGAGTGCTCTCACTAATGCATTTGTGGGACACACTGCAGGCACAGGCAGTTAGAGAGCCTCAGGGAGTTTTTAGGATTTGCAATACACAAGCAAGCGCTTTTGATAACATAGTATGTGTGCTAAGCCCTGGCTTTTAGCTTGCTGTGGCACTATCCTTCAAACCCCTTTAAGAATCAGGTATCCTCTTCCCTCCCTTACTGCTCAACTTAGCTCTCAGTGCTGTGAAAAAGAACAGTGGAAAAGAGAACCACACATTGCAGTGGGAAGCGAAGAGCAAAGATCTTCCAGGACTATCTAAACCAGCTTTCATCTGTCCTTCATTTGAATTAGTTTGGAATAATCCATTTCAAGTTGCAGCAGCAGCCATTCTAACTATAAAGCTTTTCCCATTTGTCTCTCACATGAAATTGCTGCTGGTTTTCCTGTGCTTTGGCACTGTGACACTCAAGGTTGAAATGCTCTCTGTCTTTTGGTTTCCCCAGTGTCTACATATATATATATATATATATGAGATATCCATTCTGGTCAGTGAGAAGAAGAAACACCTTTAGGGCACTGTTTATCTGTTCCATTTTAGACACTACATCTGGATAAGCTGGATTTGCCCAGAAAGAACCTGTTTGTCTACATAAACTATGGAGTCTAAACAATGAGATGAAAGGTAGATGTTTACACCATAAACATCTGTACTTAGCTGGATAAATCTGACCTCAAATTTCTCTACTTCCTCTTCTTTTTATTAAACTACATAATTAATTAGTCATTTCTTGGCTTTTAGCTATTTTGCTACCAGAAGGAACATTGCTGGCATGTGCAGATCATGATAAGGATCACTCAAACAGTGCTTCTACATGAATGACAACTATTTTCTTTGCATGAAAGATGTACAAATATTAAATATGACAAATATTAAATAAAGCTACTTCTATGCTCTTCATGCTTTGTTGTATGCAAACTGCTTCTGGGCACTCTCACACTTATCTGTGTCTAACAATGTAATATGTCCTGGCAGATGGTGTTTACATACACACACCTTTCTACACTTATCTGGCCATACTCCTGTTCTGCCTTCCAGCACAGAGCAGGGGGATATTGCTGACTGTGCAGCATGTGATCCTCTGTAACTCCACATCTTTCTTAGCAGAACTGGCATTTACTCAGTTGTTTCCTCTATCAAATATAAGTAGTAGTTTGCATTTCTCTGGTTATCTGGAGACTTCCTCATCACAGAATCACAGAATGTCAGGAGTTGGAAGGGACCTTGAAAGATCATCTAGTCCAACCCCCCCTGCCACAGCAGGATTCCCTAGACCAGCTCACACAGAAGTGTGTCCAGACAGGTTTTGAATCTCTCCAGAGAAGGAGGCTCCCCAACCTCTTTGGGCAGTCTGTGCCAGGGCTCTGGCACCTCAACTGGGAAAATATTTCTATGTGTATTCACATGGAACCTCCTATACTTCAGCTTACAGCCATTGCCCCTTGTCATGTTACTGGGCATTGCTGAGAAGAGCCTGACCCCATCCCCCTGACACCCACCCTTCACATATTTAAAAGCATAGATGAGGTCACCCCTTAGTCTCCTCTTCTCCAAGCTAAAGAGACCCAGCTCCCTCAGCCTTTCCTCATCAGGAAGATGTTCCAGCCCCTTCAGCATCTTGGTGGCTCTGTGCTGGACTCTTTCCAGCAGTTCCCTGTCCTTCTTCACCTGAGGGGCCCAGAACTGGATACAATATTCCAGATGTGGCCTCACCAGGGTAGAGTAAAGGGGAAGAAGAACCTCTCTTGACCTAGTAACCACACCCCTTCTAATCCACTCCAGAATCCCCTTGGCCCTCCTGACCACAAGAGCACACTGCTGGCTCATGCTCATCCTTCCATCCACCAGGACCCTCAGGTCCCTTTCCCCTTCACTGCTCTCCAACAGGTCAGTCCCCAACCTATACTCATCCATGGGGTTGGTCTTTCCCAGGTGCAAGACTCGACAGTTGGCCTTATTGAATCTCATTCAAAGTCTCCCTGCCCGACTCTCCAGCCTGTCTAAGTCTCGCTGAATGGCACCACAACCCTCTGGTGTGTCAGCCACTCCACCCAGTTCAGTGTCAGCAGCAAACTTGCTGACAGTACACTCTGTTCCTTTATCCAGGTGAAGCAAACTCTGAGAGTGCAATGTCTTATTGCTAATAAAATCCACATAAGGAAACTCACTGAAGGGTCTGCTGTTCATCCTGTGAACTTCTCTGACAACCTCCTGCACCTGAGGAGAGTGAGTGGAAATTCATTTCCTCTTGCTGGGCCAAGGACACTTTTCAAAGAGCTGAGCCACCACTATGCACCATCATTCCTCTCCCCTTTGCTCCCTGTGAGCCATGCCTCTCTCTCCAGTCTGTGGGCTTATAAAATCTGGAGATACTCTTGATTTAGCAAATTGTCTCCTTTTTTTTTTTTTTTTCCTAATATCTCCTAAGAGATTTACAAAAAAATACATGAGAATTGAGAGTTTTATTACCTGACCTATGCATGAAAATGCCAGCAGTGGTCTGGGTGGGAGCAGTCCCACAAAAAAATAGAGAGTAAACAAATGAACAGAGGTTTTAGGAGTCTAAAGCTGAACCAAAGAAAACTAAGGCTGTATAAATGCTCTAGAGAGATGGATCTCAGCTCTTTCAAAGTAAGCTTCCACTTCCTCCTGAGTAAGAGGGAACAGCTTTTTCCAAGTGGAAGGACATAAAGAAGCTTTTTCTCAGAAAGATCAAAATATTTTCCTTTCTTTTTCCTGTAAAAGCTACTTTTTATTTCAGATTTTCAAAGCCCTGGAGAAAGTTATTTGAGTAATGTTAACTGCCATTTAAAGATAAGAAACTGAGAGCTCTGCAGTAGCTTGTCACTCATAAAAAGTTAGGGAACAAACAAGGAATAAAAGCTTGTTAAAAATGTTATCTCCCTTCCTCTGTCCCCTTTAATCTCTCCCTTGATTCCTTCTGCTTTCCTTTCCTCTGCTCCTTCCTCTCTTCAGTCTGTGCTTGCTTTATGCTAAAGCCTGGATCTTCCTGTCAGCAAGTACCTACCATAATTTAGAAGTGATAACAGTAATGCAAGTGAACAAATACTCAACCATGGCACAAATGGCAGAAGGGAAACGCTCAGAAAATTGCATGCAACATATAAAATGCAAATGTAAAATATAATGTCCCATGTGGAAAATGAAAATGCTGAGCTCAATTCTTGCCCTTTACTTGCCTTTTACTTTGACTACTGCTGCTGAAAAACTAAGCCATAAACTCTCCTGAATCTTTTCTCACCTTCACTCCCCAGATAATGCTGAAGTACTGAGGGAGCTGGCTTCTTTCAGAACCAAGAACAAATGAAGCTTCAGAATAACTTGTTTTATCAGGCCCACCTACTCTGCAAATGCTTTGGCTTCTATTGGCTGGAAAAGAAAACACTTGGTTCAGCTCTCTCCTGTCACTCATCTCTCTTGACTCTACCAATAGTTCCTAGTGCAACTAACCACAAACCACTAACAATGTGAACTCGTAATTAGAATTAGAAGTCTTTCACTTTCTTGTGGAAGAAAAATGGTTTTCCTCCTTTCCCTGCTGTGAGCTGGTATTTCTCCCTACCTCCCTTGATGTTGTTAGTATGTCCTAAAGTTCTTAGCAAATGGTTGGGGCTTTTTTAATCATTATTTGTCTTCTATGTAGAAGGAGGAGCTGGTCATACAATACACTTCTATACCTTCAGGGTTCCCATTGGACTGTCACATTTTCAGTTACAATATAACTTCATAAAACTTGTATGTTTTAGACAGATTTTCTTTCAGTGTCCTAGGTATCAGATTAGACTTATTTTTGGTTTATATTTCTTCTAGTTTAGCCAGAGCAGTCCAGCCACTGCAAAAAGTAATGTGTGCTAAAAAATTCTGGAGATCTGAGTCCTCAACAGCTTTAATATTTTGTGTTTTGCCAGAAGGCTTAGAGCTGGCAGAGGGCTGCTGTCTGTCAGAAGAGTGCTTTTTATCCTCCACCATGGAAACCTGCTCTGCTGTGTCTTCTGAAAAACTGCCAGTTCAGGAATCCTTGGTAATTAGAAGAAACCTTCAATAATTCTCTCCTCCTGGCTAGAGCCTGACCCAACATCCCCAATGACATGTTCTTTCCACCGCAGAGTTAGCAGCAGAAAGAGAAAGACTTTGGCCAATACCAGCCACAGCCAGTGAGTGGGGAGTAAGCTAGGCATGGCTGTGGCTCTCCTTCAGGATCAGTGCAAAGGATCTCTCTTCTGAAAGAGAGAGCTTCCAAAATGGGATATAAAAAAGATAAAAGCCAGAACATAGGGCAAGAAAGAAATGGACTTAGCAATCCCAGTAAGATTGCAGCTCCAGAAAAGGAGATAAAGTGTGGGCAACAGTTCCGAGCCTGGCAGCAAACCATGGGGCAGACAGCAGACAGGTAAGGGAGGTTTCAATGGACAAGAACAAGGAAGAGGGAGGACAGTCTCATAAAGCATATGGGGTAATGCCAGGAAGAAGGAACTGTTTGAACAAAGCATTTGGGCAGAAAAGAGAAAAAGACTGTAAGAAAGAGAGATCAATATGCAAAAGGCTCATTCATGAGACTAGCTGATGCATTGCTAGGGAAATGGTATGGTTAAAGCCATGAGAGAGAGGATCCTGAAGGATGATGTGTGCTAATACATATCTGGGCAAAAGAAATAAGCCTGATCCAAGGCATCACAAACACTCAGGCAGCTGATGTGGATCCCTGCATGCTGGAGCAGCTGGCATATACTCCCTACTCCAGGAATATCATTAACCCTGCATGTTGTATATAGACTCCAGAAATTTACCCCAGAGCTATGGAATGCATTTGGTGTTAAGATGTTCAAACATTAGCTGTTGCAATGATCTTTCTCCAGCCTTCCCACCAGAGCAACTGTCTATTTTCTTTGTTCCTGTATTGACATCTCCCACACCAGTGTAACCATCTGGAGAGCTGGAGCGTGCTGTAATGGACAAACCTGGGTTGATCACAAATTCAGAACAGAGTACTTGTTCTGGGGATAACAGGTTCACCCTGTTTGGTGTGGCAGGAGGAAAGGCAGAGTTATTCTAAAGTGGTAGGACAATCTACACACAACCCTTACACAAATTCTTTGTAAATGTGTTTGTGCTGTGTAATTAAAAGAAATAAGTCTCCCTCTTTGATCAGAATTCATCACCTGAGTGAAAATAATTACAGCATGATAAGTCATAAATCTTCATTGGTTTCCAAGCCCAGAAGATATTGACCAAATTTAAACAGAAGCTCATAATCAGTGTCCTGTTCTGAAGATGTGACCCCCAGTGACTTAGCACTTACAAGCAGGATTTGCAGTACACACTGGATGGAAGAGGAAGATGCTCATGCTGACTAGCTGGAACTGGGGGGAAAAATACCTAAAAATCAGATTTTCTTCTTCATATGGCCCAGCAACAACCCTTTCTGAAAGGCATCTCTCCACCTTCTAGCTGCCTGCCTTCACAGCAACTGCCTGTCTCTATGACTTTTTTATCTCTTTAAGAAAGGCAGTAGCCTTATGTTGCCAGGGTAAGTTCAACTCCCTCCTTGGGCATGGCCTGAAATTCCTTATTTCAGACTCCAGTTGTTTCCAGAGAGGCCTTTGCAAACAAATACAGGTAACATTGTTAACAAAGGTATTTTTCTTTGACTGGAAGATAGCTAGCTGGAGTATCATTAAACCCAAAAAATACCCAAACAAACAAAGCAAGCCCTAAATAGGACACAGAACAATATGGAAAGTTTCCCCTGAAAGGGGCAATTTAAACTATTTTGCAGGTGTAAAAATTAAAGGTTATATCTGAAACCAATCTGCATCCTTAACTATTGTGTTTGTTACTGTGGAACAAATGTGTTACAATAATGTATCCTAATCTGCTACATTTTATTGAACTACTCGACTAATCCTGGTAGTTCAATGTGAAGAATTTCCACAGGAAGATCATTTTCTGCTTTCTTCTACTTTCATATTCTTTTCATTTTTAGGTTTATCTCTTTTTTTCCTCCCTCACACAACATTGTTCCTGTTCCCTTCTAATACAACACAGCAGAAACATTTGATAAGACAATCAAAACCTGTTTATTTTTGAGGACAGGGTTTCCAGCTTCAGTTCACATACTGAATCTAATTGGGGAAAGTGATTATTCTCTTATCTTCCACATTACAAAAACCTGAGCTCTTTAAAGCCAAATCCCCAATAAACATGCAGCCACATACCAAAAAACAGTTCTAAAAGCACCACAAGTGACAATGCTGTTTGAACAAAACAAAATTGGGCCTGATTAGCAATTTTCTGCTGATTTTTTACTGCTTTCCAGGTAAAGCATGGTGAATAGAATAAATGGTACTTCCAAACCCCTCATGTGCCTACAGCCAGTACATTTGTTTTGTTTTCCTTTACAGTGATGTCAGTGGAAATACTGAATTATTTCTACCAGCAGAACCATGTATGACTGATCTGCAACTCTTCCTTCTTTGGTCCCAGAAGACTCTCACTGAGTAATGTCATTGTTTAGTAGCAGTTTTAAACAATGTCTTTTGTACCTAGTAAGTTATAGTCATTACCCTGCCAGGGAGAGCTTCCCCATACCAACGTGACACAGGCTGTAGCTGCAAGAACTTGTTTCTGCAGAGTTGTTGTTGCTATGGGAACAGATGTGAATTGCTTACTGCTGTCCTATAACACAATTAAGCATACCATGGCCTCTTTAATTGCATTCTTTAGGAGTCACCATAAGCAAAGAGAGAGTATGGGTCTGGGTGCACTCTCACTTACTCTCAAATGACAAATTTGAATTAATATTGCAGGATGTTCTTTCACCTATTTCAACAACTTCTTTCTCTTACAGTTCTCATGCCCCCCCCCCCAAAAAAAAAAAAAAAAGTATAAACGTGTCTTCTCTATGCCACAAGTTACTGCATTTAAAAGACAGAAAGACAAAAAACGATGCTGGAGGGCTTTCTGAGCCAGCAGATCATATTTAGCAGATCTTGACAATTCCAAGCTAGCAACAGTGGAAAATTCTTGAATGAGAACATGCTAGTTCCTCCCACATGATGGACTTAAATATTTCATTATCTCCTTTTAAATAGCTGGGATAAACTGATAGTTAGTGCAGATGTAAATATTTCTTACAATGGTGACTATCTCCTTCTTGCAGTTTCTACCATAAAGCAGCTGCTTTTTTTCCTCCTAATATTGACTCTCCCTTGTAGTTTATATACTAACTAGTGAACTACTGAGCTGTTATCTTCAAAAAAAATCTCCATTTTTTCAAGCAAGAGGAAAAACACAAACAACCAAAAGCCCAAAACCTTCACACAGCATTTGATAAATAGAAATGCAGCTTGTGAAGAGGTAGAAAAATGAGGAAAATTTCTGAGGCTCTCCCAGGTCTAAAGTCCTGTGCTATGCTTTCAGTAGCACTGTCTGTCACTGGCTCATACATAATTCTGTCCCTAATCTGTTCCTTCTGTTACCTGGCTCTTCCACAGTCCACTAATGAAACCCTAGCCTAGAGAAAGAATTGCTGTGGAATTGCATTCAGAAAAAAAGGCAGGCAGGAAGGAAGAAAGGAAAGAGAGGAGAAAAATAAACAAGGAAGCAAAACAAAGCTGCAGGTGAGAAGAGGAATATCAGATCAGGTATCAGACTGCTGCATCTCAGCTAGGGAAACACTATGCTCCATACTGTACTAAGTACAACTTCAGGACAAAATTGCACTTTTAGGAAATTCTTAATTGAGTTTATTAGTTCAATTGAAGTTCAAATCCTATTTGAAACATGAAATTCTGGTTTGGAAATAACCTGAAAATATATAAATATCTATTATATTACACTAAAGACCTATTACCTAGTATATAAAGATTTCTTCTACTTGGTAGACAGGAATACAGTATTTTCCAGAGCTCAGGTGAAAACATTCTCTGCCTACTACAATCTGCATCTCTTAGTAGGCCAGAAAACATGAGGAAAAGTGGTTAAGTCAACACCATGAAAACTGTGAAACATCACTCATGATGACAAGTTGGCCAATCTCTGAAGCCCCGCCAGGCCAGATTTGTAGCCAAAGCACTAGGACACTATGGCAGTGTGCAGGTCCACACTAGGTGGTTTGCCATGGACTCAGCAACTAAGCTCAAGCGTTTGCTTAACACTGGGAAATGCTCTTTATTATTTGAGCCTGCCCTGCTACCTCAAATACCACCAGATACCGCTGGTGGAAAGGGACCTAGCTTATCACTATCCCCTCGAGTTCCATACTCCCAGTTAATGCACAAATGTTAATAACAAAAATAACAAATGCTACTGTTACATTAGCAGTAGACATGAGTCCCTCTGCAATCTGCTTGTCCCCTGCAGATGGCTGAAGAATAAATCCAAAAGTTTATGGATTAATCATCTCTCCCAGAAGTACAGTATCATCAGGATCTCTAAATCCTGCTGAATGGAGATAGCAAAATAAAATACAGGAACTCAGACAGCTGAGGAAACCCTGAATTGAACCAGAGTATTTGTTCCTGAGGGACACTAAAAACTGAAGTCAACAAAAGGACCTTGGAGGGGTAGAAGAGTAAGGAATGGCAGGAATGAACACTGTGAGCTAATCATACAGAAACAGCTGAACTGCCAAGCAGAGTGGCCTGTGATGGAGATCAGAGACAAATCAGAGGCAGGAAGTTTACAGAGCTGATAAAAGGTAGAAACACCTGAGAAACAAAGAGAGCTGTGCTATGGCCCAAGCACCATGGGGTTTGTGTCCCAATAACGATCGCTCTTGCTCAAGGTATTCCTAGTACCTCTGTCACCATCACCACTGTTATTTATCATTATCATTTTTAAATGCCTGTGTACTTCTGTACAGCCAGCTGAGGCCTGGGCTGTTCCCAGCAGGAGCAGTCACCTGGGCTGACACCTCAGTTTTCTGTCTGGAAAACTCCTTTAGGTGCTGGAATCTGCTCTAGGTGACTAGAGCAATCTGCTAGGCAACTGGCTTTAGGTGGCCTTGCTTCAGCAGAATGGTTGGACCGGATGACCTCCAGAGGTCCCTTCCAACCTTAAATATTCTGTGATTCTGTAATCCAAAATTTAGATTTTAAAACACTCATATTCAACAGACATAATTGCAGAAAGCCTTAGATTTCCCTGAGGTATTACCAGAATTACTTAGGGACAGCAATTAAGTTACTTTTTCCTTTTTTCCACATGATCTGCTAGGCTAAGTTCTGTAGACATTCATAGGACACTTGTTGGCTGACATACTGTTCCTGTCACAAGAGATTATGTTGTTTTTTCCAGCTTTATCAGTAAAGAAAGGCACTTCTCCAGAGTTTGGGGACCACCCATGTAAGAAGCTATCCCATCTTTGTCTCCCATATCCCTGCCAGTGTTGCCAACAGAAGGTTTATTTCTGCTTAGCAGCCCAGTGAAGCAAGAGCAACACGCCAGTCCCTTCTGGCTTAGCTATTTCACTCAGTAGAAAATGATTACATGTTCTGTATTCAATATTTAAGCATGACTTCACAGGCTAGTTGATAGGGAAAGAATCTTTGATTATCTGCTCTACTGAGTACTTAACACAGAGTAGTGATCACTTACTGGCACCTAGTCTCTGTTCAAAGGAGTTTGCTATACACTGGAAGGCAGTTGTTTATGTTTGCTGGTCCAACAAATATGTATTTATTTCACAGGGGAAAAAAAAAAGACAGTTTGCACAGGAAGTAATGATGGAAACCTATTTCCTTGTAAGCTATTGTTGCATTGAGTGGAAGGTTTTGAGGGAACAGCTGAGAAAAAAGAGGGACAGAAACCCAAATACTTCCAGCCACATTCTGTCAGAGAGGCTGGAATAAGCAGCCAGTGCACAGGAATGGTATCCTGTAATTGGGAATTAACTCTCTGGGCTCAAGCCCTGTTTTCACTGTGTCTTATTAGTTACCTCAAAGTCTCCTTTTGCTGCCTGCTGTCTTTTACAGGAAGCATAAGCACTGTAGCTGGGATAGGGAATTCCACTAGGCAGCAAAATGCTGTAAAAGTCAACACAATTGCAATGCTTAAATCTTTTCATGGTTCTAATCTCAAATTACTACTGCTGCCAAGAAAGAGTATAATTTACAGTAGGATGAGAATATGTGAGATGAAGCAGCTATTTTATTGCTCTTTCCTTGTTCATTTGTAAAATACAAAGGTCATTTTTTTCTCTCTCTAAGCACTATGCAAAATAAAGGAGAATAGCTTCACAAATTTCCCCTCAGCAGGTAATTTTATCTTCCTGGACTAAAGTATTGGCTTTCTTCTGTAATTTAGGACTTCAGTTCTAGTGCTCTCTTGTTTTCTGTATGTATACCTCAAATTACACCTGCTGGTGTTATCTGTGGCCATGTATTTCACAGTGCTGGTGGTGGTGATGGAGGATTATTAGCAAGATCGATGCAAGGGTTGTCATGGAAAATAAAAACAGTGTTTGTTATTAAAATCATTCCATTCTACAATCATTACCAAACTATAAAATAAATTTCAGACCTGGAGCCACCTGTTGCAGTTTTACATATTCTAAACCTACAGAAATGGGATCAGGAATCCCTGACTGTATCAACTAATTGGAATCAGGTCCGTTGTTGTGAATGGTAGGACAGACTATGTTATAAGCCTTTCTTCTTGAAAATAACAAATGATGCACCAAACTATCTCCTTACTGTCTTTATATGGGATAACAGGACCTCTTGTATACACTAGTGTGGATCTTCTGCTGCTTGTTCCAAAGAACAGATCTAGTTCTTCAAAACAAAGACCTGAATTTGTGGATATGATGCTCTGATGATGTCAGACAGGTGTGTCTGATGGCTGAATCTAACTTTGGCTCTGAAGCTAAGAGAAAATCCACTCCCTTCAAGTTGTTTCAGTTTAAGGCACTCATCCACCACTGGATGTTGCTCAAAACAAATGATCTTAATATTAGAAATATAAAGAACAGCATTAATTTAGGAAACCATCAAAAGGAAAATGCCTGCATTCTGTCACCAGCCATTATTGAGCCTACTGAAAGACATATTTAGTTATAATGATACTTCACATAAAGTGGACAGCCAATCCTGATGTAAAATAGAACAATGTCATTTATCCAGGTTGCTTTTCCATTTTCTTTCTTTCTTCCTTCCTTTTTTCTGCTACAATTAAAGAAGTTACTGCTGCTATAAAATTCAGAACACAATCATTCCTTTCATGCAGAAGCTTTGCTTGTTTCCTTGCTAACTGCTCACATAATTTCACAGCTGGATTTTATTTGCCATTTAAAATAATTATGTAGAAATTAATTTATATAGTTGCATCAATGCAGAAACCTAAGGTAAATACTTGATTTGCATATTGTATGCTTATGTTTTTTAAATACCCATTTATCTTTTTATTGTCACTGCAGTGAATCTAAAATACATATTACCAGCTCCAGTGTTAAACACCATCCTTAGAATCTGCTTGCTCTAAGATTATTAAGCTGTGAGTATGGGAAGATCAACTGCCACTTCTGTAGTGACTCCACCAATAGTCTGAACAACCACACACTTGGGAATACGTGAAGCTCTTGACTGCTCTTACCTCGTCGCTATGTCTCAGCTCTCCACCACAACTGGCACACGCAGAGGAAGGAAAAAAGCAGTAATGATGTGCTAGAGACTCAGGAGTCAGGCACTTGAAAAGGCTCACTCTTTCTGCACTGCAGTAGGTATAATTTTCGCAATTTTATTGCTGATCATGCTCTGTGTTATCACTCCAACATTGTCACGTTTCCTCTATGCATTCTCTGTGCAGCAATAACTGCTCAAATTTTTCACTTCTTTGGCTTTTCTCTACAGAACATGTTCAGTGTAAGGCTACAAATATTGCCTTAAAATTAATTAAGGCTTCATCAACTGCAAAAAATCCCTTATTTCTGGTGTCAAAATACAGAAAGAACTGAAAGACTTACTGACTTTGTCCTGCTGTCAAAAGAAGATGAGGAAGAGGAGGAGCTAGGGTGTTCCTGATGCCTTCCTCTTGCTTGGAGCCTGTGAGAGAATTCCAAGAAGGGCAGAGCTGCTGGCCAAGCTTGCAATGAGACTGCCACCAGAGACCACAGAGACAATTACTGGAAGAGACAATTGAGATCTCTGAGCTTACAGGTGTCTTAGGTTGACTGGCAACAGAGACATGCTTTTGGAAAATGCTCTGCAACAGGACACTGGAAGTCAATCAGCTAAAGAAAATGCCCAGCAAAGAAGAGTAGTACATTGCTTTCACACCCTTAAAAATTAGCCTGGGGAGGGAGGGCTGGGTAAGATAGGTTTTTGAAGAGAAGTTACCCCAAGTGAAGAATCCATAATTCTGTGCTTCTAAAACTTATTAATTTAGATACATGGTGTGATAGTTATGAGAGCAAGAAGTGTGACAGATAACACAGTCTCTATTGCAATGTTTGTGAGTGCCTGTCTTCTAACCAAGCTTGAGTTACCTACACTGTTTACATTTGAATTACTTTTCCTAGACTTCCTTTCACTCAGCAAAGAGTAATTTCTGCTTCTAAGGTGACAGTCACCTCACCCTTAAATAGACATTAAGAGCATGTCCTAAATTATTGCTCTAGAAATGCTGACCCCTCTGCACTGACTGTCTCATACACTAAAGTGTATGTGGTGCCTACGTGAGGTAGACTGCTTTGTATGTCTGATGAGTTGAACACATACTCTAGCCTTGATTTAACATGTACCTGATTATATGAACTCTGGTTTGAGAAGAATGCTTATCTACACCTTCAGATGAGTGGAACATGCTATTCTAAATCCTGTGCAAGTGTGTAAGTAATGTTTAAGTATGCTAATCATGGCAACTACTTGATCATCATTCCTACCTATCCACTACACCTTTGTTTCCTTCTGCCCTAGCTTCAGACAATCACTGCAGAAACTCATTTCATTGCTCAGCTGCTTTCACGTGTCTTCCCCTGCAAGTCTCCTGCCTGCATGTTGCAGTCAGATGCTTCATCTCTTATCTCACACTCTGTTCCTACTTCTTGACTCTTCACCTCTACTTGGGTATTTTCTTTAATGAATTGGCAGTTGTTTAATCTCAGGCAAATCAAATAATTGTGAATTCATCCCACTCTTAATCTTTACAAGTTACACAACCTAGAAAAATGTTCCTAGGGCACGAAATTTAAGCAGAGAAAGTGAATATATGTACACAGGGAACTGCAAATAGAGAGGAGGTGACAACATGCATCTGCAACAGATGAGGTAAGTTTCATGCACAATGTGATTCATCTGCCTTTAGCACACTGGTATTAACTGGTGGAAGTGTGAGAACAAATAGACTAGTATTTCTTCTACATCTTTAGCACCATCAGATGTTCTGGAAAACAAAACCAAAAAAAAAAAATGGAAATAATCCCCCAGTAAAGTGATTTCTGATTTTAAACTGTCCCTTTTGTTGCAAAGAAAGTATGATCCCAAACAGAATTTTCATGTCATCTTTGAGTCCAGAGCAAAGTTTTACTTATGAATTATGAGCCCCACCAAAATAGGGAATTCTAATGTAAATCCTGACAAGATCCTTGGCCATTGTGGTACGAATGACAATAGTATAGTAAATAGCCTACTGCCTATTGTTGTGTTAACAACATGCAGAAGATAAACCATACCATTTTAATATTCTAAACTCATCAGTATGTTAATACATTACAATGTACTTCCCTGAAACACAGCACTGCACATCCAAGTCTGGCAATATGCTGCTAGAATGTCCCAGCTAGCTAGAAATGAGCAAAATGAGTAGGTGACTTTGACTACCTTGTTTGAAGTGTGACTTTCAGTGTATGGCATGATGCATTGTATCAATGCATGTGCAACACATACAAAGAGTATTTTCACATTTCAGTTTAGTCAGTGAGAACACAGACTATGGAGTCTACTAATACGAGCATGACCCCAGGGACCAACTTTTAAATCTGCCAGCAGACAACAGTGCTAGAGTCAAAGCAATCTTTATAGCCTCTTGCAGCCCTCAGTCTTGTCATCCTCAGGAAAGAACCCAGACTCTGAATCATGGGAACTTAAAAGCCTTGTGTCCTCACTAAATCATGAGAGGAGACAACCTGAAAGGTTGTCACTGGAAAAATGTGGGTCCCACTTCTTGCATTTTACCTGTTCTCAAGACAAGCCAGAATCAACTGCATCCTCAGCAGCTAACAGAGAGTTTTAACTATTCTGTTAACAAATTCCCACTCACTAGCATCTTGCTGTTGTTCAGTTGACAAACATACATCATACACTCTCTTCCTCTCCCTTCACTGTATCCATTTGATGAGTAGTGTGACCTTCCTACAACAGAGAGTCAGAATAGGAAGCAGTAAAGAAAAAGCACTAATCCCAAAGCTGGGCTGCTGGACTCTGCCTGGGAAATCTGGTACAGAAATATTAGTTAGTATATGTTCTGTGAAATCATGGAACCTGGAAAAAAGTGAACAGATACATTTATTCTGAGGTGATATTTTGTTAATTATATATAGGAAATCTTTATTGGATCTGTTAAGAAAAAAGGATTAATGATCAGACTGAGATACTGCTTTGCTATATACTGCTGTTTCCTACCTCTATTCTCCTACTCTGGATGTTGTCCGAGTATGGTATCAGATTTCTCCATAGCCACCTCCAGAGAGACCTGTGACACTAGAGCCTCCTCTATCCAAATAACCTTCCTACAACCTTAGCTACCTGTAAGTTCATCCTAATATTTCTATGAAAGCATGGCAGTTAGCATAATTTAGGGCTAGTGGGCAACAGTGTTAGCATATGAACTTTTGCTAACCCTAAAGGGAAGGAGAGTCTCTCAGTTATAGGAACAGAGGACCACAAGTGTAAACAACAGAAGAAAGTCAGGAAGGTGTGGAGAACCAGACAGTATGAGGGACAGTGCTGGTGGCACTCAGCTGACAGTCATAAAGAAACTGTATTGCTCTTCCTTGTGGGCAGGCAAGTCATGACATTTGTGTTTTGGTGTCTAAGCCCACTTTATTCTCTTCACTGTCATTTGGTCTTGCATGGTGGGAGAGAGTCAGTTTGGCTTAACTACTGCTTACCTATTTAGCTACATCACCTCTTCCTTTTTTTTCCCCAACATGTTTCTATGTAGTTGATTTCTTCTCCATGCTGAATTTTCTTTTTAATAGTGTAAATATTTCAGTGCTATCTTTGACAAGCAAGCAGATGTTTTTATTGTCATGAAGGAACGTATCTGGATAAAGTAGGGGAATATGTTTCCTCTCAGGCCTTCCCCTCAGGCCTATGAGGGCCAGACAGCCAAACTAGTCTTATCTAGTAAACAAGACAGGAATTTCAACGTTTCTAGAAAGCATAAATAATAACACTTGAAGGCATGTTCTACTCCACCCACCTTCAGTATTGGAAATAGAGGAAAGCAGCATTGATGCAGATCTCACAGAACTGAAAGCTGCAGACTCAAAAGCTTTAACTTTGGCCGAGTAGTGAAACAGTTGGTGGCTTTCAATGGATTTGAAGAAGTTAAGAGTGAGATTTTATGATGTTTTCCCATCTGAAGAAGTGTTTTTATGCATAGCATGGCTCAATCATCTGGGCAACAGAGGAGTGACCACAAAACTTTTCCCCTTCAGGCAGTGTGGAGTGGTCAGAAGAGAAAGGTCAGTAGCTGATGAAGTTCTACATGACAGCATGTACAAACCCACTAACTTTAATTCCTGGAACAGTTCTCATTTAAATTTGATACAGCTACATGGCCAGAGTAACCACCTATCTGCACAAGCAGCATCCTTACTGGCTGATTTTTCAAAGATAAAAGATAAAATGTTTGGAAATCTTTCCCCATATCACACATAAGGCACAGCTTTGCTTCAGGGCAGAATCTTTCTCTGCCTCTGCCTTTCTGCACATAGGCATTGTCAATAAATGAGCTTCACTTCTGTGCTTGTCAATGTGATGCTTTCCATAAGCATTAAATTCATTTGAAGATGTGTTCTTTTATGGAACCACACAGGATGATCCTGAATATAGCATTTCTTCATTCAAACTTGCTAATTCTAAGCTTTTCAAGAACATTGTATTTTAGATGGAAATTGTTCAGAAGGAATGTGTTGTCTCTCTACTGCTTCTGCTATGCATAAAATGTATCTAAAAGGAAGTAATTCCTAAGGATTAAAGCTCATAGAAGAAAACCCAAGCTGATTTGAATGTGATCTGACAAAAAAATGTATGGTTGTTACATCCAGTTTTCAGGTATGCACAGCTCCTTGCTCCATTCATTGCACATTTTTTGGTTTAGTTACAGAACTGCGTGCACATTCCACATTTTTCAAAGCATCACTCCTGCTTTACTGATGTAGCTGTCAGCACATGGCACAGACCCGTTGGGAAAAGCTAATATTCTATTTTAGAAGTGCCACACACAGCCTATAATCAGCCAGTCCATAAATATGCATCTTACACTTCCTTGCTGTTGCAGTGAGAAAGAGAAATAAAGGATCAAACCAATGAGGATCAATAGCTAATTTCACTAAGGAGAACAGACAGAGTCTGGTGCCTATATGTGTATGGGATGTGCTCCCTTGGGACCAATCACTTCAGTGGAAGTTGTCACACAACTGGCTGAACAGAGGAAGTTAGTGAAAAGAGGTAAGAGAGAATTTCAGACATTTTGGAAGTCGGAGTACATGATGAAAAATGTAAAGAGCAACCTCCACGGAGTTTAAAAATACAGCAAAACAATGTAGGGATTCAAGAGAAAGTTTCCAAAACGTCAGTGGTACAAGGACAGTTACAAGACTGAATTAAAAAAAGAAGAATTTAGGTTTCTGCTGGGTTATTTCAGCTTGCTGCTTGGTTATATGAAAATGAGGTTTCTTCCTAGTGAGAGGAAGGTTGTTGGTTGTTTTTATTATTAACACAGTCCCATGAATTTTGTGCTGTTACATTTGAAAATATTTTTATTATGGCCAGCCATTTTTTTTTCCTGGATATGGCATTCCATCTATTGATAATGTTTTCTCAGTATCATTATCAGTGGATTTTGTACTTCTGCATACTCTTTGAAGGTCACAAGTGGAACTATTAACTGACATTGTTCCCATGGCCAATACCAGAAACTTCTCCTGACTAACTCCCCCTAGCTTGCTGTGTCTGCTCTTTAGCCAGCACCTGATCACTCTACCATCCTCCATCACTATGTGCATGCTGCTGCTAAACTAAGTTTTCCAAGTGATAACATTTCAGTTCACTTACTGAAGCATGAGCACACAAATTGCAGCAGAACTGCAATGTAACAGAATTGCTATACATTTAAGTATAGCATGTAAACTTAAACATGATTTCCTTTATCTTGAAAATTCTCTGGTTTAATATTAAAAGATACGAACTCAGTCTGGCACTGCTTCCTCTTGGCAAACCCAGTTTCCATTTATAACATGGATTTTTGAATATAGGCCAAATCAATAGTTAATGCTACTGTCTGTGCAAAGGAAAGAAGTGATGGCATTACAGTTGTCCAGACAGCTACTCAGTTCTAGCTAGGGAACTGGAACAATAAAAACAGGCATAAAAAAGAAAGGAGAAAGAAACTAACACCTTCATTTTTTTCAGGAATTCTATACTTGATAATAACCCTTTTTTACTAGCAGATAATTGTCATCTCATGAGCATCTCATGCTTCACATGGCGACTGAAAGCAAGAAATTAAGAAAAACTAACAGAAGGACAAATGCTTCTTTCATGAGAATCTATGTAAAAAAAATATAATCACAAGCTTATGAATTACTAAAATTATTCACATTTTAATGCTAGTTCAAAATAATAATTTAAAATGGAATTTGGTTGGAAAATGTATAGAGAAAGGAACAGGTTTGTAATCCCCTTTGTGTCAGAGAAGACTCAGGAATGACATTTATGATTTTTTCAAGTAGAAATGGTTTCCTGTGTGAATTGAAATAGTGCTATTGAAGTCAACAGATAATTCTTGCACATAGTGAATAGACAGACATACCAATGAAGGTCAGAAAAAATCATTGGCACACATCTTTGTTGACATTTTTCCACTGTTCTAATTTGTTAATACCCATTTACTTGTTTGCTTTGCTTCCTTGCCTTTTTCATCTTTACCAAGTAATCTTGATGCCGTTTTATGAAGCAACCTTGAACTGACAGTCATTTTCAATGGACTGAAATGTACTTGCAGATTCATTAAATTCTGTTATTCACTCAACAGTTCAAGTGCTTTTGACAAACTAAATAAGGCACCCTAAGTGTGTGAATTTTTATCCTCGTTGCTTTAACTGCTTTTGCATGTCATTTCACAAAGTATTTCTGATGTATATATTTGCTAATTTAAAGTTATGACATGATCAATAAAATCAATAGAAGTCAGTTTTCTTTACACCTATTTTTCAGTTTCATTGTTACTTTTCAGTAGTTATCACTGCCTCTCTTTGGGTATGAGTAAAATGGTTAACTAGATAGTTCAGTTTTCAGAAGCTACCACATTGGATATTAATCAGCTTTGCCATTTCACAGGAGAGCAATTTTCCTCCTGATTCAACATTCCATACCAGCATAAGCTGGTTATCTTCTAAAGCTGATAAACATGCAAAGACTGTTAATGATCCAGGTTTAAATAAGATAATATGATTACATACCATTAGGGCTATAGAGCATTCTTACGTGTGCTGGAGTCAGAAGTTAGATTCCCTTCTGGATTTTAATACAGTTCACTTAAAGAAAACAATTTTGTACAATAAATGTCACAATTCACTGTCTTAGTTGATATTATATTATATGTTATTAGGCTAATTACAGAAAGGTAATCACAAACTTTCCAGGGGACAGATTCTCATCATTTGGTCAGGGAAACCAATTCAAGTAGAATAATTGAGAGTGGAAAGCTGCTGACTGAGCTCTTCTAAATTAATTAAGAAACAAATGATTATCAAACTATTTTTAAGGTACAATTGTGGGCTCCTTCCTAGTGATTGTGCCTAAGTTTGCAGTGACAGGAAAGCACATCTCAGAAGCTGGAGCAGTCTGTTAGTCCTTGTGACTTCCTTCAAGAAACAGTTTCAGACAGGATCACTTGTTACAATAAAATGCTGGAATAAAGGTAAAGAATGAAGCTTTCATGACAGCAGTTGATAGATTTATTTGCTGAATGCTGCAGATATGCAGGCTTCAAAAGAGAACTAGTAAGAGAACGAGTAGCCACACATATAAACGAAACCCACTTCTGGGAAGAGACACTGTCACTCAGATTCAAGCACAAGCAATATCACTCACCATTCCCAAAGCAGAAGTGCTGTCTCAGGTGGCCTCAACACACAGAAGATAAGCCAAACAGAACTGAGGTAACAGCAGGAGAATTCTCATCATGAAAAATGCTGCACTAATAGATTAGGATGAGGAGAACACCACCTCTTCACAAGGGAGAGCAGTAGAGCTGTAGGGGAAGGAGAACAATAACAAGAACAAGCAACAGGTGGGAACTACGAACAGCAAACAGGAGGACTACCAGAAGTACCACAAAATAAGTACTCACATGCGGGTGTTAGCAGTAAGCTAAGATCTCTTTCCCTTTCATTCCAGGTGTTTCACAGGTGATGTCTATAGTTGTATTATTTTAAGGATTGACCAGAGCAGCCACTCAGGATTCACATCCCAGCAATGACAAACTGCTAACCCCCACATCTAAGCCAGCCATTTCTCAGAGGTTCTCTGTGGCATTTCACTCTCCTCCCTTTACCCAATAACTGAGTTACCCAATAGCTCCTTTTCACCTGAGATGCATTCCAGTCCCTCCTTGCTCAGATAAATCTCAGCTGATGTCTCTCTCCACTCAAAAAAACCCAGCATGGCTATAGGCCTTCCTTGCTCTGTGGAAAATGTTTCTCCTTGAATGAATTCTTAAAACATAGCTAGACAAGAGAGTGACTCTAGGTTTTAGAGCTTAGACAAGGTGAAGAAGTATTCCTGTCTCAGATAAAATGTTTGTTGTACAAGTGAAATAGATTTAAGAAATACAAGAGGCAGACCCAAAAATGGTTAAATCACTTTCTTGGAAATGATGCATTTAAATGCTCTGAAGGTGAAGGGAAGGGTGAAAAAAACCCCTGGACTTACATCATCTGCATCCCTAGTGAGTGCCCTAACCAACCTTTTTTGGCTCTGCTGTATGCAGAACATACTCTGCTCAGTGTGCAGTAAATAACTGCCTGCTCAGACTGTGAAGGAAAGCTAAAGGAGGTCCCCAGATTATGACTCCTGGTGGCTACCAGCAGAAAAGAGACATCGATCTACTCCCTGCTATCAAGAATTGATTGGGTTTGGGAATTCTACTGCAGAAACAGAAGACTTTCAGCACCTCAGGAAACACTGAAGACATTAACATATCCAGTAGTTATGTGTTCAGGATCTAAATGTGAGATTGTGCTGGCAGAGAAGCTGGAAGAGCCCCAGTTCCTTGTAGCTGCAGCTCCTGGCATACCAAACTGGATTTTTTACATAGGTAAATAAATAAATGACCACAAGCCCTCAGGTGTCACCATTTCACTCATACCTAGTGACCTCCTGCTACAAATGTAAATGGCCCAAATGCAACAGCTACACTTTTATTTCAGAAACTGGGCACATCTCAGTCAGAGTAACAGAGACTGTGTAAAGAACTTCACTTAAACAGTTGTTAATGGAAGTTGAAAGAACACTAGGAGTCAAGCTCCACACTGACTTAATGAAAGCAACAATTTCAATATTAGCCAGCTATTAATGAAACTAACAGCAACTGAGGTGTTCAGCTCCAGGAAAACAATAAACCAACCAACCAAATACAGAAACCAGCATTACACTCATCTTTCTCATAAACGTTAGCATGAAAGGGAACCTCTGACAGAGCTGCTGCCACATGTTGTGAATTGCAGTTACCTATCTGGAGATGACTGCACGCCTGTGGAAGGACAGCACATTTTATTACAGCACTATGTCCTAAAGGCAATTCTTCCAGAAAAATAGAATCCAGCAACTTGCTTAGTAGTCTGCCCTGAGCAGGTGAATTCAGGCTCTTCTACAGAACTGTGAAATATTTAACAGGAAGAACAACTACCTTGCAGTACAGCCTGACAATGTTTGCTCCCTTTCTGAATTGAAATACACACAGTTGTTGTGGTTAAACATTTCTCCTGACACATAACTTGCAGTGCTTACAGAAATTGCAGACATTCAAGCCACACAGAAATGGAAACTGATGGCTGCAAAGCATATTATGTTTCCTGATTTGATTTCTCATGCTGGTTTTCACTGTACAGATAGAGGCTCACCATTTTTGCACACAAGTTGGACTACTGTATTAACTGAGGGGGTGCATTATTAACATAATCATGGGGATATACAGTGACCCACAAAGACCTTAAGAAAACTTATAAACTCAGTTTGTGCAGTGCCTGTTGGATCTTCTTGATTTCCCAGAAAAAAAAACTTTTACCAGAAGACAATAGAGAACTTATTTATCAGAGTCATTAATTTAACATAACTTTAGCTCAATCTTCAAAGCAGTTCAGGGCAAGACACCTCAAACTTGTGGAGCAATTCTGAAATCAACAGACCCAGTTTGCACAAGAGTAAATTTTAAGGCTAAAAAATCCCTACACAACAATGAAAGGCACCAGATCTGAAAGCAACTTCTAAACAGGTGAGAGACAAAAGCTCTGGTATCCACCCACTCACACTACTGAATCCCTAGCATGGTCCCTCGTCCAGCTTTGACCTGTACCAGCCAGCAGAGTCCCACACAGTGCCCAAGAGGTGTTCAAGGAACAGTCTGGGCAAGGGACTATCCCAACAGGCTGGATGCATGAAGCCTATGAGCTAAGGCAGAAAACTATGTGCAACTTACCAGCAGAGGTTAGTTCTTGGCCCACTTCACTTATTACTAATACAGCTGCTACTGGAAAACATTATATTGGGAAAATCACTACCTTTGTCAGGACACACTCCAGAGAAACCCTTCAAAACTTAAACATGCACAGGAAGACCACCAGTTCTCCACAGAAATCCTGGGCTCAGAGCCTCATTTAACACTCAGGAGGACAGTTCCACAGATTTTGAATGAAGTCTGTAGTACTATGCTGATTTCCACCTCCTAAGGCTCTGGTCCTCTTCTTCACAGTACAAAATCATCTTCATTTAAGGTCTCAATTTAAACAGTTCTGAGAGATTTCATTTGTCTGGAAAAACCTCTTCTGAACTGTAGTTGATTTGTTGGTCTTTGTCCCCAGATAAAAAGGGATTAGAGCTTTAGAGGCAGGGAGAAGTAGAGCTAAGTTAAAAGTACAAAGCCCTTCATCCATTTGTTCCTACAGAGGATCACTAAATGCAGTAAATCAGATGCTATTAAAATCTTGGGGGAACTGGTTCAGAGAATTTCACTGACAGAAGCATGATGCCTGATTCTTCTACAGAGTAATATAATAAGAAACAAAGGCAATGATGCAGGCCAGAGTTTTGAATGGAAGAACACAATTCTAATTTGGAAATAAAGGCAAAATATTCAAAAGTAATTACTTTCCTCTATATTTTTAGATCTTTAACCTATATTTGGCAGCTAATGACAGGAGAGATAAAATGACAACTCCTTTAATGGGGTTTCAGATCCAATGTCTAGTCATTAGCTGCCAGGAAATACATGACTTTGAAATCACTTTATCACTTAGTTAGTATCTTAAAACTTTCTGACATCATAAGCACATTAGGAAACTGGTGCATCTGAGCTTTTTATGTACTGACTACTGAAACTCTATTACATAGCCTATTGCTGCTCTACAGCTTCTCCTTTATTATTGTCTCTTATTTTTTCCTTTTTCAAAACGAGAATTATCTCATTTACAAACTTCCAGTTGTCATCTGACACTTTCTATCCAAACATACATTATTCCAAATGCAGACTGATGCCTCTGTGAAACAAGACGTTGGCAAGAAAAGGAACTTCCAAAGCTGACCCTCAGGAAAAGCAAAAGGGGGCTAAGGGAGAGTGTTTTCTGATGCACTGATAACACAAGTGTTCCCTTTGCATCTCAGTATGCTCAAGTGGAATAGGAGAATGCATGAATGTTGAAAAGAACATGAGTGAATCTTGCACTTTCACACTGAAAAGCATCTTAAGTGAGAAATACACCTGGGCTTCACATGGGACCTGCTTAAGATAAGGTGGGACTGCAATGGCTGGACAAGCATGACCTGACAAGCCTTTCTGTTGGAGCATCACATTTTGGGTAACTCTCATGGGCAAGAATGACTAGAGACTGACTTCAGAGGTTTCTGGTTACAGTGCTCAGGGAAAAGGAGGATTCAGCAGCTCACCCAACTAAATAGTTGGCATTTGCAATTAACTACTGCAGCAGCCTCAGGTTTTCAGAGCATCCAGATTCAAACTCCTGACTTCAATCAGAAGCACTGAGGGCCAGACACTTCCACATGCAAACAAATTACTTGGCCATGGGTATGTAACATGGGTAGGACAAGGAAAGAGCATAAACCTTGCAAATCTCTGAAAAAAGGCCTTGGAAGTTACTGCAAGATCACAGTTAAAAAAAACTTTTGGGGTAGGAAAACTGATTCTCATTCAGATCTGTTTAGGAGAGAGACTGCTGGCACTCGCTGGCTCTCCCTAAACACAGGTAACAGACCTCTATCTCCTAGGAACCACTCCATTTGCAGCAGCTCCTACAGGTCTGCTTCACAACATGCAGGGGCAGTTTCATCAAGCATTCATCCACATGCTTTCTAGACCTATTAACTGGATCACATTTGAACTTGCCTTTGGTGGCTGCACTGGGAAAATACCTCATACCCTACACCATCCATAAGCAGTAAGTTCTCTTTCACTGTTAGACAAAGGCCTTAACTATACTAAAGCACTACCTGTGAAGTCACATACTCACCAGCAGCCATACATTCAGACTGGAGAATAAGAGCTAATTCTTGTCTCAGTTATTGATCTCAGTTTGATTCCTCTAAGGTCAGTTTATCCTGGAGTATCTGGGAAGAAAATTGATTTCCGAATTAGTTTTTATAAAGAAGAAAACTGACATTAAAAACTTAGCAAATAAGTCTTCTCTTCTGTATTATGCAACTGTACCTTAATCTAAACCCTCAGGTAGCATTTAACCCACAGCTACTGAAAAGTCCTTTGGTAACCTCCAGATCATGCCCCATATTTCCAGTGAATCACCTTGCCATCTTAATTCCCAGAGAGGATACAGAAAGAGATCAGGAAAGCACTGAATACCTGTGAACTAATTGAGGCAGCTAAACCCATTCTCACTCTTCCCTCATAGAGGCTATTAAACTCAGAGAGAAGAGACACAAAGAGGATTTTTGCTGACCAAAAATAAGTCACAGAGCAGAGCTCTGGGAAAACATAGAAGTAATCTGGAATACCTGAGAGTTTTTATTTTGGGGGAGGATTTCTCTTTGTCACACTACAAGGAAGAAATAGGGCTAGAGACATTTACGTGTTTGGTGTCAAGCTGGATAAATCCAAAATCCTTGCAATAAATCCCTTACTGCAAAATGAGTTCAAGCCTGAGCCTTGAGAGAATTTTCTTCATGCTCTGCTTCTGGCTTGCTTGAAATGACAAAAAAAAATTAAAAATCACTGAAATCCAGATAAAGAGAAACAGGATAATAGCAGAAGAATGAATACTCAAAGAGCTTAAAAAAAGCTGAAACAAGCAGAGAGATCCTTGGCTGTGCAGTGGCATTTCTCCTGGGTAACATTCTTGCCAAGAGCCAGGTTCAAACCTGCTTTGCACTTTGTGTAATAGAGAGCATTTAGGTTGAATGACTTTCCAGATAGGCTGTGGGATGCCCATGAGTCAGTAGGAGAGAAGGGGATCGGCATGAAGGCTAAATTAAGGTATGCACTGACTTTTAGTAGCTTTCCTATCTATGGCATTCTATTTAGATTGTTTGCTCCCCATATTGATTCACTGAAATTTCTGCTTCTCTGTCACTTTCCATCTCCTGGCCTCCAGAAGAATGAGGTCTGATCAGACCAGCACAGATTGCACAGAGGGAACAGGCTCACTCCTCTGCACCTGAGGGAGCTGCCACCTCCATCTGCTTTGCCATGCAAGTGGAAGATGTCAGTATGGTGAAGGAAGACTTGGAACCATTTCCCTCACCTTCTGAACTGCTCAGGAAGCACTGGGAGCCAAGGCTGTTTGACAGATAACTGTTCTGTTCAGGTCTAATATCAGTGATCTGTATGGTATAATGTGTCTCTGCACAGAGCATCCACTGACCAGCTGACTGCAGATGCTCTTGCAGGTAGATCAGCCCATAAGTACTTTCCTAGTCAAGCAGAATCATGATTATAATTAACCATCAGCATATTGCAGACTTTCAAAACCTATCTTACAGATGTAAAATACAAGTTGAAATTTACATTATTGATATTTTAAAGCATAAATATATATTAAATATTATATATTTATACATTATTACATTACAGATTAATCAAATTATGTTAAATATTTATCTTACTATTTAAATTTATAGAGAAGATAAATAATCATTGGAAATTAATTAGAATTCTAGACTAAGATTTTACATTCATAGAAACATAAAAGAAATTCCCAAAGTAAAATATTCTTTTTCCTTTAGCAATTACTGAATACTAAGTTTCACAGGTGAAAACATCCAGTCAAAACATCTTACTCCATGGTGACCTAACAGTATGTACTCTGTGACTTAATCCTTGGCAATTCCTTACTACTCTTGTGTTCACATTTCAGTAAATTTCTCTAGTGGAAGGATTTCTAACTACCCTAATAGTTCTAACAGATATTCTGACTGCATTTTCAGCCAACACTTTCTAATAAAGTGAGGTTTTCCCCTGTTACACTGCAAAAGTTCAACACAAAATTTAACCAGGCAGATATATGTGTTTAGGTGTCTGCATAATCAAACAGATTTTCCTCCAAACTATTTCATACATCTCTGGTCTCTGCACTCCTAATCACTAAGTGTTTTATTGTTCTCAATAACAGAGTATTACTGAATCTGCACAGCACCTCAGATCTGGTAACAGTAATCTCTAAAAACACCTGGTTTACTTCTAAAGAGAGTTCCAGACAGAGGTGGCTATACAGAGGGATATCTGCACAAGCAGATAACTCTGGAAACACATACTGTCTAGCAGAGGGAAACTGATTTGGGATTCAGAAGAAACTGAGTCAAATCTAACTTCTGACCTTGCTTTCCTGTCCTATTTTCAGAAGAGCATGTTCCTTTCTTATTTCATTCTCCATATTTGCAAGAAGAGATAATGAGCTCTATTGTTGAACAATACATAACAAAAGAACAAAGTACTTTTGGCCCTGGCAGATTTCTACTATGAATGATCTGGGACAAGTGATATGAGCCAAGACAGTGTGAAGTTTAATTTATCTTGAAAACATCTGGGTTACTTTGTATAACTACTCTTAGTTCACTAAAAATATGTAAGGAAGGCTCAGTAGCTACTAGCTACTCCTAGCCAGGAGAATCTCTGCACTGGTTCACATAGGTGTCTTACAGGTTTCTGTTTCTGTTTTTTGTTTTCTTTCAGCTCTTCCACCTCTCTGAAAAGCCACACTGCTGAGTTGTACCAAAGCCCTGTAAGCAAGCAGCCAGAAGAGCTACAAGTTTCTGTTTGAGACCACAGTACCATGTATGTGCCAACTGTGTATGTTTGCTGTTGACGTATCATCTCTCCCTGTCAGAGACACTGCAGGGCCTTTCTTCCCTACCTTCATGTCACTGGGAAATCTCCCTTTCAGTTCAGGAGGAATATAACAAGGTCTTGTAAATATAAAACTGTAAAATTCTATATCCTTTGCTGGAAGATGCTGCCTCCTAAGGCCCAGTTCCCACTTCAGCCACCTTGCCAGCTTCTATCAGAAAAGGCTTTGAGCATAGGAGTGGTATTTTATGCTTCATATGCAAGACAGAAAACTGGGGCAGCAATGACTGTGCCATAGAGCTGAGGGAATAATTCAGAGTTAATAATTTATTTGCTGAATATAGCTTCCTTTCTTCCTTTTGAACAGTTGTGAAACAGCATTCCTTTCAGCTGGGAGAGGCAATGGCACACTGGGTAACTCAAAATGATCAAGAGGCCATAATATACCTTGCACCTATGTAGCCGGCCTCCTTGCTGGAGTCCTGTGAGCACAAACCTTTGCATGATGACACATCCCTTGGTGCTCAGCCACTTTATTTGCTGATCTGTGAGCCAACCAGGCTGCCATGTGAGCTATAGAGCACCTGAGGAACTGGGGTTCTCTGCTGCAGGCACCCAAGAGCCACAGGTGTGGGTTTGGACATTCACAAGGCAAGCATCAACAGTGTGAGTCTCACACAAACTACATGGCACAGCTCCGAACAGAAGCCTGAGATTAGATTAAAGATTCATAATAATAGTATTTATTTATTCATTAACATTAGCCAAATTCTGCCTGCAAATATACTTGGTAATAGTGTAGTAAGCAGTTTAATACAAATATGGAATAATAGGAGACAGTAAAGATGAACTTGATTTTGATCTTTTATTATTTATCTGTAGCAAGAAACAGAAACAGATCTTTTCTTGGGTGCACTTTATCGTCCATGTAATTATAAATCATCGTACCATAGTATGATAGTATTCTCTGAGCTGGAAGGGACCCAATAGGGTCATGGAATCCAGCTCTTAAACCCAGGGAGGACACCTCAAGAATCACCCCATGTGCCTGAGAGGGTTATCTAGATGCTTCTTAAACTCTGTCAGGCTTGGTCTGAGACAGCATCCCTGGGGAGGTTGTTCCAGATCCCAACCACCCTCTGAGTGAAGAACCTTTTCCTAATCTCCAGCCTGAACCTCCCTTAACTCAACTTCATCCCCTTTCCCTTAGTCCTATCACTATCCACCAGACTTAGAAGATCTGTCCCTGTCCCTCTACTATCCCCTGTGAGGATGTTGAAGACAGCTATGAGGTCTCCTCTCAATCTCCTCTTCTCAAGGCTAAACAAACCAAGTGACATCAGCTGCTCCTCATCCGGTTTCCCCTTCAGTCCCATCACCATCTTCATAGCCCAAGTCCTGCCCCCAGAGCCTGGTTTCATAAATTCCCCATTATACAAACACTTCTGCCCATGTTATAAGGCACAAGATCATTCCGACTATCCATGGAGCTCCAAATCCATCAAATGTTCATAGGAACAAACTGAGTATTTGGTAATGATAATGTGTGACTGTAACTGGAAAAGCAAAGCAGGAGATCACAGGGAAAGTGTTGCAGCTAGCATATAAGCAGCAGTCACATTTTCTTTTTTGTTCTCTGCAGGGCAGAGCAGCGCTCAGAACTAATAGCTTATTGTTCATTTTCAATAATTGCATATTAGAACTCCAAGTATGATTTTCCCTGGTATCATCCACTATTTAGTAACAATACATATTTTAAGCAGCCTCTCAGTAAATTAATTTCCTAGGATATTCTTGCAAAGTGAGCACAAAATGAGTCAGAATGAATATTGCCATGGAAAATTAAATGTTTCATTTAAATAAATATTTGCAGATTTCACTCCTCATTATCTGCTTAGCTATACTCATCTACAAAAAGGGAGCTTACAAGTATTCCTTTCTTTTATGCATCAAAAGCTCAACATTTAGTATAGATTTTTTTTTAAGGGCCAAAAGTCTCCCCAGAAAAGGAATGGGAAGAAGAGTAACATAAAAATCTGACCTTTCTGAAATTTTTCATGTATACAAATGTAAATACATATTTAGATGATAAATGTACACACCTAAAGTGTGTGTGTGTATGGGTGCACTGCATAAATGCATACCAAGTGAAGCAATAATTGAACTTCCTTTAAAGACTTGTATTAACTGCCCCATTCCAAACAACAAACTTGGAAATGTTTTTGAGAGATGTAGTTATGGACCGGCTGCAATGAAGCCTAGGTCAATTCTTTAAACAGAAAGACTCAGTAAGGCCACAGCAAACTCCCCAAAAGAGCATTACAAAACCAAGTTGATGTCAAATATGCATACTGCTGTTTGGAAGGGAAGCTTAGGAAAGCAACACCAAAAGCTTCAAATGAGAGTTTCATGTTTCATTTCTTCACTGAGGTTATCTGTTTCATCCTCAGACTATATCTGTATACTGATATGCATGGCAACTCAGAAGCCCAGAGTGAACAATGTTGCCCACTGCCGTTTCACCCTTAGGGCAACAAGTGTGAACACCATCAGATGCCAATTCTTGTTACTGACAAAATGGAGTTAGCATACCCAATGAGGTACACTAGGTAAGATTTTTATTTCATGAAGGCAGTCCTTTTTCAATGACTTCATTTGGATTGTCAGAAGATAAGTATCTTTCACATAATGCTACCTGACAGTTTCCCACAGACTGAGTGCATGGTAATTGTTTCCTCCTGATGTGGAAAAAAACAGAAAATGAGAACACAACCATATTTACTCAAGGCCTGCAGAAACTAAGAGGAGAAGGGGAGATACAAATACTGTCACAAATACAAAGTCAGAGAGGCATGTTTTTAATCCCAGTAAGGCAGGTTGTGTTTAGTAGAAGCTATGAAATACATTTTACAGCATCAAAGCAAGGAGAAGAGTAGGCTTTGTACATTCCGTGATAACAAATAATTTGCACACAATTCCTTCCTTTTTTCTTCAGAAAGATGGCAGATATACTTTACAACAGAAAAGGCTCTAGTCAACCTCACTAAGCTGGACTTCTGAGCAGTCTATCTTCCTTCATACTCCTATCTGGGCATTTAGCTCCCCCACCAAGGAAGCTTCCCCATCTCCCTCCCCATTCTCCCCTATGGGCATATTTGCCTTGGAGTCGCTGTTGCTGTCCTGGTCTTCCTCAGCACCCCCTCTCTACTCATTCCCCATTATTCATGAAAAAGTTAGGGACTATGCTGACAAGATCTCCAGCACCTTTTCTCCAAGTGCTGGGTACGAAGCAAAGAGACAAGCATTATACTTGAAAACTGAAGTGCCTTCTGCCCTTCTTTCCTTCTCAGGTCCTTCAGCTGATGAAGGACTCTTCACATCACAAGCAGCAGCCTTCACCAGAGAAATGAACTACTCATCTGTGTGGACTGCCTGCCTGGAAACAAGGAACAGTGATCCCAAGAGGGCAAAAGACTACCTGATCAGGATCTCCTGCAAGCACCTCCCAGGCATATACATCAGGGACTTCTGACAGCTCTTTATCTGCTCTACAGTTGTTGCTGTAGCACAAACATGACAAATCACAGGACAGCCGTAGGAGGACTCTGGGCACATAAATCAGAGCTACCTTGCACCAACTCTGACCAAAATCTGGGGGAACATGCACTGTGTCACCTTTAGAATTTTTTTTTTATCTATTGATGTAATAAATTAGAACTATTTTATCTCTTGTTGCAATAAATTTAGCTTACCTTTGATCCACTAGCACTTGAAGCATGACTATTTTAAATTTTGATGACATTTTAAATTCTACTAATCACAAATTGTTTCCATTTTACAAATGTTCTGTCTTTTATTTTCAATGAGGCTTAAAAGGAAAAAAAAAGGTTTTTTCTTTCTGTCATTGTTTTTGCACCAGCATCACTGTTGGTTTCATTAAAGTCAGCACAACTCAGAAATGAGTTTTAGATGAGTTGAGCTGCTTTTGCTGACTACATTTGCAGCAGTGAAGCATAAAGCATTCCAGGCTCTTCAAAAGCACAGTCTTTTTATTATTTTTTATTGAGAGACTGGTGGTTTAAAAAGCAAATAGATACATAGATTTTTAAATCCTCTGTCTTATGCAATGGGGGATTTCTGTGCACCTGAAAATTTATCAGACTATACAGATTCTTGTCATCTGGTGCCTCCAAAACATGCAAAGCACCATATACCTAAACTGTACAGCTGTTACAGTCACACCAGATTGTCTCTATAATGAAGAAACCCAAAAAATCCAAACAAGCAATATATATGTGTATATATCTCATACATGTGTGTGTATTTACATATGAATATATACACACACTCTCATGAAACTGTTATTTACAGTAGAAGTTGATGTGTTTTGTGGCATGTGTCACTCCTCTTGGTGAAATTAAAGGCAGAACACACTTCTGTCTTCTCAGCTGTTGCATGCTGCCTAGTTTTCAGTTTGGCAGTGTCTAGGTGAGCAGCCACAGATGGGAAGTCAGTATGTGTCACATGCTTTTCACCTGCCATGAAATGCTGAACCCCCTTCATCATTTTGTATAAACAATTTCCCATTCACTGAGTCCTCACACAGAGTATTCCAAAATAACTCAGTGAGATGTTTACTATTAACAGTACTGGATTTGAAAACAAGGAGAAAGGAAGCAGTTTGTAGAAGCTTTTACATCCTGTAATTGCCAGGTCTGTAACCTACAGGACATGGTAAGGATTAAAATTATGTATGAAGTCCTGCATTTGAGTCCCTTATTTGACTTTTATGTATTGACATCTGGAACAAAAAGGATTAGGTGTATCATCTAATCCCATCAAAGACAACTGTTGTTTTCTTTACAGTGTTAAATGCATGGAAGCTTCATGCAATAGCATACCAGTATCCAACAGCCACTACAGGACATGCCTGCTAACTTAGGGCACTTGTCTCAACAGCTCTGCAGAACACCAGTAGATTATTTCAGTGGTGAGGCCATGTTTCACCTTTCAGTCCATGACCTTTTTTATGTCTTAGAGAGTAAGGAGTATTTTAAGGATGCCTTCTTGCTCTCACAGAATGACATTTCATGTGAAGAGCTTTACAGATATCTCACTACAGTCTCCTGGCATCTGTTTTCCTATTTTTCTTGCATGCAAAAATATTACAAATGTTAAGAGAAAAGAAGGATATACTGAAAGATACTAGAAGTAAAGATGAGAGGCAATTGCTTGCCATTTCCTATCAACAATAAAAGGAGCTTACAACACTGTCTTAGAATGAATTCCTAGAATTCTGTTCTTAAATGTAGCTGAGATGCATCCCACCTTGCAATGACTCCTTAGAGAGCTCCTGCAACTCTCTTGGGCCCTTCCCTAGGGGGGATTATCTACTGGCACTGAGTAGCACTTCACATTGCTAACAGCCTGCATTAGAAGCTTGCAATGCCATCAATCAAGCATATGTCAGCCAAAGAACTATCTTTTGCTAGTGGAATCGTTAGTATCTGTACACCTCAAATACCTCTGGATTCACTGGTCAGTAACTCCAGCAGTTCATGCACAATACACAGTACTAAACAGTATTAGGGTTTCCTATTGCCACTGGTAATAAAAGTTGTTCTATGCAGTTGATCTTAGTAAACCCAGGAGTTTTTTGTCATCTATATTTCCCTGAAGAATAAAGTGAGGCAATCTCATTCTGCCAGTTACAAATGTACCCTTAATGGGAGGCAACAGCATATGGACGAGAGTGTTTAATTTTTACAATTTATGCTCAAATTGTGTTCAAGACTCTACATACTTAGCCTACTTTGATCACTGTGGGAGATGTAAGTAAGCATATAAGATTACAAATTAATCTTACTAACACAGTGGGAGAAAGATTTTGTGTCAAGAAGTAAGAGTTACAGAAGTATAATCAGAACCCTTATTAGCTTATTACATATATTAGTCAAAGCAGAAACCATAAAATACTCAGCCAGTGCAAAAAATAGAACTGAAGTGTCTAAGACTCAGATAAGTTTACACATAACCATTTGAAAACTAATGCAGATGTTCTGTCATCAGGGTCAGAACATTTGTTCAAGAGTGTAACATTAATCATGTATGCAACTACTGGGAGGATCAAAGCCTGAAATAATGTAGCATTCCCAGTGACAGACTTAACTGGCCATCATAGCAAAAACCTGTGAGGTAAGCATCTACAACTTGCTATGAGCTATCCAGCTGGCTACCATACCCTGCAGGTTCCTGTCTGAGGACAACACTCACTGTGGATGCTGTCATGCTTACACATGGCTCCTTACTTGAGGAATCATGAATTTTACAATCAGGTCTTTGTCCTTCCAGAAGAATTCTGTACTGAACACCCCTGTGCACACATAAAGCCCTGCTGAAGCTCATCATACTTACAGGGAGAGCAAGTTCTGCATTAGCTGTCACTACACACTCAATCCCAAATAGAGGAGATACACTCCAATTTTCACTTTCCAGAGAAACCTGGAGCACAGCCTAAATTAATTCATGAGTTATGAAAAGTCTGCAGCAAGTAGTGAATCTGTGCTTTATGACCTTCCTTTCACAAACAAATCTTTTTGCTCTGTGGCCTTACTCAAAGTGCAACAGTTTACACTGGGTTGAATGTGTCTCACAATAGGGAAGTAACTCCTTGCTGAATGCCCCTACTTAACATTGCATGTAGAATATGGAGCCTCATCATTGTGAAGTGTTTCATATACAGCAAATTCATTCTAGGAAATTTGCTCCAATTAAGTTCTACAACCATTTTTACTGGGATTTTTTACTGTAAGTATAATTTTGGGTTGGTTTTATTGTGTTTTAGATGTTAAAATGCTAGATATTCCTTGTTTAGCTTTTTTTAACACTGTACATACATATTAGTTAAAAAGAGAATTTTCTTGTGAAGAATTATGCCAATTTAATGACTGGAACATTAACATATTTAATTTATACAGTGCACAATGCATCAAAACATCTTGATGATGACAAAAGAAACCATTTACACATAGGCAATTGCATTCTGAGCTGTAATTTTACCTATGTGGCAGCATAAGGAAAAACAGATTCATAATTCATATAGGACCTCTTTCTGAGGGAGCTAAAGTTAATAGGTGTCCTGGTTTGGGTTAGTGCAGAAATAGGAAAGAAATAGGAGAAGAATAACTGAGGACCTTCCCTTTAATATTTTCATAGACTAGAAATGGCTTTGGGAAGCAAGGGGTCTTTCAAAGTGCTGTTCTCCCAATTCTCGAGGTTACTGGGATCAGGGATAGCTTTTATCTTGGAGATACTGAGCTCCGTCCCCATTCAAACTTTCTGAAGCTCACTGAAATCTGTGCTACTTTGTCTCAAGTGACAGGCAGAGAGAACCGAACACAACATCAACATACCCAACAAGAACTAGAGACATTATTTGTTATGCAGGCAACACTAACAAGGTAAGGATACTTAGTTGTTATATACTGGAAAATGGAGGAGGGGAGAGGGAGGATTATTGCCTTGTGTGTTTGTAACTTCCTCATCTGTGACCTTTTTTGCACTTAGCTGGAGCTGCTACATGCCTGTCTCTGCCAGCCTGAGGCCAGCCAGACAAATCCCCAGAACATAAGTTGTATCAGGTAATAAGTTCACACTTCTTTTTTACTAAGGGTTTAAGCATGTTACAGAGTTGTCATGCAAGGGTTCACCTCCACTCCAGCTCTTAACAGGTGTTTTGCAGGATATTCCCAAGCTCAAAGAGACAAAACGGTGCAGTGACACAAAAATTACCAGTACCCTTAAAGTTGTTTCTTCCCAGTAAGGACTCTCACCTTGTTGGTATCACTGTGATAAAGACCAGCCTATACTGTGCTTGGGTTTTATGGCAACATTCTCCTAAACCTCTGCTGCATTAGACCTGTGCAAGCACACTGGCACACACAAGTCCCTCAAGAAATGTTTTCCTGAGATCCCCACAAGCTACAAAATGTTTGAGCTGACACGGACTAGGGTCTGAGCAGGAGTTATGCCCCTGAAGAGCTCTTGCTCAAGAGCAGCTGCTGATCTACACACTCCTCTGGCTAGTAGCTGCAATTGTTTATTTTAGCAGCTCTGGAAAAGCTGCAGAAGGATTCCTGCTTCTGAATGGTAACTGTGTTGTGGTTCAGGGTATGGCAACCAGGCAAGGGAACCTCTGCGATACTCCTTGTAACCGCCCAACATAATCAGAATCTACAGGGAGCAAATGTGGAAGTCTACAATAACAAGACTGGAAAAGAGAGGGTGCAGGTCTCTCTTTCCTAGGGTAAGCTGGCTAGAAATCATCAGAATTAGCATATCAGGAGAAGGAGAGGTGGCAATTTGTAGCCTGGGTTTCTAGGTAATTGAGTAAATTTCCAAAATGGAGTGAATGCAATCATTTTGCATGTCAGTCTGCCTGTCAAACTCACAGTAATTCTTGGACATCATTTTGGAGGGGTAAAGACCCTAAAGATAAGCAGTTGTTCCAATTTTGGGAGAACTGGAAAGCTGGTGAAGAAGGGACACCCTGTGATTAGACTTCGTTGTGAAAGTGGCTAATGAGATCACCCTGTCCTGGCCACCAGAGACAGAAGGGAAGCCAGAGGTCCTAAGTCATGGTGTACACAGTACTACTTGTGTTTTTAAAGCTTTCCAGGTGGTTTTATCTCCTGTCCTAATTGCTCTAACTGGGGGATGAATTAGAAGAGTGCGGAATGGGAGGATTGGTGTCCCATCTAGACAACACTGCCATTCTGTATAACAGGTAAAATTAGGTGACCAAAGTCATTGTCAATTATGTGGCCGGCATGCAAAGTCTGAGGAGAGCAGAGCACAGGCTGCAAGGGGACTTTGACCCACGACAGAACTCTCACAGATTTTGGAGCCTTGAGCTACAGAAGTGGTTTCAAGTTGTTTTTTCTAACAGAGCTGTATTTACAGGCATGTCCTTACTGCCTGGTGTTTCACCCTTCTGCTTTCTATTGCTTTAACATGAATTAGATTGAGCAGATTGATTTTTTTTTATTTCAGTTCACATGGTGTGTGTCAAATATCTAGACTGTAACTGCTGTAGTCTTGAGGCTGTTTTATGTTGTATCACAGAGCAGCTCTGTCAAGTGACTAAGCAATGCTACATATGCAACCAGGAGGAAACTAAAGATCTGACACTGTGACAATTTTGTTCCTTATTTATCTTGCTTTTTAAAAGGCTGCAATTTAAATTAGATATTTTCTTCCTGTTTGATTTATGAACAGTGATACTACTGAAAATCATGTTTTTAATTGGTAAACAAAGCAGCAGCCTCCTTATGCAGCAAGTATGATTTAACTGAAACATGCTTCTTTTAACCTGGACAGCAATAATTTTGTGCAGGCTGTCAGATTGTCTTAGCAGCATAACTTACAACTGAATTCCTGTGCTGAAAACTGCCCTTGAGGTGAAGTACTGTTTATCAAGCAAAAATATTTGTTACCTTTGTGATGAAGCTAAAAAATGAAGTCTAATATATCTCTGTGACACACTTCTTTTGGAAACATGTAGAGAACAATGACCAGTAAAGCTAGGAGAGTTTGTAACTGCTCCTTCTTGATTTTGTGACTGCTAGGTTCAGATGAGATCCACTAATACCATGACATCAAGGCTAATTAGCATGTTTTGCAGGACTTGTTAACTATCTACTCTTCTAGCCTAGTTTTAGAGGTTATGAAAAAGATTACAGCATTCCTGACTTTTATTTTTTTCAACTTGATTTTCTAAATTAATTTGATGCAAACAATCATGGGTAATGTTTGACATTTGTAGACAGACTCCAAGACATTTTATTCCATCCTTTCTTTCCTGTTGGAAGCTTGGCTTCAACATTCGACACAGCAATGCCACCAGGAACGGCACAAAAATCTTATTTCCTTTCTAAGCTGGAGAAGTGGCCTGCTATAAAGGACTGCTTTCTCTTTGCTGTTTATGCAATTAGAAAGCAATCACTGACATGAAAGAAGATTCCTATTCCCGGTTCTGAAGTGTGGTACAGAGACTATTAGCAAGGCACAGAAAGTGCCCCAACAGGCAGCTCTCCATATACTGTCAGGTTTGTAGTGTCACCAGCTTCATGACAGTCTGCCTGACCTCAGGCTTCTTCCTTTGCAAAGAGCTGGCTGGACTAAGGAAGTGATTTGTAATGAAGGATAATAACTTGATTCAGTCCAGTAATTTCTGAAAAATGTTCTATCCTCAGCTATGCCAGTGAATGACACATTGTTTCTATTAACTATATTTTTGCATGTATTCATCATTTTCATATAGGAATTCTACAAAGCCACAGAGACTCAAAGTGGTGGAAGCTGAACTGGAACAGAAACCAGTTATTAAAGATGGGTAGGATACAATTGCACTCACTTTCAGTGGGAGCTGTATTACTCCTCTCTGAGTCCCCTCCACGTGAGGTACTGCACAGCAGAGGCAACCTAGTAACAAAGCAGTTTAGAAAGGATTCACAGGAGAAGGGAGATGGGACCAATTAGGCAAGGAGCCACTGATCCTTGTGAGGCTTTTGCAGGAACAGAGGAGGATGGCTGACATCCAAACCCCACATTTCCTGCAACACAAAGAAAAAGGAGTTTATCTAAAATGGTAAAGTTTGGATGCAGATTGAAAGACTGCCACACTGTATGTTACAGAGTGAAAATTAAAGGAAAGAAAGTTAGGTAAAAACTGTGAAGGAAAAAGAATTCATCATCTGTTTTATTTTGTTTTGGCTGATAAACCATCTTACCACTCAGTCTGTTGTTTATGAGACAAATAGCTCCTGAAGTGCAGAAGAGAGAGAAAGGGCTGCTAGGAAAATATCTTTAAGCAGCTTAAAAAAATCTGAAGAGCATCACATTTCAATTTATATGTAACTCTCAAAACACTGTCAAAATCCATTACCAAGACTGAAGTAAAGAAAAGCAGAATGAGAACTCCTGAAAAAGTATTAGTTTTACCAAGTTTGCTTTGCTAATCTGCATTTTCCACAAAGTTCCCACAATTTCAACAATTTCAGCACTAATACCCATCTGAATTAAAGCAGAAGCACATATAAAGGGCACTAGCTTCTTCCTGCTTCATTTGGCCAACATTAGGCATCTATTCTGTCAGGTAGACAGAACAAAGATTTCCCATTCCACTGAGTAATGATTTCACAATTTCACTGATAAAATCACTTTTTCCAGGTGTAAGCAGACACACAGGACTGGTAGGGCTATGGATGAAGAGAGAAATATATATTCTCCCCTTCTCTTATACCTTAAAAGAGGGAGAAATATTCTTCTGTGATGTTCTTCACATTCTTTGAATCTGGAAGCTACTGAAATGTAAACTAACTTACTTTTTACCCTGGGCCATGACTATGGGCAATTTTGAGAAGAAAAGTAACCTGATTTGGAAATGGAAGGGCTCAGGCTGCCCAGGATTGTGCAAATGTATTTTGTCCTCGAGACTTTGTAACCAACCCAGCAAAGACTGGACCACAGACTGCCCGTGTCCCTTACAGTGCTACTTTCTGATAAACAACCAGTTCTTCTTCAGCAGATCTTGCATCACTCTTAGACAAACATTTCCAGGCAAGTCTCTTTCCTGCTGAGACTGTGAGTCTCATCTGATTTACACTTTTCACTGCTCTAAGCCTGGAGAATTTACTGAACAATTTCAGTTTAATGAGCAAAGTAGGACTTGGTGCCCTGACTGAAATGACATGGACTTTTAAATCCTATTTACCTTTTGACCTACTTCAGTCCTTAAGTTTAGCCAAGCTTTCTCCTGAATCAAGAAGAAACATATGAAGGAATGACTGAATCATAGACTGACAGTTCTATTATTGTCTGCCTGCTGCAATATGGTCTTTCTGTGCACTGGTCTTTGAGAACCAGCTTAGACAAAATAACTAATCCTGTTTGGTATACATTTTACCCAATGACTCAAGCAAACAATGAGACACACGTGCTGGAGAAAGAGAAGTACCAAACTCTACCTATTTACAAGAGCCAGCTAGTCAGAGTGGCATCTTGTCCTGCACTGATGCCAAGAGAGTCAGAACTGTGCACTTCACTAACACCTCACACCTCAGTGTGAGGAGACAGTGTCCCTAATCCATGCTGTGCATTCTAAGAAGTTTCTTACCGGTTTTTCTCTTTTTGTAAGTGCTTATGCAGTGAAAGGTGACAGTCTGCTGGTTATCTGATGGTACGGGAGATTCTGCGTGGGATTAGAAACTTGGCTACCATTACAGGAGCAAGTTTGGCAAGAGATATTGTTGTTAAAGAAGACTTCCCAAAGTGCTTCAGGACAACCAGCAGTATTAATGTTAATGGCTAATTAGCTTTTGACATTAATCCACTCCTAGTTTCTCTTTCTAAGGACGACCTTGAAGACACTTTAAGTCTAGGGTAGTTTTCCTATTGACTCAGGACACTGGCTCAGGCTCTTGGTCTCAGACTCCTCCTGGACAATATGAAGTGTCTAAGACTCCTGCCTTAAGGGCCAGAGTCACCCCAACCTGCCTTTTATAGTAAATACACAGAGGCTGTAGGTAAGATGGACTGCCCTCCAGAGTAGCTTCTCTCTGTTGACTCTATCAAGTCAGGGTGAGTAAGCTCTTAATTACACACAGATACCTCAAGCTGAATTGGCTGAAACAGGGCCCCATCATATAGATGAAACCATTGTTCCTTTGAAGATCCTATATGAGCCAAAACATTAATTCAAAATGAGAAATACTTATTTATCTGAAGTCAATTTTAAAAGATTTTATTTACCATTTCATTGATGAGTAGAATACCACTAATGAGAAGATGAATTCCCAGGGCTTAATATGACTAATACATTGTTAAATAGAATTAATCTTTTATACAATATTCTGTGCACCAGAAAAACATACATCATTACTAAATCAGTATTTGTTGGTTTAGAGCAGATGAAGTACAAATATTTGAGATTGAATAAGCCCCTTATTTGGAAGAGTGAGGTTTTCTTGAGATATTTCCAAGTACTGGCTTAACCTCACCTTAAGGAAAAAAGGAAGCCCCAGCACTGAGAGCTCTGCCTCCCTCTTCCATCCTCTAAATCTGTAACAAATACATAAAACATCTTTTCCACAGAAATAAGGGTCTTTTCTTAGGTTAATGATGGCTATAGTAGCTCTCAGGTTGGCTTCAGAATTTGACAGCAATGGTGCATATTGTGCACTCCCCCACAGTATGTCTTGATCCCTGACCAGCGAGAGGTCATTTTTTATACCCACAGCAATCCATTTCTCCATCTAGAGAGAAGGATGACAAGTACTGGCACTGCTGACTGACCTCAGCCTATTGCAGCAAACTCCCACAAAGATGGCTTTTTGTCTTTGGAAAATTATGCCTCTATCAAGAGCCTCTCTCTTGTTCTGTCTGGTCCACAGCACAAAAAGCAGCTAGATTTAGACAAGATAAAAACCTATGAAGGCAAGGGAATTGGAGACTATGACTCTGTATTGCTGTGGATTGCATCTTTGACCAAGTATTGGGGTTTTATTTGCATTCCAAAATCAAACATTTTCCTCTGTAAGACACATTCTCAATGATTCCATTCTTCAGTGGGGCTGTGACCAGCACTCTAGAAATCCTTAGATCAGACTTTTCTTACTTCTTGTGTCTCAGGAATGCAGACCACCTCAAAGCAAAGCACCAAAACCTAAAGCTCTTTTGCTCAGACTGAGAAGCAGTCAGACCTTCAGACAAGCAGTGCATTAGGTAGAAGAGGCAGATCAGCAGAATATTCTGCTAGTACTAACCAGAGTGGATTTTGGAAGAAACTTTTTTTAAGAAGCAAAAGTAATTCTAGCTCCTATAAATTAAAAACAAACAAAAAAATAAACAACAAAAAAGACAGCCCTTTGCCCTGGTTGACCAACTAGTAGATAAATATATGCCTTACACTCTTCTTTTTTGGAAGCTATTCTTACTCATACAGAAAGTAGAAAATAGCATCTATTCAGAAACCAGTTATCTCCACATGATTTTATGCATTTGGTACTGAGTGTACAAAAATACTAGAATTCCCACTAGAATGTGGGAACTGTGAAATTAGACTGAAGAGGAAGGAAAGAAAAAAGTCTAATGTACAGCTGAACCTTGAGGTTAAGGCTGGCAATTTGATTTTAAATCTCTGTAGTCTTCTTTTATCCAAAGGAAAGCCCACTGGCTCAACAGTCAAGGAATGAGGAAGAGTGGGTGTACCACACATTCAGTCTGAAAAGAGAATTCTTGGTTTCAAAGATTTTACAGACTTCTAAAATATTAAAGAAAAAAATGAATCCATTAATATAAACTCATGCATCACAGCTGTTATCTTCTTTAATCCTTAGAGAGTTCTTTGTGCCTCATGACTTTGGATAGAATTAAGGAACAGCTCATACTAGAGTCCATTGTGTATTCCCCTTAGTACCCTTTCCTTCTTTTCCTACAATTACTGGGATTTCTTTTCTTCACTGGAAAATGGGATTTTTGTCTCATTTGAGTCCCTGCTACTTAATTCGTACTTGAAGTCATAATCCTCCCTGTCACATCACAGCAATCTCTTAGTAGCTAATTCTGACGTCACAGGCAGGATTTTGACTTCAGAAAACCTGATTATTTAGGTACACTTTATGTACCAGAATGTAGTCTTTCTGAAAGACAGAAAGTAAGGACAATTTCAGGGCACTAAAGGCACAAGCTGTGAAAGTCTGAGCTTCTGGTTATCGCTTCTAGTACCATACTAATGGACTTTATGATAGAAGAAGAAGGTAATAGAGTATAGTGGGGTTTTTTTCCCTTCCAAGATGCTGTTTCTGAAAGACACCTCTCTAATACACAGGCTGTCCACAAAAATTTAAGATGAGGTGACCATTTAGTCAATGGTGTCAGAAAAGACCTTGAACCTGGTTTGAATTCAAACCCATGACTTAGAACAGACACAGGGGTTTAACACCACCCCAGACTCCCCTGTCTGAATGTACCAGGTTCGTTCGGGCTTTTTCCATATCCTGAGGAAACGTTTAAGTTTCTGAAATAACTTTAAGATTACAGCAAGAATTCAGTGATTCTGTAATGGAACTCACTCTCATCTCTCCAGGGAGGGAAATCCTCTGGGTGCAAGTGAAGAATTCTACTCTGGAAAAATGGCAAAGGAAAAGCAACTGAAAGCAGTAACTGATTTTTGTAGAGGTGGGCATGTTAAGAATCAAAAACCAAACCAAAACCCCAAACAAAGCAATTAATACCAGTCATTGATTAAAAATCAGTCTAGAGCTGAAAATGAAATCTCTTCTGATTATTTGTCAGAAAAGGAAGTCCCATATTATTGTCTCAGTGCTGGGCTGACAGGATCATAAATTGGGCTTTATTAATTGCTATAGGATTGTCTTTCTGTAGCATCACATAAAACCCCCTAATCTTTCACAGGAGAGAAGGATATCTGCATCACTGAAAGTTCAATGCCTACAGCTGAACAAGTAATTTCAAATGAATGGATTAATTCATAGGGTTCAATGATTTAAAGTCTTTTCCTCCTTAAATGATGCTATGGGTTTATGATATAATGTACTGAACAGTTGAGCTAGAAAAACAAAACAACAAACAACTTCAGCACAACTACAGAAAGCATCCTTTATTTTATGTGATATTTTATTTCACATGATTGGATCTATGGGATCAATGATCTTCAGAAGTTTTCCTAAGTTAGGAATTTTTAAACATTTTTTTAAACCTTTTCTCTGCATGCTTTCAAGTATTTCTTACAGGACCAGATTACAGACTACAGTACTGATAGTGCTCATCTTTTCCAGGAGAACTTGAACAGAGGATAATAGATATTGGAGTTGTGCATATTATTAACACATAGAAAAGAGTTACCTCTCAAGCTTCAGTATATGTTTGGGTTATTTTTGTTTAGAGTTTCTTTGCCATAAATGGGTTATGGAAGTGGGAGGCTTTGCCATAAGATCTCCAGGTGCAAAGGAACCTGTATAATCTGGGATTCCTTCAGATGCTTCCTCTAGCCAAACCGAGACGAAGGTGTATTTGGAGGAGGACAATACCTCCTGGTACCTTGATGGCAGCTCTGTGAAGAAGACACTGAGTGTTTCCAGAACCTTAATTAAAAAATACAGACAGTTCCTTGTATTTGTGGGAGCTCTCGGAGCAGCACGAGCCCTTTCTCCTCTGGAGGTGCAGCTGGTCCCGGGGTGGCGGCGGGTCCCGGGGGCGGCGGGTGAGGGTACGGCCGGTCAGGGGATGGCAGGCACCGAGTACTGCGAGTACCGGGAATGGCGAGTCCCGGGAGGCGGCGGGTACTAGGGATGGCAGGTACCAGGTGCGGCGGGTCACGGGATGGCGGGTGCTGGGTGCGGCGGGTACCGGTGCGTCTCGGGTACCCTTAGCCGGCAGCCCGGCGGGAGCTCACTTCCCGTCATCCACACGCCATCTAGCGACGGGAAATGGGGGTGAAGGCGCGGGGGGTAGGCTTCGCACAGGAGCGGAAAGGAGAGGAGGAGGAAAAGGCTCCCTATCCCCGTCCCAGCTCTCGTCTTTCCCAAAGCTGGTAAGAGCCATTTGGATATCGCAGCGAGAACTCTGGAGCGGCTCGGGGCGGGTTGTGAGGAGCATCGCTACACTTCACTGCCAGCCATTTCA